>JAGSMR010000034.1:3535000-4735000 GCA_029286605.1 Sericinus montela | reverse complement strand
AGGTAGACATAAAATTATTATGCCTACATCTTTATATAACACATTATTTAAATATAAGTTTTAATAGTGTAAATTGATACTTTTGTTACAAGGATTTCTATCTTTTTTACCTTTTTTCCCGATGCTCCGGATTGCAAAATCATATATATATTTTAATGGTATTTATGTATGTGAATTTCTTCATAGCAACATAACTTTTGAATACTCGAAAAAATTTGGATGGCTAAAGTATCGTCAGAATTCTTATTGGTCATCGTCCTGAAGGTCATCTAACTATATTTTTTACAATACATTTTACTGTGAAAAAGTAATTAGTTATTTTTTTTGCCGTCATTTTATTATTTTCTCCCATATCCAATACCGGGGTAGTTAGAAGGCTGGAACATTTTGTCCCTCCAACCTACATTACGAGAGATGAAAATTGAGATTCTAATTTCGATCATCCATCCACTCAGCTATAACGATGATAATCCAATTATTAAAAATCATGTTATCAACGTTTGCCCTTTTCCCTTTACGTATGTGCGTCTTTTCTTAAAAGCTTCAACAACTACCAGAGCTCTTTTAAATTTATAAAAGCTTCCAACATTCTTTTTAGTTAGGAACGAGGAGCCAGTTTCCGTATTATATAAATCGTTAGTGTGATCATTCAACACGTTCCAATCCTACGTTTTAGAGCCTCCGCCCTGCCGGTGAACATTAGATTCTCGTTAAAATAAAGTAAGGTGCAATAAAATCCGACTCCATCAAATTCCAAAACGGTCACAACCGCCGCGACTTTGCCGCCCTTTTTTTGTTAATTTTATTGATGGCCGTAAAAAATTTGTTCTACGTATATTACGCTCATATAATATCTATAACCAGACGAAATTCTATAATATAATCTTTTACGTATATCCCTAAAGAGGAATAGCATTTAGAATTTTGAAAAAGGTACCCCGATAAGGGCGCACAAGGGGTGAGTGACGAAAATATAGCCTATGAAAGACTACATATTTATTGCATTTGCCGTAGAGACAGTATAGTCCTCGCGCGATTCAGTTTCTAAGGGAATTGTATCCGCGACCAGTCGTCACCACTGTGGTGACGAGAGAACTGATTCTTTTCTCGCTCAACAGTTAAGTCTAACCATACAACACGGAAAAGCGTTCTTTGTACCACCCCATTAGAAGTAGGATGCCTTAAAATGTAATTACCACCGCCAGATGGCGGGATAACCGTCTCGAAAAAAATAACAGATCGGAATTCAACAGTTCAATCAGTTTAAGGTGCTGGGTACCTGATACAGGTGGTTCCTGTACCACCAATCCGTTTCAGTCAAACGTGGCGATTATAGCATATTCTCCAAAGTCATCGTATGACCTTTTATGGGCCATTATGTATGTACTCGTATGTATATAAACATACCTAAACATACTTACGGTACACATTCGGTTTATATACATTGGGTTTCTAGATCTATGCAAAATTAGTTAAATGATCATATCATCTACTTAAGGTCGATTGATACAGAATCCCCGTGTTATTGGTAAATATTGGTAGAGAGTCTAGCTTTATGCAGTTACCGGTACACGAAGCCTAATATGAAGAAAAAAAATATTATTTAAAACTAAAGTTTAAAAAGAAAACTCAATTAAGTCAGAGAAATCCTGGACTCCCTAACAGTGAGTATGGCATGTTATAATAATATTTTACAACCAAAACAACTTCTGTTGCCGAGTTAACGTACGGGAACAAAGTTTTATTGTTCTTTGTATGGGGCACCATAACCTTTACGCGGGTCCTCCTATTGCCACATCAGTGATAAAACTACGCCATCAAATATGCCGGGACTTTAGAAATAAATGCAAAACAATTTTAATTAAAACAAAAGATATGAAGATCAAAAATGTATTACAACATAGGAACATTTACTATCGACCAACTATAGAGTAATTACAAAATATTTACTTAGTAATCGTCTACTTCAATACCACACTCTTACTTATTTCTATCGCCACATAGCAGTATAACATGTGTGGTTTTCCGGTTTGGAGGGTATAAAGAGCCAGTGTAATTACGGGTTATGAGCTATTTATGCTCTCTACCACAACTAGGCTGTTTAGCACTCGAATTATTTTAAGGTGTTATAGGCTGCGGTAGACATTACCTATTAAGTAAACTGTTAGCTTGTTTCTCACCGTAATCCAATAAATTCATAAATTTCTATATTTATACACTATAAGTAAGTAAGTAAGTAAAGTAAGTAAAGCCAGAGTCATGCTTGCAGGCATAATTTACTTGGAAACATTTGTAACCGGTGTTTTTTGTATGCAAATAGCAGGCTAAGAGACACGCAGCTCAGGTGAGCCTGATGGTAATCCCATGTAGATCTCATCTAAAAAACGCTGTAGACAGCGTTGAGACCGGGAGGACAAGTCCGCTTTTTGATAGCGACAGCCTCTCTAAATAACGAACTACTTACGGATAAAATTCCTATATCTACGCATCTATTAATCCAGAGATTCACTACATTGTATCCAATCTACATTTAAACAATCTAAATTTAAATAATCTAAATTTAAATAACTATTAATAATATCTAGAGTCACGATAGCCGAGTGGAAGGGTGGTCGGAATTTCGAGTCGAGAGACCCGAGTTCGATCCCCAGGTGGCAGTACCAATGGGTTTTTTCAAAAACCTAAGTACGATTCATATCGTTGGCTTGGACATAAAGACGGCGACGGGCTCACCACCTGTCACGTTGTCCCATAAATATCATCGGTGGAAGGTGGGTCAAAGGGACTTAACTGTCTATACTAGACCTCTGTCTACCCCTTATTGGGAATGGCGTGAAGATATTTAAATAACTATCTAATCAAAACAATTTGGATCAAAACGATTTAACTTTTGAGCACGAAGGCCGAGTGATTAGCTAAATGTAATTCGAATCAGGAGACCCTATTTCGATCCCCATGTGAGTCTGAGGAAAGGCATTGAGTTTTCATAAGCGTTTATGTATACGTGTTGAGCAGTATTTTGTTCTTTAACTTGAACCCTAAGATGGTGAGAGGCGAGAAACAAATAAGCTCTGGTGAAATATCACTAAAGTCTAGACTGGATCTCTCATCACCGCAGTACTGAAAGTATGATCATAAGTCTGTTTAGTATATACACATCGGCCATGTATACATCGGCCTGTTAAATACTGCAGGTCATCGGCTGTACGACAGATTGGCTATTATCCACTCACGCTATGCAAGTGTGTCGGATTGCATACCAGATATCATGAACCACATGCTGTATTCGTTGATTATTAAAGTATTTTCACAACATTCCCAATACTGGTGTAGTCAGAGGTTTGGAAAATTAAGTCCTTTCAACCCAACTTTCACCGAAACCTTATTTTAGAACAACGTGACAGGTAGTGAGCCTTTCACCGACTTTATGTCCGAGCCAACGATCTAAATCGTACTCAAGTTTTTAGAAAATCCCATTGGCACGAGCCTATTACTTGGGGATCGAATTCGGGTCGCTTGACTCGACTTCTGATCAACCAAACACTCAGTTACCGTGAGTTTAAACGCCTATTGTTACTTTTGCCTAAAGTATTCAGTGTTATTCGCATTCTACGGTATCCAAGAGAGAAAGAGTATGGTATATTCTTAAGACGTTACGCCATGTAGGCACAAGGCAGGCGATGTAGGATTAAGATTACCTAGGAGGTTTTAATAAAAATCATTTGAAATTAAAACGATTTACGCATTTCCCAATATAGAGGTAGTCTGAGTTAGACAATTTAATACCTTATGTCAACAGCGGAGTCTATTAAGGAAAACGTAACAGACGGTGTGCATGTCGTGGTCCAATGAAGTCCAAGCTAACAGCAAAAATCTTAAATACTGCATGTACATTTCGTCACGATAGCCGAGTGGCTGGGTGGTCGGAATTTGAGGTCGAGAGACCCGAGTTCGATCCCCTGGTGGCAGGCTCGTACCAATGGGTTTTTCAAAAACTTATGTACGAATTATATCGTTGGCTTGGAAATAAAGACGGCGACCGGCTTCGGTGGAAGGTGGGTCGAAGGGACTTAATTGTCTAGACTAGACCTCGGTCCACCCCTGTATTGGGAATTGCGTGAACATATTTTTTTTTTCAAAAATAGTCTGTCACCGATCGTGACAGACGTGAGTTTAGCCGTTTTTAATTACGTCCTCCGAGAGAACGAACCCGGGGTTCCTGCTTAGAATTCCGGTCACCCAACGCCTTGGCTGTCTTGTATCTATACTAACAGAAAACAGTGTGATAAATAGCTGCTTGTTTAAAAACAATAAAAAAACAGAAAGTAACAGACTTTACAATAAGTGTTACAGAATATATAAAAATCACGGATACCATGTAAACGACATTGCGAGGTGCTTTTAAGTGAAATGAATATTCCACAAAGCGCTTATGCAAAGTATTTTCATTACTAAGAAGCCTTAGGCCGTAGAACGTTCGTCAACTACCACGTTTATTTAGTATTAAAGAAAATTCCCAGAAAGCACCCTCTCACATAAGTGTCTAGTTAGCAAAGTAGCTTTTTCGGCGATCGTTTAGATCATTATGATACTCGTAAGATCACTTTACCCTTCTTTACCGAAACTGAGCCAGCTTTCATATTTTTAATATTACATTTTTTGCTACTCTTTTTTGCAAAAAAAATTTTGTAATTTTAAATAAACGTATTATAATTATTATCATAATAATTTGTTCAAGTTCGAAACATACTGTATTATAGAAAATACGATATTTATATTAAATTAAATATCTTCACGCCATACGCAATACAGGAGTAGACAGAGTTCTAGAAATTAAATGCTTGCGACCCACCTTCTATTAAAGACATTTTTGACAGCGCGACAGGTACCCTTGGCCGTCTTTTGCCCAAGTCTTTTGTAAATAAATGGTACATAAATTATAACGAAAAACATTGGTTCGAGTTCATTAGGGGATCGAACTCACATACCGATTCTGATCTTCTGAACAACTCGGCTATCGAGTCTTTTATATTATATTAAATTAAAAAGAAAAGTCACGATAGCCAAGTGGTTGGGTGGTCGGAATTTGAGGTCGAGAGACCCGAGTTCGATCCCCTGGTGGCAGGCTCGTACCAATGGGTTTTTCAAAACTTATGTACGAATTATATCGTTGGCTTGGACATAAAGACCGCGACGGGGTCACCACTTGTCACGAAAATGTCTTCGGTGGAAGGTGGCTCGAAGGGACTTAATTGTTTAGACTCGACTTACTTGTCTAGACTGTCTACCCCTGTATTGGGAATTGCGTGAAGATATTATATTTTTTTGAAAATGAAATGAAATGATGAAAAGAGCTGATACTGGGATGCCCACGCTCATAGATGAGGACAGTACTCCATTGCGCAAACTTGTGTCTTTTTAGGGGTGAATTGAACTAAATTTAGTCAGCCCCAGTCCGAGATTTTGTCTAATAAAATCTAGACTTCAGACACAAGTTTATTACTATTATAAAAGTTTCTACATTTTAAATAAACGTATTATAATTATTATCATAATAATTTGTTCAAGTTCGAAACATACTGTATTATAGAAAATACGATATTTATATTAAATTAAATATCTTCACGCCATACGCAATACAGGAGTAGACAGAGTTCTAGAAATTAAATGCTTGCGACCCACCTTCTATTAAAGACATTTTTGGACAGCGCGACAGGTACCCTTGGCCGTCTTTTGCCCAAGTCTTTTTGTAAATAAATGGTACATAAATTATAACGAAAACATTGGTTCGAGTTCATTGGGGATCGAACTCGGGTTACTGGACTCAGTTCCGATCTCCCAACAACTCGGCTATCGAGTCTTTTATATTATATTAAATTAAAAAGAAAAGTCACGATAGCCAAGTGGTTGGGTGGTCGGAATTTCGAGTCAATAGACCCGAGTTCGATCCCCAGTTGGTGGGCTCGTACCAATGGGTTTTTCAAAACTTATGTACGATTATCATTGGCTTGGACATAAAGATCAGTGAGTTACTGAAGATATTTTTGGACCGTTGTCCTGAAAATATCTTCGGTGGAAGGTGGGTCGAAGGGACTTAATTGTCTAGACTCGACCTCTGTCTACCCCTGTATTGGGAATTGCGTGAAGATATTATATTTTTTTTGAAAATAGTCTGTCACCGATCGTGACAGACGTGAGTTTAGCTGTTTTAATTACGTCCTCCGAGAGAACGAACCCGGGGTTCCTGCTTAGAATTCCGGTCACCCAACGCCTTGGCTGTCTTGTATCTATACTAACAGAAAACAGTGTGATAAATAGCTGCTTGTTTAAAACAATAAAAACAGAAAGTAACAGACTTTACAATAAGTGTTACAGAATATATAAAAATCACGGATACCATGTAAACGACATTGCGAGGTGCTTTTAAGTGAAATGAATATTCCACAAAGCGCTTATGCAAAGTATTTTCATTACTAAGAAGCCTTAGGCCGTAGAACGTTCGTCAACTACCACGTTTATTTAGTATTAAAGAAAATTCCCAGAAAGCACCCTCTCACATAAGTGTCTAGTTAGCAAAGTAGCTTTTTCGGCGATCGTTTAGATCATTATGATACTCGTAAGATCACTTTTACCCTTCTTTTACCGAAACTGAGCCAGCTTTCTCATATTTTTAATATTACATTTTTTTGCTACTCTTTTGCAAAAAAATTTTGTAATTTTAAATAAACGTATTATAATTATTATCATAATAATTTGTTCAAGTTCGAAACATACTCGTATTATAGAAAATACGATATTTATATTAAATTAAATATCTTCACACCATACGCAATTCAGGAGTAGACAGAGTTCTAGAAATTAAATGCTTGCGACCCACCTTCTATTAAAGACATTTTTTGGACAGCGCGACAGGTACCCTTGGCCGTCTTTTTGCCCAAGTCTTTTTGTAAATAAATGGTACATAAATTATAACGAAAAAAAAACATTGGTTCGAGTCTACTACCAGGGGATCGAACTCGGGTTACTGGACTCGGATTCCGATCTCCCAACAACTCGGCTATCGAGTCTTTTATATTATATTAAATTAAAAAGAAAAGTCACGATAGCCAAGTGGTTGGGTGGTCGGAATTTCGAGTCAATAGACCCGAGTTCGATCCCCAGTTGGTGGGCTCGTACCAATGGGTTTTTCAAAAACTTATGTACGATTATCATTGGCTTGGACATAAAGACCGCGACGGGCTCACCACCGTTGTCCCGAAAATATCTTCGGTGGAAGGTGGGTCGAAGGGACTTAATTGTCTAGACTCGACCTCTGTCTACCCCTGTATTGGGAATTGCGTGAAGATATTATATTTTTTTGAAAATGAAATGAAATGATGAAAAGAGCTGATACTGGGATGCCCACGCTCATAGATGAGGACAGTACTCCATTGCGCAAACTTGTGTCTTTTTAGGGGTGAATTGAACTAAATTTAGTCAGCCCCAGTCCGAGATTTTGTCTAATAAAATCTAGACTTCAGACACAAGTTTATTACTATTATAAAAGTTTCTACATTTTAAATAATAGTAATGTTCAGGTTAGTGAAGTAGAGGTCAACATGTTAAAATTAAAGTGCGCATTTATCAAAATCTCTGCGCTTAAATAAAACATAATGTCATTCATGCCTTAGCATAAATTTAAAGGCAAAAGAAAATTTCAACGTACAAGGCAGCGCTGTTGTCTTAAATCATAGCAGAGCGCGAGGCCTTATTATCACTAAATTCTTTAGCAAAGAACTTCGATTTCGTGTGTTTATGGCGTATTAATTTACCACACGCTTTCTTCCTGTTGGTGGCTTAAAAGGCGACTAGGACGAAATGGCAAAAAAAAAAATCATAATCATCTCGACAAATAACAGACCAAAATTTAAAGAGTCGGTCCGAAAGGGCAACAATGTCTAAGTTGCAAGGTGTCTGGTTCTGCCATCGACTCCACCAGTCAAGCGTAGCGATTATGGCAAACCCTCCTTTGTACGTGAAGCCTATTTAAATTTAATAATATTTAAAATTATATTATATAATTACATTTTAAATTTTAAAGGCAAAAAAATTGTTAAAACAATTTTTAGTGCTAAATTTACCACAAGCTCAGCGGTCTATAATAAAAATAATTCGGAATGAATCGGGAAATATAATAATAATTGAATCAAATATTTGAGAGAGATTAGATACGTCCGCCACGTTGCTCTAGTGCGTGTTGGAAGAATTCACATGTCCTCAAATTTTCATTGTTCTCTATTATTTCTCCGACGAGCAGGTCTCTACTTCACTACCGACCTGGTAAATTCAGTATTTAAAATTGCTTTTTAACCACATTAATGATAATAGCCCCCGGGAATGAGTTGACCGCTCCCATGCTATTTCTAATTAAATTAATGTTAAATTTTGTATTTCCTTTGTTAAAGAAAATCCAAAAAACCTACACGAGTTTCTCTCGCCCGTTCCTTCTCCGTTAGAGGAATCTCAATACGAAATGGTAGTAGGTTAAAAATGTTGATCGATGGATGTAATGTGTGTTACTTATATATAGATAGGGACAATATATAAGATAATGGTATCCGCCCTATAGCTGTTGGTTCCACTTTTAGACGTTTAACTTCTAAATTAGCATGTAGGCACATAACCTCCGATCTAAAGTCAAAATTTCACCCTATTCAGTTAGGCTTCGGTAGCAGAGGAGGTTGTGAGGCAGCTGTACATTCAGTGCGTACTTTTTTAACGAATTGTCAAACAGATGTTCTCTTGAAAGTTGACCTTAGGAATGCCTTTAACTCCCTCGACAGATCAACCCTGCTGAAGGAGGTTGCGAAACATACCCCGGAAATTTACCATTACGTTTGGCAATGTTACAGTCAAAACTCTAATTTATTTTACGAAAATCATTTAATTGACTCAGCCGTCGGAGTTCAGCAGGGTGATCCACTGGGCCCAGCATTGTTTAGTTTGGGAATTCAACCGATTATTTCAAAGTTGAAATCCAAACTCAATGTTTGGTACCTAGATGACGGAACCCTAGGAGGAAAGCCAGATGACGTGCAAAATGACCTTCAAAAATTATTCAAAATTTTAAAAACATTGGCCTTGAATTAAATAATACTAAATGTGAACTTTTCATTCCTGACCGTTTGTCTTCTCATAGACACAGTTTGTTTCAAAATTTTAACAATATATCTCCTGGCATTAAAGTAACTGAGGCGGATTCTCTTTACCTCCTTGGAGCGCCGTTATTTATAGAGAGTATGAAACCTCTTTTGAAAGTAAAATTTGATCAATTTTTAGAACATGTTAATAAACTGTATATTCTAAATTCTCATATAGCACTTACTATTTTAAAATATTGCGTTCTTGTTCCTAAATTTACTTATTTACTCCGCTCGAGTCCAGCATGGAAATGTTCTGATTTTTTAAAACAAATTGACCTTAATCTCAAAATAGCTTTGGAAAAAATTCTAAATTTATCTTTAGTCTCATCTAGCTGGACTCAAGCTACTTTACCTGTTAGATTTGGAGGTATCGGTATAAGAGAGGTTTCAAATATTGCGCTGCCGGCTTTCCTTGCCTCCGTACATAGTGTTCATGATTTGTCACGTAAAATTCTTAAGAATGACTTGGACTTGACCTTTGCTAACGAGGCAAGAGAAGCATGGTTACGTCTCTGTCCCGGCGAGGATATTCCACTGGAATCTGTCTCACAAAAACGGTGGGATATCCCGTTGGTTCAGAATGTGCAGAAATGCTTACTGAACAATTTTCACTGTGACAGAGACCGCGCCCGCTTTCTAGGTGTTTCGACAAAGGAATCAAGTTACTGGCTACATGCTTTACCATCAAGTAACCTTGGTACATTACTAGATAACGAAAGTTTACGTATAGCTGTAGGAATACGATTGGGAGCATCGATTTGTCAACCACATCGATGTCCTTGTGGCAGCGACGTCGACGAGTTAGGCCTCCACGGACTTTCATGCCAAAAAAGTGCCGGCAGACTGTCTCGTCACGGTTCCTTGAATGAGGTCATCCGAAGGGCTCTTGTTTCCATAAATATTGCATCGGTTTTAGAGCCTTGTGGAATATTTAGGGAGGATGGTAAGAGACCCGACGGCTTGTCTTTAGTCCCTTGGGAGAGAGGCAAAGCTCTTGTGTGGGACGCAACTTGCGTCAATACATTAGCGACCTCTCATATCAAGGGTACTTCGATAAGGGCCGGGGCGGCATCAGAGGCAGCTGAATCGGGTAAATGGCGTAAATATGAGTCTTTGAAAGGAGACTATATATTTGTTCCATTTGCCGTAGAGACAATCGGTCCGTGGGGTCCCCGCGCGATGCAGTTTCTAAAGGAATTGTATCCGCGACTTATCGTTGCCGCTGGTGACAAGAGGGCTGGTTCTTTTCTCGCTCAACGGTTAAGTCTAGCCATTCAACGTGGAAATGCAGCCAGCGTTCTTGGTACCATGCCACGAGGAGTAGGGCTCTACGATTATAATAGTTTTTAGTTAATAAGTATTGTAAATATTAACATAATTTTTTCTGTAAATAAATATTTATGTATTGTCACAATTAAAAAAAAATATATATATATATATAGATAAAATATTATCGATAAAATATATATCGATTAATAAATTATTTTATTTGATTTGGTAACAATTTTAGTAGTGCCGTCCCGTTCAACCTAGGTCTCTTAAGGGTAAAGCGGGTGCACAGACCACTAGACTAACACTTTTTTTATATAAAGATAAAATAAATAATAACTTAATAAATATCTTACCGCTATTCCCACTACAGGTGTAGACAGAGGTGTAGTCTAGACAATTAAGCCCCTTTAACCCACCTTCCACCGAAGATATTTTTGGGACAACGTGACAGGTGGTGAGCCCATCGCCATCTTTATGTCCAAGGCAACGATATAATTCGTTCATAAGTTTTTGAAAAACCCATTGGTACGGTCTTGCCACCTGGGGATCTAAAAGGGATTATTTATCAAGAAAATAAATTTCACGAATGTTCAACTAACTTCATGAAATATTCGAGTCATTATTCAGATTCTATTAAGTAAATAAAACTAATCTTAGTCCTTTGGAATGCATTCAAACAATTTCTTTGAGTTTCAATGATCACAAATCACGCTCATTAAGAAAAAAGAATACACAACATAAATGTTAGACTTATATGTAGTACCCATGTAGAAAATAAACTTTTTTATCACTTTTCGTATAGCCGTTTACCTATATTGACTGTGACAGCAGTTTATAGTATAGCATAAATGTCATTCATACAGTTTGTTATTTATCTATTTTGACTACCTCCGTGGATGAGTGGCGTACCCATCCGTTTTCATTACCAGCTCTGAGCTGCCGAGTTCTATTCCCGGCATTTGGGACAATGTAGAAAACACTTTTTACATTCTCGGGTCAAGGTTTTGTTGTACCTTCGTTGTTTCTAATTCTATAACACAAGTACTTACTACATAATTTCAGATCAGAGTAATGTTTATGATGTTGTCTCTATGTGTGTATATATTTTTTTAATTATGTATTTGTTTACTTGTTCTTTGCAATGGCATTATGGTTAAAGTTTTATGTTTTATGTTAGCTTAGCTTTTATGTTTTATGTTAGTTTTATGTTAGCATACATTCTTAAAATAGGATCCGCATTAATATTATATAATTATCTTTCCATTTAATAATGCATCGATTAATAATATCTTCTAATTTGCTATAGCAAACACTCTTCTCCCCCTATCACTGCAACAATCGCGAAGTTTCCTTTATTGCTTGGATATTTTCCGATAAATCCGAAGTCCGACAATGGCTGATTATGATTGATGACAGTTGACAGCGATATAAGTTGGCTAATGGTGTCGACATAGAGGCGTAACGCTTATTATCGATAAATGAAAATAGGAAATAAGAGCTTGGACACGAAGGCGGCGATATGCTCACCACCTGTCACGTTGTTCCAAATATGTTACGTTGAAAAGTGACTCAAAAGACAGTGGAAGTCCTTTTTTCAACACAGTCCGTATAGGAAAAAGGACTGCCACTGTAGCCCTGCCCCAATATAGAAAATTGCATAAAGATTAAAAATTATTATCTTTCAAACAATGAGCAGTTGATGCTATAACAAACTTTTGCTATATCTATACTTCACTGAAATTTAGGTAAAAACGCAATTTAAATAATAATATCTGTCTGTTCCTTATCGACATTGACATATTGATTTTTTTTGTGAAATTTACATGACATTGTAAAATAGAATCTAGAGATTTTGTTTTAAAATTTTATAAAATGTAAGTGACATTGTAAAGCTAGTAAAAAAAATATTAAAGAAAGGAATAGATCCCAGAATCTTTTTAAAATGAAGGAATGAAATGAAATATACTTTGAATGCATGAAATACGCTTTATTTTACAGCTATAGATAAAAATAAATGAATGGTATTTACACAGATAAAATTAATCAGTGTTACAATTGGCGGCCTTATCGCTAATAAGTGATCTCTTTCAGACAATCAAGTTGCTGAGGATTCAAGTACAAGTGAGATTTGAGATTTGTACGCAAATTGGCGGGTTCCTCTCTGAGAAGTTCTTATTATTGCGAATCATTGTAATTGTATTTTGACTGAAAATTATTTATAAGACACATCGTGAGACTTGTAGATAATGCATTTCAGAGTGGTCAAAGATTGTACGCTCTTCATAACCAAAAACATCTAATAAAAGAAACGAAGAATGCCCAGTCACGTCTTATCATAGCTAACATAAAACTTTCACCATAATGGCATTGCAAAGACCAAATATATAATAAATAAATATATACACAGATAGAGACAACATCATATACGTTACTCTGATGCGAAATTAAGTAGCTTAATCACTTGTGTTATGGAATTAGAAACAACGAAAGGACAACAAAACCTAGATCCGAAAATGTAAAAAGTCCTGGGAATCGATCCCGGGAGCTCGGAACTAGTAATGAAAACTGATGTGTACGCCACTCGTCCACGGAAGTAGTTAAAATAGATAAATAACACTGTATATGTAATGTGAATGACATTTATGCCATACTATAAACTGCTGTCAGAGTCAACATAGCGAAACGACTATTGAACGTGATAATAATAAATATAAAATTATAAATATCATCACGCAATTCCCGATACAGGGGTAGACAGAGGTCTAGTCTAGACAATTAAGCCCCTTCGACCCACTTTTCACCGAAGATATTTTCGGGACAATGTGACAGGTGGTGAGCGCGACGCCGTCTTTATGTCCAAGCCAAGGATATGATTCGTAAATAAGTTTTTGAAAAACCCATTGGTACGAGCCTGCCACCTAGGGATCGAACTCGGGTTCTCGACTCGAAATTCCGACCACCCAAGCACTCGGCTATTGTGACTTTAGCGTGATAACGTGATAAAAATGGTTAATTTCTACTTCGATACTACAAATAAGTCTAACATTTATGTTGTGTATTCTTTTTTCTTAATGAGCGTGATTTGTGATCATTGAAACTCAAAGAAATTGCTTGAATGCATTCCAAAGGACTAAGATTAGTTTTATTTACTTAATAGAATCTGAATAATGACTCAAATATTTCATGGAGTTAGTTGAACATTCGTGAAATTTATTTTCTTGATAAATAATCCCTTTTGATCCCCAGGTGGCAAGACCGTACCAATGGGTTTTTCAAAAACTTATGAACGAATTATATCGTTGCCTTGGACATAAAGATGGCGATGGGCTCACCACCTGTCACGTTGTCCCAAAAATATCTTCGGTGGAAGGTGGGTTAAAGGGGCTTAATTGTCTAGACTACACCTCTGTCTACACCTGTAGTGGGAATAGCGGTAAGATATTTATTAAGTTATTATTTATTTTATCTTTATATAAAAAAAGTGTTAGTCTAGTGGTCTGTGCACCCGCTTTACCCTTAAGAGACCTAGTTTTAGTTTTGTTTACTTAATAGAATCTGAATAATGACTCAAATATTTCATGGAGTTAGTTGAACATTCGTGAAATTTATTTTCTTGATAAACAATCCCTTTGTTGTCAAAACCATCGAAAGTTCTATTGAACATCGTCGTCAAAGGCCTTTCAGTTACACTCGCTTAAAACACGTTTTATATTCGTCTTTTTCATCAAATAGTTTCTAATGGAATCTACTATTTTCAGATTTTACTCTTATTAAATATTTTTAAGTAATTAATCTTAACCTTCTATGCTATTATAATATTAATTAATGCTTTGTAGGTAACACATGGACTTTATTAAAATTAGGCCTCAAATAGCTATTACATACCAATATTATTAATATCTAAAATAAATAAAACAAAATAAAAATATCTTTATACGTAAACACAGAGAATACAGGTGGTTACAATTATCTGGTGTCTCCTTTTAAGCCAAAAATGCCAGAGATATATCGGTATTCCATATCTGAGCGAAGTATACTACCTATATTTACAAAAATTTCATTTATTAAGTAAACTAAGTTAATAGGAAAAAAATAAAAATAGTATAATAAAATATCTAAGTGCAGACAATTTACTTCTATTGATCGACATTTCTCCAGAGCTTATCTGGTACAATGTCACAAGGCGTGAGCCATTCGTCGTCTTATTATACACAAAATACAAGCTAAAGCCAGAAATCTTATATAAGTTGAAAAAACTAATTGACATGGCCCTCTTACTGCGGATCGAACTCGGCTGCTGTAGCATATGAAAAATGTATATCATTAATGAGATTCATCGATATGTACTAATTTTTGAGTACAACCCTATAAAGCTCTTGAATAATACAAGGCAGAAATTGGGCAATATTCTTAACAGCGCAATGACAATTCAATATTTTCGCCAAGGCATCGCGGACGAAACTTTCCGGTTTTTGTACGGTTTCTTACAGAACGTTTGCTGCTTTAAATTAATTTCCCTTATAACGCAAACCAAACTTAGGAGTTCAATTCTGTTTGCTTTTTATTTTCTTTAGAAACCTCATAATTTGTAACTTTAATTGCCTTCAGTTTAGTAAGTAAATTATGTCCCAAGTCGAGTAATTTTTTTAATCATCAGGCATTTTACTACACAGGGGTAGCCAGAGGTTTAAATAACGAAATCCTTTCGAGCCACTTTTCACCGAAGATTATTTGGGACAATTTGGCGTCCTATCAGCCGTCAGAGCCTATCGCCGTCTTTATGTCCAATATATTTTTATATACATATTTATTTACATATAAACGACTTAAAACATTCATATTCATCACACAAATGTTTGTCCAAGCGATATTCAAACCCGAATATCTTAGCTTCGAAGGCAGGGTAACTACAGACTAACTATCAGGGTAACTATCAGGTCGATATCGTAAATTATCTTTTATATGGTGCTATTTAAAAAAAATATCTTCACGCACTTCCCAATACAGGGGTAGACAGAGGTCGAGTCTAGACAATTAAGTCCCTTCGACCCACCTTCCACCGAAGATATCGGGACAACGTGACAGGTGGTGAGCCCGATATACATGTATGTATGTCTATTGTAACTTTAGCTTCTACACTAAGATGGCAATGCGCTCACAACCTGTCACGTTCTCACAAATAATCTTCGGTGAAAGTTAAGTAGAAAGTATTTAATGGTTTAGCTCTCTAAAAAAAAAACATTTTTTTATTTTAAATGTTTGCCCCTAGAGGGAATGGAGCTCGTAACCCCCAAATTCAAAAATGAGCTGATGACAAAACCGGGCTAGCAGATGCTTTTTATTAGTATAAAATATAATTTCTTAATTTGAATTGCACAGGCTGCTTTGGAATCGAACTGAACCACTTAAAATATCCACAAAAGTCCACCGGAACAAAACTTTATGGCTCCAATAACACTGCCGTCACTCTAACAGTCAATTAGATGAGACAACGTGGAACTATTTTAGTTTCGCATGAATACTTAAAAGCCGTGTCTCTATTCAAATTTCGGTCGCATTAAACGATAACTATAATTTTAATGAAAAAATTTGTCGTTTTGTCTAAATTAATCTAAAATATTATTTAAATAACGATTTAAAAATATCTTGTAGTCGAAAGTGATTATTTACTTACTTATATTCACGCACAATCCCTGACGGAGTAGCCAGAGAGAACAGATCGCCAAGTGTCACGATCTCTACATACCTCGTTCGCTTCTTTCAGATTCACCATCTTCTTCATACATGCATGTCGAGGTATCCGAGTACTCTTGACCCTCCCCTCTTCGAGCAATTTGCTCACATGGTCTTCGAAAGTTAGTCTCGATCTACCTCGACCCCTTTTAATGTTAACTTTCGCGCTATATATTTTTTTCACCATTCGGTCTTCACTCATTCGCTCAACGTGCCCAAACCTTCGAAGCAAGCCCTTATAAAATTTTGTGACAAAGTCATCTTTCAAACCTGCCATATTGCAAACCTCTTCGTTTCGCTTTCGGTCGGCCATGGTAAGGCCGCACATTTTACGAAGAGATCGCATCTCCACTGCATTCAACCTGCTTTTATGCTTCTTCTGGCATACCCAGGTTTCGCTGCCATATAACAAAGTCGGTACCAACACTGCGTTATGTATTGCAAGGCGTGCACTTTTCACTACGCCTTGCCTTTGATTAACGCAGTCAGGGCACCATTGACTTTGTTCCCGGCAGCGACAAAAGTGATTATTTGTTAATACAATTGAAAATTATGACGACCTTGAAATATAACCGACTTGGTAGTGCCACTACCTTCGAAGCTAAGGGGTTGAGGTTCGAATACCGTTAATTAGCAAAACATTCATGTGATGAATATGAATATTTGTACTCAAGTCACGGACTTTTATATATATTTATAAATTATTCTCTGTGTCAATATACATGTATGTATGTCTATTGTAACTTTAGCTTGTACACTAAGATGGCAATGCGCTCACAACCTGTCACGTTCTCACAAATAATCTTCGGTGAAAGGTAAGTCGAAAGTATTTAAATGTTTAGATCTCTAAAAAAACATTTTTTTATTTTAAATGTTTGCCCCTAGAGGGAATGGAGCTCGTAACCCCCAAATTCAAAAATGAGCTGATGACAAAACCGGGCTAGCAGATGCTTTTTATTAGTATAAAATATAATTTCTTAATTTGAATTGCACAGGCTGCTTTGGAATCGAACTGAACCACTTAAAATATCCACAAAAGTCCACCGGAACAAAACTTTATGGCTCCAATAACACTGCCGTCACTCTAACAGTCAATTAGATGAGACAACGTGGAACTATTTTAGTTTCGCATGAATACTTAAAAGCCGTGTCTCTATTCAAATTTCGGTCGCATTAAACGATAACTATAATTTTAATGAAAAAATTTGTCGTTTTGTCTAAATTAATCTAAAATATTATTTAAATAACGATTTAAAAATATCTTGTAGTCGAAAGTGATTATTTACTTACTTATATTCACGCACAATCCCTGACGGAGTAGCCAGAGAGAACAGATCGCCAAGTGTCACGATCTCTACATACCTCGTTCGCTTCTTTCAGATTCACCATCTTCTTCATACATGCATGTCGAGGTATCCGAGTACTCTTGACCCTCCCCTCTTCGAGCAATTTGCTCACATGGTCTTCGAAAGTTAGTCTCGATCTACCTCGACCCCTTTTAATGTTAACTTTCGCGCTATATATTTTTTTCACCATTCGGTCTTCACTCATTCGCTCAACGTGCCCAAACCTTCGAAGCAAGCCCTTATAAAATTTTGTGACAAAGTCATCTTTCAAACCTGCCATATTGCAAACCTCTTCGTTTCGCTTTCGGTCGGCCATGGTAAGGCCGCACATTTTACGAAGAGATCGCATCTCCACTGCATTCAACCTGCTTTTATGCTTCTTCTGGCATACCCAGGTTTCGCTGCCATATAACAAAGTCGGTACCAACACTGCGTTATGTATTGCAAGGCGTGCACTTTTCACTACGCCTTGCCTTTTGATTAACGCAGTCAGGGCACCATTGACTTTGTTCCCGGCAGCGACAAAAGTGATTATTTGTTAATACAATTGAAAATTATGACGACCTTGAAATATAACCGACTTGGTAGTGCCACTACCTTCGAAGCTAAGGGGTTGAGGTTCGAATACCGTTAATTAGCAAAACATTCATGTGATGAATATGAATATTTGTACTCAAGTCACGGACTTTTATATATATTTATAAATTATTCTCTGTGTCAATATACATGTATGTATGTCTATTGTAACTTTAGCTTGTACACTAAGATGGCAATGCGCTCACAACCTGTCACGTTCTCACAAATAATCTTCGGTGAAAGGTAAGTCGAAAGTATTTAAATGTTTAGATCTCTAAAAAAACATTTTCTTATTTTAAATGTTTGTCCCTAGAGGGAATGGGGCTCGTAACCCCCAAATTCAAAAATGAGCTGATGAAAAAACCGGGCTAGCAGGTCAGAGATAGCATACGAGATAATCAAGATATGGGTCTTAGAGATAAAAGTTAATAACGTCCAACAAGACTTTTCTCTTAGTCGCCTCTTACGACACCCATGGGAAAGAAAGTTGTGTACTTTTTTCTTACGCCTTAATCATTCGGCAAGGGAAAGGGAAAGGGCCTTAGAAATATTATTGACTACCAACAAATCAGGTTACCGATCTCTAAAAATACCCTACAGAAATACAACTGGCCGGTTCCAAGTAGTAGCGCCTAAGATGCATGATTTGTGCGTGATGTGATCGCCAATCCGCTTACTTAGCGTGGCGATTATATTTCCTGTACTCTTCCATATCTACGGAGATATACTGCAGCGAACTTTAACAAGCCGTTATGTATGTATAATAAGCAGACTATTGTAATTGTTTTTCACTTAAGGAGGTTCTTCCACCTTACAACCTTAAGCTTCTGAAATACAATCCGTGCATGAATTATGGTTTTAGATAAAGAGAATTTTATGGTTTCAGTTTTTTTTATTTAACGAGTATAAATCGGCAACATTTTCATTATTTAACTTGAAATAATAGAGAGGTCTAGTCTAGACAATTAAGTCTCTTCGACCCACCTTCCACTGAAGACTTGGGATAACGTGACAGGTGGTGAGCCCGTCGGCGTCTTTATGTCCAAGCTAACGATATAAATCGTACATATGTTTTTTAGATATCCATTTGTACGAGCCTACCACCTGGGAATCCAACACGGGTCTCCGGACTCGAATTCTGATCTCGCAACCAGTCGGCCATCATGACTTAGTCTTAAAGTTATTATTTTGACTATTATTCAAAATAGGGATTGAAAATTGTAGATTTTACCAGTTTTTTAATAACAGAGAAATGGAATAGTTACTTTTATATTTTATTTTCTTTCGATAGCTTGGACATAAGATACGAGGATATGCTTTTATTACTGTTATTTTAGAGCTAATAGTATATTATTAATATTATTTTATTGAGTATATTTATTTATCCAAATATTATTACTTTCACTTGATTTTTTGGGACAAAGTTCCAAAATTTGTAACAAAAATATAATTAATACTTACAACCGGTATAACAACTTTTTAAATAAAACAATTAAGTAATAATTAAAGAATACTTTATAGCAAAGTGATTATGTAAATTCAATACTAAGGCCAGAAAGGGAGGATCTAGATTAGCTTAAGCCGACGGGTATTTAAGTATGAAATCATAAATAACGAGTGGGCGTGGCCAACGAAGCCAGGGCGGAACTTAGAAACTGTGAAAGTTAATGCTGTACGAGAAATGAAAGAACCTTTCCATGCGAATAGATTTCTATAATTCAGTAAAATAAATATCTTCCCAATGCTGGTGTAGACAAAGGTAAGCCTTTTGACCCAACTGTCATCGAATACTATTTAGGTATGTATATACATGACATATTTGTGTACGTAAGTATGTATGTAGGCTTCGACAGTAAGACGGCGATAGGCTCACCACCACTATAGGCGATAGATCCCATTTGCCTAGATGTTTATATGTATATATGAATATTTAATTCATATATACATATAAACATCCATGATTGGGGAATAAACTTTTATGTTCATCACACAAATGTTTGCCCCTGTCGGAATTCGAACTCGCAATTCTTTTCTTCGAAAACAGGGTCACTACCAACTAGGCTATGGGATCATCATCGATTACATAAATGTATTTCAAATAATTTTTTTACAATACATTTTGGTAAAATAACACAAATCGTTCCTCCTCCTCCGTCCTCTATTTCCAAGGCATGCAATTTAATTACATTTTATGACATTCACGGGAATGAAGTGAGACATTCAAACGCCGATAAACGTGGTGGTAGTTCACCAGATGGTTAGTAGCTCCTGCTTTTTTCCATGAACTACTTGGTACCAATGGCCAAACACATAACTTGAATCGGAGATATTTTTTTTAATTAAAACGATTATTTATCGATTTTATCCTGTTTTTTTTTTATTTTTTAAACTTTTAAACCTACGGGGTGCTTTGAGGTAAAAACAAAAAACATAAAGTAAGTAACTCAGTAAAAGTATAACAATATGTAATAATATATTCGTGTTTGGAGGCAGAAATGGATATAGGCCCAAACGACGTATAGGCCGAGATCATAATTACAACCAATCTAAAGTCCACTGCTGAACAAAAGCCTCCCCCAAAGAATATCAGATATAACCTGTGCCATCTGCATCAATCGACTCAACGTCTTACTGTTTGTTACTTCATCTTGTGGGGGGTTCGTTCGATACTGCGTTATAACAATACGAGACTGCCACTCGAGAACGTTTCTTCCTTAAATTATTTCCTTCTTTTTTGTTCATAATAAACTCAGAATAATGCCTTTTGATAAATAAACAAAAAAAAGCATATTAAAAGCATTCCATTTGCTGAATGATATCTTTACTCAAATGTAAAAAGAATTTCTCGCTTATGACAGACGATAATAAAGTTTCTCGACTTCCAATATTCGATATAAAATCGATACACAGCAGTGATATAATATTCATATTCGACTCGCCCAGATTGCCCAGCCAAAGGGAATTACAAACTAATAGGTCCTTTTTCACTATACGATATGCTGACGTAATTTTAACTATACGACATTTTATGAAATCTGAATTTATTATAAAAGCTTGCACTTCTTCAAATACGGAGACTTGATTGAGTTGTGCCGTAGAGGAATCGACTTTAGAATATCCGCCTCCCCCTTTTTGGGTGTCGTACAGACCTTTTAGTAGTAGTGAGCAGTATTTGTATCGATTATGGGTTATAAAAAAGAATTTTAGTTTTTTTTTTTTAATAAAATAAATCTTCACGTAATTCCCAATACAATAGACAGAGGTCTAGTGTAGACAATTAAGTCCCTTCGACCCACCTTCCACCGAAGATATTTTCGGAATAACGTGACAAGTGGTGAGCCCGTCGCCGTCTTTATATCCAAGCCAACGATATATATTGTACATAAGTTTTTGAAAAACCCATTGGTACGAGCCTGCCACCTGGGAATTGAACTCGGATCTCTTGACTCGATATTCCGACCACCCAACCATTCGGCTATCGTGACTTTTCTCGTACTTTCGTTCGACTTCTTTTAGTTTCTTTATTTCGGTAGGAAATGTTTTTGCATTTAGACTTTTCTTTTATGTTTATCTTGTATGATAAAATATCGATATCATTTTTTAAAGTAGCTAGAAAATTATCTTTTAATCTATACCCTCGTACAGGCAAGATGAGACTGTGGGAAGTCGTATATCCATATACAGGTGGCTGAGGACTCTAGAAGGATAGGCTATAAAGAAGAAGATGAAGAAATGCTCACTATTGGACTTTCTATCATTATTCTTTGAGAGAGATTAGAGCAGGAGAACGTCCGCCACGCTTCAGTGCGGGTTTCGCATATCTTCAAAATACTAAATACTTTTATTATATAAAAATCAAAATACGTTTTCCTTCTTTTGAGGTCAAAGTAACATCAACATAAAATAGGTCTGAACCACTTTAATGGATATCGAACCTGTGTCACTACCCTTGTAAAGGGCTTTAACCTTTAGGTTACAAAGGCTGTTATATATCTATTTAATATCAATATAATATGCTATAAGGCATTAAGTCCGCCCATTGTTACCTTTTATAAGGTGTCAATAAAGTATAAATAAATAAATTTAGAAATAGTTTAATCTAATTTTAATAGCATATGGATATGTATATATATCACAAGAAATCATTCATTTATCGAAATTTGAATATACATTCGCTAGTAATTTTTTTATCTACCTCTGTTTCATAATGAGGATCGTCTAACGGAGAAAAAACTATTTATTTATTTTATTTTATATATTCTTTATTATACACCACAATTTAAGAAAAAGAACACAATGACATGATAATAAAATAAAACATGATTTTTTCTCCAATTAACTTGGGTGCGATCACTTCATTTTCGGGGATGACCATCATTAATGTTTTAATTTATATTATATTAACCATTCCCATAAAGTTTTTCTTTAATTAATTTCTTAAACCTTTTTTATGCAGACTTTGCACATTATAGTTCTAACTGTCCGCATGTGGGTTTGCCCGCGTGTTTTGGCTTTTAAAGTAAATGTGAAAAGCCTAATTATGTATAATTTGCAAAATAACAATGATCGGTGAAAAATTATTTATATATTATAGGATTTGCATAAATTTCGTTCAGCCCCTTCCGGACCTCTGTAAGAGAGGCTTTGCATAATCGCCACTCTTGGCAAGTGGATTGGCGGTCACAGAACCAGGATACCTCGTACCTTTCGCAACTGCCCATCACCGGTTTGTAAAATTTTGATTTGGTATTTTTCGAGATGTTTATACTATGAGCCAATGAGATATCTAAGGCTCTTTCCATTAGTTGCCGCTTACGACTCCCACGGGAAGAAAATTGGTGGGGTATGTTCTTACACCGTAACCATGTGACAATCCAAACCCATAGTTATGATCACAAAGAAAGTAAAGTTTTGCATAAAGCTATATACACGTCTAGACTTGAACATCGTGATGTTAAAGTGAGTGCAAGGGAAATGACGCAGGTACGATCGAATGAACAGTCGCGCCTCGTTTATAATGCAGAGGGTAGCTTCATCGCTCGTTCCGCTATATTATAAGACGTTTTAATTACACCCAGCAGCTGCATAAGTTATCAGGCGAATGGTCTACAATCGTAATTATGAAACATAGAAAATTGGTTCAATTTTTGTTTAAATAATTATTCTATTCAGAGACATCAATTACTTACTAAAAGCCGAGTGATTTGGTGATCGGCATTCGAGTTAACAGACCCGAGTTCGATCCCCAGGTCTTAGGCTCATACGAATGAGTTTATTCAAAACTTATGTACGATTTACATCGTTGACTTGGACATAAAGACGTCGATAGATAAATAAGGGGACAGAAAATTGTATCGTAACAAAATCTTTCTACATGGATATCTCTATACTATTGATATCTTTCTACATACCTGAAGTAAATCTATTTTATTGTACACCAAGTGACATAGAGCACTTAACAGGAAAACAAGCGGCCTTACTTCTTAAACAGCAATCTCTGTCAGACATCCTTAGGGCCACAAACCAGAGGATTTCTCTTAGAAGAGCATAATTGGCTAACTATTAGTCCTACAGACTTTAGCAGATGTTATACTCAACTTAACTCGTTAACCCTTCATTTTCACATTCATGGGCCGACGATTTCGCTAGGAAGTGCCAAAATCTCGAAGAAATGTATGTTATGTATGGCGTGTGATTACGGCGTAAGGATATACCACCTATTTTTTCCCCTGGGTATCTTAAGAGCCAACTAATAAAAAAGACTTAAAATGCAATTTGCTACCGATAGATGGCGAGATAAACTCAAAAAATACTAGAGCAATACTCAGCAGACCGATGTGGCAGAAGTGTCTAAGGTGCGAAGTGTCTACGATCGCCAATCACCTTGCCCAGAGTAGCAATTACGGCAACTCTCCCGTATGGAGAGGCCTTTGTCCTGCAGTAGACTTTTTCAGATCCTTACGATGATGATGATTTGAGTGTATGTATGTACGTAATAAAACACTACACAGCCTACCCTGTCGACTTCTAGTCTTATACAGTATGTTCGCATAGTAGAAGAAGATCAGGCGGCGAAATGCAATTTACATACTAATTTTCAATTTATGTACTATTTTATTTAAAAATTTAAATACATATAAATTTATATAAATGAAATATGTGAATTTATTTTTTCAAGCTTAAGTTAACAAAACATCCCTTCCATTACATAGTCGTTCTGCAAACATCAAACGTATTAACCACATAATAAGCCGTGAGAAATACCGTATGTTTTAAATACGTGCAATTAAACGCCATTACATTCGTATTCGCAGTGACCCATTGGGTATTTAAATTAAAATAGTCGCTACCTCATGAGCTTATTCAATATTCCGTTTTTATACCTTCAGTTTAAATATTCTTTCGTACTTTTTTGCGTGACTATAAGCGATTTCTATTAGCTTTTTGCTTACGTAATTAAATCTTTACTTTATTGCCGCAATTACTCGGCTTACTAGCTTTGCTATTATTATACTAATATTTAATTATGTAAAATCTGAAATGATTTCGGTGTCAGTCACAATGAAAAGTTGTGAATTAAAACGCGATTTATAAGGAAACGCTGAAATTGAATTTAACTTTACAGTAAAACAAGAAAAAATACGATAAATGTATCTATGCGACAAGCGGAATGAGAGCCGGCTTTATTCAAAAGTTTTAGGCTATCTGAAATGGCAGACATGGCTGTCAATATAACTTTGATGCATATAGGTTAAGGCAACATGCGGTAGAATTTATAAAAGCACTTATGGGAGAAAATTGAGAAATGGAATCATGTTATTTCACTCACCAGACGATATAGAAAACCATAAAAAGTACACCAATACTTTGCTGTGTCAAATTCACCTTCACGCATTACCCAATACAGGAGGCTAAATGAGCTTAATAGCTATTAGCTAGAGGTGTACAATTAGTCATTTCACCGCCGCTTATTTTGAAACAACATGGCAGATGTAGAGCCTGTCGCCGTCTTTATGTCCAAGGTAGCCACATATATGTTTTGAAAAAACTCCTACTTGAGTCTACCTCCTGGGAATTGAATCGGGTCTTTTGACTCCCATTCCCAATATTCAAGGTTAGACAGAGGCCTAGAAAATTAAGTCGTTAAATTAAGTTGTTTCCACCGAAGATAGTTTTGGGACAACATAACAGGTGGTGAGCCCGTTGCCGTCTTTATGTCCAAGCCAACGATATGAATCGTACATAGGTTTTTTAAAAATCCCATTGGTACGAGCTTGCCACCTGGGGATTGAACTCGGGTCTCTGACTCCAATTCCAATAACCCAACCATTCGGTTACCGAGACTTCGGTATTAAATTTAAATCTAAAATTTCTGCTTAGTTCTGTCAGTGATTGGCGTGAATGATTGATAATTTCGAAGACATGATTGATTTCGAAGAAGCTCATAATGAAACTCTGCTAAATAATAAACCGACAAAATACAGAATTTCAAATGACACTGTCATCGTCCGCCAAATCGTTTCAAACGACCAACAACAATTTTCCGTCGCTTTATAGAATTTGTAACTCGAGTCCGATCAATTTTCTCAGTAATAATTAAGTAGGATCAAATTACCCTAGTTGTAGAAGACAGAAGGTTCATTTTTAAATCATACCAACTTGAATTACATCTCTATTTGTGTCAGTTTTAATTATTTATTTATTTAGCTTGATATTCAATTCTATAGGATACATAAAACAAAATATATTCACGCAATTCCCAGTACTGGGATAGACAGAGGTCTTGTCTCGACAATTAAGTCACTTCGACCCATCTTCTACCGAAGACATTTTAGGACTACGTGACAGGTGGTGAGCTCGCGCCTTTATGTTTCCGTATGATAATATATTTTTAACCAACCCTCAAATTTGGATATGTATTGTATGCATATTTATTTTGAAGTGAATACCGAATTACAGTTTTGTCTCTGTTTTAACACTACACATCTTTAACTTCAACTTCCATGCCCCTTAGCAATTTTACTTTTCAGTTTCTTAATTTTCTAGTTCTTCTTTTCTCTTTAAAACTCAGCACTCAGCTCAATTCACGCACCATGCTTCTCTTTATTTTCTAATAGTTTATATTTATAGCAGTCTAGTAGTAGTTTAGTTCGTAGTAGAAATTTTTAGAATAACAACGTGATAGTTTCTAGTTCTTAAGAAAAGTCCGGGATTAGAATCTTTTCATATTTTAACAAGCTAAACTAGACTAGTCTTTGAAAAGTATCAATACTAAATAAATAAATATACGCATAGATAGGGACTACATTATATGCATTGCTCTGATCCCAAAGTAAGCAGCTAAAGCACTTGTATTATGGAATCGGAAACACCCAGACCCCAGAAAATGTGTATTTTCTACATTGACCCGACGGCCAATAGAACCTGGACCTCAGAGATGGATGGACACCTTGGAAACTGTTTTG
The DNA here is from genome assembly GCA_029286605.1 of Sericinus montela. Lineage (NCBI taxonomy): Eukaryota > Metazoa > Arthropoda > Insecta > Lepidoptera > Papilionidae > Sericinus > Sericinus montela. The sequence continues at coordinate 4,708,426 of JAGSMR010000034.1, read as the reverse complement.
TATGCCACTATTGTATGGGGCCACTATTCCTGCGATTGCCAATCTCGAGGCTTCCTCTTGTCAAGCGTTGCGATTATGGCTAATCCTCCCTTGCAAGAGAGACCTGTGTCGCGTAGTGGACTTTTATAGGCTGTTATGTATCAAGTCAGGAGACCTGAGTTCGATCCCCAGGTGGCAGGCTCGTACCAATGGGTTTTTCAAAAACTTATGTACGAATTACATCGTTGGCTTGGACATAAAGACGGTGACGGGCTCACCACCTGTCACGTTGTCCCAAAAATATCTTCGGTGGAAGGTGGATCGAAGGGACTTAAATGTACTAGACCTCTGTCTACCCCTGTATTGGGAATTGCGTGAAGATATTTTACGTACATTATCGTCATTTACAGACTTCTTAATCGTTCGTTTTACTAAATTTAGCTCTTAGCTACTATTAAATAATACTTATCTCTTACCTCACAAGATAACAGATAAGTATGTTTCTTAAGGCGGTTCACCCGCGCGTGAATTATGGCATTAATAGGCACAACATTGTGAATTTTGTTCAACGACTAAACTTTTGGTCTTTTGAAAACATTCAAAGACGCATAATGTTCTTTATACAAATATCTATTAATGTTTCTTACAAATTAAAATGTATTTATTAAACTTTAATTAAAATTAAATCTAGTTCAAGCCTAGTGCATGACTATCAATCATTTTTATGGTTTTATTTATTACAATAAAACGTTTCGGTGTGAGATGTCCCTTAGGTACAGTCATAAACAACCCTTTGTAATGTTAGTTGATTAAAACTTTTGTTTTTTGACGTTATCGCCATTTGCTTTATAGAAGTGACGGATCGACTAGGCTAATTGACTTATTCATTTGTTGAAAATTTCTGACAGGAATTATGATAAGGTCATAAAATAAGTGGACAACTAAAAACGCGGCGATTACGTCCAGGAGCATCTCCACGATACGGCGGGTTAGAATCCCGTATCATTTAATTTTTAGATTTCTTATTTAATTATTAATCAAAGGCATCATGTCGTTAACATGCAGTGTGAAAAAATTTACAAAAATGCATCAAACGGTCATTTTAAATACGCCACTAATGAAATTGCTTTTGTTACAATCAAAACAACGTTATTACGTAGTTGTATTCACTTCAGTTGTAAAGCAGAAAGGTTGCATTGTTAATGATTCGAAATTTCAAACAGCGCCGGGACAATCCACTAGTGATAAATGAGGAGCTATTTGCAGACGCGAAATTTAACGCAAGTTGAGAAAACTCAATTTCCCGTTCAAAGGTAGCGCAGACAACTGTCGGCGAACTCCATCCAGTCCGACTCGTGTTTGTTTTGAAATGCGGAGTACACGTATTTATCGTATAAAGATAGTGCCACATTAACGGTTTGTAATAATTTTTATAATTTATTAGCGATTCAAACCATATTTTCTTTATTATCTCTAGGTGTTTGGTCTAGGATCTGTGTTTGTGATACCTTCGATGTTTCTGATTTCATAAATCAAGTTCTTTAAGCCAGAAACTTTAGACAGATTACCTCCAGGATTTGCTTTCACATAAGACATTATTTCCCGAACACCAGTCTGCTTAGAATGATTATTTCTTCACCAACCATTGCAATTTATTTGCTTTTCAAGGGAAGAATGAGGTATTTAATTTTGACTTCCTTACCAATCGGCATTAATTTAAGTTATAAGTTATCTAATTGTAGTTCGGTATGCATTTTACAAGGAAGAAATCAAACCACTTTTAAATTTTAATAAGTTTTTATTTAGTTTCTGTACATCTTTAAGCTATATTTAGACTGGTATAGTATAAGTCTCAGAGTTATACGATAGACTTATTACAACGATAATATCATAGCTTAATATCGAATCATCCGTGTGATATCGGCACAAAAATAATACCACCACTGTCTTCCCGTGGCAGATGTAAGAGGTAACTAATGGAAATCTACTAAACGTAACACGTAAATCTAATCTACAAAAAGCTACAGTCAGATGAATACGGATAAATATTTATAAATATATTAGAACAAAATTCAGTAGATCGGAGTTGGGCAGTAGCGTTGAAGGTGCAAGGTATCCTGCGATCGGCAATTCGTTCCCAATGAAGCGTCGCGATTATTACAAACCCTCCCGTGAAGTATACTTACCAAGCCTTCCTCTCATTCTCATTCTCTCTCTCTCTCTCTTGTCATTCTCTATCAAGTTGGGCAGTCAAAGGTGCAGTTTTTCTTTTAACAACTCTTATATTTTAAATATTTGCTAATATTGTGTATTATCGATCTGGTTATTTTAGATTGTTTGCTAATAAATAATATTTAATTATTATTATTTGTTATATAACAAATAAGTGTAAATTAAATTCAACAATATAGCAATATAAAATATTATACACATTAAAACATCATAAAATGTTATATTGTTTTTCGTAAGTGTGGCACAATCATATACTGGTATATTCAAAGAGATTTTGCTGTAGAAAAACTTATTTGAATATCACTTGCAGTTCTCACTCACATTGATAAATAAACAACTTATATCACGACATATAATATATAATTTTCTTGTTAATAAATTATTCTAACTCTTACATTTAGGAAAAAATTCGGCAATAGTTTGGCATTGTTAGTATTCTTTTATAAAAATGGAAAAAATATAACAACTGCATTAAAATAAATATTTCTATTTACAGTTTGAATTCAAAATAACTTCAAAATAACTTTCAAAATAATTTTACAGTGGTAGAACTTTTGTTGTTGCATGAATGGGCCGGCTCGACCGGGGAAGTACCACGACCTCACAGAATACCGGCGTAAAGTAGAAGTCTAACAAACTTCTGCGTTTCGTCCGGTGAGTGCAGGTAACCGGTGGCCCACACACCTTCCTCCCCCAATTATGGGGGAGGGGGTACTCTAAGGAGGCAACGCATCTGCTAAGCTTCTGGTATTGCGGGTGTTCATGGGCGGCGGTAATCACTTATCATCACGTGAGCCACCTGCTCGTTTGCCTCCCTTTTCCTATAAAAAAAAAAAAAACTTTATGCTTGTTGCTTCTAGTTAAATGATATTATTACAGAACAACATTAATTTTACCTTAAAATTATTTAATGTAAAATAAATTCCTCGAATACATAGAGTAAAATAATACAGCTTACTTAATTAAGATACTCTAAGCATCATAAATTATGCGGAGGGCTTAAATGTGGTTGCAACATGGGAACAGGTGTCAAAATATTGGATAAATAATTTTGTCTCTTCCTTGCGAATGTTGCCTATTCTAAAATCAAATTTATATCAACTACACTACGAATGCTACAATCATTTTCATGTTTTAACATCAGACATGAATATGTATATTCCAATCGACCAATCTACATATAATTTGTCTAAGAAATGATCTGTGCCACTGAAATTGCGTTAAACTTGTATGTTTTAAAAGTTGCAGGGAAGCGTTTTTTATCAGTCAGGTCATTTAACTTGCAATTTTACATTTACTATCTTCTAGGATATGGGGATGTGAATTCAGAACTAACATAAAATAATATTGTCTAGAAAAAATTGTTAGTATTCTCTTTAAATGCTAGATTAAATGCTAGATTCTCTTTAAATGCTTTAAATGATTTACTGCTACAGATACAGAATAACAGTATAATACAAATACAGATACAGAAAAAGAAATCACGATAGCCGTGTGGTTGATTGGTCTTAATTTCGAGTCAAGAGAATCGATTTCGCTCCCCAGGTGGCAGGCTCGTTCGTACCAATGGGATTTTCAAAAACTTATGTACGAATTTGGACTTGGACATAAAGACAGCGACTGTCACGTTGTCCCGAAAATATCTTCGGAGGAAGGCGGGTCAAAGGGACTTAATTGTCTAGACTATACCTCTGTCTACCCCTGTATTGGGAATTGCGTGAAGATATTTAATATTTATTCATTTATTATTATGGATAAAGGCACGTTTAACACCTATCATATAGGCAAGTAATAGATTAATAAAAATTTATTTGCACGCTTTCTCTATGTATGCTAATATGAATTTTTAAAAAGTTGATAACATTTTTAGTGTCAAATAAAATTCGTATCATTATCTATGAATTTTCTAGTTTTATAAAAGACTGCGTGCGCGCATCATGTCTCGATTACTATTGCTCTTGTTTTTACTCGGTATTTGCATTCACTTAAGTTTGGAACAAGCAGGTTAGTATAGACACCCTTCATTCAAAGGGTTTTCGGCTCCATTATGGTTATTCCATTATGTGAATTTAAAATCCAATACACAGTTGGATAAGCAATTTCAAACTTTAAGTAGACGACGTCGGTGTACTATCTCGTAGTATACTTTTACATTTCTTGTATCAGTGTGATCTTTGTTAAATTGTTATTGAGGATAGTTATGAAAAAAATTATAATAGTAATTACAACAATACATTCTGTGTATATAAAGCTCGTTAAGGATTTTTTTTATTCCTCGCATTTCTCAGAACGGTTTTGGGAAAATTTCAGACAGAAAGAGGTCGAGACAGTTAAGACTTTTCGACTCCTTACCCCGAAGCTTATTTTGGATAGGTAGTGATCCAATCGCCGTCTTAGAATTCAAGCGGCAAAATATTCTTACACTATTATTTATTTGTATAGAACCCGCAACCCTTGTCAGCGAAGGCAGGCTCACTACTAACTAAGCTAGTCGCCGACGTCATTGTTCTATTTTGATAATTTTTTTCCTTGATGCACAGGGAATTCGGATAACTTGAAAATGTTTATACCTTTCAACCCAAATTCAACCGAATATAATTTTTAAAAAACCTAACAGGTGGGCGCCTATTGCCAGCAATGTTAATAATATTGTACTCGTAATGCAGAAAAGTAAAAAAGAACCATAATGTATCTTTTCGGTTCTTTTCTGAGAGTTTGCAAACTGATATAGCTTTCGACGTTCATGAAAGTTCAAGCCTAAATGAATAGAAAAGTTTTGACTTTGATATATATAATGATACGTACTTAGATACTGATAACAAGTACATTTTAATATAAAATATATTTCATAATAAACATGATGAACTCAGAGTAACAATTTCAGGAAATATGATAATATAAATTTTAACTTAAATTAGATATGTTGTTTTAATAATAAGAGGTTCCTTTAATATAATTTATAAATTTACAGATCCAAACTGCACACAACGTATCTTCACCGCCGCCTGCAATGCAGTTACAAAGTGAGTTGTACTTAGTTACATCGTTCATTTATGTACATAAGAATATTTAAAAATATAAAAATCTTATGTTGCATTAATTGATGTGAAACTTATGTTTTCATACATTTTTTATTGATTTTAAATTATATAAGTTATGCTGAAATTTAAGAGAAAAATATGTTGTATTATCGTATTAAAAAGCATATATTTCCCTTGCTAAATTTAAATGCTCATAACTAACAAATAAATAAATAAATATCTTCACGCAATTCCCACTACAGGGGTAGACAGAGGTCTAGTCTAGACAATTAAGTCCCTTCGACCCACCTTCCACCGAAGATATTTTCGGGAAAACGTAACATGTGGCGAGCCCGTCGCCGTCTTTATATCCAAGCCAACGATATAATTCGTACATAAGTTTTTAAAAACCCATTGGTACGAGCCTGCCACTTGGGGATCGAACTCGGGTCTCTCGACTCGAAATTCCGACCACCCAACCACTCGGCTATCGAGATATAATACTTTATTTAAAGTATAAATCGTTTATGTTGCTTTGTTTTACAACTTTAAACATTTTTCAGGTATGGATATGACACAGATGCTCAAGCATGCAGAGCATTTCTCTACGGCGGTTGCGGTGGAAACGCAAATCGATTTGATACAATTGAAGAATGTGAGAATGCTTGCAACACCAATCGTACTACTACTTAGTATGAAATTATGCAAACATATTGTTCTAGATAGCATTAAGAAAAAATTTAATGGTGTAAATTATTGAATGTATTATTTTTATGTAATGTTAATTTTATAAACAACATTAAAGAAAAGAAACATATATAACTAACGAATTTTTGTGTTTATTTAAAAAAGTTTTAAAGAAATATTTAAATGGAGTTATGAATTATTTCAAAAAGATTAAACAGATCTTAATTAAATGAAGTAATTTAATAACATAGTCCTATCTCTTTTTAATGCCGTGGTAATGGTTGTAAATACATTTACTCATAATAATATTTAATGGGCTGCATAGGCCTATCGCTAAATGAAAGATTTGCTTTATCTTCACGCTTGGCAAGATGATTGGCGATCGCAGTACTAGACACCTTGCGTTGTAGACGTTGCTGACAGTCACTGGTCTATTATTTTTGGTCTGGTATTTTTTGATCCATCTCCATTTGACGCCATCAGCTGTCGGTAGAGATTGCTAGTTTCAAGCCTTTTAAGCACGAGCTGAAAGAACGGGTTGATTTATGCATTTATTTTTTTACTAACTCTGAGTAAATGGTAAATTCTTGCGACGATAAAACACCGGTGTTCAAGGTGTCGCCCTCTTGAGGTCCCGGGTTCGATTCCCGGTAGGCTCAACATTTTCTCGGGTCTGGGTGCCCTTTTTGTGGTGCCTTCGTTGTTTCCGATTCCCATACCACAAGTGATTTAGCATCTTAAATTGAGATCGGAGCAATGTATGTGTTGTTTCCCCCATCTTAATGTGATAATATTCAATTCCAGAGAAGACACCAAGAGCTTTTATATAAATAATAAAAAATTTTCTTATAAATTCTATTATCTCTTTAAATAAGATATTATATGAATATCTGACACAGTTCACGACAAATGACTACACATTATGTGTACTATAGTACAGTATAAGTACACGTTAAAAATATTTATTTGCAGATGACATATTGAATATATGTAGCCTTAGTAGTCTTTGTTCGCTTAGCCAATCTCGATTTGCTTCAAATATGAGAAGAGCTGACGGAAGCAAATAATTTATTCATCTACTTACATACATACAAAAAAGCCCGTGAAATTCCCTGTTTGAAAAAGGCCCATCCTCCAAGAAGGATTTGCTGCGACCGCCACTCTTATCAAGCGGATTGGCGATCGTCTTACCAGAGATCTTGCAAGTTAAACGATGCTGACAATTGTCAGCTTTTAATTAACTATTATCGAGATTTTTCAAATACAATTTTAGTCGTGCCGGCCCAAGCTTTCATCATGGGTCAGTTGCTTGTACGAAAAGCAGCCTAAGCTCGAGGGTACCAGCTTCAGGGTACCACCGCTGTTAATAATACAGCTCGAGTCTATATTTAGGAGTAAATAACATTAAAATACTAGATTGTGCCACGATAGCCGAGTAGTTGGGTGGTCGGAATTTCGAGTCGAGAGACCCGAGTTCACATAGAGACGGCGACGGGCTCACCACCGGTCACTTTGTCCCGAAAATATCTTCGGTGGAAGGTGGGTCGAAAGGACTTAATTGTCTAGACTAGACCTCAGTCTACCCCTGTATTGTACATAAGTTTTTGAAAAACGCATTTGTACGAGCCTGCCACCTGGGGATCGAACTCGGGTCTCTTGACTTGAAATTCCGACCACCCAACCACTCGGCTATCGTGACTTCCTCCTCGCATAACATTGCAGTTATGCCTGGGGGCAATATTGAAGCTCTTGTATAACACAAAATAACACTTCGATAATGCAATTATCGAAGTGTTATTTTGTGTTATACAAGAACATAAAAGTCACGATAGCCGAATTGTTGGGTGGTCGGAATTTCGAGTCGAGAGTCCCGAGTTCGATCTCCACGTGGCAGTACCAATGAGTTTTTTAAAAACTTATGTACGAATTTCATCGTTGCCTTGGACATAAAGGCGGCGACGGGCTCACCACCTGTCACGTTGTCCCGAAAATATCTTCGGTGGAAGGTGGGTGAAAGGGACTTAATTGTCTAGACTTGACCTCTGTCTACCCCTGTGTTGGGAATCGCGTGAAGATATTTATATTTATTTATTTATTTACAAGAACATAACCGTGGTCAAATCAACAAGGTCTGTCCTTCCTGTATTTATGAAAACAATGATTTGTAAATGTTCATCAAGTTTTATTTTTATTTTATAGCTTAAAAATACATGTCATTATTCGTAATCGTGTGTAATATTTGTTTCTATTATGAATCGTGGTCATAAAATTCTAAGTCGTGGCTATAATTTAATACTCTTATAAATAAAGGTTACTTCACCTTAACAATTATCAATATTTCAATATTTATAGCCAGTATTTACAGTATTTTAAAAGAAATAGGCTAATTTTATTAAAATTATTTTATCTATAACAACTTTTTTTACGTACCAGTAACATGGCGTCTAATTACATTTACATATAGTGCATATAATATTTGAATAATTTGAAGAACTTCGAAATGGATAAACTCGTCCTTTTGCTCTGTATTTTTACCATTTTTCTCGGTAATAGTAATCAACTTAAGATACGAGTGGCAGGTAATTTGTATTTGAATATAACTTTTAACACTAAACAGAAATTTAGAGAACGGCGACGGGCTCACCACTTGTCACGTTGTCCCGAAAATATCTTCGGTGGAAGGTGGATCGAAGGGACTTAATTGTTTAGACTCGACCTCTGTCTACCCCTGTATTGGGAATTGCGTGAAGATATTTAATTTTTTTAATTTAGAAATTTAGAGAAAACATCATACTTTACCAATTTTACCAATCTTAGGGACAGAATCTGAAATTTATGAGAAGAGCATACGACGACGTCGAGAGACAACCAGACATCTTTCCTAAGCGATTACATGTTGTAATAATTCAAAGCAGTTTAGCTATTTCCAAGATATTGGTATAAGCTTACGAGTACATTTGAATACGTCTCAGCCTTACTTTTTTATTTATCCTTATTCCAAGTCAAAGTTTGTTTATTCAGTCAGTATTAATCAGTTGTATTATTAAGGTAGAGGATTGGAAGTACAGAGTAAGAGTTGTTTCCAGACGTATACAAATACGCCAATAAAAATAGATGACACCTAAATATTTATTGGTACATTTTATGAAAAAAACATGTTTTTGGAAAAAAAAAGTGTCTTTAAGGGATCCTAGTTTGGAGGAATTTGGAGGAATTTTATTGTAAAATTCAGTATATTTACAAAAAAAATGAGTTCTTGATTTAGCTTGTATAAACAGGTAATAGTCTTCAGAGTATCGCAACGACACGTTATACATTTGATAATATACTTTTTCTAGAAAATATTTAAAAATAAACAATGACGAAAGCGTCAAGATATTGTTTGAATAGGTCGCGAACTGATATCAACTAATGTATAAATTTAAGAATATTTCGCCTTCTATTGGGACGTTCATTCAACACTAATTGGCCGAATAATATCTCACAATCAGTCTTGATTTTCAATCTGAGAATTTAACTAACAAATGCTACATATTTTCATTTAGACGACATTAATGAATGGCATCTAAAGGAGCTTACGTCAGTGCAATTGTCTATATGCACGACCAAAAGACATTCAACTCATCTTTAAACAATACGGTTGTTTTCGGATATTAATCAATTAAACTACAATTTCTTATAGATAGCACTCACATTTAGATTTCGCATATACGGTATAGGGCTAGTCTAAGTTTGTCCCTTGATTTTTTTCAGATCCCGTTTGCTTCTTGCCAATAAACACAGCAGCATGTAACGCTACTACCAAGTAAGTTTATTTATTAACTCAACGGCCTGTAGAATTCCACTGTAGAACATACTCCTCTCCCTTATAAAAGGGTTTGCCATAATCTCCACTCTAGGCATAATCAACATCACGCTCTTTCATGACAGTACTCGTAAATAGTTGATTTAATTTATGACATTTTTCTTAATTTTTTTTGCTGTGTGGTTACGATGTCAGAATATACCACCCCCTTTCTTCCCGTGGGTGTCGTATGAGGCGACTGAGGGAAAAGTTTTAAATATGCAATCGGCTAATGGCAGATGGTAGGGCAAGCATCTCGAAAAATATCAAATCTAAATTCAGCAGAACAGTTACGGGCAGCAGTGTCTAATGTGCCAGGAATGGCACTGAGGTCGCTAATCTGCTTGTCTAGAGTGAGAATTATGGCAAACGCTTCTATAAGGGACAAGCCTATGCGCTGCCTTTTACAGTCGCTTATGTGGATAACGTTTTGATGTGGTTTTCGTCTTTAATAATTCCGTCTTGAATGGATATTGTTACATACAAGGGTTTTCCCCTAGTCGCTCCTTAGGAAAACCACGTGAAAAATAGGTTTTATATTCTTAAGTAGATACCATCAGCCATTCCAGCATATATTACTAAGGTACATTAGGATCTCATTAAGAAACTTCTTGCATTCGCAGATACGGCTACGACCATCAAATAAGAGGATGCAGATCATTCCAATACGGCGGCTGCGGTGGTAATGGTAACAGATTCGATACCTTCGCACAATGTGAACGCGCTTGTCTAAATTACACAATGATAAATTTTACAATACAGGGAGTAAATAAAAAGTAGATCCATAATGATCTTCCTGTAGCTGTAGCAAGACGTCATTTTTAATTTTTGTTGTTCTCATATCACATGAGTAAATTTACTAACGTACTATAACTATAACAATGTAATTTTTACTACTACCCTAAATTGTTTTGTGCAAGAATACAAAGATTTACACATACATATATTTTTTTTTATTTATCAACACATCATAATTTATCAGAAAAATTGGCCATAGAAATGATTATATTTTCTAAGTATTCAAATTAAGAATGTGTCACAATATATTCCAATTTCCTCTTCACTATGTTTGTCAAATATTTGAGAGAAGGCTTTTTAACATAAAAAACCTCTAAGAAAATGTTACTCAATGTTGTTTTTTACAACAACAATAATATTATTACAAAGAAACTGTTTGGTTTCCTCTAATTCTGATTCAAATAAATACATACCAGAATAAATAAATGTAAATGGAAAGGATTATTTATTATAATTTTCTTACTTGTCCTTTTTACTTCAACGAAAATGTTACTAAATAGTACGACAATGATGGTCATTGCTACCTTTTTCTTAAAATGGTATTAATTTATTTAAATTTAAACTTACTTAATCTCAACAATAAAGGCAACAAGGAATGCCTCCGAATGATTTTAAGACAAATGGACCGATGGTAGGCCTTAGTACCCAAACAAACGATAAAAATCGTAAATAGGTTTCTAAAAAACTCTTTGGTATGAGCCTTGATCCTTGAGATCAAACTCGGGTAAGCGAATTCCGATCACTCAACTACAACAATTGTGAAAAATAAAGAAAAAAAATATAAATATAAATAGTACTTATGTATGTATATAAAAATACTATAATCTTCTTGTTTTTCTTTATCTTTAATTTCTTTGTCATATTGAAATACATTTTGATTTTCAACTCTTCGTTTAAAAGATTTATTTACATAGTAGTAGAAATCAGATTAAGTTTAGTAATTAATTTAGTAACTAATGAATTGATACGATTTCGTCGAGAGCATTGAGAAAAAAATAATATATTCGGGATAGACAAATAAATGAACCGTTTCGCAATTAAGTAATGGGATAAATAAACGAAATATGCCTTATTCTATTTAACTAGCTCCTAATTCCCACACCGTCGGAACTGCTTACATATAGGGGTCCTCGAGATATTTTTTCAAACACTATATATTAAGATATTTTCGAATAAATCAATTTTATTAGAGTTTTAAATCATACAATCACAATCATACGTCATTAAGGTACATGTACTAGAAAAATCGTAATAGTTGAAAACCCATATTCTTTAAAAAAAAAACTGGTCAAGGAGCGTTATCTGTTTTTGTTCATGTTGTCTCTTCTATATTACAGGTTGTTTCTGTCTCTAATTTTTTAATATCTTGTTGATCACTCACAAAAGGTGGGTTTTACTTATCACTTTAAATTTTCCTGTATTCATATTTGTACAATTTTTCATGTACATCTTACCCTTTAATGTTCCTCTTTGGTCAATTCCTGAGGTTATCAAGAAGAAATTGCTAAATGTATAATGTCCAAAATGACATATGTATTTTGTTTTATTTCCTTCTCTGTTGTGCAATTAATTATAAAACTGTTTTTAGTTATCTAACACTGAAACAAGTTGTTGGTAGTACTATCATAGTAATTATTACTGCAAAATAGATAAATACATAGATAGGGCCGTACATATATATATTTTCCGTGTGGTAACGGCATAAGGATATTACAACTCTCTTTCTTCCCAAGGATGTCGTAAAAGGCGACTAAGGTATAGATTGTGGGATAACCATTTCTAAAAATATCAGATTTAGATGGGCAGCAACGTCTGATATGCGAGTGGTCTAGTACTGCGATCGCCAATCCGCTTGCCAAGCGTGGCGATTATGGCAAATCCACCCTATGGGAGAGGCATATGTCCTGTAGTGTACTTTACCAGGCCGATATGTATGTATGTATGTATGTATAGACAGGGCCAACATCACATACATTACATGGAGCCCAAAGCAAGAAGTTAAAGCACACAAAGTATTTTCTGGTAATTATTTTCCGTATCAGATGTAAATTAATAATACACATGGTACTAAAACACATGTTACTCATGAAGTATCAGATATATATGATACAAAACAATGCACACAACTTCACCCAACAACCTGTAATTTGTGATTAAGGTAGTGGACTCCTGATCTGTCTAGGAGTCATCTGGGTCAGCCGCCCAATCTTACCTATGTCTACTGCCAGGTAACAGTATACATGTTGTGTTCCAGCTCGAAGAGAGAGAGCCAGTGTAATTAAGACACATGTCATTCCTTGAGGGCGTAAACGTATTTGTAACCTTTTCTTTGCTCTAAAATCTCCCGTAGGTATTAGATTTTAATACAATTGTGGTTGATTTTATATTAATACAAATACAACATTTATTCAACATTCACATTAGTTGTAATTAAATTACAGTTTCTCTTGAAATTTCTAAACTTTCCAGACATTAATTACTTTAAATCTTAAGCATGAAAGCGATACATTGTTTCATTAAATACTCGTAACTGTAAAATTTTCATTAAGTGAAGTATCTCGACTTATTAAAATACTTTTAAAATAGTAGAAAACTCAAGAAGAGACTCTCATTCAATGCCACGTTGGTGATGAAATTAAATTTTAATCAACATCGATTTTTTCAGATCGACTCGGAACACGCATTTGTAGCCTTACTATATTGTTAATGTTCACAGATTTCCATCGACTGCAGAAGCCGTCAGCGGCATTCCGATAATTTTTTCAACTCAATTTTCCCTTCGCGCACTTTCCCATACTGGAGTAGGCAGAGGACCAAATAATAAAGTTCTTATTTCTTTTCACTGATATTTAATTGGAACAATGTGACCGGTGAGGTGAGGCGAGGCTATAGGCTATATTAAGCGGCAATATTAAAATATGGAAATGTCTACAGGATATTCTTGCAGATATTTCCATAGTTGGTATTCGCCCAGCCATTGAAGCTAAAGATTGCAAGATCCAATCTCGCTAGAGAAAACGTTTATATGATGAATATAAATGTGTAAACTCGTGTAATGAATTGTACTTGCTGCATATCAGCACAGTATTTTCTTAAGTGTAAACCATTTGAGATATTTCAGGATGTAAATCACTTAATACCTATTTGTTAATTACGTTAATAAAAAGTGTGTACGTTGATGTCAACTAAAAACTTTCAAATTATTAATATCCTGTTCGATTTCAGTTTATCATAACACAGGCGGAACCGGAACGGTAAAGTCAATTCGAACTTGGATAATTCGCCGGAGTCCTACCAAAAGGCCAAAAACTAAAGATACGAGATTTTCGTATTAGGCTGTCGATTTGGCTTTTATTGATCTAATAAAACGTACTGATTGCGAGTTGCCTCTAATTAATTAGGAAAGTTTGGTGCTCTCCCGTCGGACTCGCAACGGAATGCCTATTTCTGATAATAAGAAGTAGTTGTGAAAACACCTACCCTAAAGTTAGCGCTTTGCTTCCTATGTATACGAATAAAGTTGAATTTTATCTTAACGCATTTTTCAAATACTAGGTTAGACAGAGGTCTAGACAATTAAATCTTTTCGACTCACCTTTGAACGTAACCTTTTTGGGATAACGTGATAGGTGGTGAGCCTATCGCCGTTTTAATCCAAGCTAACGGCACAGTATAATTACTTACATACATATGTATGTAAGGGACTCGAGTACAAACTGTTTTAACACGCTTTTATTATCTTCGTCTGTATGTTTGCTTGTGTGTTTGTTTGTTTTGAGTATTTTTTATCTCGATTTTGTAAAAATTTTTAATTTGTATCGAACAGGTAAATTCCTTACGAGACCCATATGACTTCAGGGCAGAAAAGGAATTTACCTGTTCAGTCCAAATCAAGCTGGTGACCATGCTGAAGACATATACAGAGCCTGTGTAATTACTGTAAATGGGGTATACCATGTTTATCCCCGGGGGTAAAAACTTATCTTTAACTGTTTTTGTAATGATTTGCGGGTGAAATGGGCTGCATTAGCGACATACCATCAGGTGGTCTGTGAAGGCTGCGGGGACTTCACCTTAACCACATAAAAAATAACACTTTCCCAGGAAATTTCTTGACAAGGATAGAGATCTTGCTATATCAACATTAAATTATTAATTTTGGTTTCTTATGCCCTAATTTTTGTATTAAAAAAAGAGAATTGTACAAATTTATGTAACGTTGTATGATACAGATTAATTTTATCACGTTCATCGATTTCCTAAGGATAAAATTAAAGATCGCACGAAGTGACGTACTTGATCAGAAAGGCAGAGAATTTTATTTTTAAATTTCCGCCATAACTTTTATATTATCACATTTTTATACGCTATGTCGAGGGTCGAGAGTTTTTGCACAAAAATTTTGTTTTTAAAAAAATAACATTCGCTTCGTAAAATTCCTATTACGTTCCAAGGCAAAATAAATAAGCCATGTTTTTTTCGACTTATTCTTACTAAACTGACTATTCTTCAAGGGCTTATAATCTAACATCGGGAGTTTAGTACTAATTACACTTATTCTTTCTTTATAAGATGAACTACACGATAATGACTTTTTTCCTATAACAAGCCTTTTAATGACGTCAGTGTCATGCTCGAAAAATTTCTCCACTAATGCTTAAAATAATACTGAAAAAAAATGTTTATCAAAAAGTAAAACTGTTTATAAAATAACTACTCCTAATTAATTTGTAAGTATTTTTAATGGCAGGTTGAATATAAAAAAAAATAATAAGGTGGGTATTGAAATATATGTAAGATAAAAATATTTCAATAAAAATGACTGAACTATTTAAAACACATCCTCTCTAGTCGAATCAATTAACATGAAACCAAACACCTACCATCGGGCATTCAATTTTTTCACACCAACTTCCCTTCATAGGGTAGACAGAAAGTAAAAACATCCTCCATGCGGTCGACTGCACATGTCCCACCCCATAGTTCTAGCATAACGTACTCTAAGCCCCACAGAGTCATTGACCCCCAACATGGGGTAGGGGTAGTTTGAAGGCGGAGTCACGCCGACTAGACGGCAGGAATGTTATTTATAAAACCACATCGATCCGCCGGTCTTCGAATATTAAACGGTTTTCTCCGATGATTAAGAGATTGTGATCATTGGATTGTTTAATTCACGGGTGTTTTGTTGAAAATTTTATTATTTTTAAATGAAAATAATATTTGAAAAATGGTATTTAATAAATTCATAACCATCAGTAAATGTCAGTATAGGTTAGCTAATGGCAAATGTGTCATTAGAAGACTTTTGGGAATAGGTGAAGATTTCTCATTCATTCAGTTTTGCATCTTCAAGACATGGGAATGAGAGGAGATGAGCTTATGTTACAAATGTAGATCTGATGAAAACTATTATATTTATACAACTATATTTAGTAACATTTTATATTTAAACGGAGTAACAACGTCTATAATAATAATCTTAGTACGAATTTGTACTAGCGTTTTATACATAGGTCATTTTGACACTAATAACCCGCAATAGTCATAACAACAACTTATACAATTTAGAATCACGATAGCCGAGTGGTTGGGTGGTCGGAATTTCCAGTCAAGAGACCCGAGTTCGATACCCAAGTAGCAGGCTCGTACCAATGGGTTTATATATATATATATATATATATATATATATATATATATATATATATATATATATATATATATATATATATATATATATATATATATATATATATATACATATATATATATATATATATATATATATATATATATATATATATATATATATATATATATATATATATATATATATATATATATATATATATATATATTTATATATATATATATATATATATATATATATATATATATATATATATATATATATATATATATATATATATATATATATATATAGCTTATTGAAAATTTGATGCGACGTTTAATCGGAACTTAATACAAATTCTGTGTCTAGGAGCATAACATTACATAATTCGGAAGACCTCTGTGATAAAGTGGCAAATACACCGATTTTTAAATTGCCGCCATCGAGTACGATTCCCGGAATGGTCAATCTGGAAAGCCACTTTTTCTGTATTGTCTCAAGTCTGAGTTAATTAATTGACTCAGGCGTTACTTTGCGGAAATCATTGTAAGGTTTAAAAATTTTTTTTTGTACCATTCCGCATGCATTTTTTTTTTGCATGCGGAATGGTGCGTAGTAATTTTTTCAATAACAACTTTTCAAGTCTGAGTGTTTTTGTTACCTTCGTTGATAACAGAACATAAGTAAAAAAATATATTCACGCTATTCCTTATACTAAGAGAAGAGAGGTATAGTATATCCTAGTCCTTTCGACCTACCTTTCAGTGAAGGCAGTTCTTGGGACAATGTGACAGGTGGTGAGCCTATCGCCGTCCTTATGCCCAAGCCAAAGGTATGAATCGTACGTAAGTTTTTGAAAACACCCCATGGATACGAGCCTCGATCGGACTCGGGTCTTTGGACTTGAATTCCGATCACCCAAATACTTGTCTATCGTGACTATACATAACACATGTGGTTCTACATCACGATAGCTGAGTGGTTGGGTGATAGGAATTTAAGTACAGAGACGCGAATTCGTTCCCCAGGTGGTACGCTCGTACCAAAGGGTTTTTTCAAAAAACTTATGTACGAACTACATCGTTGGCTTGGACATAAAGATAATGACGGGCTCACCACCTGTCACAATGTCCCAAAAATATCTTCTTCGAAAAGACTTAATTGGCGAGAACTCTGTCTATCCCTGTATTGGGAATGGCATGAAGATATTATGAGATCAGTGCGATGTGTACGTGTTTGATGTTGTTCCTATCTATTTATTTATATCAGGTAACGTTGCTGTAGTTTGTAGTATGTGTAGATTACGAGCTTGCCGACTATCCTAGATATACAGCATATTCAGGCAATCCTTTGGACTGGATGATATTTTTCATTTTTTTTTTAATTTTTTATTGTTATAATGGAGAAACCACGTTGCATATCAGCATTATTTTATTAATATACATTTAAAAAAACACGCTCCTTTTTGAAGAAAAATTAACATAACCAAAGTTGAATACAGGGAATTAGAAACTGAAGAATAGTTTGAGTTTGATAGGGAGGATTTGTCATAATCGCCTCGCATGGCAAGCGGATTGGCGATCGCAGTATCAGACCACACGCACCTCAGACGCTGCTGTCCATCTTCGGTCTGAAAATTTCGGTTTGATAACTTTTAGAGATGGTTATCCCGCCATCTATTGGTTGCCTTAACTATATTCAAGGCTGTTTCCCTTCGTTGCCTCTTACGACATCCACGGGAAGAAAGGGAGTGGCAATATTCTTACGAACACATACTTTTAATATTTTTAAATAAAAAAAATAACCAAATCGGTTGCATACAAAGACCGGAAAGACTCGTAACAGAAATTAAATTTGTATTATATAAATGATATTATGAGTATAGATATAGATATGATATTAATCTTGACAATATCAATAGCTACCGACAGATGGCGGGATAATCATCACAAAAAAAAACCAGACCAAAATAAGGAGACTGGTGACGGCCGTAGCGTCTAAGGTGCAAGGTGTTTGGTAAACCCTCAGGCTGTTATGTATTTATGTTTGTAAATGATATTTCTCAATAATCAAATTGTTCCATTGTTACATAATAAATGTAAAAGAAGATGCAAATGAAGTACTAAAACAAATTACGTATTCGCGAAAAACGTAAGTAAACTTTCTTAACATGTTCTTACGCTATAACGCGACCAATTTTAAAGTAGAGATCGTCTAAAAGAATCATTCGGTGTGAAGTTTTATCCCCTACGTTTGATTTTCCTTTCAGACACTACATGGCCCGTAACGGTTCATTTCCTCCATTTTACAATGGCGAAGATCCGACAGCGTTGTCTTCAAAAGCTCCTCTCGCAAATTGTTCCACGGAAATTTTTAAAATCAACTCTTAAGAATAAAGTGCTTTCGGGAATGTGGAAGCTTTTGTGTTACTACTTGATTTTTTTTTTCATTATTGTTATTCGTGGAAAGGAATTCTATGTTACATATTATTGTGACGGAAATTTATAAAATAAAATTACTAATTTCATTGATGGCGGCCAACTTTAATAGTTGAATGTAAGCCTCTCTTGTGAGGAGAATTTGTCATGAACTCTACGCCCGGCAAGGGGATATGCGATCGCAGTACCAGATACTTCGCACCTTAGACACTGCTGCCCGTCACCGGTTTGCTTCTTTTTTATCTGGCGAATATAGTAATGCCATATAGGAGAGGCCTAAAACAACTTTTTTATTTTTTCGTTGAATCTAGATGGCATAGAACCATTCTGCGTGGCCTTTGATCAGACATGAACTTTTGACAGACAGTTATGATGTTGATAATGATTTCCTTTTTACAACTGTATGTAATAAAAGTTGTATATTAAAATATACGTAAATCTCCAATTAATTTATATATACTGTTAATATTTTTTTGTTATTTAAAAAAAAATGTGAACCATTTTATTCGTTTCATTTACGTAAACTTGTAAATTTCACATACATTTTATTTATCAAAACGAAACCATTCCATTCCGGTGAATAGATTAAATCAAAACAAGTCACAGTAAATAACATCCCACAAACACCGACTACCGTAAAAACCCAATTACATCTAAAACTTAATTTATTTCGGTGCGACATAAATGTTTATTTAACGATCGATACCGCCCAACGTAATTAATTCTCGACGGCCGTTTATAGTCGGATAATTTCTCCGGAGCAGAATTCGGTAGTTAGAGGAGCCCAGGCTCAATGTTTCTGCCTCACCGCTCGGGACCCTGGTTATCTGGTTACAGGCAGACGTGATGTGATGAGCACCTGACGCGGTTGCGGTCGGTTTTCGGCGGCGTTGTGAGCAATAAGCGACGAGTCGATAATTTAGTTCTTTCAACCCATTTTTCACCGGTGGTATGTCATCACCATATTAAACACTTAATGTCACCTTAAAATTCAAATCTATAACTATTAAGAGCATTCACCCGAGAGGTTTCAATGTAGCAAGAGAGAGTCGTGCTGTTGTGACTAATGGTAATATTGTATTGCCTGTCGCGTTGTAATCTTATATTAATATCTAAGTAAATAATATAATCTTGTATTAGGAGCAAATGTTTGGGTTCACATTATCTGCATGGACACATAACATGGCGTCAACTGACGCTTTTTTTAAATAGTAAATAAAATATTAAATCATGAAGCGTAAAACATACAGAATATTATTCCAACCATTAAAATGATTTCGTAGAACCATCGCATATATTTATACAAATTTAAAAGATCGTTTCAATAAATAAAATAAACAAAAGCTTATAACTTAAACCTCATGTCAACTCCACACAGTCGTTCGCGTGACATGCCGCTTGTGATTTTCTGACTTGACTCACACTCACTCATGAAAACATAATATTCTAATTAACCTTCTCGAACGCCGCGCCGAATAACCGCAGAGTTATTATTATTAAGCACACCTTTGCTAATTACCTACGTGCCGTCACTTTCGTTTACTTGTCATATTACAGTCGGCGCTTACCAGTTTCAAGTGACTGGCCTTTTTTTAATAACCTCTAAAATAGTTTACTATGTTACAATTTAGTCTATTAGCATAGAACTGAATACTTGAAAGTCCCAAAGTCGTTAACGTTCTGAAATACTGCTGGCGACAGCTTGAATGGGTTGTCGTGCATGGTAGGAAATTCTGTACACTTCTATGCGTCAAATTTCATTCAAATCTGTTCAGCCATTTTGATGCAATTAATTAACAAGCTAATTGTAATTTTTCAAATTCGTACTAGTAAAATAGGGTACTGCTCACTCAAGGAGGTAATGACTAACCCTGTCGTACCACTAAAAGCGAAGAGCAAAATATTTAATTCATGAATTTTACCTGTCATGACATATGGGTGCCAAAGCTGGAGCTTAATTAATCGTAATATACACAAACTAAAAACTTGTCAACATGGTATGGAACTAAGTAAACTAAACATTAAATTAAAATATAAAATTAAACTTGATACCATAAGGAAGAAAACTAGAACCACAGATGTTACTTAATGTATTAAAAAACTAAAATGGAGGTGGCCAGGCATATGATAAGGAGTGATAAGGACAAATGGTCTAAGGATGTAACAGAGTGGTGCCCGAGACGTTACAAAAGAAGAAAAGGAAGACAACATCGTACATGGGAAGACGATATAAAGAAAATTTGCAGGACATACGTGGATGAGACAAGCGCAGAATCGTATTCGATTGCGGACTATCGGGGAGGCCTATGCTGGACAGCAAGACAATCGTCACGTACCGGTGTCAAACAAAAAAATAAGATTTATATTGTTAAATAAAGACTATTATTATTATTATTATTATTTATCTTTGTAATTATAAAGTTTAATTTTAAATAGAATTACATTAAAAAACAGCTGACATGAGCGGGATTGGAACCCGCGTCGTCTGTCGTATGGTGGAAACGCTCTTATCTCCGAGCCACCGCACCATTTGAAATTTTAAAGCGTTCTCTTAATTTATGCCTCCTAGGGCTTCGTCTTCAACTAATTTACAGGCTATTAAAAGTCCACTGTTAAACATAGGCATCCCCGAAGATTTCCACAAAGAATGCTCCTGACCCACCAGCATCCATCAAGAATGTGATGTTGCCTACTTATATCCTGTCTGCCAATAAATCCCTTATTTTAAAAATAATTAGAATTATCCGCTGTAACAACCTAAAAGCCTCGACCTAAAGGTCGAGGGTTCGAATCCCGCTAGCGTTAAACATCTGTGTGTCATCTGTGTAAATGAATGTCACGGGTGTTTATTGAAAATATGCGTAAAGATATTTATATTTATTTGCAAAATCTTAATCTCATATAAGCTAATCCTTAAACATAATCTTATATTAAATGATTTATCCATCAGAAAATTGCGAGAACTGTAGAACCTTTTGCCAAATTATACCTAAGATATATAGGTCAAGTGACCCGAAATATTTCGCACTGAATATGAATAAATATGGCGGAAATGGAGCGATGGGCGGATAGCTTCTGCGGTAAGTCACAACCGAGTTATAGAAACTTCTTGGGAACGCTTTCTGAGTTGTAATAAAACTGAAAAGTTTGGTAATTTACAAATAATAAATTTCTCTATAAGTTTGAAATTTAAAATTATCCTAAAATATAAAACGGAATGTTTGTGTGTTCATTCTCTATGTTTCCTACATCTTTCATGCGATTGAGTCGAAACTTTGTATAGTTATTGTTGACATTTGCGAGGAGGTTCTAGCACAGTTATTTATAAACACAAGCTCACGTATTTCCTATACTTGGGTGGTCAGAAGTCTTGACAATGTAAATCATTCAATTCACGTTTCACAGGTGCATCGGTTGCGACAAAATGACAGGTGACGAGTCTATCGCCCTCTGAGTGTCCAAGCCAACGATACAAATCGTACATAAGTTTCCACAAAACTTATTGGAATAAGCTTCCCTATAAGGAATCGAATCGAGTCTCCTGATTCGAATTCCGATTACCCAAACACTCGGTTATTTTGAGTAATTGATTTTTTTTTTTATTTATTCACGCAATTAGCCATACTAAGGCGGAAATCTAGGCAATGTCCTTTCGACCCACTTTTCGACGAAGCTTATTTATAAATGTTTTTAATACTTTTAAATTAACTTCTTATATTAACTGGCGAAAAAACGGGACAAATCTAGTTTTAATACAAACTAACTCAACCCGGCTACGACTAGTCAACTAGGACATCGGCCTCTCCCCTCTCCTCTCGGAGGGTTTGCCCTATTCGCCGCGCTTGACAAGTGGATTGGCGATCGCACTACCAATAGTTGCACCTTAGCTGCTGTTGCCCATCACCAATCAGCTGAATTTGGTCTATTCATCTATTTTATATATCTAAATATCTATATTAGTCAGATTTATTTATTTGGGGCAGAGGGGGTATGGTTGTACTTAATGTTGTGATGAATTTCTACCCGTACATTCCAAACCCTGAGAACATGGATGATCCCAGACCCTGAGGATGCTGTGAACTTCTTCAGACATTTGCCATAATTTATACGCATATTTAAAAAGACTCTGGCTACCCCGTCAGGGGCTATATGTGAAAATAAAATCAACTACAGAGCGGTATTCAAACCCAAAACCACGGCCGCACCGCAGCGATGTTCTTACGCAGTACACATAGTGCTCTTTTAAATTTCTTTAATTCTTGAAAATCTTGAATTTATTTTTACAACGTAATGGAACATTCTTTTAAATTTGATAGCTCGACAACTGACCATGCTTTCGAAGTAATGGACTGCATTTTCGAATACCACTAAAGACACACATGCTTAAGATGAATGTTGTTTGTACTTGAATATAGCATTCTCATATGAATATACTCTATATATAGAAATGTATTGATAAAAAAATGTTATTTTCACAACTTAACATGACAGCGAAATTTTTATTTAATTTAGTTATACAAAAAAATAAACCTTAATACGGAGTTCAAACCATAAATATTTTCATATTTCAGCCAACAGCGTAACATCGGGCGTAAACATTACATTATATCGTTGCATACTCTCTGGCATCTCTGACCGCTTCCACGACCTCATTCGAGACTTAATGTTGCATTTAAATCAACCATTTTTAGAGAAACAGATTGCTCTATGTTATGGCCTGTCAAATTTTCGCGCCGTTTCGCGGCGGATTTATTGTATCGGGCAACCGAGCAAATTGGGGAAAGAGGCACGCATGTCATGTATCTCTCTCGGGGATTCTCGCGGTTTTATTGAATATCGAAGGTTTTTCAATGATGTCACTTTTATTTTACGCAGGGGAAAAGTGTTTCATTGTTTTCATTCAAAACATCATACGCCTCATAAATTCCAAATAAATTTTATAGAATGTAATCATTTTGATTGGTCGGCTTTTTGATTTATTTTACAGATCCGCAGTATAAATGTATAGAATTAAAATAGAGACGTATATCTTCTAAGTGTTCTAAGGTTCTGTTTTCTAAGTGACTTATTTTTTTCAAAATCACCAAACAAATAAGCCTTCCGGGGAGAAGCGAGTCCACTGCTGGGGACTATGAATAAGTTGGAAAAGAAACAGGAAGAGGAAGGAAGAATATTACCTGAGGGTTTTAACAGTGGTAGACCCACGCATCAGCTTTTGTTGTTGCATAAATGGGCCGGTTCGACCGGGGAAGTACCACGACCTCACACAATACCGGCGTGAAGTAGAAGTCTATCAAAGTTCTGCGATTCGTCTGGTGAGTGCAGGTAACCGGAGCCCCACACACCCCCCTACCCCAATTCTGGAGGGGGGGGGGCACTCTGAGGCCGGCAACGCATCTGCTATGCCTCTGGTATTGCGGTTGTTCATGGGCGGCGGTAATCACTTACCATCACGTGAGCCACCTGCTCGTTTGCCTCCCTTTTCTATTAAAAAGGGTGCTCCTGGAGAATGCGCACCGCTTTCGACCTGTTCGCGAGCTGCGTGCATTTTAAGTTCACCCGCCGCTCCTGCGCCGCCACGCCGTAGAAAGCCGAGCGCGTGAACCCCGCGCCCTGCGCCCTGCGCACCCCGTACTACCTACCTCTCAGTTCGTATTTTAATGTCGAACGCTGATTACGTATTATCATGGAGTGGAAAGTTAAAAATTGTTTGAAAATTTACAACTAAGATATGCAATATGGAAGCTTGTACACTTGCTGCACGCTTGCTGCGCTTGTGCACTATGCGAGTCTTCCGTGAGTTGCACTAAAGCGGTAATAAATATCTTCATTCCGAATACAGGGGTAGACAGAGTTCTACTCTAGACAATTAAGTCCCTTCGACCTAGGACAACGTGACAGGGGTGAGCCCGTCACCTTCTTTTAGTCCAAGCCATTAAATATGAATACATAGGTTTTGAATAAACCGATTGGTACGAGTCTGCCACCTGGGGATCGAACTCGGGTCTCTCGACTCAATTACTACTCGAGTTACACCAACTCGAGTACAACCAAGCAGCTGTAGTAACTGCAAGCGTGCAGCGTGCAAGCAACTCGTACGCGGCGCATTCGCCAGGTTTAGACCCAACCTAACGAAAGTACAATATACCACTATTTCCACAATTTTGAAGGCAGTAGCTGAGCCGAGCAACTCTATAAGTAGTAACTTTATAACTGGTAGAATAAACGGACCGTTGTAGAAATGCCTTATAACGTGTAAAAAGCGCTGCTGTCTTTGTATAATTTTTGTTTCATTAACAGCCTATACTTGACATTGGCGGATTGGCGATCACGGTATCAAATACGTGGCACCTCACACACTGCTGCACAATGACAACATCGTTTTTTTTTCTTAAGGTTTCTTCAGAATCGTCTATTTATAATTGTACTACAAAGAGAGCAATGAGGGATGGTTGGAAGCTCTACAATGATAAGAAGTTCCGCCTAATAGATATATACATACATGTATACATATAAAAGTCGCTCATTGAGTAATTTAGCTCATAGTGCTAAATAACTTAGAATTATATGTTTATTGTATATCTATTTAAAATATCTATTTTTTTTAATTTAAACTACGATTTCAGATTAGATTCAATTTATTTTCAGACGGTTAATTTAATTTGTGATACAGATAGAAAGGCAAAATTCTTAGACACAACTTAATATTGTATATGAATTACTTGGAATCTTATACATATATAAAAGGATAACACCTGAAAGTCCACTGCAGGAGATAGGCATCTTCCGTAAGGGACGATTTGCCATAATCGCAACGCTTGGCAACAGGATTGGTGATTGCAGTACCACACACTAAGCAGTTTACACTCTGGTGCCTTTCACCGATCTGCTTATTATTTAGGTATTTATCGGTACAATAATTCTTTTATGTTTCATGATTTTTCCCTTAGTCGCCTTTTTTGCACCTACAGGAAGACCTTCTTATACTGGACACTAAAAGCCACTAATTCTTAGAGACAGAATATTACTGTCATTGTTTTCGAAACATTGTTCACGATTTCTACATTGCGAAAATGAAACTTTGGAGTCTCTAAAATCTCTCTCCCTCTCTCTCTCTCTCTTTCATTTAAAAAATCAACCTCGCATTATCCAAATACATGTACTTCTAGGGCAAGTATGAAAGATCTAATTACTAAAATAGATAAGGCTGTGGTTTGGTTATTTCTTTAAGTTACACGACGTGTTTCTGAAAGTCACGTCGACATATTCAGTCGCATGCTGTTTGAATAAAATGAGTAGCGGCGTAGGCGGAGACTTAGATATGAAGCTAATTGCCCGATGATGGGGAAGTCACGATAGCCGAGTTGTTGATCGGGATTTCGGGGTTGATCGAGATTTCATCGAGTAAGTACGAATTATATCGTTGGCTTGGACATAAAAATAGAGACGGGTTTACCACCTGTCACGTTGTCATAAAATGTCTTCGGTGAAAGGTGGCTCGAAGGACTTAATTATGTAGACCTCTGGCTATTGGGAAACCTGGGGTCCCCTTCTATTTGTATTGGGAATGGCGTGAAGATGTAAATTTTTAAATGGTAAAGTCAAGAGTATGCAAATGCATGCGTGAATATAGTAAATAATTAATTTAGTGAAAGAGGTATGTGGTGACCGTTTCTCTGACTCGATTCTCTACCTGACTACCCCGCTAGGGACGATGCATAAAAACGTGTAGAAATGAATACTTGAATTTCGTGTCTATTAAAAAATAATCATACTTATTATGACGTGAAACGAGAATCAGTACACTGAAAATAATTAAAAGTATATTTATGGCTCAATTGTAATTTCCTCATTTTGCTTCTGGCAAACTACGAGCTTCCAAACTTTATGTATCCGGACTGAAAATTTATTCTCTATATTTCACAACAAGAATTTCTCTTTATAGTGTTTTAAATTTTACGTATATTTTTAAGACAATAGCAATGAGAATATGAGCAGAAGGTATATTATTAATTGGAGAAGGTGGCAACAGAAAACCAGTTCATCCGATGGTAAGTGATTACCAACGCGCCAGGAGAACTGAATTTTCACCCTTGAGGTGTAAGATAGGGAGCCTGAGCTTGTTGTGCTTGTCTCTTTACTAATCTAAAACACCACAGATATTACAATGGTATTTGACAAAAGAAGTAAGAGTGTAGCGCTAACACAGCCGACTCTTGGGAAAGAAGTCTCTTGTTAAAGTTGGAAGATAATGAAGTATATGTGTCATAGTATTTTACTAGATAACGTCTAAATGCTCTTGAAAGAGTAGTCTTGTTAGCCTATAGTCAGGATGCTAGCTTTATACGGCAATGACCCTGATTCGCTCACTAAAATTGTTACAACAACAAATAGTTACAACAATAGCCCCAACCTCGACAGTGAAGGAAAACATTGTAAAGAAACCTGTCCATCTGAGTATATTTTATCATATAAATTTATTATTGTATGTATGTATAACATTACATAATGTTATATATTTAACGTCACTCTCACTCTTCTCTCTTCGAGTTCGCGGCTCGTACGATTGAGTTTTTGAAAAAACTTATGAACGAGTAACATCGTTGGCTTGTACATAAAGATGGCGATAGGTAGTCTTCGGTCAATGTTTGCTCGAAAGTGGTTTCTAGACAATTAAGTGTCTAGACCACTTTCTACCCCTATTTTGGTTATACCGTGAGGAATTTTTTTATATATTATTTCGAGGACGTGTGAAGTCTACCAACACGCATAAGAGCAACTTTTACAAAAATGATTCCACGCTAGATGACACGTTACACGTAGCATATTGTTTTACAGTAACAAGAGATGTTGCGTTTTTCTAGGCGCCATTCTTCCTGTCCTTCGGTACCCGAGAGGGTGTACCGTCGAAATATGTTTCATACAATATCTTATTACCATTGTAACTCGATAAGTCACGCACTCGCTCACGCCTCGTTTGTGCGATTAATTCGTCAACGAATGAAGTGGAAAACTCGATGCGACGTACGATGCTAAGTAAATAAATATGTTGACATTGCTCATGTGGTGAGCTGGATTTTGTGCCAGCAATTACTTCGCTTTTGATCGTATCGTATATTGTCGGAGATAAAATTGTATGTAGAAGTATCGAAAAGTTCAAGGTGTCTAGTAATGCCATTGACCACTAACAATTATTGATTACATACATACATACATAATGGCCTGTTAAAGTCCACTGCAGGACACAGGCCTCTTCCGTAGGGAGGATTTGCCATAATCGCCACGCTTCCTAGGTGGATTGGCAATCGCAGTAGCAAACCACTAACACCTCAAACGCTGCTGCCCATCTTGGTCTGATTAAAATTAAATGATCCGATATTTTTAGAGATGGTTATCCCGCCATCTATCGTTGCAATAACATTATTCAAGGCTGTTTCTGTTAGTCGTATCTTACTACATGCACGGGAAGAAAGGGAGTTGCAATATTTATACACCTTTACCACACGGTGTTTAATTAATTAGTGGTTACATAGCCTAAAACTAGTAACTAATAGTTAAGGAATTTTTTCCTTTAAAATAAGAAGCACAGGGCGTATTCCGCCATGTTTTTTACATTACACATTAATTAAAATAAGTAGCACACGCTGTATTCCGTATTTTTAACATTACACATTAATTACTAAAAGATTAAACATAAATATTACCTAAACTACTACTTAAATCTCCCGCTAAACTTTGTTGACAGTTAGAATTTTAACTTTGTACAAAAAATCAAAATACAAGTCGTCTAAAATTATCGTCTCTTTCCTGCTATGCTACAATGCTATCCAAATCAAAAACTCACAATTCTTCAATTCAAACAACCACACTGTAAACCTCATTTGGAGGCATGCGACATCCACCATATTGCGCACATATGACTTCTAATTAAAGATGAAGGTGGTACATTCTACACCATTAATATACAACTTAAAATACAAAGGTTTTATAAACTACTTTTTACGCAATTAAAACAGCACATCGAGTCCGATTGAAATATCTAAAAAAATCTGGACGCAGTTGCATACGACACACACACACATACAGGGCATGTCTATTTTAAACGGTATTGTTGTGGTGCTAACGAGTTTAAAAACGTCTGACATAACAGCTTGTGACGTGCGCGTTCGGGAGTACCGACGGAGCGACATGCCGACATGCCGACACGCGACCGAGTCCAGTCGCTCGTGATTTACGTTGCCCCCTACTATTGTCCTTCGCTTTATAATAACTTGTGAGAATACTTCGAGTACTTTTCATTAGACTACACATATATAACTGTTTTCGACGTCTGCTGATCGAGCGGAATTAGCGAGTGAAACCAGACGAGTTTCATGTAGACATCACGAATCCCCAACTGTTAATAATTGAATTTAACACGAGATTGTTGATAGTTTAAAAAGTTTTTATTTGAAATTAAATTATTTGTTACAAAAAAAGATGTTGCAGAATGTCTTTCTCTAAAAAAATTGTAAATAAAGATATTAGTTTCATTTATTACTAGGTTAATGATGGCTCTAAAGAAATTAGGTGATATTTAACTATATATATATATATATATATATATATATATATATATATATATATATATATATATATATATATATATATATATATATATATATATATATATATATATATATATATATATATATATATATATATATAAAATGTTTTGCCCTGAAAACAATAATTTAATCTAGAATGAGCTGAACGCAGCATTTTGTATTCAATCTGATATAAATTATTAGGAAGTAAAATAGAAATTAATTAAAATGTCAACTAATAAAACTAAATGTTACTATGTACTAAATCAAAACCAGCCTGACACAATCAATTCTACCAAAGAGATTTAAGTTGTAGTAAAATCTCTCTTTATGAAAAGAAATGAAACTATTAACTCAACTATAGTAAGGACTACCATGATACCCAATCCTTTCGAGCGTAAAGTTTACAAAACGTATACAATACCCGGTAGCCAGGTGACGATACCGGCGAGAAACGCAAGGAGCTGCCGTAAGATGACACCTTCATCACGCTCGCTATGATGGAATCCATCAGAACCTGTAATACAGGAATTATCGGCGCCGATTGTTCTTAAACGATGTTTATTGTTCTTGAACGAACTTAATATATTGAAATACTCCTACCGTTTTGAACGCTTATTTAAGCGTTTAATTATTATTCAGCGTTTATTGAACCACGTAGGCTGAGTGGTTGGGTGAGAGGAATAAGAATCAGAAGACCAAAGTTCGATCCCCTGTAGGAAGATTCATCAATGATAATGATTGTTTTCAAAACTTATGTAAGATATCGTATCATTAATTTGAACACTAAGACTGTGATAAGACGGCACATTTTTCTAGACCTCTGAGCTCTATATAGGAAAACACGTTACACGTTTGCTTTAGAAATAAAAAGTGTGACGCAAATAATATTAACGCATATTCTTCTTGAAAAAGCTTATCTAATTTATTGAATAGGTATTATTTGCAAACATGTCAAACTAAGTGAAATAACAAGTTAAATGAATGTAATGTCTCGAGGCAAGCTGGGAGGTGAAGAAAAAAGGGTAGGCTGGTGCAAAAAAGGAATATAAAAATGGTATCGATGAACAAAGGAATATAAATTTAAAATATTATTCTTACAGTTTTAATGGGTAGACTGGTGGGTAATGTATGTATATAATTTCTAGGCTACTTATGAAAATTTGTATAGACAAATATATATTTAAATATACAACTTTATTTTATAGGACTACATTAGTATAGGAATCGTATGGTATATCAGACTAACAGATAAAATTACATATTGTTTAATTATATCATAAACTAAGAAATCTGATTTCTCATTTGTCCATTAATTGACGACCTCGACCTCGAAGTGTACGCTGTTGAAGGTGCAGCTCTGAGGACCCGGATTCAATTCAATGTAGAAATCACTATATTACTTCTACATTGTTTAGGTTATTGGACAAGGTTTTCGCACGGTTTTAAATCTCTAATGCTTTCTACATCTATTTGGAAAATAGTTCTCAAACGTCAAAAAGGCACAATAGCCGAGTCAAGAGACCCGAGTTCGATACCCAAGAGGCATACTCGTAACTACGAGTTTTTTTTATCAAAACTTATGACTGAATTATGTCGTTGGCTTGGACATTAAGACGACGATGGACTCACCACCTGTCATGTTGTCCCAAAAATATCTTCGGTGAAAGGTGGAAAATCTCTATCTACCCCAGTATTGGGAATGGCTTGAAGATAGTTCTCATTCCGTTTTATACTAAAATAAACATACCAAGTGGACTTTCACAAGCCATTTTGTGTGTGTGTGTGTGTGTGTGTGTGTGTGTGTGTGTTATTATTTAAGATCATCAGTTAATTTTTAACAAATATTTGGCGGACTCTGAGCGCGTATTCAGAGGCCAACATTAATAAGAGAGATGGAAATAGTAAGCTACTCAGATATCTTCATAGCACACTTTCATTTCTGAGGGAGATGTGTAAGAATCGTGACTTACTACTTGATGATTTCTGTCTGGCTATTTCGCCATTTTGCTGTGCGAAGATAAATAAAATAAACGAATTATTGACTTAATTACTCTTAGTAGTCTCGATAGCAAAGAGCCGAGGAGGTCAAGAGACCTGAGATTGATCCCCAGGTGACAGGCTCGTACCAATGAGTTTTTTCAAAATTATGTACGAATTATGTCGTTGACTTGTACATAAAGACGACGAAAGGCTCACCACCTTTCATATTGTCCCAAAACAGTCCTCGGTGGAAGGTGACTCGAAAGGACTTAATTGTCCAGACCTCTGTCTACTCCACTATTGTGAATAGCCAATACATATTTTTTTTAATTATTGCCTTACGATTTTCGGCCAGTTCGCATTTTTTCTACATTTTATCGCATTGGGGTGTTTATGGTACCTTTGTTATTACTGGTTCAATGACACAATTGCTCTTACTACTTACTTTCGGACCGGTGCAATGTATGTGATGTTTTCCCTATCTTAAATAAATAAATAAATGTCTTTCAGTATATTCCTAATACTTGAGTAGACAGAAGTCTAGATAATTAAGTTTTTCGGGCTACCTATTACCGAAGACTGTTTGGGACAACGGGACACGTGATGAGCGTATCGCCGTGTTATCGCAATATAAATTCACATATATTTATATATCCGTGATACGAATACAAATTCATAGTCATCTCACAAATATTTGTCCCTAGCGGGATTCGAACCCGCAATGCTTAGCATCGGGAGTCACTACGCCTATCTGGGCCAATTTATCTATTACTATGAATAAATATACCTATAAATTATTTGTATTCATAATACATCTCAATTTATTTTACAAAGCGTACATATACAAAGTGTTCACGTAATGACCCTGACCCTGCGACTAGACCTCACTGTCCCTGAAGTCTGGTCTCGAGCGTGTCTCTATATTGCTACTCCCTGAGTTGAAATTCTAGCCAAGGCCACATATCACTGCGCAATATTTACTCGTTATTGACTAATTAATATTGTAAAAATTACTGGAGAGAAAAATTGTTATCTATCGACAGGTTATTAAAAGAATTTGAAACAAGAGGACGGGCTTTCCTTTTGGAAAGTGCGTGTATTAATAATATATTGCGAAAGAGATATATAAGAACACTAATATCTGAAGACGTGTTGTATCCACCTACCCCGTCAGGGATGATGCGGTATGACGATATATAAATATTGGAAATTATCTCCTGATCAAAGAACGTACTACGGTAATTCAAACGTTATATAATTTTTCTTGATAAATCTTTAGGAACTACACACACAGGCTACATGTAATCAGACTTACAAAAACATACTTCTATTCATCTTGTCCTATTTTAAATTGAGGAATCAGTTATTCATTTCTTGTACACAACATCATTACAACATTGTAATAACGAATCTTTGCTAACGGATATT
The DNA here is from genome assembly GCA_029286605.1 of Sericinus montela. Classification (NCBI taxonomy): domain Eukaryota; kingdom Metazoa; phylum Arthropoda; class Insecta; order Lepidoptera; family Papilionidae; genus Sericinus; species Sericinus montela. The sequence goes on along the minus strand of JAGSMR010000034.1, from coordinate 4,675,799 downwards.
TAGAGAATGGCCTACAAAGTAACCGACCTCGGCAAAACAAAAAACAAATAAAAGTTTTTACTGTTATCAAATAAAGCTCCAATTAATGTTGCGTAGTAAAGTTTAAACAAGAGTTTTGAATATAAATTGAAGAGCGATTTGAGAGCAATTAATAAATATGGGGCATGAATAAAAATAAAAATTAATAAAACAATTCATTTATACAGAAACTATAACCAAACTAAAGATAAAAACTGACTTTTATTTCAAAAGTAAATATAATAAATAAAAGAATTTAAATATCTTCACGCATTTCCCAATACAGGGTAGACAGAGGTCTAGTCTAGACAATTAAGTCCCTTGGACCAATCTTCACCGAAGATATTTTCGGGACAACATGACAGGTGGTGAGCTCATCGCCGTGATTTCTCTCCTCCGTGATCTCCAGGATTTCAAAAGTATAAAGATATTTTTAATGTCATAAGCAAACAATCTTCCTGAAGCATTATTAGTAGAAGAGCTCGGCTAGGGGCAAACATTTGTGTGATTAATATGAATGTACTCGAGTCATGGACGTAATATAACGTAGTAGTATAAATATGTATATAGCTACGTATATGTACGAGTATGACATGCTCACCATCAGGCACGTTCTCCCAAATAAGCTCCGGTGAAGAGAGGATCGTAAGGTCTATATTTTCTTGACTACTCCAGTTTTGGGTGTAACTCAAGACTAATAGAAACATAACTTCTTCCCAGCACGCTCGCACTAAGCACTACCAAATTCTGAAACCCTTCTCATTCTTCTTCTTCTTTACAGCCTATCAAGAGTCCACTGCTGAACATAGGCCTCCCCCAAAGCTTTCCACAAAGAGCGCTCCCCAGCCACCTCTCGACCTGCATCCATCGGCTTCCCGCAACATTTTGCAAGTTGTTAATCCATTTTGTAGGGGGTATTCCCACTCTGCGCTTGCCTATACGAGGTTGCCACTCGAAAGCCCTTTTACCCTAACGGTTATCAGTTCTTCGAGCTATGTGACCGGCCCTAATCCTAATGGCTGTGTCAGTTACCTTTGTTCTGCTGTGGATGTCCTCATTGCGGATTCTATCACGCAGACAAACACGAATTATATCGTTGGCTTGGACATAAAGACGGTGACGGGCTCACCACCTTTCACATTGTTCCGAAAATATCTTCGGTAAAAAGTGGCTCAAAGGTACTTAATTATTTAGACTACACCTCTGTCTACCCCTGAATTGGATATTTACATTTTTTTATTTATTTCACTCCATTTAGTTAGTTAAACTACACTGCGTTTGCCTACATGTTTGTATATAGTTAAATATCAAAAAATATTTAAAATGAAACCTAAATCCATTTAACATTGTTGTACAAAACGCGGCTAGCATAAAACAAAGATATACATTAACGTTATGATTATTAAAATCGATTAATTTTTATGTCTATGAATACCTTGTTAAAGCTTCTGTCACTTCTTTTACTATGCGATAATTATTATTAGTTTATGGAACGTTTATAGCAAGTATATACACGAGAATTTAATTAAATATGCGGTAAACATAATAATATTTTGTTAATGTTTATTATATTTAAATGTTTATTATAATTTCACGATAGCCGAGTGGTTGGGTAGTCAGAATTTCCAGTCAAGAGACCTGAGTTCGATCCTCAAATGGCAGGCTCGTACTAATGGGTTTTTCAAAAACTTATTTACGAATTATATCGTTGGCTTGGACATAAAGACGGTGACGGGCTCACCACCTTTCACATTGTTCCGAAAATATCTTCGGTAAAAAGTGGCTCAAAGGTACTTAATTATTTAGACTACACCTCTGTCTACCCCTGAATTGGATATTTACATTTTTTTATTTATTTCACTCCATTTAGTTAGTTAAACTACACTGCGTTTGCCTACATGTTTGTATATAGTTAAATATCAAAAAATATTTAAAATGAAACCTAAATCCATTTAACATTGTTGTACAAAACGCGGCTAGCATAAAACAAAGATATACATTAACGTTATGATTATTAAAATCGATTAATTTTTATGTCTATGAATACCTTGTTAAAGCTTCTGTCACTTCTTTTACTATGCGATAATTATTATTAGTTTATGGAACGTTTATAGCAAGTATATACACGAGAATTTAATTAAATATGCGGTAAACATAATAATATTTTGTTAATGTTTATTATATTTAAATGTTTATTATAATTTCACGATAGCCGAGTGGTTGGGTGGTCGGAATTTCAAGTCAAGAGACCCGAGTTCGACCCCCAGGTGGCAGGCTCGTACCAATGGGTTTTTCAAAACTTATTTACGAATTATATCGTTGGCTTGGACATAAAGACGGTGACGGGCTCACCACCTTTCACATTGTTCCGAAAATATGTTCGGTGGAAAGTGGGTCAAAGGGACTTAATTGTCTAGACTAGATCTATAGGTGCAGACAGGGCCCTGTATTGAGAAATACGTAAAGATATTTATTTATTTATTTATTTATTTATGTTTAGATCAAACTTGTTACATGAATATTTTTAATGTCATAAGCAAACAATCTTCCTGAAGCATTATTAGTAGAAGAGCTCGGCTAGGGGCAAACATTTGTGTGATTAATATGAATGTACTCGAGTCATGGACGTAATATAACGTAGTAGTATAAATATGTATATAGCTACGTATATGTACGAGTATGACATGCTCACCATCAGGCACGTTCTCCCAAATAAGCTCCGGTGAAGAGAGGATCGTAAGGTCTATATTTTCTTGACTGCTCCAGTTTTGGGAAATGCGTGAAGATAATAAAAGCTAACTCAAGACTAATAGAAACATAACTTCTTCCCAGCACGCTCGCACTAAGCACTACCAAATTCTGAAACCCTTCTTATTCTTCTTCTTCTTTACAGCCTATCAAGAGTCCACTGCTGAACATAGGCCTCCCCCAAAGCTTTCCACAAAGAGCGCTCCCCAGCCACCTCTCGACCTGCATCCATCGGCTTCCCGCAACATTCTGCAAGTTGTCAAGCCATTTTGTAGGGGGTATTCCCACTCTGCGCTTGCCTATACGAGGTTGCCACTCGAAAGCCCTTTTACCCTAACGGTTATCAGTTCGTCGAGCTATGTGACCGGCCCTAATCCTAATGGCTGTGTCAGTTACCTTCGTTCTGCTGTGGATGTCCTCGTTGCGGATTCTATCACGCAGACAAACACAAAGCATAGCTTCCTCATACGGCCTGTAGTTTAGGACCACTTCTCAGATCCATATCTCATCACTGGCAACACTCATTGGTTGTAAACTTTGGTCTTAAGACATTGCGGCGCGACGACCCGAGTTGGATTTGGCAACTGACCTCCGAGTCGAACTTGGACTTACCAAGTTTGACAATTTGTCCCAGATATACGTATTCGTCGACAACTTCCAGCATAGTGTTCCCAACAACAACTCGCATTGGTCTGACATGGACATTAGACATAAGCCTTACTTTATAGATAGTGATTACCGAATGCGTTTACTACAAACAAAGGAACAAAACAAAACAAAACTCTGCCACTTCACACGAAGCGAAGCTTCTTTTTAAAGCATGTATTTCAAGAGTCTTCTGCTTAACATAGGCCTTCCCTTAAATTTGCCACAAGCAAAACTCCTCAGCCACAAAAATGTATCAAATCTTCCTTACATTTTGCAAATCTCACTCCATTCATGTCACTATAGCCGCGTGGTGGGTAGTCAGAATTTCCAGTCAAAAGACCTGAGTTCGATCCTCAAATGGCAGGCTCGTACTAATGGGTTTTTCAAAAACTTATTTACGAATTATATCGTTGGCTTGGACATAAAGACGGTGACGGGCTCACCACCTTTCACATTGTTCCGAAAATATCTTCGGTAAAAAGTGGCTCAAAGGTACTTAATTATTTAGACTACACCTCTGTCTACCCCTGAATTGGATATTTACATTTTTTTATTTATTTCACTCCATTTAGTTAGTTAAACTACACTGCGTTTGCCTACATGTTTGTATATAGTTAAATATCAAAAAATATTTAAAATGAAACCTAAATCCATTTAACATTGTTGTACAAAACGCGGCTAGCATAAAACAAAGATATACATTAACGTTATGATTATTAAAATCGATTAATTTTTATGTCTATGAATACCTTGTTAAAGCTTCTGTCACTTCTTTTACTATGCGATAATTATTATTAGTTTATGGAACGTTTATAGCAAGTATATACACGAGAATTTAATTAAATATGCGGTAAACATAATAATATTTTGTTAATGTTTATTATATTTAAATGTTTATTATAATTTCACGATAGCCGAGTGGTTGGGTGGTCGGAATTTCAAGTCAAGAGACCCGAGTTCGACCCCCAGGTGGCAGGCTCGTACCAATGGGTTTTTAAAAAACTTATGTATGAATTATATCGATGGCTTGGACATAAAGACGGCGACGGGCTCACCACCTGTCACGTTGTCCCGAAAATATGTTCGGTGGAAAGTGGGTCAAAGGGACTTAATTGTCTAGACTAGATCTACAGGTGCAGACAGGGCCCTGTATTGAGAAATACGTAAAGATATTTATTTATTTATTTATGTTTAGATCAAACTTGTTACATGAATATTTTTAATTCCTTATCACTATTCTCTGCATCATCACGACATGTAAAAGTCCACGGCATGACATAAGCACCTCTCGTACCCTCGGGAGGGTTTGGCAGTATCGCCACGCTTGTTCAGCAGATTTAGTTCAGACGTGGCTACTCGTCACCGGATGTTATTTGATTTTGGTCTAGACTAATGACATTTTGAGGGCTTTTAATGTAGTAGCCTCCTACAATTCTTCTTTATAACATTCAATTATTTCCTATTAATTATCACAAAGATCTATCCTATTTCGGCTTCTATCCTGTTAGGGGTTAACATTTCTTTGATGAATATGAACGTTTTTCTCCAACGGTTCTCAGTTCAACAAGACATAGCTTGGCCCAACAAAAAATATTTATTTATTTTATTTATTTAATATTTTATGTACACAGAAGATAAGAATACTCAATTATTACCAATTCTCTATATATAACACTGTGTCAATCATTTTATATATCTTCACGTTTTTACATAATGAAGTCTTTTCCTACTTTCCACCGAAGCTTTGCTGAAGGATGGGCTTTGCCAAAGGACAGATGGTGAGCCTACAGCTGTAATTCCAAAATTATTATCGTTTAGCGGCATTAATTTATTATGTAGGTACGGTGTAGGTATAGCGCCATAAGTCGCACTGTCAGTAATGAAGCAACGTAATAACTTTAGAATGACGGGATATGTAATGAATTTTTCAACGGGCCCACCGTTACGGGGTCCGCGTGCAAAAAATATTGCCGACGCCGTGATCCTATCGCGTTTTCAACTTTATTGAAGATTGCATACATTAATTAAATAAATATTGTGCGCCTCCTATCAGAGGATTAATCAATTTGTTGTTTTAATAAGACGCTCGGTGCTTTGAGCGATAATTCTGATTATGGAGTTCTAAAAGTTAAATTACCTTGAAGATATTCGACGCACAATGCCTATGTACCGACCGGCAACGGGTAAGCGTTAGTATGATGAATATAAATGTTTATAACTGATTAATTGATTCAAATTATATACATACGTACATACATAACGGCCTGCAAAGTAAGGCCAATTTTTGCTTGTCTTTAACTATAAATAATATATATGTCTATATATATATATATATATATATATATATATATATATATATATATATATATATATATATATATATATATATATATATATATATATATATATATATATATATATATATATATATATATATATATATATATATATATTTTTTTTTTTTTTTTATTTTTTTTTTTTTTTAAAAGAATATATATATATATATATATATATATATATATATATATATATATATATATATATATATAGACATGTATATTATTTATAGTTAAAGACAAGCAAAAATTGGACACCCGGGTACTATTTATTTAACCTTTTAATCTTATTTTTTGGGTTAAGAGACTGTATTGTGATATGCCCAAAATACTGCAAGACGTTATCAAATAAGAAAAAAAAAAGAAAAAAGGTCCTAATTCCCTGCATTTGATGACAACTAGTTCTTAACTATTTTTTACTGTCTCTGATGTGGTCGAATAACTTATGAAAGTTCTGTTCAACAGATAAAAGCTTCAGTTTTAAACTTTAAAGCTTCTTTTTACTGCAACGTCCGTTACACTTGATCCAAATGTACCGATGTACGTAGCAATTCTTTCTTTTCTTTTTTTAGCTTTCGTTTGTATGTATTGGTAGGTAACAAGCTTAAAATAGTAATATTGGTTCTATTGAAGATATACACTACATGCCTATGCCTCTTCTTCACTACGGAATTAGTTTCATAATTTTTGTGATTAGACTTCGTTGAAAGGTGTGGAACTTAATTATCTAGACCCCTGTCTACCTCAGTATTGGGAAATGCGTGAAGATGACAAAACTTTAAAACTAGAAAGTATTAGCATTTAAAATGAAAAAAAACAATGTTCACATATTATCAAAAAACATTTCAGTTACGATGTGTATTCATTAAAAACAGTCTTGTTATTCTGTGTTGAGTATTATATGTGGTTCTGACGACAATTTAAGCACTGAGAATATCCTCAATACTATTCACGCAGCACAGTCGGAATATAACAAATATTCTAACCTCGTATCTCATCCGGTATTCAAGTCTCCTATGCAAATAAATTGTGATAAATTGAAATACGGAGTTCAGTTTAGAAATTGCAAACCAAGAAATACGTTCGAAGGACAGACTTGTAAACTTGCGGGCATATTCAAAACTATCAGTAATGTTTCTTTTTTTTTAACCTCTGCAGAAACAATCTAACAAATTTGTGTAATTGAAAAAATTCTATGTTTTAATACAACGACAGAAAGTCTAACATGCTCCAATTAACTAGTAACAAAACAATGATTTCGCTACTGTAACTGCAATGGGAAATCAGATACCGAGGCGATATTTATCGTGAGGTCTAAGTGGGAATGGATTCCTAACATTAAGTATTAAAAGATATAGCTATATCTTGAAAGAAATCAATATCTACAGACGCTCAATCGTACTGGCAACACCAAAGGAGCTGTAGGAGCGTTGCTTGCTTTCATGAAAGATATTTCACCCAATTCCTCAAAATCGGAGAGGGTAATGAGGCAGAAAAGGGTTTGAGCTTCAGATTACTTCACTCACAGAGCATAACATTCAAGCAAACGGAGCCTCTACTTTTAGCTCCTAGATTGAAAGACAGACATGACCATCTGTAGGATTAGTAGAGGACTTGGTCCTGTCTCGGTTGAACCTACTCATTCATGCAATAATAGAAGCCACTCGGCTCTACCACGTAGAAAAACACTCTATCACGGGCTCTATCACGGGAGACACATGTCCTGCAGTGAACTTTAACAGGCCGTTACGTAGTCTATCTTCAATTTAATTTGGACATGGTTATTAAGCTTCTGCTTACCTCATTCACAAATATCGTAATGTACTTGATGTTTTGTGTCCCTACCTAATAATATCGAAATAAATATCTCCACGCATTTAATATATCCCATAGTTATATATTCACATAGATAAGTGAATCGAGTACATACATTCATATTCACTACGCAAATATTTGTCCCTAGTGGGGTTCGAACCCCCAACCCTCGAAAGTAGACCACTGAAAATCAATGCAGCTAGCTTCTTCTACAACGTCGACGTCATCATCGTAATACAGCATCGGACTACTGTCGGCATAATATCTGCGTCCTAGTATTCTCTGCTACTGTAAATCATTAACGGGGATCCTTACCTGAAAAACCTTAATCCCCTAAAAACAGTCACGATAACTTAGTGGTTTGGTGTTCGGAATTCGAGTAAAGACATCCGAGTACGATCCCTAGGTGGCAGGCTCGTACCAGTGGGTCTTTCCTAAACATATGTACGAACTATATCGTTGACTTGAATATAAAGACGGCAACGGACTCACCACCTGTCACGTTCTCCCAAAAAGTTGTCTTCGTTGGAAAGTGAGTCGAAAGGACTTAATTAGTACACCTCTATCTACCCCTATTGGAAATGGCGTGAATAAATTTAGTTATTCCAATTCCCTCCTTCAATACCTCCTCCTCCTCACCTCAATACAAATAAATATAAATTAAACATAACCAATCTGACTCTGACACCGATACAGCTAATAGATACATTAACAGTCAAGGTCTGTGTTCAATCAACGGCTAAAAGCTTTGTTAGCAACTGTGATTTTAGTGTCGCGATTTAGGTACTTACTGTCTAGGCCTTTATATCCTTGGCCCGAATTACGTAATCAAAATTTTGCTAGAAAATTAGTTATGTTTAGTTAGGATTTAAGACTGATAGCCTAAATTTATTGAACCTGCTTCCAGGCAAAGGTTCCGGTATTCAAGTCTCCTATGCAAATAAATTGTGATAAATTGAAATACGGAGTTCAGTTTAGAAATTGCAAACTAAGAAATACGTTCGAAGGACAGACTTGTAAACTTGCGGGCATATTCAAAACTATCAGTAATGTTTCTTTTTTTTTAACCTCTGCAGAAACAATCTAACAAATTTGTGTAATTGAAAAAATTCTATGTTTTAATACAACGACAGAAAGTCTAACATGCTCCAATTAACTAGTAACAAAACAATGATTTCGCTACTGTAACTGCAATGGGAAATCAGATACCGAGGCGATATTTATCGTGAGGTCTAAGTGGGAATGGATTCCTAACATTAAGTATTAAAAGATATAGCTATATCTTGAAAGAAATCAATATCTACAGACGCTCAATCGTACTGGCAACACCAAAGGAGCTGTAGGAGCGTTGCTTGCTTTCATGAAAGATATTTCACCCAATTCCTCAAAATCGGAGAGGGTAATGAGGCAGAAAAGGGTTTGAGCTTCAGATTACTTCACTCACAGAGCATAACATTCAAGCAAACGGAGCCTCTACTTTTAGCTCCTAGATTGAAAGATAGACATGACCATCTGTAGGATTAGTAGAGGACTTGGTCCTGTCTCGGTTGAACCTACTCATTCATGCAATAATAGAAGCCACTCGGCTCTACCACGTAGAAAAACACTCTATCACGGGCTCTATCACGGGAGACACATGTCCTGCAGTGAACTTTAACAGGTCGTTACGTAGTCTATCTTCAATTTAATTTGGACATGGTTATTAAGCTTCTGCTTACCTCATTCACAAATATCGTAATGTACTTGATGTTTTGTGTCCCTACCTAATAATATCGAAATAAATATCTCCACGCATTTAATATATCCCATAGTTATATATTCACATAGATAAGTGAATCGAGTACATACATTCATATTCACTACGCAAATATTTGTCCCTAGTGGGGTTCGAACCCCCAACCCTCGAAAGTAGACCACTGAAAATCAATGCAGCTAGCTTCTTCTACAACGTCGACGTCATCATCGTAATACAGCATCGGACTACTGTCGGCATAATATCTGCGTCCTAGTATTCTCTGCTACTGTAAATCATTAACGGGGACCCTTACCTGAAAAACCTTAATCCCCTAAAAACAGTCACGATAACTTAGTGGTTTGGTGTTCGGAATTCGAGTAAAGACATCCGAGTACGATCCCTAGGTGGCAGGCTCGTACCAGTGGGTCTTTCCTAAACATATGTACGAACTATATCGTTGACTTGAATATAAAGACGGCAACGGACTCACCACCTGTCACGTTCTCCCAAAAAGTTGTCTTCGTTGGAAAGTGAGTCGAAAGGACTTAATTAGTACACCTCTATCTACCCCTATTGGAAATGGCGTGAATAAATTTAGTTATTCCAATTCCCTCCTTCAATACCTCCTCCTCCTCACCTCAATACAAATAAATATAAATTAAACATAACCAATCTGACTCTGACACCGATACAGCTAATAGATACATTAACAGTCAAGGTCTGTGTTCAATCAACGGCTAAAAGCTTTGTTAGCAACTGTGATTTTAGTGTCGCGATTTAGGTACTTACTGTCTAGGCCTTTATATCCTTGGCCCGAATTACGTAATCAAAATTTTGCTAGAAAATTAGTTATGTTTAGTTAGGATTTAAGACTGATAGCCTAAATTTTATTGAACCCGCTTCCAGGCAAAGGTTACGGAATTGAATTCCTCTAGGAGCAAAAATTTGTGCGATGAATATGATTTTACACTCGAGTTACTGTTTTTTATACGTATATACCAATCTTTACCTAAGTATATTGTACCGTAGGCTTGTACAATAAAACGGCGATTCTGAAGGTGAAAATCCTTATAATTGGAGAGCAGTATGTTTTTTTAAACGTCCAACGGACTTTAAGGAAGTAACTTAAAGACTTTTTAGTACTCTGATGTAGAAAGTAACGTTTCTTGTTTCTATAAGGGGGATCGAGGGGATATTATTTAATATTAATTAATCAACTTACTTCAATGCTTTATTTATATAGATAACGGCCTATGTACCATGTGCAGGATATAGACCTATCCCGTAAGGAAAGGTTTCCCATAATTGCTTGGAAACTTCGCAAGCAGATTGGTGATCGCAGTACCGGAACGCAACATCCATGGGGGGAAAAGGGGGTATAAAATGCATAATTAAACTTACTTGTCAGTATTACTTTAAAACGATGTGCGACGAACATATCCGACTCGATATCTTTAATAAAAAGTATCTTTCTCGATCTCTTTAATAACCCTATGCCGATTCCATTTCAATCAAGAAACAAATATAGATAAAAGAAACTCGAAATAATCAAAAATTCCGGCTTTTCGCGCTAATGTGAGCTGAAAACATACAAATGGAGAAAAATAGCAAATAGTCGAACTGTCATGGTTAGTGCCACCCATAACACATGCCAACTATTTCAAAGGATGTGAAATTCAGAAGTTTCGAAAGAGTGACGACTTTCAAAGTGCGTAAACATTGGTTTTCGACTTTATCTTTTTCCACCTTCAATATTTCTGATTCAAAGACACAAGCGCTTTAGCTACAAACTATCGGATCAGAGCATTCTGTGGCCCTATTAATGTATGTATGCAATTCAAACTATAATATTTTTTCAAACTGAACACAGCATCCTGCTATTTGGCGACAAAAAGTATGTGCTACTGAACCATACTCCTAGAAAGAGAAGGGCCAAACGTTGTATAAGTTTTTCGAAGTAAAATTGCGACAGGCTCACCACCAGTAACGTTGTCTCAAAAATGTCTTCGCTGTAAGTTGGATCGAAAGGACTTATTTGTCTAGACCTCTGTCTACTCCATTATTTAGACTGGCGTGAAGATATTTATTTCTTAACTCAGAAAACAAATCTCAAATTTAATGCTAATAATAATTTCAACAATTCTCCCATAGCGCCTTCGAAGATCGCATCGCCCCTGCCTGCGATAGCGCCATAAAAGCACGTAATCGTGAGGCATGAGGCGCGATGGTTCCGAGTTATAATTTCCATAACGAAACTTTGGTCCGCAAAAACTTGCCATACTAGGAATTCCGAGGCGATAAAGTGACGATGTTACGCTGCCGCAATAATTCCGTTTCTGCTGTGAAAGGCTTAAAACATTCTTGCTTCTTTTGTGTGTACCGTAAATGTTGTATGTGAAATCTTGTGTCGCTAACCTCTTGTTATACTACTAACTTGTATATTACTAACATTGAAGACATGACAGACATTTATGGGAATGGAGAAAAATAGCAAATAGTCGAACTGTCATGGTTAGTGCCACCCATAACACATGCCAACTATTTCAAAGGATGTGAAATTCAGAAGTTTCGAAAGAGTGACGACTTTCAAAGTGCGTAAACATTGGTTTTCGACTTTATCTTTTTCCACCTTCAATATTTCTGATTCAAAGACACAAGCGCTTTAGCTACAAACTATCGGATCAGAGCATTCTGTGGCCCTATTAATGTATGTATGCAATTCAAACTATAATATTTTTTCAAACCGGAACACAGCATCCTGCTATTTGGCGACAAAAAAAGTATGTGCTACTGAACCATACTCCTAGAAAGAGAAGGGCCAAACGTTGTATAAGTTTTTCGAAGTAAAATTGCGACAGGCTCACCACCAGTAACGTTGTCTCAAAATGTCTTCGCTGTAAGTTGGATCGAAAGGACTTATTTGTCTAGACCTCTGTCTACTCCATTATTTAGACTGGCGTGAAGATATTTATGTCTTAACTCAGAAAACAAATCTCAAATTTAATGCTAATAATAATTTCAACAATTCTCCCATAGCGCCTTCGAAGATCGCATCGCCCCTGCCTGCGATAGCGCCATAAAAGCACGTAATCGTGAGGCATGAGGCGCGATGGTTCCGAGTTATAATTTCCATAACGAAACTTTGGTCCGCAAAAACTTGCCATACTAGGAATTCCGAGGCGATAAAGTGACGATGTTACGCTGCCGCAATAATTCCGTTTCTGCTGTGAAAGGCTTAAAACATTCTTGCTTCTTTTGTGTGTACCGTAAATGTTGTATGTGAAATCTTGTGTCGCTAACCTCTTGTTATACTACTAACTTGTATATTACTAACATTGAAGACATGACAGACATTTATGGGAATGGAGAAAAATAGCAAATAGTCGAACTGTCATGGTTAGTGCCACCCATAACACATGCCAACTATTTCAAAGGATGTGAAATTCAGAAGTTTCGAAAGAGTGACGACTTTCAAAGTGCGTAAACATTGGTTTTCGACTTTATCTTTTTCCACCTTCAATATTTCTGATTCAAAGACACAAGCGCTTTAGCTACAAACTATCGGATCAGAGCATTCTGTGGCCCTATTAATGTATGTATGCAATTCAAACTATAATATTTTTTCAAACCGGAACACAGCATCCTGCTATTTGGCGACAAAAAAAGTATGTGCTACTGAACCATACTCCTAGAAAGAGAAGGGCCAAACGTTGTATAAGTTTTTCGAAGTAAAATTGCGACAGGCTCACCACCAGAAATAATATTCATTGAATCCACAAGGTCGAAATGACTAAAAATTGTCCAGACCTCTGATTATCCCCGTATTGGGAATGCATGAAGATAAAACAAAAAGTTTACATACAGTTTAGTAAAACGACGTACATTAAATAAACAGTCGTATAAAAACTTCATCGCTATACGGACGTGGTTTTAAATCAATTGCAAACGTTCAAAGCTCAGATCCCATCTGTTCTACGACTGCATACTTTGACACGACGCGCCGCCATCTGAATGAAGAGAATGCGGTTTGCAAAGAAGAGGAAGTGTCATTACTTTTAAAAGTTAAAATAGGGAAAAAATTATTTTATCCTATAAATAAGCGTTGAGTAATTTTTGTGATATTTTTCAATGACTTTTACCAACATCTCAATCAACATCTCAATAAAATATTTAAATTTTCTAGATTAGACAATTAAATCCTTTCGATCCTCCTTCCACCGAAGACAATTTTGGGGCATCGTAACGAGTGGTGAGCCCGTCGGTGTCTTTATGTCCAAGCCAACGATATAAATCGTACATACGTTTTTTGAAAAAAACCCATTGGTACGAGCCTTGGGGATCGAACTTGAGTCTCTTAACTCGGAATTCCGACCACCCAACCACTCGACTATCGTAACAAGCCTAGTGGTTGTGTGGTTGGTCGTGTAGTTATACTCGTATTAAGTTAGTTGAAGATCAGTGATACTCTAAAAAGAAGAGACTTTGAAAGTGAGACTTTGAAAGCCGAAATTCCTGAATGAATTAAGTAATGAATGCAAAACTTTTTTCACAGTGACGCGTAGCTAAGTTTAGCTAGTATATTTTTACATTAACTTTCTGCTTTTTTCTAGTTTATTTAATTTAAAAATCCTTTACACAAACTAATCTTCCTCTTCACGCGTATTCCCCATAGGTACTGTCTGAGGTACTGAGAATTAAAAAAAGACATTAAAAAAATACCCAGTCTAGGCAATTAAGTCTTTTGAACCCATCTTCCACCGAGGATATTTTTGGGACAACCTGAGATGGTGAGCCCGTCGCCGTCTCAATGTCCAAGCCAAAGATAATTATATCAAAAACTTGTGAACGTATTAACGTTCACAAGTTTTTGAAAAAAAAAAAAAAAACCATTGGTACGACCCTACCACCTGGGTATCGAACTCGGGTCCCTCGACTCGAAATTCCGCCCGCCACCGTGTCCACGTACCACTTCGGTATCGTGACTGAAGGTATAGATAAAAAAAAATACTTCGAAGCGTGGCCGGGTCAAGACTCATTTATGCAAACTACTCTTTCTCGATTTAGCGTAAATTACGTTGTTTCTACTTCACGAGGTGTTTGAAGTTTGTAGTCCACCGATTTATCTGTACCGCGTAGTAACGACATGAAGCGAAACAAGGGCCATGTTATATGTTGCAATTCAGCCATTGTAGAAAGGTAGTACAACGGTTAGTTCGTGATGGCAGAGCAGTCGGTTAAGGCGGAGTCGGTGCAATTAGTGATTATAAAAAATAAAAAAAATAAAATATCTTCACGCAATTCCCAATACAGGGGTAGACAGAGGTCTAGTCTAGAGAATTAAGTCCTTCGACCCACCTTCCACCGAAGATATTTTCGGTACAAGGTGGTGAGCCCGTCGCCGTCTTTATGTCCAAGCCAACGATGAAATTCGTACATAAGTTTTTGAAAACCCATTGGTACGAGCCTGCCTCCTGGGGATCGAACTCGAAATTCCGACCACCCAACAACTCGGCTATCGTGATTATAATTAGTGATTATAATAAGTTTTTTTTAAATTAAGTCACGGTAACCGAGGGGTTAGGTGATCGGAATCCGAGTCGAGAGACTCGAGTTCGATCCCCAGGTGGCGGGCTCGTACCAATGGGTTTTTTTTTTTTCAAAACCTATGTACCATTCATATCGTTGGCTTGGACATAAAAGACGGCGACTGACAAACCACCTATCACGTTGTCCTAGAAATATCTTCGGTGGAAGGTGGGTCGAAGGGACTTGATTTTCTAGACTAGACCTCACATAGCAATACTAATAGCATATAAGTAATACTAAGAAATATATGCAAATAAATTATGCTGATTCGTGTATTTTTCCGTACTGGGGTAAAAAGAGGTAGAAATAAGTTTCGGTGGTAAGTGGGTCTAAAGGACCTCATCCTTTAGACCCACTTACCACCGAAACTTGGTTGGGACGTGGTAGGTATTAAGCCTATCGCCGTTTTAATATCCAAGGTCACAGTACAATACATTTACATAAAAATTTTTATATAGATAAATATTGACTCGGTTACAAAAATTCGGCTACACAACTTCTTATTTCTTCTATTTTCTTTTCTTCAATTATTCAACTCTAACTATCGGCGTCTTCAAAGGTATTCCTAATTCTAAAAAAAAATATCCCAATACAGGGGTAGACAGAGGTCTAGTCTAGAGAATTAAGTCCCTTCGACCCACCTTCCACCGAAGATATTTTCGGGACAAGGTGGTGAGCCCGTCGCCGTCTTTATGTCCAAGCCAACGATATAATCCGTACATAAGTTTTTGAAAAACCCATTGGTACGAGCCTGCCTCCTGGGGATCGAACTCGAAATTCCGACCACCCAAACACTCGGCTATAGTGACTTTTGTTAGTTTAAAAAAAACAGTTAAAAATTACCTATGATGATACACCGATTGGGCGTGATTGTAGATTTTATACTTACTCTACTTTGGGATAAGAAAGCGTAAAAATATATGGTGTATCATATATTTTTACGCTTTCTTATCCCAAAGTAGAGTAAGTATAAACTCTACAATCACGCCCAAAACACAGTCAACTATCCGTAAAATTTCCCAACCATAGACAAAACAACTCCCCCTTAACCACAAGTAAATACTGCAATAATGAACTCTGCTGCATGATTGTTGTCTCAGCAGATAAGTATTAGCTTGTTCTAAGACCTGACAACATAAACTGTGAACAAAGGAACAAGGTTCCTAATTAAGATACGAATAGAAATTAGAAAGTTTTTAGACCAACAATTTTGTTCAGTTATTTCCTAACGATATCATATGCAAAAATTTGAGGTTAATACAATTAAAATTTCTAAATTATATAAAATATGTAAAATCCTGCGGTATGGTTATGGCATATGAATGAACTATCCTCTTTCTTACCGAGGTTGTCGTAAGTGGCGACTAAGGGCCTTGAAAGTGCATTTGGCTGCCGATAGATCGCTGCATAGCCATACCATAACAGAGCGAAATTTAGCAAATCGGTGGCGGGCAGCAGCGTCTAAGGTACGGGGTTTTTGATGCTGCAATCACCTATCTGCTTACCAAGTGGGGTGATTATGGCAAACATATAAACATATAGGATAACTCTCAGCATGTGTTTGACGACGTCATTGTAAAATGTTAATGTTGTCAATGTCATGATCACAGATTTTTTTCTTTTATATTATAATATAAAAACCATTTTCTAATCTATACAAACGCAAGTTATTATGTATAATAAAAATAATATACTAGAACTATGAACCTTAAACTAAAAAAAATATGCATATATCGAGTACCTACATTTCCTACTTTATTTCATAAGTTTTATATTTGTTTTTTGTCATATTTATTGTAATGTACAAAAGATACATAATTATATCTTATTGATTTCGAAATCATACATGATGTAAGTATGTATACATAAAAAGCCACATGCATTAAAGATCGTGACGCTTGACGATCTGTTGTCTCTGGCTGCCCCGTCAGTCATCTGTCACCATCCTTAATAAGCTATGAAATGTGTCTCGAAATAGACTCTACTACCATAGCCTCGACTAACATAGCCATTATTAGGAAATGCCTAAAGATTTACAAAACAAATCAAATTGTCCCAACTCTCGAGCTTAAGAGTAATAACCGAGTGGTACTATAACAATAGCGTTCTCTTATGCGGCATGTTGCGAAAGGACCGCGCCGGCCACCAACCGCCACTGCATTACCTGCCGCTTAGGGTAGCTACACACCAGCGGGCCGGCGTTGTCGGTACATCAGTATTTGTCGAACATCAATGCCAAGCGGAAGTAATTATCGCATTTGTTTGGCTTATGCGGATTAGGTAATTCATTCGCGTCAACAATTTTTTGAATTCGGTATTATACGACGATAAGTCACGATAGTCAAGGGGTCTGGTGATCGTGAGTCAACCGACTTCGATCGCCAGGCGGCAGGCAAAAACTTATGTACCGTTCATTGACTTGGACATAAAGGCGGCGACGGGCCTTCCACCTGTCACTTTGTCCCAAAAAGTCTTCGATGCAAGGTGTGTAGAAAATACATAATTGTCAAGACCTCTGTCTACCCCAGTATTGGGAATAGCGTGAAGATATTTTTTCGGCAGTAGTTGTCGAACAAAAAATGTGATTTTATTGATTGGTTTCGATTCCCAACACTCAACTAGATTTATTCAGTTTTACCGTCCGGCTTGACGATATCTGCCAGCCCGCTAATGCTGCCAACCTAGTGAGAGCCGGGCGGTCTTTTCTAGAACATTCATCTACATACATGTGGGACATGGGGTTTTTTTTATAAAGATATTTTTTTATTTTGATTTTACTTAAAAAGAAATACAAAATATCAACTGAAATGGTAATGTCCATCCTCTCCCAATCGTCTCCAGTCAACCCCGCTCTCTTCCTATCGTTCACATATACCATCTGTTCATTCGACTCGCTCCGTTCACTCTCACATTCATATACTGCGTTCAAAAACAAAATCTCACATTCTGCCGTGACTGCTGCATTCTGACTGTGCCGATTTATGCCGGCCCACCGATATATCCGATCCCGCACTCATATCCGATTTTACCGCCCGATTGAGCCGATTAATGCCGGCCCGCTTATGTGTGTAGCTACCTTTAAATACCGCGGTCACGGTCCCATTGCGTGCACATTTTGTACCACTCATTACGTTATTAGTCAACTATACCCCTTATTATCGCGTAGATCGAGAACAAATCTATATTCGACAAATTGTAATAGTTTTTCGATAATATTTATGATCTCTGACCTCGTTTACAGCGGTTTTCATGTTAACCCCGGCTCTGAAGTGTCGAGAGACGCGTTAATGTAGAAAACCACATTTTCCACATTCATAGTCACCAATAGTGTTTGTGGTACTTTCGATGTTTTCGATTCGATAACATTCAATAACACTAGAGCATACTTTAGTTAATTACTTTGGCATCAGAGCAAAGTATCACATAATTTGTTATGTTATATATTTGTTTATAGTTTTTAATAATAATATTGAACAATAATATATATATATATATATATATATATATATATATATATATATATATATATATATATATATATATATATATATATATATATATATATATATATATACATATATATATATATATATATATATATATATATATATATATATATATATATATATATATATATATATATATATATATATATATATATATATATATATATTCACGCATATTTCCAAGGTCAATCGACGAAAGAGTTTCTCCTTATGACTCACCTCACACCGAGGTTCATTTAAACAAGTGAACAAAGTGACTGGTGTTGAGCCTATCGTTGCCTTAGTGTCCAAGCTAACGGTACAATATACATACACAGATATATACATATCTGTGTATGTATATTGTAAATTTTTGTGGTTAAAATTTATTATTGTCTTCATCATTACATCCACGATGGATCACAACCCATATGATGACATATGACCATAAACTACATCTAAATTACGCTAAAACAAAAAGAAGCTGCTGTGCTGCACACGTCCTTGGCATTTCAACCATATTTAGAGCGATTCGTGAAAATCGCGCATCATCAATTGGAGGCTCTCTCCTCTTTTAAATAGTAGCCTTAGCATAATTTCTGAGTCCACTACTATGTGATGATTTCCACTACATAATTAAATAAGACCGTAGTGTATAAGGTTAATCATTTAGCTCTTTGTCTATGTAATCTACTGTGCCTTAATAGCGAGGAAACAAATAAATAGGACACGTACAACAGTAAGTAGTAATAGACTAACATAAATTTTGTTGCCAATTGACAGCTTACAACACATTCATAAAATGAGTCATAATTACGTATCTATAAATTTTGAGTCGTATTACGTATCTTTATTCCATTTATATTTACAATAACATCATTTAACAATATTTATATAAAAATTTTGAGCACTGTAAGCACTGTAAGCCTCTCAAGTGACAAAGATTTTCCCCATAATATTTATTTAATTATATATTCTTAGTTATATATTGTTCAAACCAAAAGAAAGAAAAACATTAACCATAAACATTTTATTGTAGTGACCAATGCGGTCTTATTGCTATTAGCAATTACTTCCAGACAACCGATGGATGGACAGGATTAAAAGAATAATGAAAGAAAAAAAAATTATGTGTGCGATTCACACAAGATAGAAGTGAAATTTCAGTAAATCAACAAAAGAATGAGATGAGTACATATAATTTAAACTTAATTTAACTTAAATTATAACAAGAGTAGAATAATTACAAAGTTTATTTATAAAATAGTATGTATATTTCTGTCTCATTCTTTTGCGGCGTCATTGTACACATTTTTGTATTTGTGTCTCTTGCCTGTCGCTTTTTCCGTTGCATCCGGTTTGAAATCACAACGATTCTAAAGAAGTTTCACTTCAATAGATATATCGGTTACAAAATTATTAAAAAGTCACGCTTAGTGGGTGGGTGATCTGATTTTGAGTCTGGAGACCTGCGTTGGAACTTCAGGTAGCCGGCTGGTACCAATGGGTTTTTTCAAAAATTTATTTACGATTATATCGTTAGCTTGGACATAAAGACGGCGACGGGCTCACCACCTGTCACGTTGTCGCGAAAAATGTCTCCGATGGAAGGTATGTCGAAGGGACTTAATTGTCTAGACTAGACCTCTGTCTACCCTGTATTGTGAAGATATTTTTTTAATCATAATATTTTCATATATTTATTTCACATATGTCATAGTGATCATACCTTCGAAGCTAAGGATTGAGGTTTTGAATCTCAGTCATCGCTCACCTGTATTTTATTTTATTTAAAATTATAGTTATGAAACTATTTAAAGTTACCAGAGGAGTATTATTACAAATTGTCTACGGAAAAACTGGAAGCATGCGTAGACATAGTGTTTGACCAATGATTCAAAGGGCTGTTTATTGCGCCTACATAGTATACCCAGCTGAAGCTGTATTGGGAATTGCGTGAAGATACTTACTTATTTATATATTATTATATACTTATATATTATTATTTATTTTTATTTTTAGTTTCTAAATTTGTTGAGTTCGTTTCTAGTACATGCAATTCTTAGTATGACAGAATCTGAGTGGCATTTTTTTCTTTGGCACAATGCACCGACGCAAAATAGACAACTATTTATATACTAGTGGCCCTGGAACTTGTCTATATTTCTAGGATTATTTTTAATAGGTTTTTAAGTGCCCAATAAATGTTTCCTCCTTTTCTTCTTTCAATAATTCTTTATTGTGGAATTATTGTAACTTTCCTTTAGTCCTTTAGTAAGTCCAAAGAAACAGACCCTTTTATAGCCAAAAAACCTTACCCTCATTCTTTGCAGTCGAGTAAAACTTGATGCTATCACAGTTAGAATAAATATACATACATAACGCCCCAAAACACTCCCTGCAGTATTAAAACGTAAGGCAGTGTTTTCCATAATCGCCATGCAAGGCCAATTGGTGATCGCAGTACTAGACACCTTGAACCTGAGAGATGTTGCTGCCCGTCGTCAGTCTTCTAAATTATTTATAAATGTATCAACGTGTTATGAATAGTTCTATTTATGGTGTAGTACAAAACAAAGACTTTAAATTGCATGGCAGTTTACGCTGTAATTTTCACAGCAAACTGTGCTATGAGTATCAAATTAATAATTTATAAAAGTTGGATGCAGTACCACTTGTTTTCCAGAAATAAATTCTTATAATTTATTGACTTTTGCTTGCTAACAATGGAATTAAAAGTTTTTTATTAGAAATCCAGAACTACAAAATTTCTAGACTCAATTTTCTAGATTTAGAAATGAAGTTTTTTAGCCTCCTTTCCACCGAAGCTTCTTTGAGACAACGAGACATATGGTGATCCAGTCGCCGTCTTAATATTCTAGCTAACACTATACTTACATACCTTTATACACTAACACATTTTACATAATTAAATATTAACAATTAGGTAGGTGAACATTTAGGTAGGGAGGACTAGACTTAATTTTCTAGACCACCTACCCCAGTATTGGGAAAATTGGTAAAAACAGAACGGTTAATAAGAAATAACAGATACATCTTATTCTCGTCCATTTTACTTCTAGCAAAACAGCGATCCAGACTGTAAATCTAATTTTACATCACTTTACGTTTGAACATGCCTGCTGAATTTACATCACAGACCAAGGCGACTACTGTACGATGCATCACGCCCTTACGAGACATTACTCTGGTGGTGCTAAGCAGTTGCCGACTCGTATACGATGGATATGTCTCGTCTGCGTGCTAGACGGCATAACTCGAGGAGAAATGCCATCGTGACGTCACGTCTGCGTACTACGCCCGCGTGGCGAGGTGCCAAACGTCGCGCTCTGCTTAGGGCTGCCAATGTATCTTTACGGTTTATTGAAATTCGGATCAAAAGAAATTATCTTATTTACTGTGTGTTACGTAGCCGGAGGCCCACACTATCTTTCCCCTATTTTGCCATTACTTTTGCTCATTTCCAAATATTTTACTATTATTTTTTCCGGTATGGCTACTCAGCCATCTATCGGACCCCAACGTTATCTTCAAGGCTTGTCCCTCAGTCGCCTCTTTCGACACCCACGAGAATAGAGATGGTATGTATGTACGAAGTATTATATACTACTAGCTGCCCCACGCGGTTTCGCACAAAGAATCCTAATTATTTTTCTAAAATGGTAAATTCTAAAAAAGTTGCTTAAATTAATACTTATAACATCAGCAAATATTTTTGACAAAATTTTTTTTAATTTTTCGTAGAAAATATATATTAATAAAAAGTACCCTATGTTACTTCTAATACCTCCAAGAATATGTGTATTAAGTTTCATGATGATCGGTTGAGCAGTTTTCGCGAAAAACGCGAAACAACCAAACTTCCATTCACATTTATAATATTAGTAGGGATCTTTATTCTATATACATATGGGGGTATATATGCATGAAGGTAGATAATTCAGAAATGTGTAGTAATATATTATACATAGTTGAATTTTACATATGTAAAATATATATTATATGAAAGCAATATTTCCAAACTATTAGAACTTTAAAATATTGTCGAGTACGTAACACAATAATGACTACTTTATGACATTTTCATACTATTAAGTCGTCAAACAAATGTTATGTTAATTGTGCATTTCTCATGAATATCCATTCTTTTCACGAAATGAAAGCGTAAAAAAATTCTTTACTTCGCTAAACGCTGACAACCCTATTGTTACAAATGTGTAATACTCGCGCACGCTCAGAATCTAACAAGAGAACAACACAAAGAGTCCGAAACGCTTGTCCGTCGTTTTGCAATCCACTAATTATCTGATATAGGATGCCAACAATCGGAGCAGCGCTAATTATTCCCCGGTCGCGCTTTATTTCTATCAGACTCAGTCTAGAGAGTCTAGACGCACAGCCGACAACGTCGCATTTCTTGGCGTAACTCATTTGTAAATAGAACAGAAACAAAAAGTTTTATGTTATTTGATCCACCTGTGTGGTATCAGCATAAGAATTTAACACATACCTCTCTCTTTCTTTCTTCCCGTAGTGGTCGTAAGAGACGACTAAGGGAAAATTCTTTAAAATGGCAATGACAGTAGGAAAAATTATCATTTTAAAAAATGCCTGGCATTTTTCCAGATTCGTGACGGGCAGCAAAATATAAGGCACGAGGTATCGTATTCAGCAATAACTTTACTAGCCAAGCGTCACAATTAGAGTAAAATCTCCTTGCAAAAAGGCCTATCTCTCAGTATGCGTTTGCATGTTGTTAAAATCTTAATCATAGTTTTAGTTTAACGTAATGCTTTCAAAACAATTAACTTACTCTATTTTATACAGATACTAAACAGTACCCGAATGTTTGGGTTGTCGGAATTTCGAGTCAAAAGACCTGAGTTCGATCCCCCAGGTGACAGACTCGTACCAATGGGTTTTTCATAAACTTATGTACGAATTATATCGTTGGCTTGAACACTGAGACAGCTACAGGCTCACCACTAGTCACGTTGTCCCAAAAATATCCTCAGTAGAAGGTGGGTCGAAACTACCTAATTGTCTAGACTACACCTCTTCTACCCCCGTATTGGGAATTGCTTGAAGATATTTATTTTATGCATTTTTGTTACATTATAATTGCTGCAGTTTTATTTATTGCAGTTATTTGCTGCAGCATTACTTCAGCCAGTGTTAGAAAAGTAAAAAAATATCCAGGATATTTTTCATGTCTTTACATCGCCTGAATTTTATTTTTAATAGAATCTACAATATTGTTATGAATGGGTTTGAATTCGTGAAATTATAAAAGTTCTGTCCCACTCCCGAAGATGTCAAAGAAGTAAAAACGCCTCCAAATATGTATAATATACGGATTTGCTATTTTTAGTTTCCTAAACAATTTATTTAACGACTAACTCAGTTGACGAGTGGCGTACATACCGGTTTTCAATATTGGTTTTCGATGTCGCCAGCTCTGTGGTCCCGGGCTCGATTCCCGGTCAGGTCAATGTAGAAACACACTTTTTCTACATTTTTTCGAATCTGGGTGTTAGTTGTTGCTTCGTTGTTTCTGATTCCACAATACAAGAGCTTAACCTGCTTACTTTAGGATCAAAGCAATTCATGTGATGTTGTCCCTATCTATGAATGTATTTATTTGTTATTTATTTAAATATTTCATCCATAATATCGGTTACAACTTAATACATTATTAGAACAGTATTTAAAGAACAGACAAACTTTACACACACCCAATATTATAAATGTGTAATTTATCATGGTTTCACAAAACTATCTTTAGAATGATGATTTGCGAATAAATCTTAGCTATTTTTACACAAAATAAAATAGAAATAAAAAACTTATTACTGACTGATTGTAATCAATCAATAAAATAGTTCAATAAAAAAATTAATTATTTAATAAAAGTAAAGTAGAATCTCATCCTGTACATTCAAATGGTGGAGTCTATTATCGACATGATAAAGAAAGAGCTTAAAAAGTTAGAAAATTGAGTCCAAGGTCTCACTGCTGATGGCTTAATAAACAATTACAAAACCTTTATAAGAAAGTTTAATGCGATGCTGCTATTTAAGATGTTTTGAATATACTATGAATTCAATACACCAAATGAGTTCAAAACTTATTTATTAAGTAAATAATTTATGACATTTCGTAAATATAATATTAAAACAAGAACAAACAATTCATTTATGAAGTAATTTCTTATATAAATACTTAGAAATTTTAAATACTTTAAAAATATGTTTATTTAAAAAAGTTACAAATTCTAAGTTCTATGGAAAGTATTATATTGGTAAATGGGTTTTTTAAATAATTATCAATTATTGTCATCAAACGAGCGTGATCTTTGCATAGACCTAGAGACTAAATCGTCTTTCTTTAAAATGTATGTTTCTGAAGCACAGCAACTATGCTTAGTTATATAGTCTATTATGTCATTATATTGCTTATATACATTGCAGCAACACCTTGCTTTTGAATTACAGCTGTCTTTAGTGGATACGACAGATGCTGAGGAACACGCTGCTTTATCCGATTTACAAAGATGCCTTTGGCTACGTGATGTGCTAGGAGATACCGTTCTTGATCGGCAAGTGTGTAGGTTTTCTACATTTAGGCAATGAGGACACTTTATCTCTCTCGAATGAAATAGTTTAGGAGTATATTTAGTTCTCTTACCCGAAGAACATACACACTTGCTTGAATTATCAGATCTCGTCTTAGCAGCGTCTTTTCGTTTGCAGCTATTAGAATTATTTGAATTCATTTTGAATGAAAATACTGAACTACTTAATTTCTTTACCACGTTAAATAAGATTCGTTTTCCTGCGACATGAGAATTATTCAAATGCTTACAACATTCGTCTTGACTCTTCTTGTCAACACAGTTTGTGTTTGTAAGATTTGTATCAGAACCCACTGCTTCACTTTGACAAGAAGCAAAAACAAGGGAAGACTCAAGCGAAATTACGCAATGTGATGTATTACTATCTTTACTTTCCAAGTCCGCTTGACACGTCTTCATAACACAAGATTTCCACGAGTAATTAGAAATTGTGGAATTAGACAGAAGGCTATTTAATTTATAAGCAAATGTATCAGATCTTTTCTGTGTTACGACAGATTTTTCTGATTTACTACATGGCACGTTAGCATTATTGACCGAGTTCACCATGCGTCGTACATGCGAAATATTCTCCTGTTCCTTAAGCATTTTACTATTTTTTGGATCTAAATCAAAGGACATGGAGTGCTGACTATGAGCGGATTTAGAAGTCATAATATTGGAACAACAACTTTTTGACTCATTAGTATTATTTTTTAATTTCTTGCTAGAATCACCTAAAAGATTATCAGACTTTTTTTTCTCTTTTATGATTTTTGAAGAAAATTTGTTTCCACATATACAACCAGTTTTCCACATAACTTCTATTTCTATACAATCCGTACCATTTTCGGAACTCGGGAGATGAATTAATAATTTTTGCGGCGTTTTACTGTTCGTTCGGGACGGAGTTGTATGAGTATTTTTACTATCCATTTTATGTTTTGTGCTACATACGCTATTATGTTTTTTAGATTTAAGTTTTTTGGAAATGTTAGCACATGTATCCGATGATCTGCTTTTAGTCATCAATCCATTCTCAAACATGGAGCCAAAATTTGTTTTATCAGATTTGCAAAATAGTTCAAACAATTTGTCAATTTCACAGAGCCTTGAATAACTTATTTGTCGCAACAGTTGAATAGATTTTTTGTCGTCTAGTTTAAAATTATAAATAAAATCATTTTTACGTAAACATGCTTCCTTAAACATATTATATATTTCATCATTATTTAATCTTTGTTCAGGAGCATTATCTTGTGACACTTTACTGAATATATAAGGAAAATCAGTGAAACATCTATTTGATTTACTACTCGTCATCTTGTCTTGTTTTTTATGTCTTGTTTATCACGCTTATTACACAAGGATTCAATATTTGATTTATCTTCTTTAGAATGACTGTAAACATAACTGGATTTACACGTAGGTATACAAGGTTTTTTACATATTGCATCACTCTTTATGGAATTATAACCATCTCCATTGTAAGTGTCATGCTTATACTGTCTATTCTGTACAGAACTGAAAATATAGGGAAAATCCTTTGTGGAATGTTGAGAAACTGTATCAAACGTACTAAATGTTCTGGAATCTTTTTGTTTTATTAACGATTTAGACCGCTTTTCTTCAAATTTGCTATCGCGTGAATGCTTGTTTTTGTATAGACATGCCTCTTTAAATAAATTGTCTATTTCATCAAAACTTAATATACTTCTAGGTTGACTAAACTCTGACACTTTGCTAAATATGTAAGGAAAAGCAGCTGAATTTTTATTGTTGTCAGTTAAGGGGCAACACTTTTTCTTATTACCATGTTTCTGAGACTTTGAATTAATGTATTCGCAAAAGGTTGCAGCATCTATTGTATCGTCGTGTAAACGAATGATAATATAGCTACAAGAACGGGTGCGAGAGTCATTAGATACAGCATCGTTTTTAGTCGGTTTAGAGCTATCAACTCCAACTTGACGTGTTTCACTGTATATTTCTTTTTGAACTGAACTAAAAATATAAGGAAAATCGATAGTTTGTGAACAAGCATCTTTGATTATATTATTAATTTTAATACAATTCAAGTATTTGAATACATAAGAGCAATCGGAAGAACGTTTGCAGGCATTTTTAAACATATTCTCTATGTCAACCGATTTATAACTGTTGTTTATTTCGTCCTTCACTTTACTTAATACGTAAGGAAAATCAACTCTGTGTTGACATGAACTTCTAAACATCGAATTTATTTCTGCTTTCTTTAGATGATTGAAAATATAATCATAATCAAAAGTTCGTTTGCAAGCGTCATTAAACATAGATTTTATTTCGATTGACTTTAAGTTATTACATGCATTTAAATGCTCATTTTAATGAAATGATTATCATATATTTTACTAAAACATATGGAAATCCAAGCTTAGTCGAGCAAGCACTTTTAACCATATTATCAAATTCAATACGTTTAGATGTATTAAATATGTATGCAAACTGAGTAGTGTAAGTATTACAATTTTTAAATAGATCATCTTTATCTTCTGTTTCAGAATTGTCTGCATTTAAATCTTTACATTCCTTATTTTTAGATACCTTGCTAAAAATATACGGAAAATCTTTACATGCTTCGTTATCTTTACTAATGCCTTCTTCTGTGTGCTTAGATGTATCTGGTGTGTATGTTACTTTATGGAATATATGTGATGAATTTACAAAATGAGTAGAAGCATTTTTTACCATTGTATCGACTTCTGCACATATTGAACAGCAGGGAGTCTGCGTGCTTTTATCTATAGTTTTTTCCATAATTTTACCACTATCAGTTGTACATATGCAAGCAGATTTACTTACTGCTACATCTTCACTTGACGGTTTGCATAAATCTTCATTCAATTTAACCTCTTGCGACGAAGTTAAACCACAAAACGAAGGGATAGCGTTTTTCGATTCTTTAAAAATAGGTATTTTTGACAAATTACAGAAATTGATTTTAATGGATGGAGAAAGGGGAAGTCTTATTGAGTTAATATTTAGCGACTTATGACAACTTTCAGGTTCAAAAGTCAAATTTATGTTGATATCACCTGGACAGTAACAGGTAGCTGCATCAACTTTTATCACTCCTTTTACATTTCCAACGGACACACAAGGACGCAATACGGGCTTGCAGGTCGAATGTTCACAACTACAAGCAGGTTCTGATTTTGTAGTTCTAGGGAAATAAGTTGTGTTTTGATTCTTATACTTCTTGTTACTATTTTCAACAAAGCGTTCTAGAGACTTATTGTTTTCTTTTAAATTTTCTTCACATGTATTGTCCAACCCCGTACATGAACCTATTGACATTTGATTATTTTTTAATTTATTCTCATCAAATAATTTAACCTTGGTTGGATTTCTTTTGTCCGTTTTAACTGTTATTATTTGTTTCTCTTGACTTATTGTGCCATCTTCATTCTGTAATCGTGATACTTTTATTATTTGTTCATATTTTTTTCCAAAAAACCCCAATTTTTCAGGAGCCGCCGACTTTAAACTAAATAAACTTTCAGGAACAGACATCTTGCTAGGTTTTTTTGAAATGTTAGCACATGTATCCGATGATCTGCTTTTAGTCATCAATCCATTCTCAAACATGGAGCCAAAATTTGTTTTATCAGATTTGCAAAATAGTTGAAACAATTTGTCAATTTCACAGAGCCTTGAATAACTTATTTGTCGCAACAGTTGAATAGATTTTTTGTCGTCTAGTTTAAAATTATAAATAAAATCATTTTTACGTAAACATGCTTCCTTAAACATATTATATATTTCATCATTATTTAATCTTTGTTCAGGAGCATTATCTTGTGACACTTTACTGAATATATAAGGAAAATCAGTGAAACATCTATTTGATTTACTACTCGTCATCTTGTCTTGTTTTTTTATGTCTTGTTTATCACGCTTATTACACAAGGATTCAATATTTGATTTATCTTCTTTAGAATGACTGTAAACATAACTGGATTTACACGTAGGTATACAAGGTTTTTTACATATTGCATCACTCTTTATGGAATTATAACCATCTCCATTGTAAGTGTCATGCTTATACTGTCTATTCTGTACAGAACTGAAAATATAGGGAAAATCCTTTGTGGAATGTTGAGAAACTGTATCAAACGTACTAAATGTTCTGGAATCTTTTTGTTTTATTAACGATTTAGACCGCTTTTCTTCAAATTTGCTATCGCGTGAATGCTTGTTTTTGTATAGACATGCCTCTTTAAATAAATTGTCTATTTCATCAAAACTTAATATACTTCTAGGTTGACTAAACTCTGACACTTTGCTAAATATGTAAGGAAAAGCAGCTGAATTTTTATTGTTGTCAGTTAAGGGGCAACACTTTTTCTTATTACCATGTTTCTGAGACTTTGAATTAATGTATTCGCAAAAGGTTGCAGCATCTATTGTATCGTCGTGTAAACGAATGATAATATAGCTACAAGAACGGGTGCGAGAGTCATTAGATACAGCATCGTTTTTAGTCGGTTTAGAGCTATCAACTCCAACTTGACGTGTTTCACTGTATATTTCTTTTTGAACTGAACTAAAAATATAAGGAAAATCGATAGTTTGTGAACAAGCATCTTTGATTATATTATTAATTTTAATACAATTCAAGTATTTGAATACATAAGAGCAATCGGAAGAACGTTTGCAGGCATTTTTAAACATATTCTCTATGTCAACCGATTTATAACTGTTGTTTATTTCGTCCTTCACTTTACTTAATACGTAAGGAAAATCAACTCTGTGTTGACATGAACTTCTAAACATCGAATTTATTTCTGCTTTCTTTAGATGATTGAAAATATAATCATAATCAAAAGTTCGTTTGCAAGCGTCATTAAACATAGATTTTATTTCGATTGACTTTAAGTTATTACATGCATTTAAATGCTCATTTTTAATGAAATGATTATCATATATTTTACTAAAAACATATGGAAATCCAAGCTTAGTCGAGCAAGCACTTTTAACCATATTATCAAATTCAATACGTTTAGATGTATTAAATATGTATGCAAACTGAGTAGTGTAAGTATTACAATTTTTAAATAGATCATCTTTATCTTCTGTTTCAGAATTGTCTGCATTTAAATCTTTACATTCCTTATTTTTAGATACCTTGCTAAAAATATAAGGAAAATCGATAGTTTGTGAACAAGCATCTTTGATTATATTATTAATTTTAATACAATTCAAGTATTTGAATACATAAGAGCAATCGGAAGAACGTTTGCAGGCATTTTTAAACATATTCTCTATGTCAACCGATTTATAACTGTTGTTTATTTCGTCCTTCACTTTACTTAATACGTAAGGAAAATCAACTCTGTGTTGACATGAACTTCTAAACATCGAATTTATTTCTGCTTTCTTTAGATGATTGAAAATATAATCATAATCAAAAGTTCGTTTGCAAGCGTCATTAAACATAGATTTTATTTCGATTGACTTTAAGTTATTACATGCATTTAAATGCTCATTTTTAATGAAATGATTATCATATATTTTACTAAAAACATATGGAAATCCAAGCTTAGTCGAGCAAGCACTTTTAACCATATTATCAAATTCAATACGTTTAGATGTATTAAATATGTATGCAAACTGAGTAGTGTAAGTATTACAATTTTTAAATAGATCATCTTTATCTTCTGTTTCAGAATTGTCTGCATTTAAATCTTTACATTCCTTATTTTTAGATACCTTGCTAAAAATATACGGAAAATCTTTACATGCTTCGTTATCTTTACTAGTGCCTTCTTCTGTGTGCTTAGATGTATCTGGTGTGTATGTTACTTTATGGAATATATGTGATGAATTTACAAAATGAGTAGAAGCATTTTTTACCATTGTATCGACTTCTGCACATATTGAACAGCAGGGAGTCTGCGTGCTTTCATCTATAGTTTTTTCCATAATTTTACCACTATCAGTTGTACATATGCAAGCAGATTTACTTACTGCTACATCTTCACTTGACGGTTTGCATAAATCTTCATTCAATTTAACCTCTTGCGACGAAGTTAAACCACAAAACGAAGGGATAGCGTTTTTCGATTCTTTAAAAATAGGTATTTTTGACAAATTACAGAAATTGATTTTAATGGATGGAGAAAGGGGAAGTCTTATTGAGTTAATATTTAGCGACTTATGACAACTTTCAGGTTCAAAAGTCAAATTTATGTTGATATCACCTGGACAGTAACAGGTAGCTGCATCAACTTTTATCACTCCTTTTACATTTCCAACGGACACACAAGGACGCAATACGGGCTTGCAGGTCGAATGTTCACAACTACAAGCAGGTTCTGATTTTGTAGTTCTAGGGAAATAAGTTGTGTTTTGATTCTTATACTTCTTGTTACTATTTTCAACAAAGCGTTCTAGAGACTTATTGTTTTCTTTTAAATTTTCTTCACATGTATTGTCCAACCCCGTACATGAACCTATTGACATTTGATTATTTTTTAATTTATTCTCATCAAATAATTTAACCTTGGTTGGATTTCTTTTGTCCGTTTTAACTGTTATTATTTGTTTCTCTTGACTTATTGTGCCATCTTCATTCTGTAATCGTGATACTTTTATTATTTGTTCATATTTTTTTTCAAAAAACCCCAATTTTTCAGGAGCCGCCGACTTTAAACTAAATAAACTTTCAGGAACAGACATCTTGCTAGGTTTTTTTGAAAATTCATCTGACCTTTGTGTAGTCCGACTAGCTTCTTCTTCAGCAGACTTTTTTCTATCCTTTTCACATGTATCCCACATATGATTCATAACAATTTCTAAAATAGATTTAAAATCAACAGAAGATGATAGAGTACTGTCTCGAACAGAGGAAGTCTCTTTTTTTAAAGATTTTTGTCGTTCTTTTTTAAATGCATCCCACACATCATTCATTATGATATCTATAATAGACTGAAGGTGTATAGTAGAAGATAAAATATTATTTTCGGAAACCAGAACTTCTTTATATTGCATAGATGTGTCAATCATCTCTCCATAGTTTAGCATACCATCCTCTTGAGGTATAAAGTCCTTACGGGATAGATTATTTCTATCTTCGCTAAAGGTTTCGCTAATTGTAGAATCGGAAGAACTAGAATATTTTTCTTTTTCCGCATCTACTTCGTATATTGCATTATTGTTATTAACATTTATTTCTTTGTCCTTTTTAGTTTTTTTCGTTTTTAATTCTTTAAACCGTTTTAATCTAAAATTGTCCTCCCTTTCCCTTTCTTCTAATTCTGAACCAATATATTTTATACTCAGCATAACTCTTGGTATAACCATCTTTGATAGAACATTCCATTTCCTGTAAACATAATTACAACTAACTTATATTTTGTTAATTACCTTATCATTAAAACTAACGAATACCACCGCTTCTCTTTTGTTTTATAATATTTTTTTATTTTTGTACATATATAACATATTTTTTATTTACATAAGCATTACGGGTGTAGTCGGTTATGTTTATGTTTATTATACTTAATAGGATCATGTGTGTTTGACTGGACGTGAACTTTATTCTACTTATTTTTAAGTTTATACGGTACAGTACAATAAAGCTGTATTATTTCACTTAACATGAAAGCTAAGTATTAATCAGTAAAATTCTTTACACCACAGACACTCCAGACTTTAAACTCTCCCAAATATTGTCATAAAAAACCGCTCCTGTGCCACCTGCATTTCTCTAAATACAAGAACAAATTTTACTTGTTTTCATTCATAATTGTCTTTAATTTTTTCCTTTTCAAATAAATTAAGTATTTATATTTATAAAAGTAAGTTTATTATTAGTAAACAATTAATTTTATTGAATCAAGATATTTATACATCAATTTAAAAAAATATATTTATTATAATAATAATAGTAGATGTATGGTAGCGCCTAAGGAACGTAGTATTTCTCCATAACATTGCCAACGCCATGTAATAAACGTTCTGCTTGTCAAAGAATTCATCATGTCATCGTTCTTCTCAATTCAAATCACAATTCATCCTCAGATAAATTCTTTGTCAAATAATTGCTTTAATGTACTACGAGTCGTCGACTGTTCTATAAATAGATTTGCTTAATTCTTTTTTTAAATGAAAGATAGGGATGTAAAGATTTATCATCATGCATTATAAATCACCTTGAAATTTTTATATTGAAACGTATTATGCTCCCATACATCCTTCATACGAACCTTCTCATAGAAATAAGAACCCTTGCAGGAACAAGGTTTTTCATTTTAAGTTTTACATGTATCAAAAGTGTATGAAAATGAGTGGATTTTTGGAAACCCTCATTTTTTTTGTGTACATTTTTGTAGTAGTTTGTACATTGCGATTCAAAATATATTAGGTATATATAAGGTATTAAATATATCAGGAAAACTAGAGACGATTTCTCCGAATTATCTTATATTTTAAAGCAAGTGCATTTTTACATCATATATTTAGTTCTATCTATCTATCACATAAATTTTAGATGTTACTTGTGACTTTATAAATGTACTTAAACAATTTAGTAGCAGCTTGCAATTTTTATTTCTATGACCTGATATTATGAAATGTTTTGCAATGTTTTATCCGCCTTCTCAAACGTTGACGTTAACTCGTTACAATTTTAAGAAAGATTATTTATCTGTGACATTTATTCTGTATTTTTTTTAATCACCGTTGTAATATATCATTCAAATTTATTTTCCTTATCTGGAAGCTCATTTTTTTCTACAGAATCTTCTAAAGGTATTTGCTCATTGTCCGTTTTAGGATATTTGTTATAAACAATTTCCTTAATTTCAATGTTAGCAATATTTTCTGAATTATTATACCTTAGAACTGGAAGGCACATTTTTTGAAAATTGGGCATTTTCTTTTCATCTTTTTCACTTTCACGACGTGAAGAATTTGACAAGCGATCACTAGATTTTATTTTTAATTTACCCAAACTAAAGCAAGTATTAGCCAAACCAATATTAAAAAGCGAATCGTTATGCAGTGCAATTCTTGAATTTGATTTTGATGACTCTTCGTATAAAATTTGCGGCATTAAATGAGTATTACCAATAAAATTTTCCTTTATTAAGGTTCTTTTTATCCAGTCATTAACTGTAATCATTTGTATTGTAGTGTTATGTGAATACTTTGATTTTGAAGAAGACGCCGATGGTCCGTTTTCTGAATTGCTATCATCGTTCGGATCTACAGAGTTGTAGGAAGAAGACAAAGATATAAAATTCTGAGTTGCTGGTTCCCTAACTTCTCTCCGTATTTTTATAGTCTTTTTCTCTTCTCTAATAGTTCCGTCTTGGTTTCTAATTCTTACAATCTTAGTTATCTCTTTGACATCAATCTCAAAAACTCCAAGGTGAGAAGTTGGTGTAGTTACATCAGTAGATGTATGAGATTTGTGGTAATTTTCTAATTTGACCAATTTTTCAGACGATCCTCGCGATGATGTTTGGGTTTCCGGTTTTGGTAAACTTTCATTTGATTCACTATTATCTTCATGTTCTTTTATATCTTCATCTTCTGTTTCGAATCTATGCTTACAAGTTTCGCACTGTTTATAACTTGACCCGGGCAACAAATTCTCACCCGTCATCTTTTCTTCCAACTTACTTTTTAATTCTTGCGATAAGGTCATAAACGCTCCCATATTGGATTCCTGTATGGTACTTTCGTCAACTTTATGTAATATTTCTAAAATTTCACTGATATGTTCTTTAAAATCTTCTAGCTGTTTATTTGAGAGGATATTAGTATTGTCAGTTGCAGTGTCGTCTGAATATATAGCTTGCCCACATATAGCACAACACTCTTCGTTTTCCGATTCAGGTTTGGTAGGCGTCTCTTTCTCGTTTTTTCTTCTTTTGACTCCTAAAATCATTTTTCTTCTGTAAAATTCATCTCTGGCTAATTCCTCTAACGCGTTTTTGATATAGTCGCATGTGACTTTTGCCTTCGGTATAACCACTTTTGCTAGTACGTTCATTTTCCTACGGTAAATAAAAGTATTTTAACAATAACACATTCGATCTTGAAAATACAACCGATTCCTCCTTCCTTAAGGACTGCACGGACTAAAATCCATATACATGCGGGAATGTGAGTGAGGATGCTGGCAGGGACGTTTTTTTGTTACAATAATTTGAGTGTTTTGTATAATACTAAATAAAGAACTTTCTACTCAGATACGTAAATGATATTTTTATCATTGATCAAAACTTAATGTGATTATCTTTTATATACTGATTGAAACGTGCAGAGGTGTAAAGAGCTAAGCTTTAAAAACCTTTATAATTTTATATTCTTTATTTCAGTTTGCTTGTTTATTATCATGGATTAATGCTGCAATCACGATCTCCACCTAATCATCATCTAATAAGGCTAAATAATAAAATACAAAATACAATGAAAAATGTTTTAAAGATCTCGCCCAGTCCTTAGGCAGGGTGGTTATCGGCAGCTTTATAGAAATATTATAAATCTGCTAACTACAATTGTTTTCGATAGATACGGCAAATACATCGAACATTAACATATGTCGATGATAACGATTTCTTGTATTTACGCGAATACTACACATTTGAAATAAAACGATTTTCGGATTTTATCGCATTTTTAATTAGTTTTTACAAACTATTTTTATTAACCGACGTTTCGGATGCTTTGCAGCAACCGTGGTCCCCCGTGACCGTAGTTTGTAAAAACTAATTAAAAATGCGATAAAATCCGAAAATCGTTTTATATTAAATATGTTGATGAGTAGATATATCATGTCAATGTCTATCAAAAATTACATCGACTTAGCATACTGCGTTACGATAACCTCAAGACACAAATGTGACTTCAGTGTTGTTCAGAACAAGTATTTATAATTATAAATAGAAGATAACTATGACTTCAGGTCGTCTAACGCCTCAATACGCGTCGTAGTACGCAAAAAGTCATGAAGTAAAAATAAAATAAAATGCGATGAAATACGTAAATTAGTTTCATTGTAATATGAAATAAACATTTTTAATATGTTACCTTTACAATATTTCTACGAAACACTATATGAGTTATAATGATTTCTTGTATTTACGCGAATACTACACATTTTAAATAAAACGATTTTCGGATTTTATCGCATTTTAATTAGTTTTTACAAACTATTTTTATTAACCGACGTTTCGGATGCTTTGCAGCAACCGTGGTCCCCCGTGACCGTAGTTTGTAAAAACTAATTAAAAATGCGATAAAATCCGAAAATCGTTTTATATTAAATATGTTGATGAGTAGATATATCATGTCAATGTCTATCAAAAATTACATCGACTTAGCATACTGCGTTACGATAACCTCAAGACACAAATGTGACTTCAGTGTTGTTCAGAACAAGTATTTATAATTATAAATAGAAGATAACTATGACTTCAGGTCGTCTAACGCCTCAATACGCGTCGTAGTACGCAAAAAGTCATGAAGTAAAAATAAAATAAAATGCGATGAAATACGTAAATTAGTTTCATTGTAATATGAAATAAACATTTTTTAATATGTTACCTTTACAATATTTCTATACGAAACACTACATGAGTTATAATGATTTCTTGTATTTACGCGAATACTACACATTTTAAATAAAACGATTATGTTTTGAAATTTTAGACTTTTATACAAAATACTTACTTATTTGCTGCTTTTTGTACGGCTTCTACTAATAGAAAGTTGTTCCGTAATTCAACCATTAATATTATGCGTTTAAGCAACTCCAGCCAAGCCTTCTTTGCGTCATCAATCGCTTGACCTCCCTTGTCTATTCCCAAATGCTCATATGGATGATTATTATTCTGCAAATATATTTAGTAATTGTTTTTTTTTTTAGTTTTTTTTTAAGTTTAATCTGTCACTATTGATGACGTCCTAGGCGCATTTAATTTACCTTAAGAAAGAAAAGTCGTTTGCTCTCTTATAGTAGAATATAGTAATAAATAAATAAATATCTTCACGCAATTCCCAATACAGGGGTAGACAGAGGTCAAGTCTAGACAATTAAGTCCCTTTGACCCACCTTCCACCGAAGATATTTTCGGGACAACGTGACAGGTGGTGAGCCCGTCGCCGCCTTTATGTCCAAGCCAACGATGAAATTCGTACATAAGTTTTTGAAAACTCATTGGTACTGCCACCTGGGGATCGAACTCGGGTCTCTCGACTCGAAATTCCGACCGCCTAACAACTCGGCTATCGTGACTATAAATAAATACTAAGAATATAGTAATCGACTAATCAGTTCATTTGGTAGTAAATGATTACCAGCGCCCATTTACACAGCCATTCGCAACAGGCTTCAGTTGCGTCACCAATTTTAAATAAATTGGGAAGAAAAGAGAGAGAAGGAGTTCAGGTGTGGGCCCCATGGGTGTTTTAGTCACTCA
The DNA here is from genome assembly GCA_029286605.1 of Sericinus montela. Taxonomy (NCBI): domain Eukaryota; kingdom Metazoa; phylum Arthropoda; class Insecta; order Lepidoptera; family Papilionidae; genus Sericinus; species Sericinus montela. Next base: position 4,638,321 of record JAGSMR010000034.1, on the reverse strand, counting down.
CTAGACGAATAAAGAAGCACAACATGCCTCTACGTCCTGTACTTTTTGATGGTATTCAGCAAAGTTGGGACATTCATGCAGCAGAAGCTAAAGGGTTTTTGTACGCTTTGCATAAAATTTGAAAAATTGCTTAACATTATAATCGGAAATAGTATGGCTTGGGTGCACTGCATTACAATTTGTCAGGTTCGGGCCCGCTATTTGTCTATTGTCATAAACCACTCCAAATACAAGTATTACAGCTTAGTTGATGTGGTAACATGAATACTAGTAATGTTATTTGGAATTGCAAGAATTATTTAAGAAACATACATAAAATTACTTACATCGTGAATGTGATATCTTAATATTTTCACTCCAGCAGCGGTTGCCGTGGTGGTGTACAGAAGAATGTTTGCCTAAAACCAATTTTGACAGTATCAGTTTTTTGACTGATAAAACAGTAATAAAAAAGTGTAAAAAGTTACACGCGACGGAAGTAAAAACGTCAAACTAAAGTTCGATCTATTCTGTCTCATGTATATGTATGTCTCTATGTTTCAAATCAGAATGGTGCTAACGAAGTTTTCATTTCAAAAAGTAAAAAAAAAATGTAGTGACAATTTCATAGCGGGTCGAATAAGAAATCTCAAACCGTGACAGAAGAAGATTGACATCACCACATAAAATTACAACCGCAGCAAAACTGGGGTAACTGAATAACCGTAAAGATCAAACTCATATGATAATCGGCCAGCTAATTGGCTCGCAGAAATGTCCTCTGTCTACCCCTGTATTAGGCGCGAAGATATCATAACAATAGGAAAATATTGATTTCAAGCCATTATGATTTACAAGATTATTCCATTAGTTGCAAACAACGAAAATCGACTAAAATTAAGGGGACTTATGACGGTCAGCATGAGGTTCAAAGTGTCTGGTACAGTTATCGCCAATCCGCTTGTCGAGCTCGGTGGTAATGGTAAATACTTCTACTATCGTACGTCTTGAGTCGTTTTTAATACGTTTTAATGTCCTAGCCAACGATATAAACCGTACATAAGTTTTTGAATTGTGCGAGCCTGTCACCTGGTGATCGAACTCGGGTCTCTTGTCTCGAATTCCGACCACTCGACTTCGGCTATCGTGACTCAGTATAATAAATTAGATAATTATAAATATAAAATTAAGAAATAAGCCTCGATTTAATTTTATTTATTTATAATAACTTAACACAGTGAGCTGTTGTTGCCTACAATCAGATAAAGCAAAAACGCCTGCTTAAGAATTTACTACATTTGTTTTTAACGTGTTTTATCTGTTAGCATTATCTTCCTAATTGGTAATAGTAAAGTCTTAATAATAATAATAACAATACATTTATACAATTACACGCGTCATCCAGTCCCTAAGTTAGATTATCTGTGTCACGGCAACAGAATAGTGATAAGATAGAAATAGAAATACATATACCTAAAGAGATAAATATTTAAATATGCATATAATTGTGCATGACTTAGTTTTAATCAAGGTCATTACCAACTGAGATATCGCAATCAGTGCAAGGTTTTCTATCACAAATCTTCAAGACAAATTAGCTATGATATGCTGTACCAGAACAATATTTTGGTATTCATCACGGACATCATCGCCTCCGTGGCGCAATCGGCTAGCGCGTTCGGCTGTTAACCGAAAGGTTGGTGGTTCGAGCCCACCCGGGGCGGAATTCATTTTATATTCAAAATTCAAAATATCTAATGTTTTGATTTGTAAAAAATGTGATAATCATAAATTAATCGTTCGCCAATACTTGCTGATTTTTTCCATTAAATTTTGGGTTAGGAATATTATTTAGAAATTAAAAGAAATAATGTAATAATACCTATTGTACATATTATACCAATCATTTTTAAATAAGGCATATATTTAATATTGATGTGATGCAAAAATCTATATTTTATATTATATAACAATGCAGTAAAATACTTAATATTTTTAACATAAAGGAGAACAAAAACCGTTACAACTTTGCCAAAATAAATATCTCACGGTACATGTGCAACCAAATTATAAATAAATTATAAGTAAAAATCATGAATTCTGATAAACAAAATTTATAAATAAGTAAATATCTTCACGCAATTTCCAATACAGGGGTAGACAGAGGTCTAGTCTAGACAATTAAGTCTCTTTGACCCTTGACCTTCCACAAAAGATATTTTTGGGACATCGTGACAGGTACTGAGCCCGTCGCCGTCTGTATGTCCAAGCCAACGATATTATTCGTAATAAATTATTGAAAAAACCACTGGTACGAGCCTGCCACCTGGGGATCGAAATCGAGTCTTTTGACTCGAAATTCCGACCACCTAACCAATCGGCTAAATGAATTCTGATATCGGTATAATTAGAATATTTTACACATATAATCTAAAATATAAAACACTCGTGTTACGGTGTGTGTAATTAAAATCCTCCGAAATGGCTTGACCGATTTTCGTGAAATTATATGTGCATAAATGTATAAATTTTGATTTTTTTTTTATGATACAGCAGACAAAAATACATACAACTATAAATTTTCACCCCTCTACAATCAACCCATATTTTTATAGACAAATCAACGGTTGCGTGGTCAGCTAATGTAACATAAATTTAAGTATAATATACTTAATTGAATTTTTATTCTAAAAATTACTTAAATGTTTCAATATGGCAGTAATATTTATGCTTCGCAGAGTGCAAAAAGGCCTGCTTTTCACAGAATAAAATGCTATTTTCTCGTCTCCAGGTAAATATCATGCTTTTTATAATTTAAATATTGTTCAGTGTACATCAGGTTATTTAATTACATAAAATGTATTTTGGGTAGATAATGGACTGTACTAAAAAGAAATTATATTAGTACTCACTGTGGTTGGGACTCCTTCGATAACCATTTTGTTCAGGTTTGGATAAAAATAACGGCATCTAGCCAACAATATGTAGGCATTTCTCATGTCTTCTGTAAAATTCTGATATATACTGTAAAAATATAAAGAAAAAAAATCAAGGTATATCTCGAAAGAATACTAAATTTGATTAAGCCCATTCGGATAGCTGATATTCAAACTGTGTGTTTTCCGCTGCCACGCACTACGATCTTGAGAAATCAGCTGTTGCCTGCGTTGTTTATCTCCTAAAGATATTCGATTTTGTCCCTAAAGCTCTCTAGTTTCCACAAGCTAAAATGGGTCGCTATAAAACGCATTGTAGGAAACGGAAAGCAAAAGACCGAAGTCTCTAGCCTTTATTTTATTTTTATTTTACAATATTTGGGAGAACTTGGGCCGTAACTAATACGTAAAAGTGCGCAAATCAATATGTAACTACATTAGTACAATAGTTGTTATATAGGCTACTTAAAGTTCCCAAATATTTACCGCTAATTACATTTATGCATCTCGCAACTGATCGTGTTATGATAACGTTAGATACCATCATTGCAGACAAGTTAGTTTACTTGATAAAAATGTTGTGATATAAAACTTACGTATATCACTGCTCTAGTTAAAGGGTAGGTCTATCTCATTGCTGCTATATTATCTATTGATTCAGCTGAGTCCAGGCACGAAGAATAAACGTATTTTGCTTATATCTCGTATGGGTTATCGGGACTGCTAAAATTGTCTTATGGCGAGGATTTTAAACATAGAAAGCCGCTAAAGGCAGTCTACGGTACCTTGTGCTAATTTAGAGAAGATAATATTCTACAAATACCGGTAATGCTTCTGTAGCTCAACAGGTATTCCGGAATACAGAAATTCGTGAGCATCGGTAACCGCTTACCATCATTTGAGCGGATTGCAAGTTTACCTGTTGCAGAAAGAACTACAATAATGCAACCGCAGCCTAATCCAATATTTTCCATACCAATCTTTTTTGGTACCTAAACACTCACGTGGGTGAATAGTTCAAACAAATATATATAAGCTAAATTCAAGATATAAATATATAATTCTAGTGATGGGACGAAGATTCGGTACGAGATATTAACTCAAACGCGTGTGCAAAATAAGATAATGATGCGTTTGCAGTGACTAAAGAAGTCCGCCTTCATCGCAGGCCGTCAGTATCACGACAAAACTTGCATACATCCCTTTATTCCAGAATAAAAGAGAGACACACGCTCCTTTTTATTCCAGAACATTAAAGGGATGGCGGTAATTTCGATAATGGACGAAGTCGCGGGCAGACACTAGTTTCTCCTATTTCTAAAACTCGACTTACTCATTGATTTGTCCGGCAATGTTCCGCAGCTCAGTTCCAGTGGCCAGTGCAGTCCATTTCATCAGTTTCCTGCCCAGGTTCGCGAGCTGGAGCCTGTTCTTCATTTGTTGCAGGGCCACCAAGGAGGGCATGCATGGGTAGCGTGTAACGCCGAAGGTGTTTTCCTCCTCGCCATCTTTAACAGAAGTAAAATGTTATTGTCTTTAAGCAATTTCCCATGACGACGACCTCCTTGGACGAGTGGACCAGTTTTTGAAAGTGTCGCCATCTCTGAGGTCCTGGGTTCGATTCCCAGACGGGTAATTGTAGAAAAACCATTCTTTATCTATTTTGTCCGATCTGGGTATTTGTGGTGCCATCGGGTCCTTGTCTGTGTTTGTATTTATTATTTTTATTATTAGGTCAAGTTGTTTTTGTTGTTTACCTGTCAAGTTGTAACCCATAGGGGTACAACTTGACAGGTGGTAATCTTGTTGCCGTCTAACTGTCCGAGACAATTGTTTAATATGCTGAACCAGACAAATATTTACGAACATTTTTTTAAATAAAAAAATCCCGAAAATATCTTCGTTGGAAGGTGGGTCAATGGTACACAATTGTGTAGACTTGACCTCTGTCTGCCCTTGTATTGGGAATTGCGTAAAGATATTTATTTTATTTTTATATTTTTTATATTCACATTATATTTTTATTAATTATATTTACTTACATATATACATCCATGACTCGAGTACATATATACATTCATATCCATCGCACAAATATTTACTACTATCCGGACTTAAACCTTTAATTCCGAAAGCAGGTTCACTACCAACACGGCTATCGAGTCCTCAAGTCTTTTAGACTTGGCGACTTGTTATCTATACTAAATAAACGAGACAATTTAAAAACAAAAGACACCACTGTACTCCGGCGCTGCTCATAGTGCATTCGCGCTCTGACATGTCTTTCTTGCATCAGTTGGATTCTAAATCTTTTTTAATTTGTTTTATAGCGTTTATATTTTACTTCTGTTTTTTTCTTTACAGACAGTTAGGTGCCAAAGATTTTTAAGGAATACTAGAAATTTCAAATAACATTACTAATATTCCTGTTAACAACTCCAACTAAGCTACGCTGCTTGTGTCAATATGTCAGCAATAGTGTAATGACGGGTCCGAACCTGCGACGTTATGTCTCGCAGTCCGCATCCTAAGCCATTGGGCTATTGACGTTTAAGATCGCAACAAAGGACAGCCCTAAGCATCATTTCAGGCTATAAGTCCATCTTGAACTGTGATCCCAGACTGCAGGACACCTAGATTTGCATATAGGAGGTTGCCACTCGAGAAACTTTCTTCGCCAACGATTATTAGTTCTAGGAGCTATTTAGGTCAGCCCATACTATAAAGCAGCGGTTTTACCCAATGATGGCGTAGACAGAGATCTAGACAATTAAGTCCTTACAACCTACCTTTCACCGAAGCCTATTTAGGACAGCGTGATAGCTGTTGTGCCTGATTAATAGCTTAGCGGTATTAAAATCTGAAATTTTGAATATCAAAGGCAAGGTTCGGCTATCGGCTACCAACCAGGCTATCGGGTTGTAATCCTGCTCAATATGTATCAATAATAAAAATCTCAGTAATAGTATGCCTATTAATCCATACTCGTACTTGGTATCATAAAAAACATCGAACCGTCTGTCTGTCCATTTATCTGTTTGTTTATCTCTTTTTTTATCTGTCTTGAATGTTTCACGGCTAATCTGCTGGCTAAGGACGTCCGCTTCTTTTTTTTAACAAACCACGTGGGCGAAGCCGCGGGCGGAAGTACAAGTAAATAAATAAAAATTTATATCAAAAATTCTCGTGATAAATTAACAGCGATATTTAAAATAAAACAAATATTGTAGTTTTATTTATTTCACTTCACAAAAATCCGTAAATAATCGTTTTATTTGACGTATAAAACTCGCGTAAATACAAGAATTCATTATACGCTGGGATTAGTTATACCATAGCGATATGTTGGTATGGTATTATATTTTCATCATTGATACCATCGCCTCCGTGGCGCAATCGGCTAGCGCGTTCGGCTGTTAACCGAAAGGTTGGTGGTTCGAGCCCACCCGGGGGCGGAATTTATTTTATTTTCATAATATTAATATGTAATAAATTTAGTATTTATTTAATAATTCAGCAGTACATTATATCTTCATTCAAAACATTCCCGTATTCATTCCGGTGATTCGAACCCGCAATCCATAGCTTCGCAAGCATAATTACTACCAACTGGATACTACTAAAGTATTCTTTTATTATTAAACGGTATAAAGAGAAGTTTTAATATAAATCAAATACGTATTTGTTTGTATTCATTTAAACGTATTTACGTATTTTTAATTAAAAGTTATTACCAAAACCTATCATTTCAGTTTTTTGAAGCGACACGATTGGTTTAAATCGGTTTATCTAGTAATTTATTTCTTTTAATCACATAATGACAATTTTAATCTACATTATTTTAAGATAGTTGTTAACATACTTATTCAGATAAGAATTGATAATGAAGTAGGAGGAAACAATTTTACTGATCATAAATAAATAAATAAATAAATATAAATATCTTCACGCAATTCCCAATACAGGGGTAGACAGAGGTCAAGTCTAGACAATTAAGTCCCTTTGACCCACCTTCCACCGAAGATATTTTCGGGACAACGTGACAGGTGGTGAGCCCGTCGCCGCCTTTATGTCCAAGTTAACGATATTCGTACATAAGTTTTTGAAAAACTCATTGGTACTGCCACCTGGGGATCGAACTCGGGTCTCTCGACTCGAAATTCCGACCACCCAACAACTCGGCTATCGTGACTTTACTGATCATCAAATATTTTATATTTTTTTTTAATTTATAACTTTAAACAAAAACTCCCTTTCTTCCCGAGGATGTAGTAAAAGGCGACTAAGGGAAACAGCTTTGATTATCGTTACAGCAACCGGTAGATGGCGGGATAACCATCTCTAAAAATATCAGACCAAAATTATCAGACCAAAGATTTGGCAGCAGCGTCTGAGGTGCTAGTGGTCTGTTACTGCGATCGCCAATCGGCTTGCCAAGCGTGGCGATGACCATATGGCAAATCCTATAGAAGAGGCCTATGTCCTACAAAAATTGTTATTCTGAGTACCCCCAGGAAATAGTTAATGTTATCACTGGCTTTTTTAAGGCACTCTTTAGTGGGTCACGATAGCCGAGTTGTTGGGTGGTCGGAATTTCGAGTCGAGAGATCCGAGTTCGATCCCCAGGTGGCAGTACCAATGAGTTTTTCAAAAACTTATGTACGAATTTCATCGTTAACTTGGACATAAAGGCGGCGACGGGCTCACCACCAGTCACGTTGTCCCGAAAATATCTTCGGTGGAAGGTGGGTCAAAGGGACTTAATTGTCTAGACTTGACCTCTGTCTACCCCTGTATTGGGAATTGCGTGAAGATATTTTATTTTTTTTACTCTTTAGTGGGGACTATCCTACATTATTTTCAAGTAACTTTAACTACGGGTATTTATACTGCAAAAGGCCTTAGAAGGAAGAGTTTCTTCCAGTTTTAAAACTGTTTTCTACATTACTTCGGTCCTTTGGTTTTAGCTTGATATAACGTTATTTTTAAACTATATATTATGAATTTTTAAAATTGCAGTGGTGGTTTAAGAGAACAAATAATAGAAAATTTTAATCTCAAAATTATTATTATGAGTGTACCCCAGGAAATAGTTATATGTTATCACTGGCTTTTTTAAGGCACTCTTTAGTGGGGACTATCTTACATTATTTTCAAGTAACTTTAACTACGGGTATTTATACTGCAAAAGGCCTTAGAAGGAACAGTTTCTTCCGGTTTTAAAACTGTTTTCTACATTGCTTCGGTCCTTTGGTTTTAGCTTGATATAACGTTATTTTTAAAGTATATATTATAAATTTTTAAAATTGCAGTGGTGGTTTAAGAGAACAAATAATAGAAAATTTTAATCTCTCTTTTTTCTCACGCCACTTAAGGCGTTGACGCCATCTGTAGGAAAACTTCCAACTTAATATCCGTAATTTTACACTCATGTAACATCAGTATGCACACTCAGGTAACATCAGTACGTATATAATAACTCTATCTACCCCTTTATGGTATTTTTTATTGATTATTAAAGCATATATGCCACGCTGGATTTTTTTGTTATTAAATATTCTCAATAATAATAAATAAATAAATAAATATATTCACGCCATTTTCAATACAGGGTCGAAAGAGATATTAAATGTTCTCAATATTTAAAATAATAAAATAACACATTCTTCCCGAGAATGTCATAAGCGATGAGTATAGGAAAAAGCCAGAGTAATTAAAGAAAAAAAAATAATTTTTCTTGCGTGCCAAACTTTTTTACACGTATTTTTTATTAATTCCAATGGAGGACAACGTCTACCGGATCCGCTTGATATATTAAATATATTAAAGCAGTGTTGTTATTAATACAGCATTAAAGTTATACAACGCATACCACATTGAAGATGAGGAGTACGGCATTTGAATCACATGTCGTGATAACTCAGCCGGGAGAAGACATGCCTCTCATGCATAAGGATATCGGTTTAATCTCGTATTGCATCATTTGAATTACAAATCTTTGAATGTATGTATAGAATTTATCATGAGGAACAACGTCAGAACCAGACGATCGATAGTATATCTAGTATTGTTTATGTCTATGTTGCCCTTTAGACCTCATCCTATGTATTTCATTGAGCCCATTGTGCCTGAGCTCGGTCCGCATCTAGACGTCTTTAAATTAAGATCACTTCTTATGCTTATGCTTATCTAGATTCTTATCTTATGCTTATCTAGACGTCTTAAAATTAAGATCACTTCATATCAGTCAAAGACTATTTAAAGAATTTCCTATAATTCAAAACTACAATATTTTTTCAAGAGCAAGAAATTTAAAGTTAGTGCCTGATTTTTAAGTTGTTCTTTTCTTCTTTAACTTGTTTGCTTTGTAAATATTCCATTACAACGCTATATAGTAGACTACCAGCCATCAAAATGGTGTCGAAGTATTTAAAATTCTCTCACAATATGTAATAACCATAAGAAAATAAAAAGCAACTAATTAATAAACAAACATGGACAACATCACAGACATGCTCTGATTCCAAAGGAAGTACTTGTGTTATGATATCAGAAACAACGGAGGTACCACAAACACTCAGACCCGATAAAATATAGAAAATCAATTTTCTACATTGATCAATCCAGGAATGGGATCAAATTAGAATTGAATACCGGTGTTTACGCCACTCAACCACAGAGGTTTTGATATACCACGTTGGAACTTAACTATTGGAATAATCCCAAAACAAATAAATATAAATGCTATTGAAACTGCACAAAGATGAAACATCTCATCTTTAAAATACATTATCTATCTAAAAGACTGAGGGGACGTACAGCCACCAGATGGACTGACCAGCTGAAGGACATAAATTTGTAATAAATTCCACATGCTCGTGAAATCTGGCCGCCAACAAAAGCCAATAGAAACAAATGATTCATAAGAGAAGGATTTCACCATGGCCACGATTTTCAGTAATGAGGGAATGACTTCAGAGAGATCCATCTTAAACCCATTGAATATCAGACGCCTAAGGTACTTCTTAAATTAAGTAAGTATCAAATTTCACATCATTTCTCTATAAATAATAAATAAATATCTTCACGCAATTGCCAATACAGCGGTAGACAGAGGTCTAGTCTAGACAATTAAGTCCCTTAGACCCACCATCCACCGAAGATATTTTCGGGACAACGTGATCGCACTCAGTTCTCTCGACTCGAAATTCCGACCACCCAACCCTTCGGCTATCGTGACCATTTCTCTATTGTTTATAAAAATATACAGCATCGATGACGCGGGGCAGTGTTTCATAAAGGCTTATATTTACATAAAAGAGATCAAAAACTTACCACGACCCGATAGCCGAGTTAGTGGTGAAGGGTTTCGGGTTCGAAGTAGGGATGCGAATATTTTTGTCTTGAATATGAATGTTCGTATCGAGTCATGGACGTAATATGATACTGACATAATCATAAATATTTGTCTATTAAAATATATATGTATGTAAGTACATTGTACCGTTAGCATGGACATTAAAACCGTGTTAGGCTCACAACCTTTCACGTTGTCCCAAATAAGCTTCGGTAAAAAGTGAGCCGAAAGGACGTCATTGTCAAAACCCCTGCCTATGCCAATATGGAAATTCGCTTGAATAAAAAAAACTTACCGTTGTCGTCTTTAAACATTTTCGGTTATTGGTGATTCTGACTATCAATTTTCAATAATTCAAACAATGTCTATTCTCTTTATCCAGTTACGCTTATTGATTTCTATAGTACACAATTATTACATTTTTTCGAGAAGATATTCTGATTTTTTCTTCTTACACAACTTATTTATTTATGCATTATGGAATGAGGAATAATTATTTCTGTTTGTCAGCAAATTTTTATATGTTTTTTTATAGCTACATTTTGTGAATTTTAACAGTGAAATTGATGATAGAGTTTGATATGTGACATTTTATTCTATTCCTCTGTCAGAATTTTATAATGTCTAATAAATATTTCCTTGATTTAATAACCTTGATTTTTAACATTAATGAAAATAGTTTTTATGCTGCTGAAATAATGATCGAAGAAATTTACAAATGAACTACGTCAACAGTACAATTTTATCAAAAAGTTTATCTTGCTGTGTGTGCTAGTTATTTCCTCAATCTTAATCTTATATAAACTTATCTCAATAAATAAAACAAAATGAATCTGAATGGAGCGAAAGAGGTATGTAAGGATCCTGACACTTGGCGACCTGTTCTCTCTGGCTACCCCGTCAGGGATTGTGCGTGAAGATAAATAAATAAATGAAAATCTCAATAAATCACTTAATATTAACCAGATTGTTAAAATTAGAGGGTCAAAATTCAGGAGGCAGCTGTCAAATATCAGCGTCTAAGATGCAAGGTTTCTGGTTCTGTGGTCGCCAATCCGAGAGCCAAGCGTGGCGATTATGGCAATAATTGCTTTTACATAAGAGGCTTTTATCCTGCAATGAATTTTTACAACCATACACATAAATACACATTCACACGTACGCATATACATACATAACGGCGTGTTAAAGTCCACTGCAGGACATAGGCCTCTCCCCATAGGGAGGATTTGGCATAATCGCCACGCTTGGCAAGCGGATTAGCGATCGCAGTATCAAACACCTCGCACCTTAGACGCTGCTGCCTATTTTCGGTCCGATATTATTAGAGATGGTTATTCCGCCATCGGTTGCCACAACGATGTTCAGGTTGTTTCCATTAGTCGCCTCTTACAGCACCCACGGGAAGAAAGGGAGTGGCAATTTTCTTACGCCGTTACCACACGGCCATTGGTAAGTTTGGTTTATTGGTTACTATGCAAATATTAAAATAAAAAATGTTTGTGTACATGAAAGGATGGACCCAGCGTATGCCGTGTCATATCGCAGTGTTAAAATTCAGTCGGCCTTAAACATTTTCTGCTCATTTCTAGAACTTACGCCAGATGTGGCGACAGATTGAAAAATGTTTTGCACGCGTTTTAACAGTTTTATATGTATTTGTACGAGTCTGTTGTATCTGTAAAATGCTGATGATGTGTGAAAAAAATAGTGATACATAAACTTTAAAAGTAACGCATGGTGTATGTTTTAATGACGATTCGGAGCGCATGTCTGCCTATATGTTTATAAATGCACATATTAAAATGCAATACAGCACTAAGCCTAATATTAATAAGAAGTCTGTGTTCTTAAGTATCGTTAAGGCGACGTCTGAATCAATTAAATTTCCAATTTTCAGCAATTAACCGAGCCGGTGCCGTAATTCGCCGTAAGAGCAAGAACCCTAAGAGGTTGTCGCCTTAATGGGGATTAATTAACATTATAATGCTCTCAGATGAGTTCTTGTGGGTTATAGTTTGAAATAATTTAAATAACTTTTTTAAGAATTTATATTTGACTGCCTAACAATCACTATACTACAAGCATTTTAATCATACATTTTACATGATATTAAGTAATATAATAATAATATAATATAATATCTTGACGCAATTCCCAATACAGGGGTAGACAGAAGTCAAGTCTAGACAATTAAGCCCCTTTGACCCACCTTCCACCGAAGATATTTTCGGGACAACGTGACAGGTGGTGAGCCTGTCGCCGTCTTTATGTCCAAGCCAACGATGAAATTCGTACATAAGTTTTGAAAAACTCATTGGTACCGCCACTTGGGGATCGAACTCGGGTCTCTCGACTCGAAATTCCGACCACCCAACAACTCGACTATCGTGACTTATGATTTTAAGATTATGATATTAAGTGACTTCAATAATTCTGCTTAACATGTATATCGGTTACAAAAGGTACTCGTAAGTACTCAATTATTGGGTCCACGTCCCTAATTAAGTCCATAACTAAAATAATATTTCTACAAAATATTTCATAGGTTTTCGTGGTTGATATTGTGTGTCTAATTGTTATTAAGATATAATCACTTACTTGTTTTTGTTATTTAATCAAGCAAAATTATTTCAGGAACTTTAATAAAAACCTATCAAATACATTCTTTTAAAATAAAACTAATTTTCAGATTTTATCGCGGATATACGTCGTGCGGATATAGTCCCCCCGGATCACCCGTGACTACGGAGGCTGTAAAGCATCCGAAACGTCGAGAAATAAAAATAATTTTCGACAACCGAATAAAAACACGATAAAATCTCAAAATTTTAAATATGTATTATTTTATTTTAAAAGGAGTCACGATAGCCCAGTGGTTGGGTGGTCGGAATTTCGAGTCAAGGGAACCGAATTCGATCCCCAAGTGGCAGGCTCGTACCAATGGGTTTTTCAAAAAGTTATGTACGAATTATATCATTGGCTTGGACATAAAGACGGCGACGGACTCACCACCAGTCACGTTGTCCCTAAAATATCTTCGGTGGAAGATGGGTCAAAGGGACTTAACTGTCTAGACTAGACCTCTGTCTACCCCTGTATTGGGAATTGCGTGAAGATATTTTCTTTTTTTTATTTTTATTTTAAATATTATGTTTTATTTTAAATATGTAGTGTTCGTGTAAATACAAAAAATCAAAACATGTTCTTTATAACCTGGAGTAAAATAGAGAATTCTTTTTCTCGGAAAAAATTTACGGTTCCTCTTGTCGAAAACTGAAGCATTATTATCGTTACCGATTTTTTTGAATACTAATGGTATTTTATTTACTAAGTGTGGAATATTTCAGATAGAATTAAGCTTACGCGTAAGATATTCAGCAAAGAAAGCATTATCCGGTCGTTTAGAATGTTTAGGAGTGACACGCTCAGTGCAAATGCGCTCGACGTCAGCACTTGTACGACTTAATGGAAACTTACAGTACATCTGTACGACTGTAAGTCGTTGCAGATTACTATGTTGCTTTACTGGATGTATGCAATTTGTTTATTCTTCATTTTTAATCTTTCTTTTTTCTATTTTTAAACTCCTCAAACTGTAGTAAGTAGTCACGATAGCCGATTGGTTGATAGAAATAAGAGTCAAATAGGAATTGGAGTACGTACCTAACCCACTTTTCATCGAAAGTCATTTGGGGCAACGTGACAGGTGGTGAGCCTATCGCCATAATTTTATAATTTTTCATTCTTTCGTAATTAGCGTCCAGTGTGAGAAAAAAAAACTCTACATCTCTAGAGTATGTACATAATTCTGCAATGTCAGTATTTTATTATTTATGTTATGAACTTTGATAATATAAATGTTAATTCATAATCATTATTTGTGTGAATATGTCTTTAATACACTTATATAAAACCTTATTCTTTAAGTTATCTGTCCTTAGTTTTAAAAAATTATGAGCAAACCCTATAATTGGCTTGCACACTAATACTAAGCAATTATTCAATGTACTTTTGGTACTGTAATAGTGTGTTGGTGTACCAATAAAATAAAAAAATAAATAAATTTAATTCAAACAATTGAATTCCAACAATTATTATTAAGATATACAACTAACATAAGATGAAGGCCGCGATAAAAATTTCTTTTTTATTACTTTTATTCGTTTTATTTCTTTTTATTATTTTAATATGTAATACAAAAATAAACTAATTTCTTTATCCGTTTATTTTGCAGGTTTCATATTTATCATCATCATTGATGATGAGCAGCAGCGTCTAAAGTGTGAAATGTCTAGTACTGTGATCGCCAATCCGCTTTTCACGCATGGCGATATAGGCACACCCTCCTCTACGGGAGTGGCCTATGTCCTTCAATAGAATTTTATGGTCTATTATGATTATGATATTAGAAAAAAATAGAATAGAGTGAGTTACTTAATGATTTCTTGTATTAACACTGTTCGCGTTAATAGATTTTATAGAGTTTTTATTTAGTTTTTTAAACTATTTTCCTTCCCGACGTTTCGGATCCTTTACAGCATTCGTGGTCACAGGAGGACTGCGGTCTTGAACGTCCCACTGTCGTTGTTAGCGTCCGATGTCGTCAACCTACATTTATTTCGTCCTGCGTAAATTGAATCCAAATTAATCCGTAAAAACATTTTATTTTAAGAGAGAGTTACTTTTAAATGTTATTAATAACGATATTAAAATTATAATTAAAGTATTGACAATTAAATAATCCCAGGAGAGTTGCGTCAACCACACCTTTAAGACATTTACCCAGGTGAATCCCTCATTAAGACGTTTAATTCAATTATCCCGTAGCCGGCAAGACTCCGCTCCTATGTTTTTTTTCTCCGTTTCTTTATTGCGCCGGGGTTCATTATATAAATTAATTGTAAAGGCGTGCGTGCTCCCACACTTCTCATATTCGCTCGGAGATAGGTAAGGTGTGAATGTGACAGTGTAATGGAAACGAGTATAGAGTGAACATTTTTATTAATTTTGTAAATTTTTCTATTATAGTAACAATGTACATAGTAGAAATTGAACGAATTTAGATGGTATTGCTGCTGCCCCTGTCTTTTTATTTATGTTATCTTTTATTAACTTGCACACAGTATTTTTATTTAAGTTAAACGACATACGCAAGAAAAATTACGGGCAAAAGACAGTAAAGTATAAAATTTTTAAAGATAAATTGAAATTGATAATAACTGTCATAAAAATTAATTTAATTTAGGCGAATACACATTTCTTCGCAAGGAGAACTGAATTATATTGATTTGACAAAATTCGTACGAGTTTCTATACAAATCCAAACGGTCGCCAAATAATAGTTATTAATGGCGGAAGGGAGTGTTCTAGGAATGCTTTAGTTCTATTTTGTCTTGAGAATAATTAGTTAATTCCACTCTCTATTCTAATTCCATCTAATTCCATTGTATTTGCATATTAATAGAACAAATTGAAGTATAGTTTATGTTTTTAAACATTTTTTTTAATTAGTGATTCTCATTATTATTTATTAAAAAAAAGACCTGTATTAAAGATATTTAAGATATAGGGTTTTTTTAATCTACATAAATAATAAGTTTGAAAATTTAATACCACCTCGAGGCAGCAATCCTAATTATAAACTAATTAAATTGTTAGAATCTTTATCGAGGTTACATTCGATAATATTCACTTTTGCCTACTCTCAAATTAAAATAAACATAACGCGAACGAAAACCACAGTCGGAATCAAAAGCTGAGAGGTGTGAAAGAGGGTTCCGCAGGTCTTTGTACGGGCATAATAGGCATTGTAGACTTCTGACACGTACTCTACAAAAGAACCATTCCTGTTCAACCCTAATATACCATTCTCGACCTCCGATTCGGAATAATTTACCTAGACGCGGCAGAGACGCGGCGGATCTGGGTAAATTGGTTGCAATATTCTATATTTTACACGAAGGGATTATTATTATTATTGCAGCAGTTACGTCGCTTTTAAGAGGCTCTTTTTGTTTTTCGAGAGTTAGGGTGTCAGAATGGAATGATTGGAGATGTTGGAAAGAGACAGGTGTTTCATAAATGGGAGAGGTGTGAAATAAAACTTATCATAGAACGGAATTGATTTTCATAACGTAATTTAATCCTAGTTCCCGGGTTCTAATTGAATAGAAACAATGACGTCCCTAGTTTCCTAGTGAGGGACTTCTCTGTACCCGTGGGGTCATTGTACTTACAAAGGATAGTGTTGAAACAGAACATCTAGTTGACAATAATTTGTAGAAAACCGTTAGGTTATTATTAAATTTCTGTCCGTATAGAACCTAACTCTTTTATATATTCATGCCATTCCCAATACTGGGGTATACAGAGGTGTAGACAATTAAGTCCTTTTACCAAAACGATGTTAGTATTAATATGTATATATATATATATATATATATATATATATATATATATATATATATATATATATATATATATATATATATATATATATATATATATATATATATATATATATATATATATATATATATATATATATATATATATATATATATATATATATATATATATATATATATATACATACATACATACATACACAACGGGCTACTGAAGTCCACTGTAGGACATAGGCCTCTCCCATAGTCATGCAAGCGGATTGGCGATCGCAGTAGCAGACCACTCGCACCTCAGACGCTGCTGCCCATCTTCGTTCTGATTATTTTGATCTGATATTTTTAGAGATGGGTTTCGCGCCATATATCAGTTGCTATAACGATATTCTGATCTGTTTCCCTTTGTCGCCTCTTACGACACCCACGGAAAGAAAAAGAAAGCATTAATCTTACACCGTTATCACACGGTACAATAATATGTATATATGAATATTTATTTATGTGAATATATAAGTATGTAAGTGTATTGTACCGTTAGCTTGGACATTAAGACAGCGACAGGCTCAACATATTTCTAGTTGTCCTAAGCTTTGATGAATTCGATCCAGGAAATAAATACATAACTTTATGATACAAAAATGTGTTCGGTGGAAGGTGGATCCTAAGGACTTAATTGTCTAGATCTCTGCCTACCCCTATGTCCCTGTATTGGGAATGGCGTAAAGATATGTATTTATTTTCATATTTAAAGAAATTTAAAGAGTCATCGGCCCATTTCTGTTTTAAAGATATATTAGATAATTCATTAGATATCGCTGTATTATTTATAACACATGTTATGGTTTTGTAATTAACATAATACATAGTGATTTCATGTCCGCCCAATATATTAAATTTATTAATTCGCCCAATATCTTAATATCACCGGTGTTGTTAAATTGACAAGACGTATTAAAGAAATCAGCAAATAATAGTAATTATAAAAAAAAATAAAAAAATGAAAAAAAAAAATAGTAATAATGATACTAAATAATAATAATACAGTCAGTAGTGTTTCATAAAAATCACACCACTGCCTCTTGTTTAAATAAATAAATATAAAATCTTCACGCGATTCCCAATACAGGGGTAGACAGAGGTCTAGTCTAGACAATTAAGTCCCTTCGACCCACCTACCACCGAAGATATCTTTGGGACAACGTGACAGGTGGTGAGCCCGTCGCCGTCTTTATGTCCAAGCCAACGATATATAATTCGTACATAAGTTTTGAAAACCGGTCGGTACGAGCCTGCCACCTGGGGATCGAACTCGGGTCTCTTGACTCGAAATTCCGACCACCCAACCACGCGGCTATCGTGACTTTTATTGTCTTCTTGATTATCGGGACTTTTATTGACTTCTCTTGTTTAACACCGAAATAAGTGAGCCAGTTATGTTATATTTCAGTTTTCACCTATGTGGTCCAAATTTAACGTCTAAATAAAATTCATTCATTCATTTTCTAACAAATAATAAAATTGCAACGCAAACGAATGGGAATCGATCCAACGCGTATAAAGTGACACATCGCTTTTTATGCCGTGGCAAATGGAAATTTCAAAACCGTGGCTTAAGCCGGGCTTTCACTGTATATAAATGCATATGCGTTTTTCAGTGCAGCTTCTATTTAAAAGCTATGTAACGTTAAAAGTCACGGTAGCCGAGTGGTTGGGTGGCCGGAATTTCGAGTCAAGAGACCGGAGTTCGATCCCCAGGTGGCAGGCTCGTACCAATGGGTTTATCAAAAACGTATGTACGAATTATGTCGTTGGCTTGGACATAAAGACAGCGACAGGCTCATCACCTGTCACGTTTTCCCGAAAATATCTTCGATGGAAGGTGGGTCGAAGATACCTAATTGTCTAGACTAGACCTCTGTATACCCCTGTATTGGGAAATGCGTGAAGATATTTATTTATACTTTTATATTTAAGTAACGAAATCGTATAATACAAAGATAAATGACATAATGACGGCATCTGTGGACGAGTGGCGATCACATCGGTTTCCATGTTGTCGCCAGCTCTAAGATCCCGGGTTCGATTGTCATTCCGGTCAATGTAGAAAGCAACTTTTTATACATTAGCCCAGTCTGGATGTTCGCTTTAGCTACTTTCTTCGAGATTACAGCATTACTATTTCGGGACTCTTGTTATGAAATAAAATAGGTAGCTATCGATTGATGTTTTAAGAAGTAACGCCTCGTGAAATTATTATTTTTATACATTATAATATATAGTACTTTTTCACTTTTCTGTAATGTATTTCTTAATTCTCTCTTTTCTAAATATATATATCTTCACGCAATTCCGAATACAGGGGTAGACAGATGTCTAGTATAGACAATTAAGCCCCTTCAGCCCACCTTCCACCGAAGATATTTTCTCTCTTTTTTTATCCTATTTTTAATGCAAATTACCTATTTATTATTAATATTAAATAAAATGTGAGTGTTTTAAAAGCTTCGAACATTCCTGTTGTAAAACGCTAAAACGTCACTTTTGATATAAAATAATATGCGGCCATTTTAAACCTGCACCGCTACGCAGCTGACGTCAAATGCATTCCCTATTCTCTATATGAACGGTCAATCGGTGAAAATTTCCATTAAAATAAAACATTAAAGCCGGCAGTCGACTGACATGAGCGGTAGCAGGACTACATTGTGGCAGGACTACATTGTGGCTGGATAACCAAAAGCTTTTGCCTTCTTGTAAAAATTAAAATAATTTTAAATTTTTCTTTTGATTTTTTTTTCATTTACTATTTGCTGGATATCAGCTTTCCTTTCGAAGCCGTATATCCAAGTTAGTAGTGATCCGGCCGTCGATGCTATGGGTCACAGATTCACAAACATTTAAATGAAAATATGTGGTGCGAATTATGCGTTAATATAGGAAAAATGGAATAAGGATGCTCCTCGCTTATAAAGAACCTCGTGCCTCATAGACCATAGAATTTCTTGCAATTCGCTCTTATAATCTACTTTCTTGTAATAAAATAACAGGGCGCTAGGAAATAAGAGTTCATTAAATAGTTAAAATTAAAAAAATTAAATATCTTCACGCAATTCCCAATACAAGGGTAGACAGAGGTCTAGTCTAGACAATAAAGTCCCTTCGACCCACCTTCCACCGAAGATATTTTCGGGACAACGTGACAGGTGGTGAGCCCGTCGACGTCTTTATGTCCAAGCCAACGATATAATTCGTACAGATGTTTCTGAAAAACCCATTGGTACGAGCCTGCCACCTGGGGATCGAACTCGGGTCTCTCGACTCGAAATTCCGACTACCCGACCACTCGGCTGTCGTGACTTATCCATTAAATAGTGATTAGTATTATACCTAATTATTCTATTTAACGAGATCGGGATGCCATTTGCATCGCGTAGACATTCTTTTTTTATATTTGAGGCGCCAGCGTCGTTTATCTTCATACGTTGTGGCGTTGTATTCCATTCTTCTAGATGAGAAAGTAGGACATAGAGATAAAAAAAATTATGTAGTGAGAGTATAAGAAAATATATATTTATTGTATTGGTTATATTATAATATTAAAATTATAAATAAACAAATAAATATCTTCACGCAATTCCCAATACAGGGGTAGACAGAGGTCTAGTCTAGACAATGGTGAGCCCGTCGCCGTTTTTATCTCCAATCGAATCGATCGAACTCGGGTCTCACAACTCGAAATTCCGACCACCCAACCACTCGGCTATCGTGATTTCTAATATTAAAATTAATAAAAGTAAATATCATTGCGAGTTTTCGTCAACATTATGAAAGTTTACACCCGAGTTATGAATTTTACATGTACATTTACATTATTTACATCATTATACAATAGAAAATGTCTGCCACGAGCTTTACAAATTCTCACCATCCTTACCGCATGGTTTAGTAACCGAAATGAATTTTTCTCATGGGAAGATGTAGTTATAAATCAAGAGCGGGCTCACCTGATGGTTAGTGATTATAACTCACTGGCTGTGTGGTAATTGTGGTAAGCGATGTAAGGGTCACGGTTGTGTTCCAAACAAAGATACCGTGACCCATTATTAGCGCTGTTGACAACTACCGTGGGGTTTTTAATTGATGTGAGTCCGACATATCTCAACTTTCTACTCTGGAGAGTTAGGTATATATTACAGATTAAAAAATACGTTGTAAAATAGTATCACACATAAAGGGGGAAGGGGGAAAAGCAAGGCGCTGAGCTTGATCGAAAGAACTTCATTGCCTAGACCTCTGCCTACCCCAGTATGGCAAAGTGAATGAAGATATAAAAAAGGAGAGGGTAGGTAGTTAAAGTAGTAGTAAAGTAGGTAGAGTAGTTAACATACAACAAATTAAATTATTTTTTTATTATATGTTAACTACTATTTTGATCACTAACATAATTTATGGATCTTTTGAAAGTAATTAAATATAATAATTAGAATATAAACTTATTTTGATATAATCAAAATATACAATAACAAATATTAAAAAGACGGTCAATAATTCCCTTTACTACATTAACAAGCTTTTAAAAGCTGTGTTTTAGCGCGTCCCGAACTCTGGTCATCCATTAGTTTACAATGCTAGAACGCTAGCGCGACTGAAAAAGTTTAAAAGAAAAACACCGACCAATCATTCGGTTTCCCTCTTTTTAATGACACTTTGGATGGCTGCGTTGAGATTTATGCGTTTCAAATTAAAACAATTGAATAATAAAAAGGATTTTTTATCTCGGCCTTCATCGTATTTTAAGTGATCTAAAATAAAATGATAATTGTTGGAATTGAATTGTCTGAATAAAATTGTAATTTTAAAATTCAGGTGTTACATAATCTTTGAGTATCCCAATGCTTTTTATTTTAGTTTCCTCTCAATGGAACCTCGTTACTAAAAAGATGAATGAAAGAAATCATGACGTTTTTTTTATTTTTTTCTATTTTCCTAATTTCCCGTGGATTTACTAAGAGGTGATCAAGGGAATGAGTCCGTGTGGTAACGGCGTAAGAAAATTACCACTCCCATTCTTCTCGAGGATGTCGTAAGAGGTGACTAAGGTAAACAGCCTTGAATATCGTTATTGCAACCAATAGATGGCGGGATAAACCATCTCTTAAAATATCAGACCAAAGTTATCGGACCGAAGACGGGCAGCAGCGTCTGAGGTGCGAGTGCAAGGGTGACGATTACGGCAAATCCTCCCTATGGGAGAGGCCTATGTCCTGCAGTTGACTTTAACAGGCCGTATGTATGTATGTATGTATGATCAAGGGAATGGCCTTGAAAATATCAACAAAAGCATTTACTTCAGACGCCGTTGGCTGTCACCCCTGTGCTCAATTTTGGTTTGGTTAATTTCGTGATCGAATTGTTAATTGTAAAAGGTGACATTGGTAAGGTAGGTAAAAAGTTACGATAGCCGAGTGGTTGGATGAACGAAATTAGTGTCAAGAGATTCTAAATCGATCCGGGGGAAGTAGGTTCGTACCAATGAGTTTCATTCAATACTTATCTCCGTTTTATATAGTTGTAAAACAATCATTGAAATATAGGTTGAAAGACTAAATTGCCTGGACTTCGGATTACCCCTATATTGGGAAATACGAAAAGATAAAAAAATCCCACATTGCTCTGATCCAAGTAAGTAACTAGTCTAGATAGAAGTCTAGTCTAGATAAATCCCTTTGACCCACGTTCCACCGAAAATATTTTTGGGACAACGTGACGTGAAAAAAAAATGAAAAAATAAAAATAAATAAATAAATAATAGTAATAATAATACTAAATAATAATAATACAGTCAGTAGTGTTGTCAGTAATAATAATACAGTCAGTCAAAATCACACCACTACCTCTTGTTTAAATAAATAAATATAAAATCTTCACGCGATTCCCAATACAGGGGTAGACAGAGGTCTAGTCTAGACAATTAAGTCCCTTCGACCCACCTACCACAGAAGATATCTTTGGGACAACGTGACAGGTGGTGAGCCCGTCGCCGTCTTTTATGTCCAAGCCAACGATATAATTCGTACACAAGTTTTTGAAAACCTATTGGTATGAGCCTGCCACCTAGGGATCGAAGTTGGGTCTCTTTACTTAAAATTCCGACCACTTCACTCGGCTTTCGTGACTTCAACTTCAACTTTACGTATGTTCCCAATACCCGAGAAAGACGTCCAGATAATTAAGTCCTTTCGACCTACCTTTCACCGAAGACTCTTTGTGACAGCGTAATAGGTGGTAGACCTATCGCGGTCTTAGTGTCAAAGTCAACAGTACAACATACTTATATAGATATATATTTAAATAGGCAAATATTCATATATACATATAACCATGACTCGATTACAAACAATCGAGTACGAAAAATAATTGCCACTAGCGGGATTCAAACTGGCAACCCCTAGCTTCAAAGGCAGGGTTACTATCAACTAGGCTATCAGATAAGATAAAAATCAAGTATCTTAATGAAAATAAATATTAGAGAAGATAATGTAAATATTTATTTGAACCCTGCAGTAACTTAATGTAATTATAATCTCGTACAGTTCCACACAAAAGTGTACTCAAACTAAAACATCTTAATCGCTTCAATGACTTTCAGCGTAATTAATTATTTGCACTTTTCCAAACTTTCATCGACTTTAACACTTTATTCGGAAAGTGTACTTAGTAATTATAGTTAATTTCGATTTTTCATTAAAATTTCTTGAGAAAAGTATTGAAGTCACGATAGCTGAGTGGTTGGGTGGTCGGAATTTCGAATCATGAGATCCGAGTTCGAACCCCAGGTAGCAAGCTCGTACCAATGGGTTTTTCAAAAACTTATGTACGAATTATATCGTTGACTTGGTCATAAAGACGGCGACGGGCTCACCACCTGTCACGTTGTCCCGAAAATATCTTCGGTGGAAGGTGGATCAAAGGGACTTAATAGTCTAGACTAGACCTCTGTCTGCGCCTGTATTGGGAATTGCGTGAAGATTTTTTTTTTTAGAAAAGTATTATTTATTCCTAGAATACATATGAAGGGGCATTACATAGACTATGTTGAAAAAAAGTCAGCGACTAAATGTGACGTATAGTGTATAATGTGACGTAATTCTATGTACCTACACAAAATTATGTACTTAAAATTCTGTAAATACGTTCACCCCATTACAGTGAAAACGCTTCCAATAGTAACACAGACCGAGATACTTTCATTTGTAAAATTTTTATAGATAATATAGATACAATAATAACACAATAATAGCTTATAAAAGTTGACTACGCGAATTTGCACGTCATCAGTTACAATGTTTTTTTAATCGAAAATTCAAGTACTTTTCTGTTATATAAAAAAAATTGTCGCTATTACCAGTACTGGGGTAAACAGACGTCAAGACAATTGAAACCTTTGGGACAAAGTGACTGTCGCCGTCTTTATCTCCAATCCATCGATATAAGTGGTACATAAGCTTTAAAAAAACTCGTTGATATGAGCTGATCACCTGGGTATCTGATTGGGTGAGACCCGAGTCTCACGACTCGAATTCCGATTGCCCAACCACTCGGCTATCGTGACAATATTCTGTTGTAAGATATAACAAAATATAATAATTTAATTATTTTTTTCCTAATTAATTGAAAAAATAAATTTCTTTTGTAACTTCCGTCGGTTTCGCCCGACGACATTTGGAGACTGAAACTATACGATGATTGCATGATGATGGCCTTTCATCAAGTGACAACAGTTACTAGAAAGGTTTGTTTTTAATTTATGATATCTTCTTTGATTACTTAAATTAAAACTGAAGAACAAAGAGATAAAAGAGTTAATTGAACATAGTGTTATAAAGACGTTTACGTACTTACAATTTCAAAGCGGCCATTTCAAATAGCACAAAAGCAAAATAAATATAACATAATATTTTCTTTATTCAGAAAGTATACTTAAACACGTTTTAAAATAAAGAAAAAATTACAGAAACACTTCGTCGCAGCATCTCTTGTACTGTTTGCATCCCGGCATAAAAGAGTGTCATTGACAGGATTTAACGCGTTATAAAAAAAATTATGCAATACTTTCTTGCAACGCACAAACGCATAGACAAGATGGCGCGTGCATAGCAACACTTGACATATTTCTGCTCAGTTAGATCAAAGAGCTAGGCTTTCTTTACATAAGGGGACTAGGGCTCCCCTTGCCTAGCCTAAGTAATACCTAGATATGCAAGTATATGATTCTAGGATATTTTTTGAAGGGGGACATTTGATATAAAGCAACTTATTATGCGCGGGTAGGGGATAACACATTCAACAAAATTGCAGAGGGAAAATTAATTGCTAGCAATGCAATATAATAGCAACGGAATATGATAACATTAACGTTTCAAAGGAATTAAATATATTTTCACGCCATTCCCAAAATTGGAGTAAACAGATGTCTAGACAATTAAGTTCTTTCGTCCCACTTTTCACCGAAGACATTTTTTAGAACAACGTGGCAGGTGGTGATCCTGTCGCCGTCTTTATGTCCAAGCCAACGATATAAAACATATATAAATTTAAAAAAAAACCCATACGTACGATCCTACCACCTGGGAATCGAAATCGGGTCTCTTGACTCGAATTCCGATAATCGAAACAACCACTCGGCTATCGTGACTGACTAACTGATTTAAAAGAAGTAAAGAAGAAAACAAAAATTACTATTTAACAGATTCGTTATACTACCGTGTGGTATCTTCGTAATTATTTACCACTCGATTAGACGTACGCTTTAATATCATATTTTTATATCTCTGCTGCTCCCTGTCCTTGATTATGTTGACGTACGAGTATGTTATCTTGACATCACTGAGGAGCAACTAAATAAACATGAACGACTTCAAAATCTATGTATAAGGTTCATATTTGAACTGCCTAAATATGGCCATGTATTAGAATATCGCAATAAGCTCAAGTGGCTCTCGATTGGTGTTCGCCGGAATACTCACATTCTTTCTACTCTTTACTGCATCCTATTTAATATTTCTTTTTCTTTTTATTCTATTTAGTTTTCAATTTCTTTATTGCTCTCTTTCCCTTCCTCTACGTTCTAATAAAAACCTCTTCCTCAAACATCCTTTGCGTTCCTCTAATATTTATGATAAATCTTTCACTGCTGTTGCTGTTAAGCTGTAGAACTCTTTACCTATCTCTATTAAACTCGCTCGAAACATTCCAGTAAAAAACAGGAACTCCTCTTATACAACAATGTCTCTTTTACGCCTTGATGAAGATATGCATAGATATAAATATGTGTAAAGATGTGTAGAAGTCCGTTACAGAAAATAAGGTACTCTTTTAAGGGTGCGTATGCCGTAATCGCCACCTTTGCTAGCAGATTGGCGATCGCAGTGTCAGACACCGTGTCCCTTAGACGCTTTTGGCCAGACTGGCACGGTCTATTGGTCAGGTGTTTTTGGAAATCGTTATCCGTTGATTGTCTATGATGTCAATATATTGAGTTTCCTTAGTCATCTTTTAGGATATTCACAGGAAAAAAATATGGAAGGGAAGAAAGGTCGAATTAAAGCGTACGTCTAATCGAGTGAAACTATTTAAAGTAAATGTGATTTATATTTAAAAACGAAAATTGCACTGGTCCGTAAGTAAAGTAAAGTAGTATCCTGTAAATGCTCAATGCTGTGCGAAAGCCTTCTCTTAAATATTGGAGTATCACAGATCCAATGTGTGATGGCAAATCTGCCTGAAATCTCATTTGACCTTGAAATAAAATCTTCGCAGAATAAAAAAAAATTTGTATGAAGTTGACCTATATACAGAGTGTGTAATCTAATAAAGAATTAGTATGTCCCACACACGTAATAATACCTTGTCTTTTATAAAAGAGCACCTAAACACTCCGTATGTCTGTCAACCAGTTGAACGGAGTAGAGATAGTCAAAGAATATATAACCACTACGTTTTAGATATAGTCTGTGATATTTCAAAACGTTGCTCCTTATAATTATTTAATTTGCTGTGGAATTTCACGGTTACGTAGGCGGTGTTAATTGCTTCATAATTGTATAATACTATTGTCAAAGTTACCATAAACACCAACAATTTGTGAAATACCGATAGTGTTCTCTTACATTCTACGTTAATGACATAGCATTTGAAAGAGCATAAATGCAGCGCTTACTTGTTGAGTGAACGCGCTTCAGGCGCTGTAAAATTGAAACTATTCTGTCAATGCTCTCATTTAGTTTATATTGCTAGCGTTAATGAAACTTGTAATTTTATATTTTGTATAATTGAATATTTCTCATAATATTATAATACGAGTAAATAAATATATATATCCCTCACGCAATTCCCAATACAGGGGTAGACAGAGGTCTAGTCTAGACAATTAAGTCCCTTCGGCCCACCTTCCTCCGAAGATATTTTCGGGACAACGTGTCAGGTGGGGAGCTCGTCGCCGTTTTTATGTCCAAGCTAACAATATGATTCGTACATAAGTTTTTAAAAAACCCATTGGTATGAGCCAGCCACCTGGGGATCGAACTCGTGTCTCTTGACTCGAAATTCCGACCACCCAACCACTCGGCTATCGTGACTTTATCGTAGCTATGGCAGCAGGATATTATGAGTTTTATATTAACAGTTTGAACAAAACAAATGATTTCCTATACAATTTCTCAAACATACAAGACGTTAGGCAGGGAATAAACAATGAAGTCACCATAGCTTATTTGACACAACGTGATTGTTGGTCCACCTATCGCCGTCTTACTGTCCAATGTTTCGACGCTAATAGACATATAAATATTTATAAACATGTATGACTCGTGTTTGTACTCTATTTCACATTCATACACTATGAATGTGAAAAAGAGAGTAGAAACTGTAGCGGTATTAGTACCTACAACCTTTAGCTTCGAAACCTGACCCTGCATTCAAAAGTTAAATTTTCAAAGCTATCAACGAGGCTATCGGATCGTCAAACAATTGATATTTTTTTTTGTTTAATGTTTCAATCACATAATCATATATTAATTTTAGTTTTGTGTCTCTATGTATAATTCGACTATTCCAAATCACTTTTTCAACATACCAAAACCTAATGAATACTCGTTTTGACACTGGATGACGCAGCATGTAATAATACTCTATCAAGCATTTTCTTCGGAAGGGTACGGATCCTCTCTCTCTCTCTCCCTCCCTTTTCTTGAAAAGGTAACAAACTCCCGGCTCGATCAACATCAAGCCGAATGGGCCGGCTCGACCGGGGAAGTACCACGACCTCACAGAATACCGGCGTGAAGTAGATTTCTAACATACTTCTGAGTTTCGTCTGGTGAGTGTAGGTAACCGGTGGACCACACACCCCCCTCCCCCAATTCAGGGAGGGGGGGGGCACTCTAAGAGAGCCAACGCATCTGCTATGTATCTGGTATTGCGGGTGTTCATGGGCGGCGGTAATCACTTACCATCACGTGGGCCACCTGCTCGTTTGCCTCCCTTTTCTATAAAAAAAAATAAAAAAAAACCAAGCATCAGGCTAGATCCCGTGGCATTGCGAAGAGACGTTGCATCTCTTTCCATTTTTTACAAGATTTACTACGGGGAGTGCTTCGAGGAATTGTTCAGATTAATCCTAGCCGCTGAATTTTACCATCGTACCTTACGGCAAAGTCAAAAATTCCATCAACACCATCTTGATGGTTGGCATTCCACCACAGTGCGTTTTTCGCGGAATTTTCTGCCACGCACTTGCACTTTATGGAATGTGCTGCCGTCAGCGGTTTTTCCGGACCGATACGACTTAGTATCCTTCAAGAAAATAGCCTATACCTTTCTCAAAGCCGGCAACGCATCTGCTATGCCTCTGGTATTGCGGATGTTCATGTGCGGCGGTAATCACTTACCATCACGTGAGCCACCTGACTGTTTGCCTCCCTTCCCTATAAAAAAACCAAACACTGATCTATCTTTAACCATTTACTCGACGGAAGCATGGACAGTTGGGCTCAGTGTGACAGTGCTTTATGTGTAAATATATATAAATATAATTTTGCAATAATATATTATTTATATATAATTTTGCTATAAATTTGCAAACCATGACCCTTTTAAATGAATGTGATTTTTAAATAAAATATTAACACCTGCAGGATTTGAGCCCAGAACTTCATCGTACCGAGGCGACGCTTTCTCCAATGATATGATCTATTAGTTAATTTTAAATGTCTTTAGTACGATTCTTAAAAACGTTGTTGGCAACGAGAAACAGAAATTCTAACTGGATACTTGGAACTTTATAATTGTGAAGACATCATCATCAACACATGGTAATATGTTTATTTTTATTTTTAATACGTAAGTAGCTAAAGAACTTGTGCTATGAAATCAAAAACAACGAAGATACCACAAACACCCACACCCGATTAAATGAAGAAAAAGTGGTTTCTCTACGTAGACCCGTCCGGATTGAGGCCTCATAGCTGGCGGCACCATGAAAACTGGCGTGTACGCCACTCCTCCACGGAAGTCGTCAAATTTTATCCCTTTTTTGATCATAATATTTAAACAATATGTAAAACTCCTAATATCTTGTTTCTTGTAAGAAATAGAAGCCCCGATTCTTGAAGTAAATCCTTCATCTAATAACACAAGCTTTCAAAGTTTATGTTTATCTAAACAAGATATATTAATTGAAACTTTAAAGTAACTTTGCTTGGTACTAAGCAAAGTATTTAGCCTAGATATAATATTAAATAAGTAACTAAAGTTCTTTTCATTCTTCTAAGAAATTGATATTCGAAGACTTTATCAATTCTCCTTTGAATTTTAGGGTCGTTTGAGGTGTATGTATTTCGTATATTTCAAGCATCAACTTCAATTTCTCTTACTCTGATATAGTTTTGTTTAACTGAGTTATAAGAATCGAAAAGAGAGAAGGCCTTTGTAGATTTTTATGAAGTACTTTATTTTACTTTCTACTAGACAGACTTTTTAGTAGGTGAAAACATTTGATGCATTGAGACGTTCTAATGCCTGTCCTAATGTCTTAATATTTTATGTTTGTCTCCTTAACTTTATTGCCACAAGGACAGGAAGAGAATACCTACAACCATTGAGTCCGCCTCTTGTTATCTTCCATAAGAAAAAAAGCAATAAAATAAATATGTTTATTCCTTTATCAATTGATTTATAAACTTTTTCAAATCATCAATATTTTCATAACCGCTCATAAAAGTCTACTGGAGGACAAAGGCTTCTCCCTCACGGGACAAGTTTGCATTAGCGGGTACCGAGTACCTCAAACTTAGATCGCAGCACAAAGCTCCTCACAAAGTTTCAAAAGATCATCGCCATCGTCATAGCGGCTTGTAAAAAAAACCCTGTAAAATTCTCCTCTCCTTTATAGAAGCGTTTGCCACAATCTTTACATAGGCAAGCGAATCGTAGATCTCGCTGCCACGCCTGGCACCATAGCCGCTGTTTGCCGTTACCGGTCTGCTGGGTTTAGGGTCTATTATTTTTAAGGTAGTTATGCCGCCATCTGTCAGTAGCCAATTGCAATCTCAAGACTTTTCCTTTAGGTGCCTCTCAAGACATCCACGAGTAGTAAGAGCCGCATCCTTGTATACGCCACCTCATCCATATTCATACACCGTAAACACATGGCTAATGAATTAAGTTAATAAATACATCACATGAATATATTCAAAAAACATTTATTGGATTTCACCTTACATTCATCTATGACAAACCTCGTGGACGAGTGACGTTCTCGCCGGTTTGCATGATGTCGCCAGCTCTTGACTTGGGTTCGATTTCGGGATGTGGTGTGTTGACCTCGGGTCGGGGTGTTTGTGGTACGTATGTTGTTACCGATTCCATAACACAAGTACAAGTCACGATAGCCGAGTTGTTGGGTGGTCGGAATTTCGAGTCGAGAGACCCGAGTTCGATCCCCAGGTGGCAGTACCAATGAGTTTTTCAAAAACTTATGTACAAATTTCATCGTTGGCTTGGACATAAGGGCGGCGACAGGCTCACCATCTGTCACGTTGTCCCGAAAATATCTTCGGTGGAAGGTGGGTCAAAGGGACTTAATTGTCTAGACTTGACCTCTGTCTACCCCTGTATTGGGAATTGCGTGAAGATATAACACAAGTACGCAGCTTACTTATGGATCAGAGTAGTACATGTGATTTTTTTCTTGTATATATCCATGTACGTCTAATATGATAAAGTACAAATCAAAGTGAGCAAAGTCGCCGACTTAACATATCAAATACTTATTCTCTCAACGAACGAGACTCTTAACATTCAAAGAACTGTAATAAAGACTGGCAGATGCGTTTCTCTCTCAATATTTTTCCCATTCTTTCATTTTCAACGTCTGAAAGAGGCCTTTAGTGCGTGAAATAGGCCTAACATAAAACCATTTTAACACGAAATATTTGAATAACTCGGCTGTATATAACAGACGCAAAAGTTACTTTGCTCCAGTTTTTCTCTGTTAGAAAAGAAATTTAAGTATTTCTCTACGAGTAGCACTCCGCTATTATATTATTTTCACGTCTGAATCGTATTTACAAGAGTTGTGAATACGCGGAGCTTTCCACTCTAACTTAAATATAAACAGAAATAGCTATTTATGTATACATGTTAGTCAGTGCAGAAAGCTATATTATGTATATTTATATGTATCTACATGGCAACTTCACATTCAGTACTCTAATCCTACGTAAGAAGCTAAAACACTTTTTTATGGAATCTATCTAATCAGAAAGAACAGTTTTGTTATTTATGGATAAGATTTTTAATTTAGTAGAATGACTACGATGTGATATATTTTATGAAATTACGTAAAAAAACTTCAGAGATATTAAATATAATTCCATAAAAAGGAGGAAAAAAAAGACTGCTTGGAAAAGTTTCCCTTTTATTGAATAAAAACGACTTTCTTCAGCATGAAGTTTTCAAGCTGGCTATAAAATAGAACGTGACTATTAAAAATGATCCAAACTGTTCTTTAACTCCATCAATAAATTACTAACAGTGAAAGGAGATACTGATTATATAAAATAGGTAGTAGCTAAGATGTAAAAGTACAGACTTTTGATAAATTATGAATTACATAGAAGCGAAAAGGTGAGATCCGTACCTGAAGTTCTGTCCTCTCTACCTACCTTACGATGATGCATGCAAATAAATAAATACCTTTCACTTTCTTACTCCTTCTTTACAAACTATCAAAATGTTTACTGAACAAAGGCCCCCCTCAAAGATTTCCACAAAGAACGGTCCTGAGCCACCTGCCATCGATTCCCCGCAATGTGGTGCAGCTCGTCACTCCAACTTGTAAAAGTTGTCTTATAATGCGTATCTTACCTTAACAGCTTATCTGACAAGGTTTTATCGCTAATTAATTATTTTAAAAGCGAGATAACAGTCCAGAAGGCAAGTGACTACTGCAGGATATTAGGACCGTGTGGTAACGGTGTAAGAATATTTCCCCCTTGTGGGAGTGGTAAATGGCGACTAAGGCAAACAGCCATGAATGTCGTTATGGCAACCGACAGGTGGCGGGACAAACATTTCTAAAAAAAGAAGTTAGGCAACAGCGTCAGCAGTGGTCTGGTACTGCGATCGCCAACCCGCTTGCCAAGCGTGGCGATTATGGCAAATCCTCCCTAAGGGAGAGGCCTATGTCCTACAGTGGAATTTAATAAGCCGTTTAATATGTATGTATAAGTATTATAATTATTTGCTTATCTTTTAGATATAAGCTGCTCTGAAAAAACGCTACTATTAATTACAAAAAAACAAACATTACAAAAGTATAAAGTAGAGTATTCTAGGCATTAAATTTGAACAACAATGAAAAACATTCTTCTCTCGCCCGAGCTTCATTCTTAACATACGAGTATGTAACTCAAGGAATGTTGGAGACGCTACATTTTTTAATAATATGAAACATAACAGCATTCTCATTTTTGCAGTTTATGAGCTTCTAATGCTTATAGTAGACTAGATTAAGCAAGCTTACTAACATAATTTGGTAGGTTATATACAATTAATACAACAGTTACCAAATTTGAAATTCCAAAAAGCTGACCTCCAAAATGCTTTAAAGATTCAAGATTAAAGATTAGCTAGATTAAGATCTAGATAATTCGGCGTTGTTTTATTTTCTTTTGAGTTACATTTCAATTAAATCATTTATTTATCGATATAAGTAGCATACATAACATCTGTCGATCGTAATTTTTTAAACTACCACCGTTTGAGGTTCCTCTATGGAACGGCGAAAGAAACTCCGTAGGTATCCTCTGTTTTAGCTTTTTTTATAATAAAATATAAAACAATTTAATTAGTAAATGATTAACAATAATTTAAATAGAAATAGCATGGGAGCGTTCAACTCATTCACATGGGTTACTGTCATTAATATATTCATTTATATTGTAATAACCCTTTTTGTACAACTGTACAAAAAGGGTATACAGTTGTACAATTGTTCTTTGATAAATGCTTTAAACCTGTTAATAGGCTAACTTTGCAGTTTTGCCGGGATTTTGTTGTAGTGCGTTAGAAGGCTTCCGCCATCGAAATCTATTTATTCGAATCCTTTCTTCTTCTTCCTGTTCTTTATAGCCTATTTAAAAATCCACTGCTAAACAAAGGCCTACCCCAAAAGTTTCCACAGTGAACGGTCCTCGGCCGCTATACTCAGTCCTATCACCTATGTTTTATTTGTACTTTTTTATATTATACAATGATGAAATAGATACAATAACAGAGTTTTCAATACATTGAAAGACAACCACCGTGGACATGTGGCTTACACATCGGTTTTTATAGTGTCAACAGCTCTGATGTCTCGAGTTCGATTCCCGCTCGGGTCAAAGTAGAAATTTTTTTTATTTCTTTGTCACGGCATACTCTTATCGTTAGACGATCCATATAGCGAATGATGGTCATTATGTGCAGATATACATAATTTTTAATACTAAAAAAACTTTATTTTTAAATAGACCACTAGCAATGCAGAGGAACATTATCGTTACGTACCTAGTGTGCAGAAATTTGTCCTGGTTATTCAATGATGTTCTGGTACTAAATGAGATACGGAAAAAACTATATGTCGCTTACAGCGCCACCTATCGTGTCCAAAACCTATCCCATATCTTTCATCCGTCTTAAGTTACACCAAGTAACAGATATATGCAAAATTTTATCACAACTTCAAGTAGTTTCTGAGATAAGCGTGGACCAACATCATTGCGAATAACGTGAACACGAGATTCTTATATATACAATTTCTCTAGATAAAAACTTACATTGTAGTCCCCTCATAATATACCAGTCATAAAGATTAATCTAAAATTACATCGTAGGACGCCAGTGATGCCTAGAAAATGAGACAGTAACGGAAGACCGCCTGCGTCTCTTATGTCATTTAACCCTCAATCGCACAATGTAGGTTTCATTATGTGGTACATAAAAAATGGCCGATATGACCATATAATGTGTTTATTCAGGAGGATAATGCTTCATGGAAAATGAACGGAAATTAGTGTTAGTGACTGAGGATTTTTATCGATAATAAATACAAGTGCTATTTTATTTTCATAATATCCAAAGTTCATTCATAGATTATGAAAAAATCCTCTTTACAGTTGAAACCTATATACTTACGTAACGTAGAGTTTATATATGTAGAAGATACTAATCATAATATTTAACAAACACGTCATCAGAATTCCGTATATCTCTATGTATAATTTCAATGTGTGATCAGATACTATATACACATATTTATGTAAATATTAATAGTTGTGATGTTATGTTTATATATAGTACAACATAACTATAGCAGAATCATTCACATTCATCACCCAGTCTTTGTGTTAACAACTGGAACCCGCAACCCTTACCTTCCAAGGGGACGTTATATTTACTAATAAATAAAGGTAGCATAAACTAACGAAACAGTAAAATTTACTGCAGAGTTATGAGCAGAGTACACCGCAGATCCGTCATGACTTCAATTATCTGTCATATTTTCTAAAAAAATATAATAGTTTCATGCCTAATTAATAATAAGGCTCTACGATTATGAAGTCAAAAAAAGTTAAAGTTAAAAATCACGATAGCCGAGTGGCTTGGGTGGTCGGTATTTCGAGTCAATAGACCCGAGTTCGATCCCCAGTTGGTAGGCTCGTACCAATGGGTTTTTCAAAAACTTATGTACGAATATCGTTGGCTTGGACATAAAGACGGCTACGGGCTCACCACCCGTCACGGTGTCCCGAAAATATCTTCGGTGGAAGGTGGGTCGAAGGGCCTTAATTGTCTAGACTCGACCTCTGTCTACCCCTGTATTGGAAAGTGCGTGAAGATATTTTAATTTTTTTTTACGATTATAATATTTTTTAGTTAATAAGTATTTTAAATATTAACATAATTTCTTCTGTAAATAAATATAGTTTTATTAACATAACATGAAATATAAAATAATACCTTCACGCTATTCCCAAAAATTAGGGCAGAGGTCTAGGCAGTTAAGTCCTTTCGACACACTTGGGGTGGGTCAGGGATAACATCACAAACATTGCTCTGATCCCAAAGTAAGTAGCTAAAGCACTAGTGTTATAGAATTAAAAACACCGTATGTACCACAAACACCTAGACCCGAGTCAATGTAGAAAAGTGTTTTCTACATTGACTCGACAGGAAATCGAATCCGAGACTTCAGAGCTGGCGACACCATGAAAACCGGCGTACGCCACTTTTCCATCGAGGTCGTCAAAACTTACACCTTTCTTTCTTTTTTTATCATTGAAAGTTACACAGTTTAACAGCTATCCCTCATAGGACTATGACTATTTTTAACAAAAGAAAAATAAGTGCGTCTTCTGTTGTTGCAAATTAAATAAAAAAAATAACACGTATGCCAATGCTTAGACATTCCTGCCGTAGATACTTGTATCGATCCTCAATTAAAAATTAAGACAATCCGTTATCTGTAATTGGGTCAGCACTACATTAGGCACTTCAATCATAGGGTTTTATAAATGATAAAATCAATACGGAAATAAGACGTGGAATTGAATTCATAATATGCAGAACTCAACGTCTGACATACTTAATTTTTTAGTAATATATTCTCAGAAAGCAGTCCGTATTCTGAAAATACACTTTTAATTATATGAAATTAAGTTTCCCGTAAACTACTGGTACGATTTCTATGAATTCTGTAATTGAAAAATGTTTAGAAAATTTATTTTTACATATGTTATTATAATAAAAAATATCATTATTAAAAATTATTAAAAAATATAATTATCAAATATCATTATTAAATGCTACATTCTATTGACGACTATTCCATGGACGAGTGGAGTAAACACCGGTTTTCAAGGTGTCAGCATCTCGAGGTCGTCCCAGGTTCGATTCCCGGTGGGGTCAACGTAGAAAAACCACTTTTTCTACATTTTCTCGGTTCTGGGTGTTTATGGTGCCTTCGGTGTTTCAGATACCCATACCACAATTCTTACATTGGGGTCGGAGCACTGTATGTGATGTTGTCCATATCTATATATGTATTTATTTATTCATATATTATATGAGAAAATTTAGGGAATAGTGGTAAAATTGTTATTTTCAATTTCTAACATACATCACAATAGTTATAATTTAATGTATTTTTCTAGTTATTTATTTACAGAAACAATATTAAATGCTGGGGTAGACAGAGACAGTTAAGTGCCTTCGATCTACCTTTCACCGAAGACATTTTTAGGACAACGTGTGATTGTTTATGTTTTCTTTTGAGTGGTGGACCTGTCACCGTTTTTATGTCCAAGCCAAGCTATAAATCGTACGTGAGTTTTTCTATATAATATATTTAAACTAAAAGATGTAATATATTGAAATTCAACATTGAATTACATTTACGGTTATATACTTCATACATACATAATTTTCTTCTTACACACATACATTACTTTTCTTCATAAAAATTATATTAACAACACTAATATACTACTAATATTATTACTACGCTTTTCAGATCTACTAATAGTATAGGGAATACTACTCAGTTATAATATAGAACCGAGTAGTACAGACAATCATGTACAAAAAGTATAAAATTAATCATTGTTTGTATATAAAATTTGTTGACATTCACCGTACTATATTTATTAAAGTACTCAGCTGCACTCGCGGCTCTGCCCGTGGTTTAACACATGGCGCGGAACCCTAATAATTTATCTAAAATAAAATTTGCTTATGTTACTCCTTATTATACCAGCTATCTGCTTGTAAAAGTCCTGTTAAAATCGGTTCTGCCGTTTTAGAGGTTAGCCGAAACGAACAGACCGACAGAGAAAAAATTTAAAAGTTTATTTTATGTAAAATAAATAAATATCTTCACGCTATTCCCAATACAGGGGTAGATAGAGGTCAAGACAATTAATTCCTTTCGACCCACCTTCCTCCAAAGAAATTTTTTAGGAGAACATGACAGGTAACGAGCCGTCGCTGTCTTTATTTCCAAACCAACGATATAAATCGTATACAAGTTTTTGTAAGAACCCATTGGTACGAACCTTGAGGATCGAACTCGGGTCTCTTGACTCGACTTTCGATTACCCAACCACTCTGCTATCGTGGCGTAGGATTATTATGTAAGCACCGTTTATACTTTCATATACATTTAGTTAAAAACTTTTAATTTGGAATTACAAACAAACATTTAAATTTTATTCATATGTATGTACAGATGTATAGGTGCACTCCGTTGTGTAGCGAGATCAACTAAAAAAACAAATGTAGTGTCTTTTGTGTCATCTTTCAATCGGAATGCGCCAAAAGCAATGAAACACGTCGAAGGTTTCAACTGTTACTAGGACACAGTAAAGGAGTCCTAGATACCAGCATTATGCGAGCTGGCGCTCCGTTAAACACCTATTACTGGCGCACGCAGACCCTTGTCAGGGCGAAGACCCCACTCGTCCCGTGTAGACAATACAACGCACAGACAAGAACTCAGCCTCCTGCGGATAAAGTAAGCTTTAATTTAGCAATAGCTTGATATTTAGCAATAATCTGCTAGGTTCTTATTTTGCAAAGATCTGTTTTGCTACTCTTGAGTAAGTAAAATATTGATCGGATAAAAAATAACATAGTCTCTTTTTATATATCGTTTAATATCTTCTATTTTGTAAAATTACTTGAGGTTTAAATTATTAAAACTTTCGTGAGACATTATTAATGAAATATGAAAAACGGCTAAACTCACGCATAAACATGAGTTTCATGTGATGTTTATATATTTATGTGACGTAAGTTTTTAATAAAATATTTGACATTTATCAGTGTATTATTTTGTGGTAATACTATAACGTAATTATGGGTAAAGTATATTTAAATATTAGTATGTAAGTATATTATTTACACCACTTACTGCTGCCTCATACTGTAATAATTCTTAGACTTGAGGTTGTCTGGAAGAAATCGCTCTTTAGCGATAAGACCGCCATTTTGTATCCACCTCAAAAGTTTTTTTTTCTTTTTTTACACTTTTCCTCTGTTCTGTTTTCTGTGATGTATAATAAAGCATAAATAGTAAACGACAATTATCGTTAAAATAACTATTGGAATAATACTTTGAATTTCGTATTTTGTTATAGTAATAATTTTTTTACAGTTCTGCTGTAATCAGATTATTTATAACTTGAATATCGAGGCACGGCTTTTTATCGCATTGCCCGTCGTCATTGCTTCGTTTTGGTCCAGCGTCTTTATGACTATTTTTAGTTCAAATCCTATTTTACTATTTTTAGCTCATAGAGTGATGTTAAATTTCCTAAAACACGTCTAAAAGGTTCTGCTAACAAATAAGAGTTTTTTTTTTATTAATTCCAAGGAGTCCTAGATATTTGCCCGATTCTGCCGGGCACAGCATAAGTAAATATGCTTCTTTCATTTCCATCAGTGTGGACATAAATTATTAGATAAACAAACATACTTTCAGAGAATAACGCGTTACAATAAAATAAGCAAAAATTCGCTTCCTCATTCGTGAACGGGGACACTAGACAAGGAATGAAAAGCATACGCAAAAGTTGCACCTTCCCCTACCTTACGACGTATACGGCGAATGCACGATACTATCATCGTATGCCAACGACTATGTCAATCCCGCATGTTTGGAAATTCAGGAAAAGAAAACACATAAGCCCACACAAGTTTGAAACAACGAAGGACTAATAAAAAGTCGTCGTAAAAATCGTATAACTAATTATTACTTTTATTTTATATCCTCACAAATTTTCCCAACACTGGGGTAGATTGGGTGGTCTAGATAACTAAGTCTTTCGACCAACCTTATTACTTATATTTTACGAAGCTTTATACTCAAGCTAATTGTTACTTCATTTTTCATATTATTGGTTTAGTTCCACTAGTTCATCAATTTTTTGTAATAAAACTGATAGCTGAGCTGAAATACTAAAATTTATTGTTCAATTCCAGTTGAAAATATTTTAATAAATATTAAATCCGAAATTGACCCATAAAGTTCCCCAATTAATCTGTATTGACATCAAAACAGACCGCTCCCAAACCGCTCCAAATTTCATATCATCAAACCGAGCAATCTAACTCCTTGATATTGGATAGTTAATTGTGTTTGAATTTTATGATAATGATCTTTAAATTTAAGATCAAAGGTTTAAGGTTACTGTATAGAAATTAACCTGTAAGTAACCTTTACTTACTTCAGGTTTTAGAACAATTTATTTATTGCTCTTATCTCGTACATTTAATTCTATATTATGCTGTAAAGCAGAAGAAGATACATCAGTGAACTTCACTGTGTTGTACACGACCATCTGAGATATTAAAACAAGTGTTTTTGGTATATTTGGGACCCTCGGCAAGGCCTAATTACTAATGATATAATTATTTTTATTCACTATAATTTCTTTAATTCACTTTTTTAAATTTACTATATTTATTTTAACCGATCTTTTTCGTCTTACGGCATCTTCTGCGTAATCAACTATAAATACCGCTTTGCTCCACAACATTAAAGTTGAATGTTCACCTTGTTTTCCTCCAACGTAATCAAATTAAATGTACCAAAGTTTAAATGAAAGAGCTTGTTGCAGTAAGTGCTTTTAGACCAAAACGAACCGCGCACCTCGATCAAAACCGGAAATATACAGAAAGAAATATAATAAAACATAAGGAACAAAACGTGTTTGCGTATAACTTGAGAAGAGTTTAGATAAGTGACGGCGACGGGCTCACCGTCTGTCACATTTTTGAGAAAATGTCTTCAGTTGAAGGTAGGTCAAAAGGACTCAATTGTCAAGAGCTCTGTCTAGTATTGGGAAGTATTGGCAATGGCGTGAAGATGTAACATGGCTAAAGTCAAATCTGTGCGGTTAAACATTTCATTTAAAAAAAGAATTAAGAAAATTTGTATGACAGGACGACCTTACGGACTCGTATTAGATATCATGAATTCTTTTAATATATTGATTATATACTTGTTTAATGTAAGTCATTACTTAACGTCTGTTCTGTCGTCAATTTTATCCAAAAACATTACGACGTAGGTTAAGTTACGATAGCCGATATCGGAATTGGGATCCCCAGGTGGTAGGCTCACAGGTGTCCCCAGGGGGACATAAAGACAACGACAGGTTCAGCATCGTTGTCATAAAAATTCATTTGTCACCGAAGAAACGGTGAAAGGTTGATCGAAAGGTGTCTGATCTTCTACCCCAGTGTTGGGAATGGCGTGAAGATATTACTTATGAAAGTTTTGAACAACAAATTTGTATATACACAGAATTATAATATAATATATAATATGAATGATACCTAAGTAATAAAAAGTTGTAAACAGGCAGTTCTTGAAATACCTAACTCTGTAGCCCCCTTTGATCACACTAGGGGCGGTCTGGGCACACACTTTTATAGTTAAATTAGACCACACGGATGCATTAATGTGATACGAACTCTCTTCTACGTACACGTAGCAGTATTTTTAATTTGATCTTGTATCTATGTTAGGTCCACTTTCATATTTACATCCTACCATTGTTCTCATGGACATAGAAATCGTAGGGAGGAGCGCTCTCGGGCTTTGCTACAGAAAGCTGCCTAGACAAGTCTCTAACGGTCAAGTATTTACGGTAAAAAATAGAAGGTGCAGATTCATATCTCATTAATTTCCCGCTTTAATTGTCTGGTCTTCTAAATCACGCCTCTTAATTCACGATAGCCGAATGGTTGGGTGGTTGGAATTTCGAGTCAAGAGACCCGCAGAAGAGTTCGATCCGCAGGTGGCAGGACCGTACCAATGGGGTTTTCAAAAACTTATGTACGAACTTTTTCGTTAGATTGGACATAAAGACGGCGACGGGCTCATCACCTGTCACATTGTCCCGAAAATATCTTCGGTGGAAGATGGCTCGAAGGGACTTAATTGTGTAGACCTCTTTCTACCCCTATATTGGGAATTGGGTGAAGATATTTATTTATATTTATAAAAAAAAACTCTTTTGCATCGAAAGTTAACGCAGAAATATTATAGCAACAACCTTCAGCCCCTCCCGCTCTCCCAATCCGGCCGGTCACCGTGGGAGTAGTAGACTACAACCCTCCAGAAAATAAAATTAAAAAATGTACAGAAAATAATATACTTTACGTGGCAACTTATAATGTGAGAACTTTGTCAACATATCAACACCTAGTAGAGCTAATGAATTCTTTAAATAATATAAAATACGATGTAATTGGTCTGTCAGAAATAAGACGCAATGGTACTTCAATTCAAGAATATGACAACTTCATCTTTTGCTACACAGGAGAAACAGAAGGATTATAATAATAATAATAATAATAATTTCTTTATTGGTGCAACTAGGCCCACTTGTTAGTATACAAAAAAAAAGTTATAAACAAATTAATTAAGCGCTATGTTAGTTTACAAATTGAGCACAATTATTTATAAAGACATATTGATTCACCGAACAAGCACTTTTATAAAACGGTGAAGGATCGGTGAATCTAACTTTTCAGCTAACATTTTCAGAATTCTGTTAGAGCTAGAACGCAGTCTTGCTAGTAGTGATGACGTTTTTTTTCTTATAATGGCATAGAAGTCATCTGTTCGCTCTTGAGCAAACATGCCAGAGGCTGAACAATACCGCGGCAAACCCAACAGTATCCTGAACCCGTTATTGTATTGCACTCTAAGGGTATCCATAGCCTTTTTCATGCTTTTCCATGCTTCCCGTGTAGAAAGTTTGACAGTAAGCTTTAAATAGCGTTATTTTAGCTTCTTTACTACACCGAGAAAACCTGCGGGCCAACATGTTGCACCTTATAGCCAAGGCTCTTCTTTATATGGCGTGGGTTTCATCGTTAAGAAATACCTCAAAAAGAACATCGTAAGCTTTACTAGCCTATCTGAAAGAGTAGCTATACTAAAGGTTAATATAAACGATTTCAAAATCGATATAATACAAGTGTATGCTCCCACGGAAGCCAAAAATGAAAACGAGATAGAGTTCTTCTACAGCACTCTCAACAAAGCTTTGCAAAACTCTCAAAAAAATATAATAGTAATGGGAGATTTTAACGCAAAAATTGGTAAGCCGAAACCAGTTGAACATTTAATTATGAAAAAATATGGTTATGGTACAAGAAACAGCAGAGGCGAACGACTGATCACTTTCGCAAATGAATACAAACTTAGTATCATTAATACATTCTTTAAAAAATCAAGAAATCAAAGGTGGACCTGGAGATCTCTAGATGGTGTAACGAAAAACGAAATGGATTATATTATAACCACCCTTCATAAAAATTTTCAAAATTTCCAAGTAATAAACGTAAGATTTCCCTCAGACCATAGATTTTTGAGAGTGTCATTAAAACTTCAACCTATGAAAAAAAACCGAATACACTACACTAAAAATATAAAAAGCACGCTGAGAAATGAAAATGAAATTGCTAGTTATATAGAGTCACTAAAAAAATTCGAACCAGTCCTTATGCACTGGCAAGACAATGACACCATTCAGGAGTATTACGAAAATATTGTTAACTCTATTAAAGTAAGTTTGAGAAACGCATATGTACCAAACAATTTAACACGCTCTACTATCTCAGACCGTACTAGAAAATTAATGCTTCGAAGACAAGAACTACACAGAATAAAACCTAAAACAACAATAATAAGAAATGAGTTAAAAGCTCTATATAAACTTATAAGCTCTGTATAACTCTTCTAGCAAGTCCTTTAGCACGTCTATTTAACATGATTCTTGACGCCTGTATTACGCCCCTACAATGGTCTGAATCAGAAATAATTCTGCTCTACAAAAAGGTGACCCAAAGAACATAAACAATTATCGTCCAATAAGTCTACTGCCGTCTCTCTATAAGTTATTCTCGTCAATTATCGAGAAAAGAATCAGTGTAACTCTAGAGAAGCACCAAACCTTCGATGGTTTGGTGCTTCTCTAGAGTTACACTGATTCTTTTCTCGATAATTGACGAGAATAACTTATACTAAAGCCAAGCAGGCTTTACAAGGGGATTCTCCACGGTGAACCACATCCACTCTATAGAACTAATCATCGAGAAGTATCGTGAATATCAGAGACAACTCTACATTGTCTTTATCGACTACCAAAAAGCGTTTGATACCGTTCTACATTCTTCAATATGGGAAACCCTACGGTGTCAAAATGTAGAGAGCAAGTACATAAAAGTTTTAATGTACATTTATAGCCACTGTAAAAGTAGGGTGAAACTTGAAACAACAGGACCACCGATACCCGTAAAGAGAGGAGTAAGACCTGGCGATTTACTGTCACCAAACATTTTTATAGCCGTTTTACAGTCAGTTATAAATAAATTGAACTGGGAAAAAGTTGGACTAAATATAAATGGCAAATACATCAATCATTTAAGGTTTGCGGATGACATCGTTCTTTTGTCAGAAAATGAAAAAGAAATGGAATCAATGATTAACTCTTTACAAATGGCAAATAAAAAAGTAGGCCTCGAGATAAATCTAAGTAAAACTAAAATAATGATAAACCACACGCATTGCCCCATATGCATAGATGGAAACCCTTTAGAATATGTCGATACATATATATACCTTGGCAAGCAGATTTCTTTCGGTAAACGAAGCAACGAGCTAGAGGTAGAAAAAAGAATTTGTGGCGCATGGAAAAAGTTCTGGAATTTAAAAGAGATATTAAAAAGCTCCATGCCAATGAAAACAAAGAAAA
Organism: Sericinus montela; assembly: GCA_029286605.1. Taxonomy (NCBI): domain Eukaryota; kingdom Metazoa; phylum Arthropoda; class Insecta; order Lepidoptera; family Papilionidae; genus Sericinus; species Sericinus montela. The sequence goes on along the minus strand of JAGSMR010000034.1, from coordinate 4,594,271 downwards.
AAGTAATGGATGCATGTTTGCTTCCATCTATTACCTATGCGTGTCAGACATAGAAATTTAATCAGATAGTGATTAATAAGATAAAATCCTGCCAACGAAGTATGGAGAGAAGCATTATGGGCGTCCGTAAAGTACAAAAGTCTTTATCTTAGTACTTTACGTAAGTAAAAAAAAAAGTCACGATAGCCGAGTGGTTCGGTGGTCGGAATTTCGAGTCGAGAGACCCGAGTTCGATCCCCAAGTGGCAGGCTGACCAATGAGTTTTTCAAAAAACTTATGTACGAATTACATCGTTGGCTTGGACATAAAGGCGGCGACAGGCTCACCACCTGTCACGTTGTCCCGAAAATATCTTCGGTGGAAGGTGGGTCAAAGGGACTTAATTGTCTAGACTAGACCTCTGTCTACCCCCACGCAATTCCCCTATTGGGAATTGCGTGAAGATATTTATTTTATTGTAAAGTACAAAAAATATCTCATGCCAGTATTAGAAACAAAACAAAACTAACCGACGCTTTAAAGTACTCTCTAAAGCTAAAGTGGCGATGGGTGGGGCACATTTCTAGAATGAGTGATGACCGATGGACGAAACGAATAACATCATGGCCTGGACCAATAGGTACTAGAAAGAAAGGTAGACCTATAACTCGATGGGAATATAATATTATGAAACTAACGGGTAAGAATTGGATATTAAAAGCGAAAGATGGAGACCGGTGGAAAAATCTGGAGGAGGCCTTCACCCTCAAACGAGGGGTTCTTGCATGAGATCATTCAATCAATAATTAGTCAAAATTAAATATAAAAAGGAAATAATTTAATGAATAATAGGAATAGTCTTATTTATAATATTATATACCATTTCTTTTCAATTTTATACTACAATAATAATTTAAAAGAAAATATATTGTATAAAAGAAAGTTATGTAATTATTAAAAAAATAATAATCATTAGGTAAAATGTATTATGTAATTTTAGTGCATGAAATAAAAGGCTATTTTATTTTATTTATTTATTTATTTATATACATTATTTTCTTCTTTGAGCGGGGATCTTGTCGATGCCACATCCATGTTACAGGTTGCTGTTGTTTTAAGGAATATAATAGTGCAATAGAATAGTTTAAAAAGTACCCCACACATAGTACAATTTACTATGAAGACAGTCGAAGCAGAACTGAAATAACCCACATAGATGTGAATGAGTGCTAAAGTAGCGTTGGATTGGCCTCACAAAACCTGATAACCGTAGGCAAATTAAGGTTCTCTAGTGTCACCCGTGTTATACAGACAAAGGTTCGTATAAAGCTTCCTACCTCCCCAAAAATACACCGACGATCTTCACAATATTTTAGTGGAAGGATGTAACTGGCATAGAACTATCCGTGATATCTATTTAGGAAAGGCATAAGAAGGCGTTTAAAATCTGCCCAAATAAGGTGCCAAGGTAAACAAAATAGAACAAAATACCCAGATGTACAAGGTTTTCTCGGCTCCTGGTGAAAATCAAGATGTTTTTCATTCTGCACTCTGTGAAGCACAAATATTAATGTCATACTTAATAATTTAATTTTTTGAGAATGAAAAATCAACCGTTATCGGAATTCGTGATTTTTTTCTGTAATTTGATAAATAAATATATTAAATATAAATAAATATCTTCACGCAATTCCCAATACAGGGGTAGACAGAGGTCAAGTCTAGATAGATAAGTCCCTTTGACCCACCTTCCACCGAAGATATTTTCGCGACAACGTGACAGGTGGTGAGCCCGTCGCCGTCTTCATGTCCAAGCCAACGATATAATTCATACATAAGTTTTTGAAAAACCCATTGTTACGAGCCTGCCACCTGGAAATCGAACTCGGGTCTCTTGACTCTAAATTCTGACCACGCACCCACTCGGCTATCGTGACTTTATAATTTTTTTTGATGCACAAGTAAATATTCGAGCAAAGTCGTATAGATTGTGGTCATCCCCTTTAATGGACTCATGGCAGTAAAAAATGTTTATATGTATAAGTTACAGTCATAATGAAACTACCCCTGCGACCCAACGTAGCATTGTACCCAATCGTATTCACTTCTTATCGTAGTAGAGTAATCACAAAATGGATTTTGGAAGTTTACTCGTTAATTCGTAAACTTTGAACATTTACTTAAAATATCTAATGACTTCATATAACTTTGTAGCCTAACATTATGAGTTAACTTTAAGTATAATATCATCGACTGTCGAAGGTACTTACAATGTCCGACAACCCCCTGGCACTAGTGAATCTTGTCGGACTGTGCCCCTCATTATGAGTGCAGAACAGGTATGTTACAAATGTTCCCATTCGCATTCGCATATACTAATTATTCGAAACAGTTCAGATACTCGCAACAGCATTCGCATTCGAATTTTTGTTTTGTTTTTATTTTAGTTAATATGAAATTGTAAATTCACAATACAATAATTAATAACTACAAATCACTATAATCGTAAAGCCTTACTCTTCGTGGCATGGTACCATGAAAGCTAGCTGCATTTCCACGTTTAATGTTTAGACTTAACCGTTGATGGAGAAAAGAACAAGCGCTCTTGTCACCATTCGATTTTTTTTTAATTGATTAAAGTGAATGTTTAACGGATGCTAGTGTGTGCAGCCACACTACATTTTTTAAAATATAATCTGTCTCTTTTATACATACATACATTTTTGTCGATAAATGATTTATTGTCAATGATTTATTGTCAATAAACTAAAATTATAAAAATCAACGATTAAAATCAAGTTTAAATATTTTTTTGCCTTTTCTATTCTCATTCGCACATTCGCCTTTCAAATATTCGGCATCAGCATCGGCATTCGCGATTGTCATTCGAAACGTCCCTAGTGCAGACTGACACCCCACATTGGGACGAATGAGTCCAGTTCTAATGTATATATTTCTATGTAATAAATAATAAATAAATATCTTCACGCACTTCCCCGTACAGGGGTAGACAGAGGTCTAGCCTAGACAATTAAGTCACTTCGACCCACCTTCCACCGAAGATATTTTCGGGACAACGTGACAGGTGGTGAGCCCGTCGCCATCTTTATGTCCAAGGCAACGATGTAATTCAAAGTAGCTTGGGGAAGACTAAAATTTCATAACATAAGCTCATTGCTAGTGAATATTTACAAGTATTCTATCATTTATTCTCTTAATAATATACCATTAAGGACCTGATAACCTATTTTATAGTGACTGGTTTGTGGGTTCGAATCCCGCTGGAAGCAAACACTCGTCTGGTGTATGAATTTTTAAACTCGAGTCATGGAAGTTTATATGGATTATCAATAATAAATATGATACATATAATATAAATAATTGTATTTTAAGTAAAATAAGATAAGTGTATTTTACGGTTTGCTTGATAATTGGTCAAAGAGACTTAATTGTCTAGACCTGTGTCTACGCTCTAAGTTACGTAAGTACCAGGATTACCAAGCTGCGCTGCAAATCAGAGTTTCGTCTACTCACAAATATTACTAAGCGAAAGCCTAAGTAATGCTTGAACACTAGCAATATTATCACATGTTTATATATGTAATTTTATTCTGCTTTTAAGTTATATAAATAAATTATAAATATCTTCACGTCATTCCCAGTACATAGGTAGACAGAGGTCTAGATATTTAAGTTCTTTCGACCCTCCTTTCACCGAAGAAATTTTTTGCGACAACGTGACAGGTGGAGACCCTGTCGCCGTCTCTATATTCAAACCAACGATATAAGTAGTACGTCAGTTTTTGAAAAAACTCATTAGTACACGCCTCTGGGATCAAACTCGGGACTCGGGAATAAACTATCGTGAATTTAAGTTAACCTATTTTGTTAGCGTTTATCGCTACGCTAGGAATCAGATTGGCGATCGTTGTACCATACATCTCGCACCATTGCCTGTCACCGATCTGATAGTTAGTCTAGTATGTTTCTAAACTTATTTCGCCAACTTTGTATAGCTATTCCTATTTTAAAGGCTTTAGTTAATCACATAGAAAAAGAGTAAGTTAGTTTTACGCCGATATCTCTCAGCAAACAGTAACAGTATTTTGGTTATATGGAAGATTATTTGGTTATATTGAAGATATCTATGGTATGGAAGAGCGAGATCTTCTGACACAGGTTTTTTGCTTAAAAGAAGATCTCTGTCTTATTAATTTTATATTTGCACTTTTGGTTGAAGAATAACGCATTATTATTATTATTATTTTAATAGAGAAATTATAAACAATCGAAAGAAAAGTGCGAGCTCTGGTGAAACTTTGATAAAATATTTTTATTTCTTCTAATACCAGCTTACTAAGGCAAAGGTACATACACTCGGCCTCCCTTCGCGCACTCATCATAAACCATGTAAAAATAATACGGAAAAAAGCGCTTCAAAGTTGAGTGCACTTGTGATATAAAGTCATTCAAGGCAAACTAAAGAAAATCCCTGTGTACTAAGGAAATGCGTAAAAGGATTCCCTACGTAAGTTCACCTTATGAAAATATTAAAATGTTGTGAACTGTATTTAGCTTTTCTAAACCCTTGTCTGTTAGCATTGGCAAGTGAAATTAAAAACTTTCATATCTCCTTGAGATTTCATATTTCTTCGGATGTGAATTACCTGAACTACTTTGTAGAGCAAAAGGTTTTGAATTTGTGAGTATTTAGGGCTTTTCTATTTAATATACAATATAAATCCTATGTCCTGCAGTGGACTTTAACAAGCCGTTATGTATGGATGTATGTGTACAATATAACATTTGACGGCCAGACAGCTTAGTTGGTGGCGATATATAAACTTATACAATTAAGTCCCATCGACACACATTTCATCGTAGCCTATATGGAACAACGTGACAAGTGGTGAGCCTATCGCTGTCTTAATATCCTAGCCGACGGTACAATAAACTTATATGGTAAGCCGACTATGAAAAAAGAGACGCCAAAAAGGAGGTAAAGGAAACTTTCAACAATAACTCTTCACTCCCGCTAGTGACAAATATATGTGTGATACACATGAATGTTTGTGCTCAAGTCATAGATGTATTGGTGTATATATGAATATTTTATGTATGAAAAAATGTAAAAATATCTAAGTATATTGTACCGTTGACACTAAGATGGCGATAGACACACCACCTATCACATTGTCCCAAACAGGATTCGGTGAGTTAGAAGTCGAAGGGTAAGAATAGAAAAACGTAATTGTATAGACCTCTGGCTACCCCAATATTGCGAATATGCGAAAAATTACATATATTTTTTTAATAATTAAAAAATATTAAAGTATCTGTTTCTCAACAAGCGTAGGTACTTTATAGTTTAATAAATAAGAAATTTTTCGTAAAATGGGTAGAGTGAATCGAAGATTTATTGTTGTACAACAAAGTAGACGGTTCAATGGTCGAAATTTTAATGACTTAGTAATTTGTCACGTTTTCCAAAAAATACATTCGACGGAAGGTAGGTCGAAACGATTTAATTGTCTAGACCTCTGTCTACCTCTGTATTGGGAATGGCTTAAAGATATTTATGTATTATAGTTAATAATGTGGTAACATTTTGAAACTATTTGCCGAAAATCTGTGAGACTGATTGGACAAAAGACGTTGGACCAACGAGTATATAAATATAACATATACTTTTTAACAATTTTTTTTAGAATAATATTATTTATTACAATAAAATGTTTATTTCAGTAATTTAAACCAAGTTAACAGTATTTCGACAGGAGACAGCTCCTCCATTAGGTTAGTAAAAATCTAGGAGGCAATTAAATAATAAGAACCAAAAAAGTATACAGGCGATAATAACATTACAGTTAATTGATAGTATGAATGTAAGTATCAATGTATAATTATATTTAGTACAATTTCATTTACATAGATAATAATTATAAATATATCTTTACGCAATTTCCAATAAAGAGGTAGACACAGGTCTGAGTCTAGAAAATTAAGTCCCTTTGACCCACCTTCCATCGAAGATATTTTCAGGACAACGTGAACGTGGTGGAGAGCCCGTCACCGATTTTATGTCCTATCCAACGATATATTTTGTACGTAAGTTTTCTCTTTATATATTAATATAGAGTAAATTTATAAATATGCACTTACGTATCAATGTGGAATGTGGGCAACATCACACATCGTCGCGCCTGTGAAATAAAGTTAAAAACAACGAAGGTATCACAAACACTCAGATCCAAAAAAATATATAGATTTTGTTTTTACATGGACCCGTCACGATAGCCGAGTGGTTGTGTGGTCGGAATTTCGAGTCGTGAGACCCGAGTTCGATCCCCAGGTGGCAGTACCAATGAGTTTTTCAAAAACTTATGTACGAATTTCATCGTTGGCTTGGACATAAAGGCGGCGACGGGCTCACCACCTGTCACGTTGTCCCGAAAATATCTTCGGTGGAAGGTGGGTCAAAGGGACTTAATTGTCTAGACTTGACCTCTGTCTACCCTTGTATTGGGAATTGCGTAAATATATTTATTTATTTATTTTTCATGGACCCGTCCGGGAATCGAATCTGAGACCTCGGAACTGGCGACACCTTGAAAACCGGTATGTACACCACTCGAACACGGAGATCAATTCTCTCTGTCTCTTTCTTTCACATGTTGTTGTCTATTCACGATAATATGTGTATATTAAGCCTATAATCAGCATCGTAATTACAGACTAGAGATTACACTAAAGTCTACTGCTGAACATAGGCTTCCCCCAAGGATTGCCGCGAAGAACGGTCCTGTGCCATCAACATCCATCGGCTCCCTGTATTCTGCACAGGACGTCACACCATCTTATGGAGCGTCTTCCTTCACTGCTTTTGCCTATGTGACGCTTCCACTCAAGAACCTTTGCTACTAAGAAAATAAAATATATTCACGCCATTCCCAATACAGGGGTAGACAGAGGTCTAGTCAATTAAGTCCTTTCGACCGACCTTCCACCGAAGATTTTTTTGCTTTGCTATTGAACTATTCTTATTAATAACTAATATCGTAAATAAATCTGTAATAGTTATATTATAAACTTATACCGTAACAAATATGTCTACCCTACTTAAGTTCTCTAGTGGTCAAGCATAGGTTTTAGTTTCCTAAGACTTTGTTTATAACAAGGCGATTTAAAAATCATTAATTTTTTTTTGTTTTATGATGCAGTACTATTGAATCCTATGCCTTTCTAATAAAGCTGAATACATTAGTTTTAAATGCAAGCTTATAGTTGTGAGAATATGAAATGACCTAAAAGCGTCCCCATGCAATCGGGCATAGACAATGAACAATTATTTTCTCTAGAGTACCCACTGGTCGTCTGTACGGTCCGAGTTAAAATTGGTCATAGTATAATTAATAAAAAAAAAACACATTTATTGCAGATCTTACTGTTTTACAATTATGTTTTTTGGATGATCTCGATAAATTAGTAGATCGGTGATCGGAATTTACAAAATGAGAGTCTAGTTTGATCCCAATTGTATTTATCTAAGGACCTAAGAAGAGGTCACCTCATCATCTACCACGTTGTTCCAAATAAGAAAACAGTTCCAAATAAGTCCGGAGAAATGTAGGGCGAAAGGTCTAAATTACTAGATCTCTGACTCTGAACCCAGTATTGAGCAATCCGTGAAGATAAAAGAAAAGAAAAAAAGTACATTGAAAGAGAATACAACAATTGTGTTATAAAAACAAGGTTTCCTATTTTTAACAGTAACATAAAAATGGATACATGTTATAAGAAATTTTCTTATATATAAGGCGCAGTTAAGAATATCAACGGTATTAATAAACAAGTTTATCATAATTCTGCGAATTTAGCAACAAAATTTTACACGCACTCTCAGGTTTCATGTCACATCATAAGATAGTATAACTGATTACAGAATATTAAATATTGTGGTAACCAGAAGTTACATTAAGAAATATTAACATTTAGCGTCTATCACATTAATTACATAGCATCAGACTCGTGGCAAAGGCATTAAACGTCTTATAGTGAACGTGACATAATCTATGACCAACCGGACTTCAACAAACGTAGCTAGGGGTAAACAAATTAATTATTAAAACTCTCATTCACCCGACGAAGACTCGCCGATGTAGTGAATGTTAGCTAAGGGTACTTTATGATGTACTCTTTTAACTGGACGCAGCTGCCTTGCGAGTTGAAAAATGCATGCAATAACCCTGGTTATATTGACGCATGTGAAAATATAAGTTTAATAGGCTAGATCACAACGCATATGCAGTCCGCGTGCTTTGATATCGTGGTAATAAGAACACATTTTAAAATAGAAAAACTAAATACTTCTCTCAAAACCCTCGCTTATACATGGCCAGTTTTAAAACAATTGTTTACCAACCTTACCATTGTGTTTATAAAATTGTGCCTGACTAAATTCTGAATTTGTACTTTTCGCGCGAATTCGAAAAGTGATGTTTTTGTTTTGTTGATAGAACTAGAAAGTAAATAAATAAAAAAAAATAAAATATCTTCACGCAATTCCCAATACAGGGGTAGACAGAGGTCAAGTCTAGACAATTAAGTCCCTTTGACCCACCTTCCACCGAAGATATTTTCGGGACAACGTGACAGGTGGTGAGCCCGTCGCCGCCTTTATGTTCAAGCCAACGATGAAGAACTAGAAAGTAATGATTATATTATCTATTTTCTTACATGTCATCATGGATTTGTGTTATAATGAGGAAATTTTGTTGAAGACCATCCGTTCAATATATTCCCAGTAGAAAATTTCTAACGTTTTTTATTCCTCAAAAAGCAATATTCAAGCATGCATTTGAAGAAACCTCAAGTAGTTTAAATTTTGTATTTTGTGTTTATTTATTGTGTGTGTCTTTTTTGTACATGATGGTCTTTCATTAATAACTACATGTTTAGAGATTTTATTACGATTTAGTACCATTTAGTTAGGTTGTTATTATCACCATTACTGTTTTGATCTTCGCCAGACATCAGTAAGCACTGCTTATTAGAAGATTTTATTTAAATTAAATACCGACAAGCTTAGCTAAGAAAGTTTAAACTTTTTTGACTTCTCTTTAAACCGGTTCAATAATGTAGCGAAACGTAAATGTGTGCGCTATAACAGTATTTACAGCTGATAATAAAATCGATAGCCGAATGGATGGGGGATTTCAAAAACTTATGTACGAATTATATCGTTGGCTTGGACATAAAGGCGGCGACGGGCTCACCACCTTTCACGTTCTCCCGAAAATATCTTCGGTGGAAGGTGGATCAAAGGGACTTAATGATTAACCAAAACGATAAGTTTCTGTCAGTGGACCTGTTTAATAATACCAAAATTAAGTTTAAACGAGGAATTATTAATGTTCTTATCGACAATCAAAGCGCTGACAAATTTTAATTTATTTTCCAAAAACTATTCCTTTTATCATGTTTACATTATTCTTATTTCAATTGACACAACCAAATTGATATGTAAGTGTCACCTAAACTTTGTTTAAGTCACTTATGTTTTAGTGGCAAACACTTGTGGAGGTAAACTAACGTTATCATAATTATATTAAAATTAATGTTATTTAAGTTTATCGCCGTTGTTTGTCCTTTAAATAAATAAAAAATTGTCCAGGCTAGACCTCTGTCTAGCCCTGTATTGGGGATTACAGCTGATAATGATAAGGATAGATGTGTATCGACGAAGGCGGATTTAGGAATCAAATTATATCTTTTTCATTGAAGTAAGTCACGATAGCCGAGTGTTTGAATTTCGAGTCAAGAGACCCGAGTGCGATCCCCAGGTGGCAGGCCCGTACTAATGGGTTTTTCAAAAACTTATGTACGCGTTATATCGTTGGCTTGGACATAAAGGCGGCGACGGGCTCACCACCTGTCACGTTGTCCCGAAAATATCTTCGGCGGAAGGTGGGTTGATGTAGTTGAGCAGTCCTAAACCTGTATGACAGGTTATAAGAAATATTTCTACGCGAGTATATATATACTTTCACTTATTTATAACATATTTTTTATGAAATCTTATTGCATTAAATAACATCAATATGTAATGGTTCTTTCAATATTTTACGACTGTTGCGCATAATCACTCCAATGGAACCAATGAGAATAAACCAGATTAATTATTCTAGTATAAAAATAATTTCAATTTAAAATAACTGCAAAGTTAGCCGATGCTTTTTATCATCAATACTTTCCATCATAAATAAATTTATTGAGTCTTATGTAGCCATAAATGTATTTTTGTATCTGTGAGTTTATTATGAACAGCATGGGCGGCCATTTTGTGAACGTTAGTGCTATAGAGAGCCTGGAAGGTAATTAATTAGTGGAAACCGCTTCCAAAGTGGAAATGCGATAAAATCTGCCTTATGCGAAAAACGAAAGCGTAAATTTTCATTTTTAACTGTTTATTTTTATTTATATTATTAGATTACCTTAATTATTATATATCTAAATAGAGAAACAAATAGATTTTTATTTGACTTTAAGAAATTCATAACATGTTTAAATAATAATGAGAAATTAAAAAAAATCATCTGAGCGAGTAATGCCCGTGCCTTGATAACGGTTTTTTTTTAATTCTCTAATTTATTAACAAAGGCTTAACTTGTCTTACTTACTTTGTACATCTATTTACTTACTTAAATAGATATTGCCTATTGCTTTTTCGTTTTATTGATAAATAATTATATAATTTTGTAGAAAAGTTTAATATATGAAAACCATAACAACCAGTACATGAGTTTTTGTCTCCACTTTTATTATTAATACGATTAGCGACTGTTTATATATTACATTAGGTATTGTGGTGCCTTCGTTGTTTCTGATACCATATTCCAAGTGTTTAAGTTGCTTACTTTGGGATCAGAGCAATTTATGTGTTGGTGTCCCTATCTATGTGTGTACATTAATCAATTCACATGTAGATAATAAACACATATGTACCACCACCTCATAAACACCGAGAAAATGTAGAAAAGTGGTTTTTCTACATTGACCAGACAGGAAATCGTACCCGGTATCTCGAGATGGCGACATCTTGGAATCCGGTGTTTACGCCACTCGTCCACGGAGGTCGTCAAAATATATTTATAAATTCTATTTATCTAATAGAACTCAAAACGTAACCAACAAGCGCTCGGATAAGCTCGGGAAGCATCACAGTTAAATTTATTTCAAGCTACCAAACGTGACATAGCCATTTAAAGATATTCCAAAAACGTTCCAGTTCTTCACTTGCACCAACTGGAGGCGTATCAAGTGCTGATATAGTAACCCTAGTCGATGGCCGAGTTAAATGGCAGACGAAAAAAAAAAGTTTTTCCCACTTTTCCCATCTGTCACTGATCTCCGTTAGTTTCCAATTATACATTTCAGAGTGCTATCGTTTGTATTTCGTGTTGCATACTTTTCGCATACCCCTTTGATGCAGTGCCTCCAATACGAAAAAAAATATCTATCATAAAAAAATAAAAATATCTTCACGCAATTCCCAATACAGGGGTAGACAGAGGTCTAGTCTAGAGAATGAAAGTCCCGTCGACCCACCTTCCAGCACAAAGATATTTTCGGGTCAACGTGACAGGTGGTGAGCCCGTCGCCGTCTTTATGTCCAAGCCAACGATATAAACGATAAGTTTATTTTTTGAAAACCCATTGGTCCTCAGAGCTGGCGACATATCGTCATGGAACCTCAGAGCTGGCGACATAACGTCATGGAACCTCAGAGCTGGCGACACTATGAAAACCAGCGTGTATGCTACTCGTTCAAGGAGGTCGTGAGGGAAACATACTTAACATTGTGTAAAAATGACAAGTCAATCCATCGACTGCTATCAAGTTTTGTGGCTAAAAACATACCGAAGCAAATTTTTTTTTATGTATAAAGATAAGTAAAAAACTTGTAGGTATAGTATCGTAATAATACTTTATGAAAAATAAAAAAATCATGATAGCCGAGTGGTTGGGAGGTCGGAATTTCGAGTCAAGAGACCCGAGTTAGGTCCCCAGTATGATACCAATGGGTTTTTTAAAAACCTATGTACGAATTATATCTTTGGCTTGGACATAAAGACGGCGACGGGCTCACCACCTGTCACGTTGTCCCGAAAATATCTTCGGTGGAAGGTGGGTCGAAGGGACTTAATTGTCTAGACTAGACCTCTGCCTACCCTTGTATTGGGAATTGCATGAAGAAATTTTTTAATAGGATTTTGTTTTTTTATTATCATTTTCGTACACACTTCTCGAACTTGCTAGTAGTTAGCTAATAAATAGATTTTTTTATTTTTGTATTATTTACGTATGCGAAGAGATCTATTCAGATTTATGTTTTAATTGTTCTCAATAACTTTTTAAGTTTTATTATAATAATTCGTATCAGAACCGAATAAATAAAATAAATAAAAAACCATAACGGACAGGTCGCTGACCTCAATTAATCTAGCATATTAAATTTATATGTGAACAGCTCTCAAAGGGCATCATAAACTCGCTTTTTACCGACTGACGAGTAATAAAACAATTGTTGGAACCATAGACAATAGTCCTAGTCTAATGGTCCAACGCCTTGCCTATAGAAATGAGCCCCTATGGTGTTACCCTTTATAATAAATACTTAGAATGCACTTCCTATATATAACCCCTATATCCAAAGTCGGTTTAGTGTTCCTCAATATCTATATATATTATTTGCCGCATGTATGAAAGACCATCACTTAAAATCTTAAATAATATTTTTTTAAATCACATAATTGGCTTCACCAAAAATATTATTTTTACAATAAATGCAAAGAAAGGCACAACATCACAAACATTGATCTGACTCCAAATTAAGTAGCAAAATTCATTATTTTATTTATTTATTATTTTTCTTCACGCACAGTTCCTGACGGGGTAGCCAGAGATAACAGATCACCAAGTGTCACGACCCTTACTCTTTCGCTTCTTTCAGATTCAGATTCAGATTAGAATAAGTAGCAAAATCACCTGTATTATGAAAACCTTAAAAACGAAGTTATCACAAACACCCAGACCCACGACTACGGAGAAAAAGTAGTTTTAATAGTATGCTTAATATGTATAATAGTATGTATATAATAATAGTAAGGATTGGATATTAAGATGGCGATAGGATCACCACCTGTCACGTTGTTCCCAAATGAGCTTCCACGGAAAGTGACTCGGCCTCTGCCTACTCCGGTATTCGAAATTGCGTGACGATATGTAACAATATTGTAAATGTGTCATTAACATTAACATATTATTAATATAATAATATTCTCTAATATCGAATAAAATCCATTAATAACAGTTTTTTTTAATATTCACCTATTTATTTATCTTTATGTATTATCCCACATTTGCCGATTTGTTGGGTTCGTACATAAGTTAAGGAAAAACTCATTAGTACAAGCCTACCTCCTGGGAATCGTAGCCGGGTCTCTGACTTGAATTCCGATCACCCAACCAACCAGCTATCATGACTTTTCTCAAACTTTCCGTATTGCGAATCACTACGTCTCTTTTCCGGTCAGCCAGTGAAATAACGCACACTTTGCGTTGAGATGACATGTCCACTGCATTCAGTTTGCTTTAATGTCTTTTCTGACATACGCAGGTTTCGCCGCGAAGTAAATACTCGCAAAAATATTCTAGAATAATTGTTTGGCTATTGATTTACTTCAAAATGCTGCTTGTTTAATTTATTGAAAGTTTTTTACATAATTTAAAATTGCTGAACATTCAAAGCGGAGTGATAAGCTCACGCCTGAACGCAATATTCCTCTTTACTATTTTTCGCTAAAGATATCACATTCACAGTGTTCTAGACGCAGTTGCCGCTTCCTATATTTCTCACTTTTGTTCCGTTGAAATATTACTAGACAGGTTTCTCTTTACGAGTAGAGGATCAAACAAAAAGGTTTTATATGATGTTCCTTTCTTGTTAAGATGAAACATAAGAATGCAAATTTGTTTCAAAAGAAAAATGTTTTGATACTTCGAAATCCAGACAACATTATAAACTACTCTGCGCATATAAAAAATCTCCATAAAAAATCCATACTGACTGATAATTAAAGGATGCATCTCACTACCATCTATCAGCTATCTACCGAGAGTAAATCTTTATTTTAGAAAGCACTACGAACCTGGGGCCGCTAAAAACTTGCCCCCCGAATTCTACTACACATCACAATGTTCGGTGTACGCGCCTACGCCAGAGTAACCCAGTATACCGGGTGCCTGCCATATTTCCATTCGCCAAAGGTGTCACTGACTAGGTTAGCTATTTCTTAAAACGAGCTGCCATCAAAACTTTCATAAGCCCCCGGAAAGTATTGACCAGTTCCAACCTCTAAATTTTCTGTTAAAAGATTCAGGAGTGTACTGAGATAATTGTGAAATTTCATCAAGGAATGGTAGTAGGTTAAAAAATTACAATTCTTCACAAATGATTAATTACAATTTGATAACAATTAATGAACCAATATGGATAACACATATAACATGTTAAATTATAACATTACAATACCAGATAATTTAAATATAGTTCAAATTAATACAACTTATCTTCACGCACAATCCTTCTACGGAGTGGCCAGAGAGAAAAAATCGCTAAGTGTTACGATCCATACAAACCTATTTAAATAATAAATTAATAGAAAGGTTTTATTTACAAATCATTTGTTTATTAGGATTGTTTTCTCTAAAAAAGCGCTACATTTTTCACACTTAGTCAAACAATTTATTATGTGCCTTAAAGATAGCATTAAAAAATATTTTGTCATGAAAATAATTAACAGGATCGCGGAGAGTAAACAGTAAGAAGTAAAGTTTAAAAAATATCGTCCTTAATATCCTCCCCTAAAGTACTCGGCGGTATTTCCAAGATGCTTATCTTGACCTTTTTACATCGGAGTTTGTACTCTCCCTTGGACATTAAAAAAATATAAAGAGGTCTTCACAAAAAAATTCAAGATTTTCCTTCCCCAGCAAGGAAAGATTTCTATATGTAGATGCGGTATTAATGTCAAGTGAAATGCTTGAGATGTCTATTCAGAGGGCGGATCATTTTTTTTAATTCAATTAAACTCTTGTGAGTACCAGGTAAGTAAGGCTTGAGCACTGTAAAATAAATAAGATTCTTCAGTAATATATTTAAATTCCAATTTCAATATTTCGAGGTAGTTAGTTAATTCTGGATTTTTACGTAATGAAGACTTAAGATGTTATACAGCAATGTCTATCGGGCAAACCTAGAAAACTAAACATAGTGGAGAAAAATTAATGAGTCCGGTGTCCTTAAACAAACAGATAGATATAATGAAATTTATAAAAACACATACAACAAAGATGTAAAATAAATGACTTTTTGCGAATTTCTAAATTTCTATTTAAATAGAAGAAGGAAGAAAAGAAAGAGAGAAAGATGTGCTAAAGAGTCAGATTATGTCACGTTTAAGTCTCAGTAGTTGGGCACTCCAGAGATTTGTGTAACATTTTTCCGCGTAGAATCTTCCAACAGCTTACCAGGGATAAAGGTCTGAGTTCCTCTCCAGGGTTTAAAAATGGTTGAATGATTTATATTTTTAAGAGTACACCAAATTGCACATCATATAAAGAAATTTTACATTAAATTTAACATTTCTTACGTTTGTAATATATGCGGGCCCGGCCGATAAAATATTGCAAGGGAATTAATAAAAAAATTATGATAAAAACTATCCCTATCTTAGGCATGCCAGCAGAACATTAATTTGAAAAAAACGTGAAAATCAGACAGTTTCTGAGTTCATCGTGACATGAGAGAGAATTATGTAGTATGTGTATATTTAGTTATATTTAGTAAGGTGTTACAATGATTAACGACCTTAACGACCTCTGTGGTTAAGGGTGTGGCCTGCGAAACATAACGTTGCAGGTTCAGGCCCACTATTCCACAATGTTATACCAACCAAAAAAATTAGACACGAGTATTGCAGCTTAGTTGTAGCTATCTGCTACAAGAATAGTAGAAATGTTATTTGGCATTGTTGGTATACTTTTTTAAACTTGTTGCCTTAATTTTTATGCTTATAACAATACTTTATTCACGTTATGTTTTAACAAGACTTGAATAATAAATAAAATGTAATCAATAAATAAAAAATTAAATATGTGAAATAAGACATGTCCATTTAAAAATTGCCACGATCCTTGTCGGTATTCAAAATATCAAGAATATTACGTATTGCATATTCAGTGAGAAGGTAAAGCTTTACAACGGAAGTCGGCCATCTTGCGTTTTGTCCGACAAGTCGATACTGCTACAGTATGACTAAGTAGGTTTCACTTGAAGGGAAACGGAGTTTATGGTTCTGTTGGAAGCCTGGAAAATGTCTGATAATTTGGAAGCAAAGCGTAAAAAAACAGTGTTTGTTTATTTATCGCTAATTAACATTATCTTGTTTTTTTTCTACCCTTATCAATAGCTTTTAAAATAAAAAAATTTCTTCACGCAATTCCCTATACAGGGGTAGACAGAGGTCTAGTCTAGACAATTAAGTCCCTTCGACCCACCTTCCACCGAAGATATTTTCGGGACAATAGCTTTTGATTGCCTTAATAAAGTTTAATCTCAATGATCAATTTTCTTATGTGGCCGTTAGTCTTGCTAAGTAAGTCTTGCTCTACCACGACTTCTTTTCTTCTTTTTGTGCAATATATTTTCTTCACTCGTTCGTTTAACTAGATAATTTCGCCGAGAATCGATAAACGGTGGTAGATTAAAAAATTAAAATCGATGTATATATTTCATATATAGAAGAAATAAAGAAAAAACAGAAAGTTTATTTGATGCTAAAACACAAGACAGTTATAACATAATAATAATACACGCTATTTTAATGACATTGTTATGTTTAATTCTAACAACGAAAAGACATCCGACTCAGCATAATGCTGCATCCGCGTAGCTGCATCGCTGTTGTTCTGTCGGTTCTTTCGTTAAATCTCGAGAACAGCTAAACAGGCACTATTTAGGAAAAATATAATGTAAATTAAAAAATATATATACTTAAAAACTAAAAATACAATAATTTCACTCAAATCTATATACAATGTTATATCTTCCCTTTCTTCTAATTTTCATTAATATGCATCTAATTTTAATCAACATAGCACGCCCTAGTACATTTTAATGATAAAAACATCTTTAAAACTTTAATAATAAAGTCACGATAACCGAGTGATCGAGCCAAGAGACCTGATTTCTATCCCCAGGTGGTAGGCTCGTACCAGTGGGTCTTTTCAAAAAACATTGTACATTTTATATCATTGGCTTGGGCATAAAGCCGACTATAGCCTATCGTCACCAACCAACCACCTGTCGCTTTGTTCCAAAAATATCTTCGGTGAAAAGTGGTTGTTAAGGACTTAATTGTCTAGACCTCAGTCTGCCGCAGTAGGCGTGAAGATATTTATTTATTAGGTTTTTAAAACTGTGATGTGAGAAGGCACAGCCAATGTACACAATGTTGGTATCTTAAACCTCTCTTCCTTTAAAATGCAGTAACGGCCCTATCAGGTATTTCCCTAAATATTCGCAATCAATTGTAGTGCTCCAAATACATATTAAAAACCTACTACTTAAAAACCTACCTTGTGAATATCTTCGAATTAAAATCTTACAAAGAAATAAATTAAATATTAAGTAACTCATCGATACAAATTAAGTAATGATTTTTTTTTCGTTTGCACGTTTTTTCTTTAATAATTAGTTAAAAAAAACGTTGGAACATTTTAGAAAAACTTACCTGCAGGTCTATAGACCAAAAGCATACTACACTTTCTCTGATTTCGATTCACGAGACCCGAGTTTGATCACCAAAGCTAGTACCAATGGGTTTTTTCAAAAACTTCCGAACAATTTATATCGTTGGCTTGGACAAAAAGATGACGACGGGCTCAGCACCTGTCACGTAAGCCATAAAAACCAAAGTGACGAATCCTCTGTCTACCCCTGTATTAGGAATAGCGTTAAGATATTTTTTATCTTCACTGAATAAGCTACGGGGATACCGTAACACATAAATATTTTGATCTATTTATTTTATTTTAGCCCTTTTTTCAGCCGTGGACTCTTGATAAGCTGTGAAGAAGTATGGTCTTCAGTATCAAGAATTAGGCTACGAAGTAAAAATCTTCCGAAATTAAAGGTTCATTCGGAATCTACGGAATAATTCGCGTGCTTAAACTATGAACAGGTAGTGTCACAATAGCCAAGTGGTTGGGTGGTCGGAATTTCGAGTCAAAAGATCCGAGTTCGGGCCCTAGGTGGCAGGCTCGTACCAATTGGGTTTTTCAAAAATTAATGTACGAATTATATCGTTGGCTTGGACATACGACGGGCTCACCACCTGTCACGTTTTCCCGAAAATATCTTCGGTGGATGGTGGGTCGAAGGGACTTAATTGTCTAGACTAGACCTCTGTCTACCCCTATATTGGGAATTGCGTGAAGGTATTTATTTATTTATTTATACCATTACAGGGTAGACAGAGGTCTTGACGATTAAGTCTTTCCGACTCACTTTGCACCGTATACATTTTTTGCCTACGTGACAGGTGGTAAGCCCGTCGCCGTCTTTTTGTCCAAACCAACAATATACATCGTAAATAAGTTTTTGAAAAAACCCATTGGTTGGATCGAACCCGGGTTCTCGTGACTCTAATTCCGATCACCCAACTAAAAGGCTAAAACTAAAACATTCTATAAATTTTACGTAACTGCAGTTTGCACAAACACTTTTACTAGGTACGTATAGTAAATCGTAGACACTTCTGTGCGCAGAATAAGTTTGATAAATGGCACAAAATTTTCTCTTAACTTATTAATATATAGATAATTGAAATGTATTGATTTAGGGATGAATGAGGGGCTTCAGGAAAAGAATAATTAGGGGCATAGATATCGGTATAATATTATTAGTCCCAGTAAAAAGAAAGTAAATATCGAAATGGACGAAATCGGACGCGAAAATCGTTGAATGTAATCAATTTAAAAAGTAAACAAAAAACCATTTCCCCTCGTTTGTTATTTCGCCATGACTCGCATAATTCTTTGCGAAATATTACGAAAATAACTAGGGGAAAGTAGATTATAAAAAAAATATTTTTAGAACACAAATAAATTTAATAATACCACGTCTCGATAGCCTAGTTGTTAGTAACTCTGCTTTCGAAGCTAAGGGTTGCCAATGCGAATCCCGATAGAGGCAAATATTGTGTTGAATATGGATGTTTGCTCTAGAGTCATGAATGTTTATAGGCTCTCCACCAGTCACATCGACCCAAAATAAGCTCCGTTGAAAAGTGGGTAGAAAATGACTTCACTATCTAGACCTCTGCCTACCACGGTATGAGAGATTGTGTGAAAATATATAAAAAAATAAATTTAATGTTAACGTGGCATACTCCTGGCTAATTTACATGTTAACGTGTTAAAATTAAGTCTTTTGAGTTTACATCTCTAACACATTGACCATTAGGAGTGGTCAGTTACTGGCAAGACTACTCAAACTTATTTTTCATTACCCAATACGTGTATATACCATATACGCGTTATTTAATAAGCATGTTTAAACCTTAACGCCTTACCATAAGAGGTCTTATACAGGACGGGACCAGGGTTTTCTTCATTAGTAATGTGCTATATTTAAGCCTTAATTGCATAAAAACTTTTGACTTTGACTTTGGCACAAAAACCCAGGGCAAATTATAAAAAAGGTGCGCTCGGAGCATGCGATAGTTGCACTCCTCATCATTAGACTTGCGCAGTTGACTTGAGACATACTCGAAAGCCATATTCATAGTGAAGACCCCTTTTACATAAAAAAATACAGTTTAATGATTTGAAGAGAAAAAAAATATTTATCTCTTTAATTCATTAAACTGTATGCATGTACATGTACACATGACATACGTGCTACACATAACATGTATAGGTATCAGATGTCAGTTGAAATTTTAATTTTTTTTCTTTAATTTAATAATAAAAGTTCAGTCACGATAGCCGAGCGGTTGTTGGTCGGAATTCCGATTCGAGAGACCCGAGTTCGATCCTCAGGTGGCAGGCTCGTATTGGTACGCGTATTTCAAAAACTTATGTACGATTTATATCGTTGGCCCATACGATTTGTATATTTATGACGTTGTCCCGAAAATATCTTCGGCGGAAGGTGGGTCGAAGTGACTTAACGGTCTTGACGAGACCTCTGTCTACCCCTGTATTAGGAATTGCGTGAAGATATTAAACAAAAAACTCAGCAAAACCTATATGCTTTAAAATGAATAAAAATAGCATACATTTTAATAAAATAAATACCGAGAGCTTTTTTTATCTATGACGCCACATTTAATCATTTATTCTTAATTTAAGTGAGATTCTATCAGGTGCATTCTGTATCATGTATCATGATTATAAGTTGAGGGCACTACTCAAAAGAGTGGGAATAATAAAGGGTTCTTGGGATATCTTGAGCCCTATTATTTTACATAACATACATACATAACGGCCTGTTAAAATCCAATGCATGACTGCTGCCCATCTTCGATCTGATTATTTTGGTCTGACATTTTTAGAGATGATTATCCCGCCATCTATCGGTTGCCATTAGGGTATTCAGGCCTTTTCTCTTAGTCGCCTCTTACGACACCCATGGAAAGAAAGCACACATCACTTTAATTAATAAATAACAAGTATTCTTTGCGTTATTGTACTTTTTAAAGACAGTTAAATTTATAAAAAATACATTTTTAAAGCCGAAATCCCACAGGAACGTGAAAGGTTTAGTTAACATTCAAAACACCTCAATACTACGAAGACAATGCAAAATACTACTAAAAATAATACTGCTAAATATGTGTAAATAAAAAGAATATTTTTCTACATATAGTCTTTCAGTATGTCACGCCGGTACTATAAATAAGTGAGGTGCGTTACGTGTATTTCTATATTACCATGGTAGTAGGGCTGCTCTTTGACGAACCCCTGTTCGATAAATGTGATCTAGGGTTGGCAACTTTACTAAAATAAAATAAATAAGTATCTTCACGCAATTCCCAATACAGGGGTAGACAGAGGTCTAGTCTAGACAATTAGGTCCCTTTGACCCACCTTCCACCAAAGATATTTTCGGGACATCGTAACAGGTGTTGAGCCGGTCGACGTCTTTATGTCGTGTAATTTTACTAAAATATAAATTATTTTAAGGCATATTATTAATAGTTTGGTTTGGGCGTAAGAAAATATCACCACTTTCTTCCCATGGGTGTCGTAAGAGGGGTATATGGGAAAGCCTTGAAATGTATTTATGTATGTAATTTCAACCGACAGGCTGCTAGAAATAGATAGCGTAGGTCTACAGCGGTAGCAGCGGCAGCAGCGGTCAAGGTACAAGATGACTCGTACTGCGATCCGGCTTTGTTCTAATCGCCATAGGCGAACTTCCAATGTACAGGCGAGGCACTGCCGCAGCCTTTGTTAGGTCGTTCAGTAAATAAATGAATAAATTTTACCAGCTATCTTACGTTCTTGGGCGTTATTTATGTTTAATTTCTACTGTACAATAAAAGCATTACTATTCATTGTATCATTCATTCATTCTTCTACTTCTTCTTTACAGACCAAATAAAGGTGCTGCCACTGCCAACATTGGTCTCCCTCAAAGTTTTCCACAAAGTATGATCCCCGAACCACCTGCATTTTCATTCATTCATTCATTCATGTGCATAGAAAAATGATTCACAAGCCGTCATAATGACGACTATATATTAATGTATAATAACGACTATATAATAATGATTATATTTTACTTTCCATACCTTTTTTAGCCCGTAAATATTCTGTTACGGGGCAGATGCATCTCTCTAAGAGATCATCATACTAACGTTATACGTATCTAGATCAATATGTACAAAATATTGGCCAAACAGAGATTACCAACATAATGAAAATGAATAAATACAAACAAGATTAGATTAATTAAAGTAATAAAATATTACATATAGTTAGAGCTGTACGACTTACCTTTAAAATATAGGCGGGCTAGACCCTTAGCAAACTATTTTCACCCATATGAAAGTACAACACTTGGTGAGTTCCAATTTGTATTGCATAATGAGCTACTAGCCAAAATCGAGCAGACCGTTCACGGGAAGCTTTGGTTTTTTGTACGATACGATCACCATTCCGCTTGCCAAGCATGGCGATTAGGATTTGCCTCCTTACGGAAGAGGTCCTTTACGGGAGGGGTCGCTATGTATTTAATCGCCTTTTACTAACCCACGGAGGGTCTTAATTGTCTAGACTAGACCTCTGTCTACCCCTGTATTGGGAATCGCGTGAAGATATATATAAATATATTAATTTAAAAATAACATTGACATTGATAACCAATCAAGCCAAATTTCATATGAAATAAAAACTAAAATATAACAATAATCAAAACGGCTTCATTCGTTTGTTATCCCTGTTATGATTCGGGGATTAAAACATTACAATGCCCAACACCTCTGTAACAAATTGTTATTCCGTCATTTATTTATATTCATTATTCACTTAACTTTAGAGATCTATCAATATGGCTAAATTAAATTGTAAATATGAAGTCACGATAGCCGAGTTGTTGGGTGGTCGGAATTTCGAGTCGAGAGACCCGAGGTGGCAGTACCAATGAGTTTTTCAAAAACTTATGTACGAATTTCATCGTTGGCTTGGACATAAAGATGGCGTCAGGCTCACCACCTGTCACGTTGTCCCGAAAATATCTTCGGTGGAAGGTGGGTCAAAGGGACTTACATGTCTAGACTTGACCTCTGTCTACCCCTGTATTGGGAATTGCGTGAAGATATTTTTTTTATATTGTAAACAATGCAGAATATTAAAAAATCAATCACGCTTAGACAATTTCCGCTGATTCTTCATTATAAATGTAAGCAAGCAACCCTAATACTAGATCCCCCAACTAGGGCTGTACAACAATAGCGCCATGGGGTTGTAATTAAAAAAAAACGCGAAAACCAGAGTTGGGGCGTGAATTTTCACGCGCTCCACTCGACGCGTGCCTGACGATGTGTGCACGCATTTCGTTATTGCGTGTCCCTGTATGTGTGTCAGGTATATACGTAGCAAATACTGTAAGGAATAGGTAATTTTGCATAACGTCTATAAAGATTTAAGGCATTTAATCTTTATAAATAAATCATAATTGTAATTGTGAGTAACTTTGGAATGTCTCTAAAAACATTTACGCAAAGACATTCATTTTTATTGATTTATGAAATTTTTTGTTCCCAGGAAAATCAATAAAATTTTTATCAAGTTTTTATCTTTTTACTGTTATTTTGCATCTGAATGGTATTTAAAATAATTATCATTTATTGCTTTACGAATAATTTACTTATACCTTTTATATAACGCTATAATATTAAAATTCACCGAAGGTTTATTGATATTCACCACTCTGAAATAATTTTTAGTACGATGAGAAGAAAAACAAGGTAGCCTGATGGTTACTGGCTGGTTATGACACCAGCATACAATTTAAAAAGAAAGTTACCGATGCGATGTCATCCTTATGGACTAAAATAAAAACCTGCAAAAAAGAATACAAGAGTTGTAACTCTGCTATTAAGTGACCTAAATAGGTAAGAGTAAGGTCCTGACTTGGATGCAGGTGCATTGGAACTTGAATTAAAAGAAAAAAAAATAAAACTTTTCAATATTCATTTGCATAAATATCAACTCGCTGAAATATCGAAAATGCGTTAATCAATTTATCATAAAGCTAAATGATACGCAAATTATATAATATTGACATTATACATAAAGACTAAGTATTAATAGTAACTGCAACTGATGTAGAAGAGAGAGTTACTTTGATTTTAAAAGTGCTTCAAATCATGTAGGTCGTTGCTCGTTACATACCAATTAATGATTAAAAAAAGAATACAATAGTCTGTGGTAATAAGTAATTACCATAGACTATTGTACCACTTCATTGTTGCTAAGTTATTTATTTCTCACTCTAGTCATTTCTTTAAGTTTTAGCAAAGGCGGACGTTTCGAGACCGAATCAGGGACGTCCTGAAAAAAGGCCAGGTCAAGAGTACCCTAATTCGAAGAGCATGTATGAGGGGATTATGAAAGTGAACGAATTAAACCAAGTATGTAAGGATCGAGGCAAGTGAAAAGAAGTGGTCCTGCCTAAACCCTACCGGAAAGAGGCGTGATTGTATGTTGGTAGATACAAAAAAAAAATTTATTTTTGTTGTTATTTTATTTATAATCAAGTAGTGTTTGTTGTGTCTACTTCCTGTGATTTTTAAAAAGGTTACATATCTCGTTATTTGTATCTTGTAGCTTTTAAGGTTCTTGTTATTTGTATGAGCAAGCTTTAGCTTAGCTTTTGATGCCTTATAACATGTTAAGTAACAATAAGGTCACATTTTGTTGTCCTCACAAATAGAACTACTATTTTAATGTACTTTTTCTTTATAAAATATAACATTTTATTGGTACTGTGTTTAATTTTTTTTTATTTTATGATGGAATTTAAATTAGTATCTACTACCTTATTGTTACTTAACATGTTATAAGGCATCAAAAGCTAAGCTAAAGCTTGCTCATACAAATAACAAGAACCTTAAAAGCTACAAGATACAAATAACGAGATACTTAACCTTTTTAAAAATCACAGGAAGTAGACACAACAAACACTACTTGATTATAAATAAATACATACATAGATAGGGACAACATCACATACATTGCTCTGATCCTAAAGTAAGCGCTTAAGCACTTGTAATATGGAATTAGAAACAACGAAGGTACCACAAACACCAAGACCCGAGAAAATGTAGAAAGTGTTTTTTTTATATTGACCCATCGGAAATCGAACCCGAGATCTCTCTATGTTTGATGCATCCATGATGTTTATTTTTCTAATTTATCTCTTTGTTGAAATTCCAAATAAAAATTTATTGGTTAAATACCAAATTCATACTATTCATTAGATAAATAAATAAATATAAATATCTTCACGCAATTCCCAATACAGGGGTAGACAGAGGTCAAGTCTAGACAATTAAGTCCCTTTGACCCACCTTCCACCGAAGATATTTTTGGGACAACGTGACAGGTGGTGAGCCTGTCGCCGCCTTTATGTCCAAGCCAACGATGAAATTCGTACATAAGTTTTTGAAAAACTCATTGGTACTGCCACCTGGGGATCGAACTCGGGTCTCTCGACTCGAAATTCCGACCACCCAACAACTCGGCTATCGTGACTTTTTACTATTAATTAGACTTATTTTTATTAAAATCCAATGATAAATTAAACATATAAACAATAACATTTTACGTACAAAACAAAAACGTAATTCTAGAATTTAGAAAATTAATCTAATAATACAATTTGGGTATTACGCTTTTCCGAACGGGTTTTCTTTGAGGTCGAATTCCAAAATCGAATTTCGAAGGATTTTGTTTTTATATACATGTGAAAGAGACAGAGCACAGTAAAATTCGTGGCAATGATGATTGAAAAATCAAAATGCTACTTTGACCCACGCTCGAATCAAAATCGCGTTTTGTTCCCTGTTGTCTCGCAGCAAAAGCGGCATGTTTGAACTGCTGAGTTGAAAACGCATTTTTTTTTTGGTAGAATCAAAGAGTAGATTCAAAGAGTATAAATACTTTGTTTTAGGTTAGGCTAGGTGAAATTATTTAATTCGATTGCAAAATAAATTATATAAATTACAATATAAGACCGATAAATAATAGCGCAAAATTAAAAATCGCTACAACTATAATCCTGTGTATGTGCTCAATATTAAAATGTAAAAAAATATAGTTAACGCAACCGCACGTATAGAGTAATGTAATGGAAAAGTGTAGAGTGCGGCATTAGCAGTAGCCGTGCAGTGTTAACGCAACGAGAAGCACCATTTCATTCCGCTATCTCGAAGCCCCCTCAATCCCGTGGGCACTGTGTTTGATATAAAATATGAAATACTAACGAATGCCTAGTTTCATAACGATGTTTTGCGCCTAGCTGATGTTTAAAAACTAAGTAGAGGCGCACGTAGGGGTAGAAACAGGTCACGCATACACATTCGACGTCTAACAAGGCTTAAAATACGCCAATTAGATCCGAAATATAAAATTTTATTAGAGAGGAAATATAGAAAAATGTCTGATGAATTCAGCTCAACTGATTTCGGAATAGCGAAATGATTTACAAAATTGACTTATATATTAGATTATATTATTAATCGTAAAAACTGTTATGACAGGTTATATGTGGTTATAATAGATACATGCTGTAACAAATTGATTTAATAATTTTGAAAATACACAAACATCTCTTAAATTTGGATTTTGGATTCTGCTTTCCGCTCGCCGCTTGCAAAAGTGGTGATTATGGCAAAACATCCTTAAGAAAGAGAGGTCGATGACCTACACTGGAATTTAACGGATACTGTTGTATATTATGTTACTCCGCTTTACTTATCACTGGTATTTTATTACTGGTATGCTAGAAGGAATAAGACATCCTTCATTTTTCCTTCGACCCACCTCTCATCATCATCATCATCATGATCATCATATCAGCCAATCAGAAGTCCACTGCTGAACATAGGCCTCGCCCAAAGATTGCCACATAGAGCGGTCCTGTGCCATCCGCATCCATCGACTCCCCGCAAACCTATGCAGGTCATTGCTTCATCTTGTGGGGGGTTACACTACACTACGTTTGCCTGTACGAGGTTGCCACTCGAGAACTTTTATTATTATTATTATTAGGACAATGTGAAAGTTGGGGAGCCCGACTTTCAGTTGGATTGCCGTCTTACAGTTGGGCTTGAACTGTAAACGAGTAGGTGGCTCACGTGATGGTAAGCGATTACCACCGCCCATAAACACCCGCAATACCAGAGGCATAGCAGATGCGCTACCGCCCTTAGAGTACCCCCCCCCCCCACAATTGGGGTGTGTGGGCCTCCGGTTACTTGCACTCACCAGACGAAACGCAGAAGTTTGTTAGACTTCTACTTCACGCCGGTATTCTGTGAGGTCGTGGTACTTCCCCGGTCGAGCCGGCTAATTCATGCAACAGCAAAAGCTGATGCGTGGCTCTACCACTGTTAAAATATTTAACACACAAAAGTTACATTGTTCTTTCCGTTGTTTTCATAAGAGGCGTCTAAGGCCTTGTGAATCAATCCCGATAACCGTCGCAAACCGTCAAAAACATCACTCCAAATTTGAACTGACCATAGATTTGCAGCAGCGTCTAATTTGCCATATGTATTCTTATGCAGCAACTTATGCCGGCCGATAAGTACATATGTATTTATAGACTAATAGGTGACTGTCAAAGAGTAGAATATTTTCATGAAACTTTTTAAAGATTATTTCCACAGAATGTGTAATGCTGCCCACAATTAATAACTTCAAGATTAAATTATAAACAAATTTCAAGAAGAGAACATTGTAATTTGGATGCCAACTAGTCCGCGAAACTAAGATAAGCACTGTTGGCAGATGCATAGCTTCTTGAGAATGAAATGTTATGATAATGAGATCGCTTGCGACCTTTGCCAAAGATTTTTTTTGAACGAGGAGAGTTTTAATGTTTTAATTTATATCTTCCGCCATATATAGTATTTGCCAGTCACGTGTTATGTTATGCTGAAAAATTTTTGAAGTCTATAAAATCTTGGATGATTTGACGACCTTATTTTCAAGTTGACGATCTCTGAGATCTCAGGTTCGATTCCCGGACGGGTCAAAAGAAAAAATGCATATTTTCTACATTTTCTCAGGCCTGGGTGATTGTGCTGCCTTCGTTGATTCCCATTCCATACCACAAGTGATTAAGCTGCTTACTTTGGAATGGAAGCAATGTATGTGATGTTGTTGTGTAGATAAGGAATCTATGTCTATATTTTCTTTATTTATTTGGATGGTATAAAGACATTGATAGTTACCTTATTTAAATATAAATTAATTCTTATCTAGGAATTTTTTAAAGGTTGTAGATTACTTCACTGCCCACACCCTCCTTGAAGTTTCCTTCTTTTCCTTCATTTCCTTTTTTTCCATTTTCTTTTTAAAAAGTACCACCCTCAACCTCTCTTTTATTTTAATTGAAATTTTACTGATAAAATAAGATAATAATAATGTATAAATATAAAAAAAAATAATATATAAATAAAAATTTAACTGATAAAACCTTGAAAACTGGCTTGTACCACCATTGGGCCACGGTGGTCGTCAAAGTCTCGGTAAAAGGTCGGTAATCACCTACCGTCTTCTTAATCGATACCCCATCTAGTCCCAATAAACAAAAGGTTTATAAATAGGGCAATGAATAATAACGTTAACAAACTCCCTCATATTTGTGGCCACCGTTTTAGACCCACAAAACTTTTTGTAAAAATTAAGAGGGGATATTGTGGATTAAAAGCACATATACAAAATCCTCCTTTTAATTTTACTCTTCATAAGAAAATCACACAATGATCATAAGTGAAAAGACAAGATTAAAATAACAATAACTGAAGTATATTGCGAACTTTATTGCAAGAGGAATGGTGTCGTAAAACAGTCATAAAGTGCCTTCAGAACCTACAGACTGTTTCAAAAGATACATGAAACATTTTCGTTAAAATTTTTACGATTGCGGATATTATGTGTTTTATGTAAAGTTGTATAAACTTTAATATTAAAAAGTATCTTGAGTGTACAATTAAATATGAATGAAACAGTTTTGAAAAGTGTTTATGAAGAAATATACAACCTTATTCTCAAACATAATATTTGGTCTCAACTATAAGTTGGGACCAAATATTATGATGAGTGGAAATGTAAAGAATTACAAGCGCGTCCACAAAGTTACAATGGTTTCTAAAGAATGTTTTCTTTTAATTCTTCTAATTTACAAATTTCTAAATAATATTTTCTTCACGATAGCCGAGTGGAAGGGTAGTCGGAATTTCGAGTCGAGAGACCCGAGTTCGATCCCCAGGTGGCAGTACCAATGGGTTTTTTCAAAACCTATGTACAATTCATATCCTTGGCTTGGACATGAAGACGGCGACGGGCTCTCCACCTCTCACGTTGTCCCGAAATATCTTCGGTGGAAGGTGAGTCGAAGGAACTTAATTGTCTAGACTAGACCTCTGTCTACCCCTGTATTGGGAATGGCGTGAAGATATTTTTTTTATTTTCTTCACGAATTCCAGAATACCAAGAATAAATAAAAAATATTTAAGTAAAATATTGTGATATTATTCAACTCGATAACGAATTATCGGATCTGCCAATTTGGGCAATCAATACCTATATCGGATAGCCAAAGTTCTCATCACTAGCTCTAGCTAGATAGGAGTCTACCACAACAAATGACGACATTAGTCTTTTGACAAAATGAGAAAATATCTTTTTATTTGTTAGTGAAGATATTTATTTCATTGAGATTAGTTTGTTTATAATAGATATTTATATTCATTGAAAGTCACGATAGCCGAGTTGTTGGGTGGTCGGAATTTCGAGTCGAGAGACCCGAGTTCGATCCCCAGGTGGCAGTACCAATGAGTTTTTCAAAAACTTATGTACGAATTTCATCGGTGGCTTGGACATAAAGGCGGCGACGGGCTCACCACCTGTCACGTTGTCCAGAAAATATCTTCGGTGGAAGGTGGGTCAAAGGGACTTAATGGTCTAGACTTGGCCTCTGTCTACCCCTGTATTGGGAATTGCGTGAAGATATTTATTATTTATTTATTTATATTCATTGAGATTTCTTTTTACTTTAAATTAGTTTAAAGTTTATTGTCGGTTAAGTAAGGTTCTCGAATAGCAAACTGGTATAAGCAAATGTTATATATCCTAAAATGCAGTTTAGGATGACCCTCCACGAGATGGAGTAACGACTTGCAAAATGTTGCGGGGGCGGATGCAGGTGACTGAGGATCGCTCTTTGTGAAAAATTTTGCGGGAGGCCTATATTCTGCCGTAGACTTTTAATAGACTGTAAAGAAAAAGAAGAAAAAAAATATTGTATTAAATTTATGTTATTCTGTTACAAATGTCAAAAGAGAATTCACGATAGCCGAGTGGTTGGGTGATCGGAATTACGAGTCAAGAAACCCGTGTTCGATCCCCAGGTGGCAGGCTCGTACCAATGGGTGTTTCAAAAATTTATGTACGAATTATGTCGTTCGCCTGGACATAAAGACGGCGATGGGCTCACCACCTGTCACGTTGTCTCGAAAATATCTTCGGTGGAAGGTGGGTCAAAGGGACTTAATAATCTAGACTAGACCTCCGTCTACCCCTGTATTGTAATTGCGTGAAGATATTTAGTTATTTTATTTTTGTTTATTGTTTGCGAATTTATGACAGGTGGAAACATATTATAGCTATTATATAAACATTTTATATACAGAACTTTTTCTTTATTTAATAAATTATCGTATGAATAACATTTAATTCTTGTCAGACTTAATTGTCTAGACTAGACCTCTGTCTACCCCAGTATTGGGAATTGCGTGAAGATTTTTATATTTATTATTTATTTTTGTTACAAATGTACTGAGTCAACTCAAAAGACCTCAGCGATTCAAAGGTTTGCTGTTCTCAAAATGCCCTATACATTTATATGTATCTTCTGGTCAACTTAGCACTGTCATGACTGCTAGATACTACAGAATTTCATCATAGCGCCAGTGCTCAAAATGCCTACATAGATTAAGAATTCCGATTCGTTGTCATCTATGACTACCATAGTCATTATATAGTCAGTATAGCTATAGATACGTACAAAAAGCCTACAAAAGCCCACTGCAGTATATAGACCGTAAGAGAGAGATTGCAGTCATCACCACGCTAGACAAGCGGATTGACGAACGCTGTACCAGACACATCGCTCCTTAGATGCTGCTACTAGACACCGTTGTGCTGTATCCTGGTGTAGTATTTTTAGGGATGGTTATGCCATTATCAATCGGAAGCCAGTAGTATTTTCAAAGCTTTTCCCTTAGTCACCTCTTACGACACTCACGGGAAGGTAGTAAGGTCTTCGGAAATGGAGTCAGGACACCCGAGTTAGTTTGTTCCCAAGGAGGCTCGTACCAATATATACCTCGTTTATTATTGAAAAAATGGATTCATATCCTTTACTGAAACACTTTGGTTTCGCTATCAAAGTGTTTCAGGCTCACCACCCGAGATACTACTGACCTCTAGACTACTGACCATCCCTGTATTGGGAGTTGTGTGAAAAGATATAAAAATATTCCCTTGATTTCCTCTATATTCTATTATATATTGACCTTTCAATATAATTTTTTTTTCTATTCGATATACAATTAACGAAGTTATCGCTGAACTTACATTAAAAACATAAGCGGAACACTATAGAACAAGAGATTAATTTAAAGGTATTTTTGAAACCGTTATAAAGTCGGTTAAAAAAATGAAAATAGAGTCATAAAGTCCACATAATATTTGTATTATTCATACATACTATAATAACGCCGTAGCTTGTCAACGCCTTGTCGTAATTTAATTTAAAAACTACATGAATACTTACGCAATAAGTATTATCTAATCTGTGTAAATACGTAGTTTTATTCATTTTATATAATTCTTAATGGTCTCATAATAATTATGAGCATGCATAAATTATTTCCTTTTTTTATATTAATAGCTGGCTATTTCACGGTGTAAGTCTCGTAATTATGTTAAAACTACCAAGCACATTGAGACATGAAACTATACATTTAAGCATGCAAGCAATTTAATTCCTTATGCTATAGGTGTAACGGAATGAAATCCTTCACATTTACTATTTAGATGTTGTATCAGCTTGTTGAACACAGTTATGCTGATATGAACGCACACAAACACATGTCAAAGTTTAAAAAGTAAACGCACACTGCGTTGTCTGATACGCACTTTTCAAGACGAGTACGCGTTTCCATTGCACACTCTATGATTTTCTATGGCTTCATTTTCGAGTGAATTACCAAGATTTTTTTTTTGATTTCTCATTAAAGGGCGGACTCAATGCCTTAGGGCATTCTCTGCCAGTCAATCCAAAGGTTGGTGGGAAAACGTAACAGGTACAGTAACAAAAGATAAAAATATATCTTCATACTACTAAGGTAGACAGAGGTATATAATAAAGTCCTTCCCTATTTGGGATAGAGTGAAAGGTGGCGAGCCCGTTGCCGTCTTAAAGTCAAAGTCAAGAATACAATATACTTACATAAGCCTATATTCACATAGGTAACTGATACACAAGCCCACCAATGTGTAGAGGATAAAATATAATAATTATAATAATTCTCATTTTTACAAGTGCTTGTTTTAATAACTTCTATTAAAGCTATAAATCGTACATAAGTTTTGAAAAACACCACCTCGGTATTGACTCACATTCCGATCATTCACTCACTCAGTTGTCGTGACAAACATCTACATACAGTTATAGGTAATGTGAAGTTTTCTGTAACAATGTGGTTGATTTTTAAAGGAAGGAAATGCGTAAAAGTGTGAAGAGACCGTAAGGTAATACGTTTTTTCCTTATGACATATGTTCTCCAGTATAGTGTTTTTTACCAAGAAATTGTATGATATTACCAGAAAAGTATCGTTGGTAGACTTGAATGAGCAACCTTAGTCAGCATTCTAAAGCCACTAACAATCATTGTTTGCAACTTTGAATTTGCAAAATTGTTATTGAATTTTGAGAACGCCTCATTATGATCTATATGTCAACCTAAGATTGCATATATAACCGTAGATCATCAATTTAAAATAAATAAACAAATAAATATCTTCACGCAATTCCCAATACAGGGGTAGACAGAGATCTAGTCTAGACAATTAAGTCCCTTCGACTCACCTTCCACCGAAGATATGTTCGGAACAACGTGACAGGTGGTGAGCCCGTCGCCGTCTTTATGTCCAAGCCAACGTTATAATTCGTACATAAGTTTTTGAAAAACCCATTGGTACGAGCCTGCCAACTGAATATCGAACCCGGGTCTATTGACTCGAAATTCCGACCAACACTCGGCTATCGTGACTTATCAAGTCTCATCAATAAGTCTCATCATCAATTTAATAATTCAATTTAATGTAACTTACTAAATAATTTGACTTTGCATACCTTCAACCGGAGCAATGTTCCCACGACTTTTCATTGACTATTTGTATTAATACACATGAAATTTGCAGTTATGCATGATATATATATTAATTTAAAAAAATTCTTTTTTTAGTTTTAGTTTGATTTTTTACCATATAATTATCGTCTAACAATGGACACTTACAGGTTATTCCTAACGAGGCACGCACCCTTCTAGCACACTACAATAACATCAACACAGACGCGACATACGCATATGCAAGATCTATGTATGTTGATAAATAGGTTTTTCAGTAACCAGAGTTCGTAGTCCACGGGGAATGAGTATAAATACGGTGCATGCAACCACCTGCTTCTAACATTAAATCATTATACGTGTGTAATATATTAATTACTTAGTTAACGACCTATAAAAGTACCCTGCATAAGCCTTTCCTCTAAGAAATCGTCACGCTTCTCACCTTAAACTGTAATACCTGGCACCAATCTAATCAAATCAAATCATTTATTTATCGACATGAATGTAAATCGATAGTCATTTTAAATCTACCACCGTTTCGTTCCTCCTAGACTCCTCTAACGGAGAAGAAACAGGCGAAAGAAACTCTGTGGGTATCCTCTTCTTGGGACAATATTTTTTTTTACAATGTATTGTATTATACAATGTGATGGGATATTTTCTAGAAATAGCTTGGGAACGATCACATCATTCCCAGGGGTTACTGTCATTAATATATTCATTTATATTATAATAACCCTTCTTATAAAGTTTTTCTTTAATAAATTTATTAAGCCTGTCTATGGCTTTGCACATTTACCTGGATTTTGTGGTAGAAGCGTATACACCGCCCTATAAACGAGTTACTTACTCTATGGAGTTAGGTATTTTTCGAGATCATCTCGTCATCTGCCACCGTTGCTATTTTCTAAGCTTTTACCTATTTCGTGATGACATATTTTTATGCCTATAGAATACGCTATCAATTTAAATCAAAGGAGTTTACAGAAGGGTTGTAGCCCCATACATACTTTTTTAATGAAAAACTGTGAAAAGAGCGGGTGGTTCACTTGATGGTAAGAGATTGCCGACGCCTCTTATTTTCTGTAACTCTTTACTCGTACTATATTGTTATAAAATAAAATACAATAATAAATAGTAGTAATGATAGCCAAGTGGTTGGGTGGTCGGAATTCGAGTCAAGAGAACCCATCTTCGATCCCCAGGTACAGGCTCGTAACATAAAAAAATTCTTCACGCAATTCCCAATACCCCCTGTATTGTAGACAGAGGTCTAGTCTATACAATTAAGTCCCTTTGACCCACCTTCCGCCGAAGATATTTTGACGTGTGGAGAGCCCGTCGCCGTCTTTAGGTCCAAGCAAACGATATAATTCGTACATAAATTTTTGAAAAACTCATTGGTACGCGCATGCCACCTGGGAATCGAACTCGGGACTCTTGACACGAATTCCGATCACCCAACCACTCGACTATAGTGACTTTTACCGTGGTTCGTAACAAAGAGTTTTTTTTTTTTAACTTATTTACAATTTATATCGTTGGCATGGACATAAACACGGCGACGGGCTCACCACCTGTCACGTGGTCTCAAAAATTGTCTTTGGTGGAAGGTGAGTCAAAGGAATAAATTCTGGACCTCTGTCTACCACTGTATTGGGAGTTGCGCGAAGATTTTTTTTTTTTTTTTTGGCATTGCGAAACTATATGCGCATTTTTATTTTTTTTAAGAAAAACTAAAATTAGGAAATACATCATAGTTGATTCCGTATTTTTACATAAAACTTTTCATATCATTTGTAATCGTTGAAATGTGAAGTAATTGAATTATATATTTATAACGCTACAGGAATATCATATGCTAATAAAAAGATAACTTAGCAAGAAATAGCAAAATGTTATTAAGAGAATGCACCAGAGGCTTTGTGTGAAATATCATATTAACCAAGGAAGCAGAAAATACTGGGTATAATATTGTTTTGTTTAAACTCCCCCAGTGGTCTATGGAATGTATAATATTCAGCCTAGCTTCTCCAGCTTTTCTGTATTATAGTATTAACCCAGATACCCTCCAGCGACTGCTATTAAATTATTTTCTATAACATTATGTTTATAATAGAGTATTCTTTTTTATGGTCGATATTTAATTACATAAATACGGAACATACTGTAGAACACAGGCCTATTCTCAGGAGAATATGTCATAATCGCCACGCTAGGCGAAGATGTCTGGTTCTGCGATCGCCTGCTTTTTTTACATCTTCACGCAATTTTCTATACGGGGGTAAGCCGAGGGCAAAGTCCTTTCCATCCATTTTCCATCGAAGCTTATTTGGGACTACAGCAGGGTCAGTACCCACTAAGCTTTCGGACCGTCCATTTATTATTATTACGGAGTTTTTTTTCGAGATTGTTATCCCGTCTATCAGCAGCCAACTACAATTTTTTGACGACCACCGTGGACGAGTGGCATAAACACCGGTTTTCAAGGTGGAGGGTCTCGAGGTCGTGGGTTCGATTCCCGGCCGGGTCAAAGTAGAAAAACCACTTTTTCTACATTTTCTCGAGTCTGGGTATTTGTGGTGCCTTCGTTGTTTCCGATTCCCATACCAAAAGTGCTTTAGCATCTTGTGTTGGGATCGAAGCAATGAATGCGATGTTGTCCCTATGTATATATGTATTATT
Organism: Sericinus montela; assembly: GCA_029286605.1. NCBI lineage: Eukaryota > Metazoa > Arthropoda > Insecta > Lepidoptera > Papilionidae > Sericinus > Sericinus montela. The sequence goes on along the minus strand of JAGSMR010000034.1, from coordinate 4,558,323 downwards.
TATGTATTTTCAATGATTTTAATTTAGTCCATTTTAGTCCCCTTTAGTTACACCAACGGGAAGAAAGGCACTGATAAGTTTTTTCTCCAATACCACTCAGTAAGATCGATATAAATACTTTTAAAGGTAACGCTTGTATGTATCATGTTGGCATTTACAACTCGATAAAGCTGAACCAAGAAAAAGTTATGAATAAAAAAGTTAGAATAGAAACATGTAAAAGTTGCATGCGGAGCAACGACTCGTAAATACCAACTACCTACCTATCTGCGTCGTTTTTATTTCCCGTCGTAGAAAACTGCGGTTGGCTTCATACAAAGTTATTTATTGGTGTACAGGAAATTTCCTCTTTCGCATAACGGCGTAGAGCTTTGCCACTGTAAATTTTAAATCGGAAAACATGAATGGCTGTAAAATAACTTATTTTACGAACTCTTACGTGTATTGTTTTTTTTTTTCTATTTTTCATACTGTTTACGTTTGAGTATTTATAAGTTAATGCTGTGCACAATTGGTTAACGGTATCGATAAAAGATAACGTTAAAGAAGCCCTTGATTTAACACGAGGTAGGCCGAGACTAAATTTCGAAGACCATGTGAGAGAATTGCACGAAGAGGAGAGGATGAAGATAGTCCGGTACCTAGAGGTGCATGTATGAAAAAAATTATGAATTTGAAAGAAGCGATAGAGATATAGGTCGTGACGATCGTACACTTGACGATCTATGGTAAATAAGTTCTCTATGGTAAATAAGTTAGTAAGATTTTATGTTTAAGAGTATTATCTCCACACAGTGAAACAGGTTTTTAAACTTTTTCCATTCCGTCAAGATCCGTCAAGATTTAAACGATTCCGTCAAGATTTAAACTATTTTTCCCTTCAGAATTTTGTTCAGAATGTAACGAAGAAAATGTGTGGGCAAATAACATTACTTAACAGCCTCTTAATGTCCTGTGCAGAACATAGGCCTCTGTAGTTAGCGTTAGCCACAATCGCTAACCGACAACCGTGTCAAGCGGATTGGCAATCGTTATAAGGGTCTGGCTTTCCGCACATTAGACGCTGCTGTCTGTCACCGGTCTGCCTAATTTTGATCTGGTATTTTTATAGATTATTATTCTGCCATATGTGAGTAGCCACTGATATTTTCGAGGCTTTTCCTTAGTCACATTTTACGACAGTTAAGGGAAAAGGGAATGGTAATTTATTACTCCGGCATCACATGACAACATTAAAAGGATACGAAAATTAAGATTTATCATCATCTCTAAGATTTAGAGTCAACAATAATACAAAGACATTATGCTCCTAATTATCATATATTTTTATCTATACCACTAATTTACATTTTCAATTTATATTATTTGCTGTCTATCGCATATTGTTTTGTATATTCTCAATTCTTCTTTTATTTCTTTACCCAGAAAGTGAAAAATCACCCTTAAGAAAGTGTTAAAAAACACTCTGTAAATACAAAAATTAACAAAATAAACAGACGTCCGTAGCGGAACTAAGGTAAGGTAGGCAAGGTAAAACAAAGCCGTAATGATATGCGCGCTAAAGTTGCAATGGGCCAGCACCATTGCTGGAAGAACTGACACCCGTCGGGGAAAAGAGTATAAAGGCCTCTCTCATCGTGTAGGACGTTCCTTCACAAGATAGAATGACGACGGAGTGGAGACGACCAGAAAATGTTGCGGTGAGCCGATGGGTATAAGTGGCCCAGGCCTATGTTCTGTAGAGGCCTCTTGGTGAGCCCTTAAAAAAAATACCACAATGCAACCCAATGTAATCCTTTCTGAATAAAATCACCTAAATAAAACAAATAAGGTACAACAAAGCTGACCCTAAAATGAATGATTAAAAAACTTATTTATTGCTAGCAATAAATTATTTAAGTAAAGTCGGGCTGAAGCTGTCGATTTATATCTAATAAATCCAAAGCAATAATATCTTTACTTCATTGTATTTTATCACAGTTTTCAATTTAAGAGCCTCCGTAAAAATAAAACAAAGTCTCTTCACACTAGTGTGCGTAATACAGAGCACACTTTTCCGGGACACATAGAATTTACGCTTCTGTCACACCGAGGAATTTTCTCTATTATTCACTCGTGTTTTCTTTATTATTATTTCTGACTAACTTCCGGCACCTGTTTCGCACAGGCCGCAATTAAAAATATGTAGACGTATGTCTACGTATTTTAATCTACTTCAAAATAGGAAGAGATTCTTAATTCGATTGTCTGTTTTTTTATCTGTGGTTATGCTGTATCAGCCTGTTTCATCGAAAATGTAGGTTAGCTAAAATTTTACTTGATTAATCATTGTTATATTTTGACCAAATTACATTTACAACATATTAAGTATTTTTGAAAATGAAAACAAAATGGGGGAGTTTGTTTCGACGAATGAATTTCTCGGGTCTAAAGGCTCTGTAGACCTCTAGAGACCTCTTTCTCCTGAATGGTTATTTTTTAAACTTATTATGTATAAAAAAATATATTGACTCGGAAACTAAGACAACAACTGAATCACCATCGGCCACGTAGTCCCAAATAAGCACGGTGAAAAGTGAGTAAAATACCCTGTACCTCTTACTACGCCAGTATTGAGAATTACTAAAAAAGATAATAGTGATAATGAAAAGGGACAGACAGCTTAATAAAAATCCTTACTAGATTTTATAATCCTTATAAATTTTTAACCAAATTCAAACAACTTTTTGTATTACTTATAATACACTGAATATAATACGCTAATGTTATTTGCGGACACAATTACGGCTCTGTGTAACGGAAGCCTACATAAAGGCACGTGTGATGCAACTAAGTGCATGCAGGAAGCAAGCGCAAGCCTTCAAACGCAATTTGTAGTTGCCGCGTGTTTACTGCAAATCCCCTTTTATTTCGACCCCGCTTTTGCTTTCGGGTTGGAATTTCGAAATCTCGTCACATTGTGGATGCTCCCGGTTAATTTGAAAGGACGTTTGCCGTTTTTGTACTCTTTCTGAACGCGCTAATTACTTGATGCCATTCGTCAATGCTAACACGCCATGATAAAAGGTTGTCTCTGACTGAAAGATTAGGCTTATTATGAAAGTTACTGTTATTTTTGTAAATATCACAGATCACAGACATGAAATTCAATTTGATAGTACTATTATGTAACTTATTATCTTGACGCATTTTCCCACAACTGGGGTAAACAGTGATCTAAACAATTAACTCATTTCATCAAAGCTTATTTTGTACCTTAAATATTATCTTATTACTTCATACTAGATAATGTTGTATGTATACATAACTTTATGACTTAATATCTTAGAAAGTACTTAGGGGATTTGGACAATACTTTGCACTTGGATAGAGTCTTGTGTTCTAAATTTTGAGAAAATTTGGTTATAAGCGAATGCTAATTCATTATTATTTAATGTCAAATGTATCACCAGACCTGAGGTCCCGGGGTTCAATTCCCGGTCGGAGCAATGTAGAAGATGTTTTTCTACATTTTCTCGGTTTTGAGCGTTTGTCAGATTCCATAATACAAGTGCTATACTAATACTTGTTACGTTGGCATCACAGCAATTTATGTATGTGCCTATCTATGTATCTTTTATTTATTTATAATAATTAATAAAAATTTCAACATCATGTATGTATATATATATATATATATATATATATATATATATATATATATATATATATATATATATATATATATATATATATATATATATATATATATATATATATATATACCTGTCATTAAATGATATATATACATACTTATGGTAGTTACAACTAACCAATAGTCATTACTTAACCGACATCTATTGTCCTCCTACATTCCCCAGATTGGGCGAGATATTCAAGTTCCATGCAGTCCCGACAGTTTTTTGCTGACTCCTCCTCTGATCCCCTAAGAATATATTAATTTAATGTTGAAGCGCTGAATAAAACTGCTGATTTATTAATACCTACTAAAAACTACTATCCTATCTGTATCTATCCTACCTTAATAGGATTAGGATATACCTATATACTTAATAGGATTGTCAAAAAAAGAGAGACCAGATTCCACCAGATAGGATTCCACCAGAATAGGATACAGATTACAAAGTTATAATTAAAAAAGGAGACGAAATTTTATATAAAATTTGTATCGGCTAGAATATAACTAAGATGGCATGTGTCAAGTTCACACGTTATACCAAATAAAATCCGACGCAACATGGATCGATAGGACACCAGGATTTCTGCACCTGGTGCCACTTGTGCTTGCTATTGCGAAATTATGAATTAAAAACACATATCAAATTATATTATACGATATAAGCCACTGCACGACCTCTCCCGTCCCGTCTGCCTCGAATTAGACAAGAATTTGTCTCATTCAGATCTATATAATACAAACCTCTATTCTCAAAGTATTTTGACTTTGAGAATAGAGCTTTGTATTATATTTAGGGAGGATGGTAAGAGACCCGACAGCTTAACGTTAGTCCCTTGGGAGAGATGCAAAGCTCTTGTGTGGGATACTACTTGCGTCGATATATCAGCGGCCTCTCACATAAAGGATACTTCGATAAGGGCCGGGGCGGCATCAGTGGCAGCTGAGTTGGGTAAATATGAGACTTTAAGTGGCGTAAATATGAGTCTTTGAAAGGAAACTATATATTTGTTCCATTTGCCTTAGAGACGATCGGTCGGTGGGGTCCCCGCGCGATGCAGTTTCTAAAGAAGTTGTATCCGCAACTGGTCGTTGCCGCTGGTGACAAGAGGGCTGGTTCTTTTCTCGCTCAACGGTTAAGTCTTGCCATTCAACGTGAAATGCAGCCAGCGTTCTTGGTACCACGCCACGAGGAGTAGGGCTCTACGATTATAGTAGTTTTTACTTAAAAAGTCACGATAGCCGAGTGGTTGGGTGGTCGGAATTTCGAGTCAAGAGACCCGAGTTCGATCCCCAGGTGGCAGGCTTGTACCAATGGGTTTTTCAAAATCTATATACGATTAATATCGTTGGCTTGTACATAAAGACGGCGACGGGCTCACCACCTGTCACGTTGTCCCGAAAATATCTTCGGTGGAAGGAGGGACGAAGGGACTTAATTGTCTAGACTAGACCTCTGTCTACCCCTGTATTGGGAATTGCGTGAAGATATTTATTTATTAGTTAATAAGTATTGTTGATTGTCGATCACAGAATCACATCCTAGACGCTTCTGATCGTTACTGGTCTGCTAAGTTTTGGTCTGATATTTTTCGTTATGGTGATCTCATTATCTGATGGTACGCAGTTTCATTTTCAAGGTATTCCTCTTATTATCTGTTACAACACTCACAGGAATACAGGAGGTTGCATACTTATGGACGAATATCACCACGGCACGAGGTACTTTTGTTAAGTAATATTCCACATTCGTAGTCAATATTTAAGGAACGTGTACGAACTAGAGATGCCGGCACTGACGCCACCAATAAGATCTCCGCGAGGAATAATTATGAACTAAGTATGTAGTTAATTAGCCAAAAAAAATTGGCATGACCGATCGTTATAAAAATAGTTTTTATTCAGATTAAATCAAAATGTGCCGAGATATACACGAAAATAACTCAGGATTATTGAAAAATTTTAAATTTAATAATTATTATTTACTACCGGAGCTATATTGTGGTATCTGAACGCAGTTTCTTAATGCCTTTGGTTGTCTGGAAGAGATCGCTATGCAGCCATAAGACCGCCAAATTGTACAGATTTTTTAGTTTTTTATTTTTAATGTTATTCGATTTCGTGGGGTACAGTAAAAGTATCTACATTACAACTTTTGTGAGATTAATTAAATATTTTTTAACTAGACAATTAATGTCCTTTCGAACCACTTTTCACCGAAATATATTTGGGACAATGAGACAGGCGCCACCGTCCATCATCCACCGGCCATCGCCGTCTAATATTATATATATATATTTACTTAACACATGGTTATCACGAAAATCATTTTTCTTTTATAGAGAAGGGAGGCAAACGAGCAGGTGGCGGTCCCTAAGTCGTATCGGTCTGGAAAAACCGCTGACGGCAGCACATTCCATAAAGTGAAAGTGCGTGGCAGAAAACTCCGCGAAAAACGCACTGTGGTGGAATGCCAAGCATCAAGATGGTGTTGATGGAATTTTTGACTATGCCGTAAGGTACGATGGTGAAATTCAGCGGCTGGGATTAATCCGAACAATTCCTCGGAGCACTCCACATAGTAAATCTTATAAAAAATTCAAAGAGATGCAACGACTCTTCGTTGGATTCGGTGAAATGGAATGAGACACAAATTTCTTCCGGTACTCGTCGACGTTTTCCCGAGAAATATTGGCACGGCCAGTGTATATCACCAGTGCTGCATAGCAATGAATGTTACTAATTTATAACAAATCATTGATGTGCAGAAGAAACAGGTGTGGCACACAGCCTTTTGGGACACCATTGATCACAGACTTGGATTCCGAGCATGCACCGTCAACTACGACCTTGATGCTCCGGTCTGTGAGAAAACTAGTGAAAAAAATTAAATAAACATGTAAGATTGACTGAAGACATGTCACTGTAGTACTTACTTTTGGGATATTTAAAAGTTAAGATGTAATTTAAATATGTAGAAGTGGATAATATACATACTCAATAATTGCAAAATTTTTGCACAGAATTTTTGAAAATATTGTCATGGAAATTGTTTTCGGTTATTTTATTATTCATTGTAATGTTTTACTACTAGCCGCACACGTGATAAATTATACTATTAAAAAAATTACACACAAAGAATTTGGACCAAAAGCTAATTGATACCAAATTTTTTTTTTGTTTATTATGGTATATAAAACAGTTTACAATCGTGATTGATACTTACTTATTTACTATTGTAAAAACTAGATTATAAACCAACGTATATGTACACAGCATGGTTTACTAGCGTGACAATTAATATTAACTAATTATTATAAAAAAAAATATAAAATATCTTCACGCAATTCCCAATACAGGGGTAGACAGAGGTCAAGTCTAGACAATTAAGTCCCTTTGACCCACCTTCCACCGAAGATATTTTCGGGACAACGTGACAGGTGGTGAGCCCGTCGCCGCCTTTATGTCCAAGCCAACGATGAAATTCGTACATAAGTTTTTGAAAAACTCATTGGTACTGCCACCTGGGGATCGAACTCGGGTCTCTCGACTCGAAATTCCGACCACCCAACAACTCGGCTATCGTGACTTTTTTATTATACATAGAGAATCTATTTATTATACATAGAGAAAAACTTACAACTACGCACACACTTACAAGTATATAAAAAAATACATACAATACATATAAAAAAATACATATAAAAAAATACATTACTGTAATAATTTGATAGTCGACTTCTTAAATTTTTCATAACGAGTATTGAAAATGTCCAGATCGGAGGCTAAATTATTATATAATCTACGCATACGCACAAAGGGATTATAATGTGAGGTGTTATTACAGTAACAGTAACAGTTTAGCTGAAATGGTTTTGGGTAACGTGTTTGGTATCTTGTATTTAGATCCAATTGCGCGAGAAGGGTAGGAGTGTTTATGCTGGAATGGATGATTTTGTGTAGTGTAAACAGAACTTGCCGTTTACGCCGATTTTCTAGAGAGGTTACTTCAAAATATCTGAGTCTTGTTTCGTACGAGTTTAATATTCGGCCAAGGCCCATTCTCTCAATTCTATTTTACATTAAAGGTCGAAAATTGGTATAAACTGGACATGGAAATAAATACAGAGAGAATGTTTCGAATCTCTGTTCAAAATATGATTTCAGAAATAAAAATCAATCCTTTTCTTGAAAGCTTTTGATCTACATTTCACTTTTGAATTCATAGCATTCTCGTTTTAGAGAAATTCTAGTAATATCGATGATTAAAATATATTGCTATTGCTTCGCATTGTCATAATAATTTGTTACTTAACAATCAATTAAGGTGGAACAATTTTTTTGAACTTGTTTTTAAATTTAAGGTAAACCACGTAGCTGAGAAAATATACTGAAAAAGGCATTTTTACTTTATTTATTTAGGGGCCTTTTGTCCTTTTTGGATATGCCATACCCAAATAAAAAATTTAAAAAAAATTATAATAGAGAAATTTTATTTATATTATGTATTTTAAGAGTTAACCAAAAGTGAGCAATATTAACAAAACAAAATATTGGCAATTCGAACGTAAGCTTCTTGTAATAATATTTGTAAACAATTTTATTTCATCTGTAAACTTTGTTACATCGGTGCAAAGATTCGAATAGTCCTGTCCAATCTAAAAAATATTTACTCTACTAATCTACTCCTTTGAGAAGTGCGCCTTTTGACCCTTCTAAATGGTTAATTTTTATATTTTTGAATGAATCTGCTCAGTACTCAACTGTCAGTTCCCAATGTCATTTGTCAATTAACATCTCTGGATTTTGTTTCTGACATACGCATATGTACATTACCTTGTGCTTGTGGTAATTTTGTTACTACTAAATTTTATTACTTTACGTCTGATAACTTTTATATCGCCAACCTCAACAACAAAAGTAAGTTTGTTTATATTTTTTCTCATGTATTTTGTCTTAAATTTTTCACCAAAGTTAATAGGATAGGTTAGATGCTAAGCCGATTCGTGTTAATATTTTTTATGCATGCGTTCAGAGCGGTCTAGATCAAGAAATACTTTTCCGTTTATAGCCGTATGCAAAAGTAATATTGAATACTCCCTACTGTCTTTTCAATATATGCATATAAATAGTGTTCAATCACAACTACGCATAAACAAGTACTGGAATAATATTAAAATTCTCGTACCAATTCTAAGCCTGTAAGCCCATGTCAGCCAGTCTATAGACTCATCAATAGCCTTCCATCCAAAATAACTTGAATCCTATGTAAAATAAAAATTACTTTATTTGAAAAATCAACCTTATATCAAATTAATGAGTTTATAACTTAAGTTAGTGTACGATGAGACATTAGCCAATGCTATTAGTCACTAATATGATCCCTCATTTGTCCACCAGTGAATAATTTAACTTATTAATTTCTTCTATATGATAAAAATACAAAACATCAATTGTGTCCCAAATAAGCTCTAGTTGAAAGGACTGAACGCTCTTTTTTCTAAGGTTATATAGGTGATGTATTTATATATTTCTTTAGTATTGGATGCATAAATTTGTGAATATCAACACATTAATAAAGAATTTCCTTTAAAATTACTTTTAGAGTTGATTCTTGCATACCAATTAATGTAACAATAAATTTATTGAGTGTAACTGTAAATGTAAAGCTACAAAGTCTGTCTTTAAGAGAGGAATGGAAAGAGAAAAGGATTAATATCTATAGAGTGATAGAGTATCTGTCGAGTGATTTACATCCTGACTATTCTCCACTCTGATGACAATCTTAAACTCAGAAATCCTTTTCCCAGTACTTTCTTTTATTCCAAATCCTTTTCCATTGAAGCTGTTCAACATTGGAACTTGCTCCCACTTCATATTAAGAAAGCACAAACCTATATATAGGTACAACATCACACATTGCTCCAATCCCAATGTAAGATGCTTAAGCTCTTGTGGTATGGGAGTCGAAAACAACAAAGGCGCCACAAACACCCTAGAAAATGTAGAAAAGTGGTTTTCTACATTGACCCGACTGGGACCTCAAGAAGGAGACACCATGAAAACCGGTGTTTATACCACTCTGCCACATAGGTTGTCCACATAAAAATATTCCATATTTTTTTGCATGTGTTAGTGACACCCTAACCTTAAGAATGCTTTTATTTCTTTTTCTTTATTCCTTTCCTGAAAGAAATCTCTTCTCTGCCATAAGGCCACCTATTGTATGTTTTATTTTTGTGTATCATAATGCCAGTTGTTTTTGGTGTGCAGTAAAGTATATTTCACATTTCATAAATAGAGGGAAGGGTAACCTTACACTGCAAAACCCAGTAGCATGAACTGACAAACATCTATTTCCATTGTCTCTCAGCTATTTGACAACTTACCTGACAGATAGTAATTTATTTAACTCTTGTATACATCAGCAGCACCAAACAATTTCATCAAATCAGTTTAGAGAAAGGGAATAGTTGACCTACAGTCACCTCAGAAGATGTTATGCAGTTGTGTAAAAAAATTTCACATTGGCATATTGTAAACCTGTGATACTTTTCAGTTATTAAACTAATAGAACCACAATGATGGTTAAAGCATGTGTTGTTAATTATTAAGTGATTTTCTCATTTCACTGTTTTATTTTTCATGATAAGATGTCTGGCCGTGAAGGTGGTAAAAAGAAGCCCCTTAAAGCTCCAAAGAAAGAACAAAGAGAATTAGATGATGATGACCTAGCACACAAACAAAAATTAAAAGAACAACAAAAAGCTTTACAGGTATGCATATACAACATATACTTGTCACATATACATATGTCCAAAAGTCTACTGCTGGAAATACAGCTTTTCTATAAGGAGAATTGGCCATAATTGCCATGCTTGGCCAGGGAATTGGAGATTGCCAATATAACATGATGGCAGACCACAAAGAGCAGACACCTCTCATGTTAAATAACATCTGATCATTATTGGTCTCTTTTTATCTTTATCTGGTACTTTAGAGAAAGTTCCAGAAAACAAAAAGAGATGCATGATCTTATTCTATTAGCATATGGCTAATAATCTTTCATTACATATTGTAAAAGTCTGCTGTTGCACATATGCCTCACCCATAGGGAAATTTTGCTATAATCGCCACTCTTACCTTAGAGCTTGTTATAAGATTCAGTGTTAAAATTGTTATTGAAAAATTAATTGCAAATTAATTTTGAATGAATCTGCTCAGTACTCAACTGTCAGTTCCCAATGTCATTTGTCAATTAACATCTCTGGATTTTGTTTCTGACATACGCATATGTACATTACCTTGTGCTTGTGGTAATTTTGTTACTACTAAATTTTATTACTTTACGTCTGATAACTTTATATCGCCAACCTCAACAACAAAAGTAAGTTTGTTTATATTTTTTCTCATGTATTTTGTCTTAAATTTTTCACCAAAGTTAATAGGATAGGTTAGATGCTAAGCCGATTCGTGTTAATATTTTTTATGCATGCGTTCAGAGCGGTCTAGATCAAGAAATACTTTTCCGTTTATAGTCAGTATGCAAAAGTAATATTGAATACTCCCTACTGTCTTTTCAATATATGCATATAAATAGTGTTCAATCACAACTACGCATAAACAAGTACTGGAATAATATTAAAATTCTCGTACCAATTCTAAGCCTGTAAGCCCATGTCAGCCAGTCTATAGACTCATCAATAGCCTTCCATCCAAAATAACTTGAATCCTATGTAAAATAAAAATTACTTTATTTGAAAAATCAACCTTATATCAAATTAATGAGTTTATAACTTAAGTTAGTGTACGATGAGACATTAGCCAATGCTATTAGTCACTAATATGATCCCTCATTTGTCCATCAGTGAATAATTTAACTTATTAATTTCTTCTATATGATAAAAATACAAAACATCAATTGGGTTACCCAAATAAACTCTAGTTGAAAGGACTGAACACTCTTTTTTCTAAGGTTATATAGGTGATGTATTTATATATTTCTTTAGTATTGGATGCATAAATTTGTGAATATCAACACATTAATAAAGAATTTCCTTTAAAATTACTTTTAGAGTTGATTCTTGCATACCAATTAATGTAACAATAAATTTATTGAGTGTAACTGTAAATGTAAAGCTACCAAGTCTGTCTTTAAGAGAGGAATGGAAAGAGAAAAGGATTAATATCTATAAAGTGATAGAGTATCTGTCGAGTGATTGACATCCTGACTATTCTCCACTCTGATGACAATCTTAAACTCAGAAATCCTTTTCCATTGAAGCTGTTCAACATTGGAACTTGCTCCCACTTCATATTAAGAAAGCACAAACCTATATATAGATACAACATCACACATTGCTCCAATCCCAATGTAAGATGCTTAAGCTCTTGTGGTATGGGAGTCGAAAACAACAAAGGCGCCACAAACACCCTAGAAAATGTAGAAGAAGTGGTTTTCTACATTGACCCGACCGGGACCTCAAGAAGGAGACTCCATGAAAACCGGTGTTTATACCACTCTGCCACATAGGTTGTCCACATAAAAATATTCCATATTTTTTTGCATGTGTTAGTGACACCCTAACCTTAAGAATGCTTTTATTTCTTTTTCTTTATTCCTTTCCTGAAAGAAATCTCTTCTCTGCCATAAGGCCACCTATTGTATGTTTTATTTTTGTGTATCATAATGCCAGTTGTTTTTGGTGTGCAGTAAAGTATATTTCACATTTCATAAATAGAGGGAAGGGTAACCTTACACTGCAAAACCCAGTAGCATGAACTGACAAACATCTATTTCCATTGTCTCTCAGCTATTTGACAACTTACCTGACTGATAGTAATTTATTTAACTCTTGTATACATCAGCAGCACCAAACAATTTCATCAAATCAGTTTAGAGAAAGGGAATAGTAGACCTACAATCACCTCAGAAGATGTTATGCAGTTGTGTAAAAAAATTTCGCATTGGCATATTGTAAATCTGTGATACTTTTCAGTTATTAAAACTAATAGAACCACAATGATGGTTAAAGCATGTGTTGTTAATTATTAAGTGATTTTCTCATTTCACTGTTTTATTTTTCATGATAAGATGTCTGGCCGTGAAGGTGGTAAAAAGAAGCCCCTTAAAGCTCCAAAGAAAGAACAAAGAGAATTAGATGATGATGACCTAGCACACAAACAAAAATTAAAAGAACAACAAAAAGCTTTACAGGTATGCATATACAACATATACTTGTCACATATACATATGTCCAAAAGTCTACTGCTGGAAATACAGCTCTTCTATAAGGAGAATTGGCCATAATTGCCATGCTTGGCCAGGGAATTGGAGATTGCCAATATAACATGATGGCAGACCACAAAGAGCAGACACCTCTCATGTTAAATAACATCTGATCATTATTGGTCTCTTTTTATCTTTATCTGGTACTTTAGAGAAAGTTCCAGAAAACAAAAAGAGATGCATGATCTTATTCTATTAGCATATGGCTAATAATCTTTCATTACATATTGTAAAAGTCTGCTGTTGCACATATGCCTCACCCATAGGGAAATTTTGCTATAATCGCCACTCTTACCTTAGAGCTTGTTATAAGATTCAGTGTTAAAATTGTTATTGAAAAAATTAATTGCAAATTAATTTTTGGAATGGTGCCATGATGGTGTGATGTAATTTTTCAACTAAGATTTAATATTGTTAAAAATTTACCAGAATGTCTGTACTTTTTTTCTTAATTGTTGATGTTTAAATTTGTACTGATTTAGTTTCTTTTTTTGTATTAATTTTTTTCAAGTGACATTTTATTCATACTTTTCACCATGACAAAGGTCCAATTTTTTGAGAATACCAACAAGTTTCAAGTTTCATATTATTCAAACCCTTAGTATCGATAATATTAATATTTATGGTATCAACAATAAATATTAATATTGTTAATATGAGCACATAGTCAAGCTCCATGGAATAGGACTAATATTATGATACTAAAGATATATATCATTTTATCATAAAAAAAGTTACAATAGCCGAGTGGTTGAGTAGTCAGAATTTCGAGTCAATAGACCCAAGTTCGATCCCCAGTTGGTAGGCTCGTACCAACGGGTTTTTCAAAAACTTATGTTAAATAACATCTGATCATCGTTGACGGCGACGGGCTCACCACCTGACACGTTGTCCCGAAAATATCTTCGGTGGAAGGTGGGTCGAAGGGATTTCATTGTCTAGACTCGACCTCTGTCTACCCCTGTATTAGGAATTCCGTGAAGATATTTTATTTTATTTTTCATATTATATTTCCATTTTACAGGAAGCCAAAGCTAAAGCAACTCAAAAAGGACCACTTACTCAAGGAGGAATAAAGAAGTCTGGCAAAAAGTGACCAATATCAGTTGGTTATTTTCAATGTTAAACAACTTCATTATATATATTTTATAGGATATTATTATTACTACCATCAAAAACCTATATTATTTACGTTTTACAGGCCATGTCTCTAATATATCTTTAATTATAAGAATCTGGTATATACTAATTTATTATTGTGTTTTGAGTTATGAACTGTTTGTAACTATAATCACAAATTAAGCTAACTAGTGTACTGCCAGAGAGTGAGCTGTGCATTTTGTAAATTATTTCTTAAAATGTTAAAAATAACTGCATTTTAAAAATAAAATTATCAGTTTCTAAAACCACTGTTTTACTTTTTTACTTTAAATCATTATAAGCTATATATCATACATTGTAAGCTAAAAACAAAAAGTCACAGAAAGTACTCTATGGTCACAGACATTACAATGAACAGTATACCATACAAGCTGCCTAAACAAGTACCTCTCTGTAACTTTTTACTACAACCGGTACTTTTAATTGAACTATTTTGTAAATTATTATTCCTTATAAGAACGACGACGTAAATAACAGTACTAAGTAGTCTCGTTCAGATATTTATGAATGGAAAAATTAAGGTCACGGGACCAACAAGCTAATGTTAACATCTGTAGCTATAAGTAATGACGTAATTTTTAATTTCAAATTATAACATTTTTGTATTGACTAGATTATCTAGTATATAATTATAAAGCAAACTATTTTATAGTCTTATACTTTCATTATTGCGAGTTGCGACTTCATGTTAAGTATCAACACACATCACTAATAATTAAAAAAAAAATAGTTCCCGCCATTTCATAACAATTAAAAGACCATGGAATAGAAAGTAACTTGTGTTTACTCTGGCTGCACTACCTATTTTAGGGTTTCTTTTTGCCCAGTTAATGATTTTGTTATTTTTACCTTGGCGGGATAGTTTTTATACAAGCATAATAATTAATTTTTATTATTACTCAATATATTCCGTAAAAGGTACGTATATAATTATTATCAAAGATCGTCAATGTTCTTTTTGTAGAGTTCGATTTCGATTTTATAGTTTATTTCTTTTTGGGAGCGTATTCGTACCCGCTATCATGCAATAACATAATTTGTTTATTAATAATAAACCATTAAATTTTGTGTTCCACTCAATATATATATAAAACTACAAAAATAAGCTTACTTAGCCTTTCAAGCCACTGTCAGCCTTAGGTATTGGGGTCAACATGCCAGATGCTGAAACTGTCGCTGTCTTCTTAGGTAGAAATCGTACACAAATTATGAAAAATAAAATTTCCTTGGTACGATCGTTCCTCACTTGGATCGATTTTGTATTCGAATTCACTATAAGGCTAAACTAATATACTCATAATTCTTTAATTTGCAATTTCTCTGAGGCCTAATCTTTGCTAGTTAAAACTAAATAGGTTCATAGGTTGTGGAACAAGATCGAGTATTTTAGTGAAAATATATATGATGTGAACTCGTATGTATTCCAAATATAGTCATCAATAATTCTTATTACTAAAAAGTATATTTGGGTTTCTATACCAGAAATAATGTCTCATTCACACGTAAAATATGTATTGACCAAACGATTACGTTACGATATTTTGTTTGTAATAATGTTTTAAGGTTAGGCAAGTTTAAATACTAACGTTATTTTCTATTCGATATGCCTACAGGTCGAACATACTATATCTATGAACTTTACACAGTATTTTTTAAAGTATACTAGCAATTCCAAATAAAATTCCTCTAAATCTTGTTAACCGCTTCGACTAAGCTGCAATGCTTGTGTAGAATTCACGAAAATAGTCGAATGGCGGGCTCGAACCTGCGACATCTTGTTTCGCAGTCTATTCTCGCTATTAGACATAAAACTTGTTTAAAATTAACAAACAAGCAATTTCAGTGTTTAAAATTGCTTTAACGAGAATATACGACGTAGCCGCAATGGCGATGGGAGCAAGCCTTCCACATGGTTTCCTGCGCCGGTGACAAATGGCGAACCGGCATTCGAGCTTAACCTCAATGTCGACACGCTACTCTTTATTTGTAATTTTGTAATAACGTCGAATAAGTCAGCTTTATATTCAGTCCTTTCGTTGCAACCAAGTATTTAACAATTTTACCGATCCCTGGATTCTTACCTAGGTAACACAAGGGTGAGTCATTTATGCATAGGCTCTGAAAGCCTATTAACAGGCTATCCTATAAACTGGTCAAATTATTCTATGTTCCATATTGTATTTCCTTTGTTTAAACTGACAAAAAAGGGACGATATCTTATGTGTATGTGTGTATATATATATATATATATATATATATATATATATATATATATATATATATATATATATATATATATATATATATATATATATACATACATACACATAAGATATCTTGTCCCTTTTTTTTCATTTCAATGTCTATTATGTAAATGATTTAAATATTATTTTTTTGTACCTACCTAAATTTATCTATTTTTATATTTAGCAATATTGTTACAGTATTGCGTCTTTTACGAAATAAATGATTTAATTTAGAGGATTTTAATACAGATACTTTATTAAAACCTGTCTTTTTGAAACTCGAAGTCTTTAAATTGTATTCCATTGCAGCCATAGCCACCAAAAAAACCGAAAATGGACAAAGTCAATTTAAACAAAGTTCTAAATGAAACTTTATCGCCTTCTAAGGCTATGGAAGAAAAAATTACAACAGCAAAAATTGTTTGTCATTTCAATACTCATTGTAAAACTGATAACATAAAATGTGTTCAAATTGAAAACGAAGCTACAATGCCATATTTTCTGTCCACTACAGTAGCAGAAAAGAATGCTCTTTGTCACGAATTAACTGAATTAATAAACACAATAAAACCTGAAGTAAATACTAATAGTGACTTGAAACATTATCAACCTTGCGATTTTGGAAGTCACACAATGAATTCCGCTAAAATTACTGAGAAATTTCACAAATTCATACCATTTAATAGTAATCCCAACCATGAGATTAAGGATGATCTTATTGAAACTGTAAGCAGGTGCCAAAACATAACTGAAAAAACAAATTCAATCATAGCTGTTGAATATACGAAAATAGGAAATGAAAATTTATTTCTCAGGCCCATGAGTGGATATTTTTCAAGTGACTTGATTGTTGCAACTGAAGCATTATCCAACACTACGTCACATAATATATTGCAAAATTTTTTCGATGGTCAAGAATGTGGCCAAGGTGTAACTGTGAAAGAAATTGTTAAGGATGAGGCGTTAGAAGACACACACAATAATATTACAATAAATAATTTAAATGAAGTAGTTCATACACAACCAAACCCGCTTTGTACGCTAACGAACGCTAATGAAAATAGTTTTTTTAAATGCTTCTATAAATTTTTAAGGGAAAATAAGAGTATAGAAGTTTTGGAGATGGATAACTACAATTCGTTTGAATGTGTAACAATCAACAAGTTGAACGAAGTAAATGACACTAATTCAAACTTGCTTTGTGATACATTAGCCAATAGTGGAGAAAACAATTATTTGAACTATTGTACATTTGACAATTATAATAAGGACAATGGAGAATGTGACGAAAATGTATCTGTTAGTTCACTATCCGAACACTGTAGTGGTTATCAATCATCTGATTTTGAATTCATAGATGAAAACGAAGCGAAAACTGATGTGATTGATGTAAAAGAAACTATAAGAATGGAAGACAACAAAGATTTTATAGATAAAAACAACACTAACGAAATCATATTTCACAAGCAAGAAATTTCAAGATACTTTAATTACTATAATCAAAAACATTACTTGGATTTCGTGGGAGGCACCAGTTCGCATAACATTTTTTCAAATAGTACTTTTCGTTCTAATGATTTACAAAGAAATTACAACTACCAAAAAGACCACATAATACCCGAAGGCGATGCCTACCTTAATTTATTTCAAGGATCGAACATATCGACGTTGGAATTAAGTTTCATGGAAAATAAATCAATATTCGCTAGGAATCCTCCACCATCTGCTGCAAATGCAATAGGCTTCGACATAAATATGTTGCTTGATGCTCATAAACAATATGAGACTGCGAATGATGGTAGGTGTTTTATGGAATTATAGATTTGACTTATCACGGCAATTATTAATCTATACTAGTTTAAAAATTCTAGTATATTATGTATAAATCTTTTATATATAAAATTCCTAAGTCACAATGGTCATCCATGCTAATCTCTTAAAACTATTTAACCGATTTTATTGAGGATGCAGATACAATTATAAGTAGTATAAAGAAGAAAAAAGATTAGATACTAATATTTTTTTCTTTTAGTGATATACAATTCGCTTCATTGTTTCATGTAATTCAAGAATATTTTACTCTTCTATGGATTTTTCCCCGTGGGTAAGGGTGGGCTTTTACAGGCCATTACATGTATAATTTAAGAATCGGCCAAGCGTTTATTTTTTGTAAATCTTCACGCAATTTAATTAAAGACGACGACGGGCTCACCACCTGTCACGTTGTTATGGTTGGGTAGTCGGAATTTCGAGTCAAGAGACCCGAGTTCGATCCCCATGAGGCAAGCTCTTACCAATGGTTTTTTCAAAAACTTACGTACGAATTATATCATTGGCTTGGACATAAAGACGGCGATGGGCTCACCACCTGTCACGTTGTACCGAAAACATCTTCGGTGAAAGGTGGGTCTAAAGGACTTAATTGGCAATTTGCGTGAAGATATTTATATTTATTTACGCAATTTACCATATTTAAGTAGGCAGAGCTCTAGACAAATGTCCTTACGACCCACTTTCCATCGAAACTTATTTAGGGTATCGTGGCAGGCGGTGAGCCTGCCGCCGTCTTAATATCCAAGCTAAGGGTACAATATAAAAAAAAATATATCTTCACGCAATTCCCAATACAGGGGTAGACAAGGTCTAGTCTAGACAATTAAGTCCCTTTGACCCACCTTCCACCGAAGATATTTTCGTGACAACTTGACAGGTCGTGAGCCCGTCGCCGTCTTTAAGGGGTACAATATAATTACATTAAATACATTTACATAGATAAATATACAAATATACATATAAACGTCCATGACTGAAGTACAAACATTCATATGCATCACACAAATATTTGTCCCTTGCCGGATTCGAATCCGCAACCTTTATCTTTGAAACCAGAGTCGCTGCCAACAAGACTATCGGGTTGTCAAGGCTTTTGTGCCGTTAACATTATATATTTTATAAGTGTTATTTTATTATAAATTCCAGTTGAAGAAGCTAAGAAGACTGAAGAACAAATATTAGCTATGTATCCTCAAGATAATAGGAATTATCGTCGAAGATCTTAACTTTAATGTATAATAAATATAAGTTTTTTACTTGGAATTGTATATGCTTTAAATTTCCTCGCCTGAATCCTTTTGCTAAATTTACCTAACAAGAAACAAACTTAGAAGTAATTTCACAGGAAGATGAAATAAAATATCAGTGAAGTAAATTTACTTTGAAAATTATTTTTAATAATCTTGCCAACATGCCAAGGCAGTTGTTCTTTGCAATACAAATGGACTTCGGAATTCCCTTATAGTTATAACAAATTAAAAATACTTTTTCGAACACCTCACGTCAGAACATTAATAGTCATTAAATGAACGTGTGATTTCCCAAATCTTATCAATAATTAACCTAAGTATTACATATTATGTATACTTTATATAATACAAATGTGAAATAATATTGCAGCATTCACAACTGCATAAAAATGCAATATTTGGGTATTTAGATAAAAAAATTAAATTTAGTTATTTACAACTTACAATACAAAAAGCTATAAAATGAATAAAATAAATGTACTATAAGTAACTTACAGCTTTAGGGAAAAAAATAACTACATATATAATTTATAACCCAATTCAGTCACAAGATAAGTGACAATAGCATCACATTTCTAAAGAGAACCAGAATAAACATTTCTTCGTCGTATTTTAATATGTCTATACATAATTCAACCAGAATAAGAAAACATTCCAAAGAATATAGTATTATGGAACATGTATGTCAGATTTCAGGAGATTATTTAAATAAAAATTTTGTCACTTAAATATTTTCAAAAAATCTACATAGAATGATTTCTAGGATTTACGATGATATTTAAACACTTCAATGACCAAAAGGATTTCAGTAAACAATTCATTGAAAACTATATTGCATCCTAAAATACTTCCCAATCCAGTTGGGAGATATGCTGGGAAGCCATGTTTTGCATGGAGGAGGTCCAAACTGATTTACATGTTTAATTTATGCCTTTGACTTTCTTTTTGTGGGAGACCTCGGAGGTGGTGGTTCAGTCTTCTTACTCTGAAACAAAAACATGTGAACATAAAAATCTAGTCACATATATAAACTGTATATACCATACATAATACGTTCATAACTGAGGGTCTATACTATCCACTTATAAACACAATTTTTTGGAAAACATGGCAATGAAAGCAAAAATGTACACCATATATTTCTTCTTTCCTATTTCTTCTCTATTCTTAATGCATAAATAAATGCAATAAATTATGAGATAATATCATTTATTGCAATATATTACGCATACATTCATACATTTTAGTACAAATGACTATTTAAAACTTTTAAAAAATTTAAATAATATTTAATATAAAATGGTTTTATTTAAAGGCATATAATTCAATAACCTTCTTAGGAGCAGTAACCTGACAATAAATCATTGGTGAAAATATAATCATCGGGAACTTAGCAGCCGAAAAAAGCCGAAAGTTCTTTAAGTTTAAACAATAGCACAAAAATTTATCTTGTGGCAAAATAACATAAATTAATAATAACTTGATAACTATTATAACTATTTATAATATTTATCAAGGGTAAGATTGACAAGAAAGAACCTGTGGCAGCACATGAGGATAAATTTAATGGACTTATTTCTTAAGTTTTAGATTATTTTAAAATTCCTAAGTTGACTAGCAGCGAAGGCCACAAGGCATTTAGTTCACCCTTTTTAAACCTTATTTTTACAATAAAAAGTTAATAAATTGTTGTCTATAATACCTCTCTTGATCGCTTTGCTCTGGGCTCTTCAACTTCTTGCTTTTCCTTTTCTTTCTCTTTTACTTCTTCCATTTTCTCTTCAACCACTTGTTCTGCATTCTCTTTAGAACTCTTACTATTACTTTCATTTGAGTTTGGACTTGGACTTTTTTCTTTTTCTTTAGATTCTTCTTTATTGGTGTCTTTATTTACTGTTGGTTCCTCTGTCTCTTCAGTTTTCTCGCTTTCTTCTTTTGATTCTTCTTCATTTTGATCTTCTTTGTCAGGATCTTTGGTGTTCTTATTTTTGTCTTCTTGTTTCTTTTCCTTTGAAGTATCCTCCTCCACTTCCTCTGTGACTTTATTTGTTTCTTTCTCTTCCTGTTGTTGCTTTCTTGAAGATTGTCGTTTTAATGGAGGCTTAGATGGGGTTCCATTGGTTTTCTTTGTTTTCGCTATAATAGAAATGAACAAATTTACAAGTACCCTATACTAAGCGCGTAGTAATAATCGACATTAAAGAATTTATAATGTTATTATGGATGTTAACATACAGCAAAAAATATACTCTCTGCTGCATTGCCAATACTGCCAATACTGCCAGTAGGTCTTGAACACACATTTCACCAGAGATAATGTATCAACAGGTGGTGCACAACAACAATCCACAATTTTATGCGTCCAAAATCCAACGATATGGATCAAACATAAGTGTTGAAAACACTTATTGCAATGAGCCTTCTTTCAGGAGATCCAATACAAGTTTTCTGATTCAAATTCAGATCACCCAACCACTCATCTATGGTGCCAAGGATATAATACATTGAAAGACTACAATGTAATACATACTATCCACATTATTATAGTATATATGGCTAATTTAATCATATAGAACATAGCAAGTACATACATAAGAAATTTTAAGCTATTAAAAATACCTGGAGTATTTTTCTTCTTTACGGAAGTTTCATCTTCTGGAGGTTCCTCCTCATTGGCAGCCTCCACAGACGCCTTCATTGTATGTGATGTAGGAATTGACATTTCTGAAAATTTCATTTTGAAAAATAAACTGGCTGTAAGATTATATTTTATTCACAAATAAATAAATCTTGTAAATATAAACCACATTATCTCGAATAATCTCGTAACTTCATAAAATGTAACAAATATTTACCTAAAGGTTCATGCACCATTTCAAGTAATTCATCAGGGTTAAGCTTTGAAGTGACTTTCTTGAATTGTAAAACTCGCTCTGAGAAGTACTCCCAGAAGGAAAGACCTTCCGGTACCGTAAATAGTTCCTGCAAAATAATTTCAAGTTCTCTTTAAAATCCAGCAAAATTAATTTTTAGAAGCCATACAAATATTATAAATGTAAAAATAATTCTATCTGATGCACTTTCTCGACTAAACGAATTTGAATGAAATTTAGTATGAAGGTCGCTTGAACACAGCAGACTAGGACATAGGATATTTAGAAAAGCTACAACATAACTCTTTAAAATTGTATCAGCAATATAGATAAATACAAAAACTCTTTTATATATGTATGAACAAAAAGACCTAGGGAATGCTTAGAACTTTATTTTTTATCTTCAGTTTTTACTATATAACTTTTTTATTACTACCTTCATATTTTGATAAAAAGTGTCAGCTTGTTTCCTTATTTTGTGCGCCTGTTTGCTAAACAGCAAAGCGGCACTTTCACTTAGATCCCAGGAGGGTGTGTTGCCCACATATGCACGCATTCTCTTCACAGTCTCCAAGGAAGTTGGATGCTTCAGCAGCATTAAAGGTTTGACATCAAGTTCTGAACAAACAAAACAATAGTAATAAAGATTGATTAGTAAACAAATTTTGATATGAACCATACCCATAACCTAACAAAGAATTGCAAATTGCAAAGGACTATAATAAACTCAATTTTTAATTAATTATATTTTACGTTAGATGAATGAAATTTTCATTAAAAAAATACGTCACACCTTACACACACAATAAAATGCAAAAAATGTCTTCTAATAATAATTTTTACAGTTGAAAATTACAATCACCACCATATGTTTTTAGGATAAACATTAATTATTTCTATCCAGATATTTATTTTTTAGATATTTTTAATAGAATTCATACAAAAAATAACAATTAGGTAAAAAAAAATATCTTCACGCAATTCCCAATACAGGGATAGACAAAGGTCTAGTCTATATGATTAAGTCTCTTCGAGCCACCTTCCACCGAAGATATTTTCGGGACAACGTGACAGGTGGTGAGCCCGTCGCCGTCTTTATGTCCAAGCCAACGATATTCGTACATAAGTTTTTGAAAAATCAATTGGTACGTGCCTGCCACCTGGGGATCGAACTCGGGTCTCTCGACTCGAAATTCCGACCACCCAACCACTCGGCTATCGTGACGTAAAAAAATCGTCTTTAGATTTGTTACCGCATTGTTGCCTGTATTGCCCGTTACGTTAAAAAAAACTTTCTGAATGTCTTCCCAATATCAAAACAAGGTCGATAATAATTCATATATTGTAAAATACCAAGTAACAATATCTTACCCATCAGCTCATCCAATAGCTTCAAACAAAGTTCAGTGTCAGCCTTTTCCAGACAAAGGCAGGTTTTTATCTTAGCTTCCAGTTCAATAAGCTTCATTTCAGTTTTCAAGAACTGCACCCGTGATTTCTTTTCCTCTGCAAGACAAACAGATTATACAATTGTGTTTCCAAAAGGATTTTTTTTATATATTCATGGTACTAAAAATTCACAACAAAGAAATCGGAAATTTGGGAAAATACTAAGTGACACTTTTGTTTTCTTTTTTTACACATTTCTAATAACATTAAAAAAAACATAGTATAAAGCAATGAAAGTAAGCAGTTTACATACCAGTTTCTCTCTCTTTATCCAACATAGCCTTTTCTTCATCAGTTAAATGAAGATCCATCACAAGCTGTCCTATCACAGACTGTGCTGTTATTTGACCTCTTTCTGTTAAAATAAAATTAATATGTTTACTAAACTATTTGCTATTCTGGGATAAGAAAAATAAAAAACCATGCAGATGTTACGCAAAATAAATATAAATAAATAGTAAAAGAGAATAAATAGCACATAGGATTTATAGAAAATCTAAGACTATCATACTAACATTTTCAGATCACATATTTCGATATATCTGAAGATCCCAGGTTCAATTCCAAAACGAGTCATTGCAGAATATATCTTTTTCTACATTGTCTCGGGTCTGGGCGTTTGTTGTACCCTCCTCGTTTCCATTATACAAGTGGTTAAACTGTTTACTTTGGGATTACAGAAGTCAAGTGCACAAGTTACATTCTGTTCAGAGCAATGTATGTGATTTTATCCCTCTGTATGTATTTTTTTTATTGTAAAAAATTTTTAAATACAACATATGTACATACCTAATTGCATTTTCAATGTGACCGCATTAGCAGCGGCCTGCTTGTCCCACTGCAACCTGGCGGCATCATTCTTGAAAGCGGCCGGACGTGACTGGAAGAGCCTTATGCCGACGTATTGCCCATTTGGTAGGTAAGCGATCAGAATGTTCTCCTTGTCTTTATCTTCTGATAAAGAAAAAATTAGGTCATCTTCACGCATTCCCAATACTGGGGTAGAGTTTCTGTATAATTTATAATCCATCCGAACCACCTTTCTATGGATCTTAATTTACGACGACATCGTCGCATTGTTTTAAAGAAACTTCTTGGTGATGAGTCTTGCTCCAAGGGATCGAATCCTGTTTAGAATTTCGATTACCCAACCATTCAACTATCGTCATTGCCTTTTTTTTTATAAATGAAAATAAAATTTATATTTGAACATATCATATATATTGTGCTATCGGCGCTAAAAATAATACCAACCTCTTTCTTCACACGGGTGTCTTAAGAGGCGACTTTAAGAAAATCCCTATAAGCCGCAATGGTTTGGGAATTGCGTGAAGATATTTATTTATTTTATTTATAGATAAAATTAATACCGACATTTCGGGATTAGTCAGTGTGTATGAGTAACCTATCGTTTCTATATAATGTAAATGTATCTAGTTGTTTTAATGTATAGTATAAGGTAAAGGTTTAGACCCATTTGCTCAGTCAAATGTTTAAAGGAAGTAATTTTTCAAAAAGAATACACATTTACTGATGTGATAGTGAAAGTAATAGTAATTGATAATTTAAAAGGAAAATTATTATTGTGTAAACATAAAAATAACTATTTACATCTTAAGAATCAAAAATCATTTTATTTACGCAATATTTGCCTAATAATTTACAGAAAATAAACTGTAACAATTAATTTTTGGATCATCTCATTTTTATAAAAAAAATCATTTTCGTTAGGGTACATTTCGAGAATTTTTGTTACAGTTTCACTCACAGTATTATGAGAATTTTGATCATAATTCACAGCAACATCTTTAATGTAGTTCGAATATTTTACATTAAATCCCATATCGCCAAATTCTGTAGACATTGGAATTGGCTTCTCCTTCATATCTTTAAAAACCTCTTTACCTTTAAACAGATTACAAAAGTCGTCTCCAGAAGGTATTTTGTGAGGTAAAAGTAATAGTAATTGATAATTTAAAAGGAAAATTATTATTGTGTAAACATAAAAATAACTATTTACATCTTAAGAATCAAAAATCATTTTATTTACGCAATATTTGCCTAATAATTTACAGAAAATAAACTGTAACAATTAATTTTTGGATCTCATTTTTTTAAAAAAATCATTTTCGTTAGGGTACATTTCGAGAATTTTCGTTACAGTTTCACTCACAGTATCATGAGAATTTTGATCATAATTCACAGCAACATCTTTTATGTAATTCGAATATTTTACATTAAATCCCATATCGCCAAATTCTGTAGACATTGGAATAGGCTTCTCCTTCATATCTCTAAAAACCTCTTTACCTTTAAACAGATTACAAAAGTCGTCTCCAGAAGGTATTTTGTGCGGATCTTTAGTGAGGTGGTTTTCAAAATTACCATGATCTAAATTAATAAAAGTTTTGTTTATTGAAGAGACTGAACAAAAAGATGCATTCCGGCTAGACGCTGCTAAATTTTTCACACTAGAACTATCAGTCAATTGTGAGCTGTGTATTTCTTGAGACAAATCTACATCATCATAAAGAACATTGAGAGAACCAAAAATAATCCCACCTAACGACGTATTTTTCGACTTTTTATACGTTGTCATTTTCGTATTAGGATAAATCGAATTGAAACTTTCGGTGAAATTCTCTAAAGAAATCGTTTGTTCGGTGTTAACATTTTTCTGTAAATTTAGTACGCTTTTGTTTTGCGACTGTTCGGGTTTAAAATCGATTGCATTTTTATATTCATTATCATTTTGGTCTTTACAAGTTTTAATGGGTGGCTTAAATTTTGATATTTTCGTACATTTCTTGTTTTCATTCAGTTGAAAGTATGGAGATTCTTTTTCACTATTTGAGATCATAGAACTGTTCGTAAACTGTTGATTTAAATGTGTATCGCACATTTTGAAAGAAATTAATTATTTCTATACAGTCTTTAAATATTTTCACTTCACTGTTTACTAAATAAATATTTAAGGCAAAATATCAAATCAGATAGCAAATCATGAAAAATTAGGTACAACGCTTGACTATGCTACCTTGATAAAAATTTCTTTTATTGTTGTTTTCTGCCGCCTGTCAGGCGCAATTTTTTTTCGCGGTATTTTTTTTTCTTTTTTTGAAATATACATAAACATTTCTAATTTTCAGCCAACTTTAAATTTTCCCTTATTCCAAAAAGTTTTTTTTTATAACACATTAGTGGCCATATGAAATTTAATTAAATTAAACTAATTTTTTTAGAAATAGACATAAAAAAACATTTTTAATTTTTAGCCAACTTTACTATGAGTTTTTTTTTGTAACAAGTTAGTGGCTTTATCGGCTTTTAATTAAAATTAAGCCCACCAAATCCTATACCTATCAGTGATACAAATATTTTTACACAATTACATTGTATTTTACAAAAGTTTGTTGCTTTCAATGATTTTTAAATTTTGCAATGAAACGGAAGACCAAAAAAATTAAGAGTGATTTATAAATGTGTTTCCATGCCATTCTAATTTAACATTCAGTTTCCTATGCAAATACTAAATTTTAGAGAGGAAATTACTAAACCGATACAGAACCGGTAGCCTTCACTACCAACTGTAGTGAACATGATTTAAACCCTAAGATTTTCCCGGTCAAAAAAGTGCAAAAATTTGTGTTTTGAACGAATTATCGATAAAATTTCGGCTATGCTCACTCTACTCAAGCCACGAATGTTTATATGAATATTTATTTATGTAAATATGTATGAATGTATATTGTACCGTTAGCTTGGGCAATAAGAAAGTGATAAGCTCACCATATGTCACGATGTCCCAAACAAGTTTCGGTGATAAGTGGGTCGAAAGGACTGCATATCTAGACCTCTGTCTTCCCCAGTATTGGGAAATTGCGTGAATATACAAAAAAATTACTGGAATCTGCGCACGCATCTTTTCTGTTGCTATTTCTTCATTATTAAATATCATAGTGCTTATCAGGTTTGGCGGTTTCGATGGGCTCCTGTTAATGGCCCTTTTAGTGATTCTATACGATTCACGATACTTCAAGTCCTTTTGAGCTATTTTTTTTGTCTGTGAATCTCAAAATAAAATGTCTTCTCTCTTTTGCTCTGTAGTTTTACGTTTGCCTTCATGTGTACATTAAAAAATATATCTAAGGTTGCTGTACTTTCAACATTCGATACTGTACTTTCGGAGGATGCCTTCCTATAGAACAGGATAATTTACACAGTACATGGTAATTTTCATAAAAACTGGAAACCATCTCAAACTAATAGTTTCTTTTTTAAATCTCCTACCTGACATTTGTTTACGGTCGCTATAACATAGTACAAAACTTACACAAGGCAGTGTATGAGCCCTCTGCTATGATAATCATACCTCAAGTTACGATGATTTGAATTAAGTACTTCTAACATCTAGTATATCACGGCTTATAGTGAGAGATGCAATGGTGTGTATGAGGGTAATATGATAGTTTATAGTTTACTCATAATCTTTTACTAATTAATTTGATAATACAAAATTATTTTATTGCAAACCAGCCAGTTTCACTATAATCAAATCAAATTATTTATATATCGATATAAATAACACAAATGACATCCATCAAACATCATTTTCAGTGTACCACCGTTTCTTAAGTTAAGTTCCTCTAATGGAGAAGAAACAGGCGAAAGATGCTACACAGCATCTACAGGGTTAAGGGTATGAAACCATACATGTACATGCGGGCTCAGCCATATTAAAATATAAACACTTCTTTTTTTTTTTTCAACACTAAAAAAATGGTTCATCATTACTTACCTTCAGCAAAAGCTTCCTTCAAATCTTCCAGCTCCACCTGAAATATAAATATAAATTAGGTAAAGGATATATAGGTGCGTCGAAGACTTAATTGTCAAGATCTCAGTCTACCTCTGTATTGGGAATGGCGTGAAGATATGTATACATACATACATACATACATACATACACACACACATATATATATATATATATATACATATATATATACATATATATATATACATATATATATATATACATATATATATACATATATATATATACATATATATATACATATATATATACATATATATATACATATATATATATATATATATATATATATATATATATATATATATATATATATATATATATATATATATATATATATATATATATATATACATATATATATACATACATATATATATATATATATATACATATATATATATATATATAAGGTAAAGTATATAAGTTCATTTCTTTATATACTATTACTTATCTCTTTCATTATCTGATTAATTGATTTCTTATATCACTTTCATATTATGTTTTCGTCACTAATTAATAGTATTCAACACTAACCTATAGCACATAATCACCACATCTTTTCCGTTATATAAGAGAAAAAAAAATATCAACCTACATAGGCAGGATCATTACACATATTTTAATTACATTGTACTTAAATAACAAAATCAAAGTACCTGTGGAACAGAATTGAAATGTTTGTACTTCTCCGTTTTTTCTTTGGCAGCCGTCTCAGTTTTTTCTTTCTCTTTATCAGCGGCTGGTGAAGTTCCACGCCGTTTCTTTGGCGCCGGTGATGGCAATGTAGTATTTTCTTCTGTTTGTTCATCTAAGTATCTAAAATTTATTAAAAGAAAATAATTTTAATCATTGCATAATTGTATTATCAATCAAGGCTTTAAACATAAATAAATATCTTTACGCATAGACCCTTACTGTAGCCCAAAAAAACAGATTATTATTGATTAATAATCTACTTTTTCGGGCATTTTTTGCAATAATTAATTATTTTCTACATACACACACGTTTAGTAATCCTTCCCCTCTTCAAGCAATTTGCTCACAAGATCTTCGAAAGTAGGTGTCGACCTACCACACCCACTTTTATCATTAACTTTAGTGCTATTATTTTCACCTTTCAGTTTATACTCAGTAAGGTTTTTATATATGGTATATATGTATAAGTAAAAGTGGTGTGTCTATGTGTGGGTCACAATCGCAAACATGATTCTGAGCTCTACCATCACATTTCGGCTAGTGACAATCATAATTTTGGATTTCATAAAGACACTGATTTTGTCTCACATAATCATTGCCATATGGGAAATCCATTAGATATATGTTGTAAACAAATTCCATTGTTTACATGTTAATAACTTGATACAAAAACAGACTGACAGACTGTATTAAAAAATAAACTTATGAAAAGTCTATGGCATACACACAGGTTTTCAAGGAGATGCCAGCTATGAGGTTCCAGGTAAGATTCCCAGACGAGTCAATGTAGAAAATCACTTTATCATCTACATTGTTTTCGGACTAGGTCTTAGAGTTGTTTTGTTGTTTCGGACTCCATAACACAAGTGCTTCAGCTACTTACTTTGGGATCAGAGTATCAATGAATGTGATGTTGTTCCTATCTATGTATTTTTTATTATAATTTATTGTTTACATTTTAAAAACTTTGTTAAAATACTAACTGATAACTGTATTTGATAATAAACTTATGAACATAGTACCAAGCAATAATAGAAAATAAATGAATGCTTTTAAGGCATACATCTTTTTAAAATATTACTGGCACAGAATACTTTCAATTATTAGGTATAGTACCTTTTCGGTCGTATTTTTCTACCACTCCTACTGATAATCTCATCTTCTTTCTTCTCTTCTTCATCTTCTTTGAACTCTTCCTTCTTTGCCTTTCCGCGTGGAGTTTTAGGTTCTTTAGTGGGTTTGGATGGCGTTAATAGAACTTTGGGAGCAGATTTGCGTCCCTTCTGGTAAATAAATTTATTCCTATTATTTAAAATGAACTTAAATATATAACGTACATAATGGTATATAGAACTCCACTTTGAGATGTAGACCTCTTTGATGAGAAAGCATTTGGCGAGACAAATGTATGATGATTTTCGTCATGCATTTAATCTCGAAAAATATCAAACCAAAATTATGACACACAGTTAACAGGCAGCATCTAAAGTGCAATCTCGTAATGTGATTGCCAATCACCTTGTCAAGCGTGATGATTATGGCAAAATCTGCCTTTCAGAATTTTACAGGCTGTTATGTATTAATATTTAATCACCTTTCCCTCATCAATAACCAATCCACTGGTGTCATCAGAATCATCAACTCCAGTATCATTCTGAGTAGCGTTTGCTGTGGTCTGGAAAAATTATAAGTACGGTTATTCTTTCTGCCAGAATTTTTTGTAACAGCAAAATTTGGTTTTTATTTTTGTTTTTTTTTTTTCTTTTAAGTTAGCAATAACTTATTAATAATAATATACTTGTAAACTAATACACTAAAGAGTGACCATATGCTTATTATTCTAATATGGAATATTATATTATTTAAATGAATATATTGTATACATTTTTATTGAAGTAATTTTAATACTATGTTTCTGTATTTACAGAAATAGTTGTTGAAAAAAAAGACTGAAGAGGGATGAGCAGACCGTTGCCCAGCAGGTGTAACTTAAATTAAAAATAATTTAGGGTAAACTGTGAGCTCCCTCGACAAATTTTTGCTTTGACTTAAAGTAAACCTTTTGGCAAAAGCTTAGATTATTTTATGGCATTAGTTTAAAGCACTAATATCTCAACAACAGTGCTCAATTAATACTAAATCCAATAACTCTAACATATTAAAAAAAAAAGATATAATTAAGGACTATTTTAATCATGCAACAACAAACAGTCAAACAATAATTCTTATAAATTACAAATGAGTTTCTTGGAGCCACATATTCAATTTTTTTTTTATATAGAAAAGGGAGGCAAACGAGCAGGTGACTCACGTTATGGTAAGTGATTACCGCCGCAATACCAGAGGCTTAGCAGATGCGTTGCCTCCCTTAGAGTGCCCCCCTCTCCCAATTCTGGGGGAGGGGGTGTGTGGGCCACCGGTTACCTGAACTCACCAGACGAAACACAGAAGTTTGTTAGACTTCTACTTCACGCCGGTATTCTGTGAGGTTGCAGTACTTCCCCGGTCGAGCCTGCCCATTCATGTAACAACAAAAGCTGATGCATGGCTCTACGACTGTTAAAATTACAAAAGTCTACCAAAATTACAATTGTTTGTGAATATTTGTTCAATATGGATATGTTTTTTATCATGTTTCTTTGATGTTTTTTAACAGCCATGATAACAGTGGTTGAGTGATTGGAATTTGATTCAAGAGACAAATTCTTTCTAAAGTTGTGCAACTCTGATACCTTTTTTTAAAGCTTGTGTATGATTTATATCATTGGCTTGGACAAAAAGATGTTGGGTTCAATAAATGTCTCAGTGTCCCAAAAATATCTTTGTGGAAGGTGGTTCAAAAGGACTTAATTGTCTAAACCTCTGATCTCAACAAGAATTTCAAAATAATGCATAGATAAAGTTGCAGATAAAGTTACTACTGATATAATAAATCTTAAAATAAAACTCACATTGTCTGCAGCAGTTTCATTCGCTGCTGTGATGTCAGCCTCCTCTGCAGCAGAGTCATCTATTGAATCATTAGCTGTAGACTCATTTACTGTGTCATTTACTGTAGAGTCATCAGGTAACTGAGGAGATGTACTAACTAATTAAAATTTAAATTATAAAAAAGTAATTATAATCAATATTGCAACAGACACATAATAATTATGTATATATTTGTAATATTTCTTGAGTATTTTGTAAAATATCTAGTTGAAAAAAAAAACATAATAACATACCAAAGCACCTATTCCAACAACTTGTTCTAATGGCACATTGTTTGCAAAATCATGCTCAATCTGCTTTACACCATCATTAAAATCTCTGCGTTTCACTGTTTTGGTTAGAAATTTGTCTTTGTTTTCAGCATAGTCAAAAATCATATTTGGTGGTAGATTTGCTCTGAAAGAAAGCATTATAATCAATTTAATAACGCATGTAATTGAAAATTGTAGAGCAATTTTATTAAATACATAAAATTTAATAAAAAAAACTTACGTTTCACCAGTGCCATAAAAATAAACAAAATATTTTTTTCCATTCAATCTTTGCACCTGAAAAATATTAATATGACTCATTTAAATTCAAGAAATAACTAATCAAATTGATATTTAATCTCAATGTTGCATTTAAAAAGGTTCAAGTGCAGTCCTTTTTTCAGATTGATAGTTGTGTAATATAGTAAATAACTCTTGAGGGCAAGAAGATACTATTAGTATGTTATTAATCATCATTATCATTATTACATAAATGCAATTTCTTTTTAATTACTACTTATAACCAAAATGGATATATAATTATCCTAAATATTCCTACTAAAATAGGACAATCATGGCTCCATCTGTTATAACAGAAGTAAAATAGAATTAACAAGGGAACAAAAATTCCCAGACTAAATACAATATTCTCTTTAACTTCTTACTTTACGCCTGTTTGAAATTTCCTGTGTATGATTATGACAAAATACAACTATTGACTAAATTTGCAACATTAATTTGAGGGACTTATGGACAAATCATTTTTATGTGTAAAGATCTACCTTCACCTACAGAATAATGAATTTATGAAATAGTTTTATAAACAAAAATCATAAAGCCTATAATATAGGAGATATAGGTTAAGTCATGAATTTATATAACATCTGAACCTAATACAATTACAACTGCAATTAAATAATATCATAATAAACAATGTATATCATAATAAAATAAAGACCTATTTACTCATGACGACTCTTAACATGTAGCTAATAACAGTAACTACTTTTCACGAAAGCGTCGGGCATCATGTCTTCCCGCGCAAAGGCATGAAAATGTAGACATACTGTCGTAAAACACATACAGTTCCAAGTATTAAAACATAGGGTAAAAATTTGTACTTACACGAGCAGGCCATGCCGGGTAGCCTTTAACTTTGGCAAAAATAAAGTCGCCTGATTTGTATTCTCTAACTTTTTTACCCATTTTTAAGTAACGCCACTAGATAGTGTATTTCTGATTTGATTATCAACGACTGCCACTCGTAATATATCTCGTCACTACAACACAGTATTCAAAAACATTTATATAAAATTCACATAATAATAAAATGAATGAATATTTAGGTGTCAATAATTCTTATAACTGACGCCGATAGCAAAAATAACCTTAAAAATATTCTTACCGCGGCAACGAAACGAAACGAGAATCGAAATGACGGAGAGAAAAGAAATAAACATGGCGTGCTCTGTGTTGCCATTATCATCAGCACAGATTAATCAGTATAACGATAGTCATGAAAAAAGGGACTGTGTGCGAAACAACAAGTGACACCTTGAAGAAAAATTTGTAACAAGGGAGAAGAGCGTGAAAGGAGTGAATTTTTCACTATTTTGCAAAAATACTAATGGTTAACACTTAGGTTAAAGTTAGTTTATTAATAAGCATACCTGACATTATTACTTAATTATAATGTTTTGTTAGTTTAGTTTTATATAATTCAAGGTTTGTTTAATATTTTAGTTTTAAAATTGAAAAAAAAAACTTTACAAAATTTTTTTAATATGGAATTCCAATGTGGAGAATTTCTATTATGGAATTTGCTGTATAACACGACATTGAATCTGGAAATATCAAAAATATATCTTCTTATGAAATTTTGATAGCGACAAAAAAGTTTACACTTGGAATCTTTTTGGAATCACGAATTTGGATTTGGAATAAAAAAAAAAAATAAAGCCTATAATATAGGAGATATAGGTTAAGTCATGAATTTATATAACATCTGAACCTAATACAATTACAACTGCAATTAAATAATATCATAATAAACAATGTATATCATAATAAACAATGTATATCATAATAAACAATGTATATCATAATAAACAATGTATATCATAATAAACAATGTATATCATAATAAACAATGTATATCATAATAAACAATGTATATCATAATAAACAATGTATATCATAATAAACAATGTATATCATAATAAACAATGTATATCATAATAAACAATGTATATCATAATAAAATAAAGACCTATTTACTCATGACGACTCTTAACATAGCTAATAACAGTAACTACTTTTCACGAAAGCGTCGGGCATCATGTCTTCCCGCGCAAAGGCATGAAAAAGTAGACATACTGTCGTAAAACACATACAGTTCCAAGTATTAAAACATAGGGTAAAAATTTGTACTTACACGAGCAGGCCATGCCGGGTAGCCTTTAACTTTGGCAAAAATAAAGTCGCCTGATTTGTATTCTCTAACTTTTTTACCCATTTTTAAGTAACGCCACTAGATAGTGTATTTCTGATTTGATTATCAACGACTGCCACTCGTAATATATCTCGTCACTACAACACAGTATTCAAAAACATTTATATAAAATTCACATAATAATAAAATGAATGAATATTTAGGTGTCAATAATTCTTATAACTGACGCCGATAGCAGAAATAACCTTAAAAATATTCTTACCGCGGCAACGAAACGAAACGAGAATCGAAATGACGGAGAGAAAAGAAATAAACATGGCGTGCTCTGTGTTGCCATTATCATCAGCACAGATTAATCAGTATAACGATAGTCATGAAAAAAGGGACTGTGTGCGAAACAACAAGTGGCACCTTGAAGAAAAATTTGTAACAAGGGAGAAGAGCGTGAAAGGAGTGAATTTTTCACTATTTTGCAAAAATACTAATGGTTAACACTTAGGTTAAAGTTAGTTTATTAATAAGCATACCTGACATTATTACTTAATTATAATGTTTTGTTAGTTTAGTTTTATATAATTCAAGGTTTGTTTTATATTTTGGTTTTAAAATTTAAAAAAAAAAAAATAAAACCAAAAATAAGTTTTATGTGAATTTCAAATCTCTTTTTGCAAGCTGTTTTCATAAAAATTGTTTTATCACATACGAATCAATATTACAAATTAATAATAATTATGAATACATACATATATACATATATACATATATATATATATATATATACATATATACATATATATACATATATATACATATATATACATACATATATACATATATATATACATATATACATATATACATATATATACATATATACATAACGGCTTGTTGAAGTCAACTGCAAGACAAAGGCCTATGGGAGATCGGGAGGATTTGCCATAATCGCCACGTTTGGCAGGCCTAATAATTAGACTTGAAACTTAAGAATAGTCGTGGTCTTCAAATATGACCATAAATGTAACTATATTTAACTTTGGTAAATAACATTCATAACTGATTCTTTAGAAAAATCATAACATTTAATATGAATGTATTACTATTCTTAAAATTACTAATACACTTCCTTTTGGAGATTAACTAAGAAGTAAGAAACTACAAATAATAACTAAGAAGTAAGAAACTACAAATAATAACTAAGAAGTAAGAAACTACAAATAATAACTAAGAAGTAAGAAACTACAAATAATAACTAAGAAGTAAGAAACTACAAATAATAACTAAGAAGTAAGAAACTACAAATAATAACTAAGAAGTAAGAAACTACAAATAATAACTAAGAAGTAAGAAACTACAAATAATAACTAAGAAGTAAGAAACTACAAATAATAACTAAGAAGTAAGAAACTACAAATAATAACTAAGAAGTAAGAAACTACAAATAATAACTAAGAAGTAAGAAACTACAAATAATAACTAAGAAGTAAGAAACTACAAATAATAACTAAGAAGTAAGAAACTACAAATAATAACTAAGAAGTAAGAAACTACAAATAATAACTAAGAAGTAAGAAACTACAAATAATAACTAAGAAGTAAGAAACTACAAATAATAACTAAGAAGTTAGATTTTTTACTAAGTCGACGTAAATTTTTTATTGGCGTAACATGAGTATTTTCTTTTCTCCGACATGAATTTTTAATATGGAGTCTACTGTACTACATACTTTTTTAAGAAATTGTTCCAAGTCGATTTAATAACATCAGCGTTGTTATTTCATTTTGCATCAATATCGTTTAAATTCCAACGATGTTTTTGTTGTTATATTTCAGTTGCTTATATTTTGTTCCTCGCTTGTCGCTTCGTTTTAATGAGTAATTAAAATTCGTAGGAATTCTATATTCTGAATAATTTTAGAATTAAGAAACTATTTATAGGTCTGTTTTATGCAGTGAATTTGTTTTCTCAACTCATTGTTTCGAAAATTTACAATTTCAATTGCTTGGGAAACAACACATAATCGTTTTAATATTGTTTGACAACCTATCTTTTTGATGTGAAACATCTATAGCCGCACGTAAAACCGATTTCTGGCGTGGCGACGCATGCCGTGGCTACACAAAGGTATACTAATTTACACCCTATTACCTGAGAATTAAGGTTTATAATTAAACACTGAAATCCCTTTTTTATATTTAATTAATTATATTCATATTATTCATATTAGTGACTATGTAAATTATATTAAGATTTCATTTTTACATGAAAGGTCATTTCCTTATAGTCAAAAAGGTTCAATAATTTTTAAAACGAATAAATATAAACTACCATTAAAATTAGCTGAGATTTTAATGTAATTTGTAAGAGCTGAATCAATGCCATTAATGACATTTCTTCAAAAGAATTTCAATTGCAAATCAACAACAATCAAAAAGAATCTACTACCAAATATGGAACAACTATAGATGCTGTAATTGTGAGTTATCTTGATAATGTTTCATCCAATACTTTTGTAACGTAGTTTAGTTATCATCGACCAATCGTCACAGTAATACCGGCAGAGGAAACATCGAATATAACTATAACTGAAGTCACACAGAGAGAGAGAAAATATTTAAATTGTGGCCACTTGATATTAATATCGAATTTTTATATCAAATGTAAATAAATGCTTATTAAATAAAGTTACCATTTTCTGTAAGAAACTCGTAATACTTCATTTTTTAATTACTATTTTCTTAGTACTTCATTTTTTCATTCCTGTAATAATATTATCTTTTATGCATATTACTTGTACACACACGAGAGGGTGGTGTGGGCCTCCGGTTACCTGCACTCACTAGACGAAACGCAGAAGATTGTTAGACTTCTACTTCACGCCACTATAATCGTGGCAATTGGCCACAAGTCAGTTTTTTATTTCTATTTATTTATTTTATTTATGAAATTTATACTTTATCGTTACTACGGTACTGTTTCTACGATATACTTTATGGAAAAATCAGGATACACAATTAAACTCGATGCTAAAACATAGTGCTAGCAGATAATAGCTATACTATTTGACATTGCCATTAAAATGTACGTAAATAAATAATAAACATTGGGTTTTACATAGTTATGATAGCCGAGGGGTTTAATGGTCGGAATTCGAGTCAAGAGGCCCGAATTCGATCCGAAGTTGGCCGACTCGTACTTTGGGAATGGCGTGAACATATTGTTTTATTTATTAATAACATTGGGTTTTGCTCGAAGAAGGGAAGGTCGAGAGTTCTTAAACACCTAGAGGGATGGATGTGATAATAGTATCTTCTACAGCTCGTGTTGCGAACCATGGCCAGTGCTTAACGGATGAGTCCTCGTATCACATTCGTCTTTGTTACTGCTCTCGTATAAAATACGACCTCTCACAGGAAGACCTAAAATCCTAACAGTAATTGGCCGGTTTCATAGTTAACTGTCCGGTCGCTAGCAGAGTATTTGCATTGCTGATTAATTGAGTTTCAACTACTGGTGCCCCTCGCGGCGGTGTTTTGTCTCCTGTTGTTTTTACAATATTCATGAAATACATCTCCAACCAACTATCTTCTTCCTACCGTTTACCTGAAGCTATTTACTCCATTAACACTAATTTGCAATATATTCTTGAGTGGTTTAACTTCCATGGGCTTAAAGCAAACGCTCTAAAAACTCAGGTGATAGCTATAGGCAGCTCGAGGATGACAAACGAATTAAAATGGCTCTGCCATCCTTTTATTTTGTTACATGGAACTGTTATGGAGTTGAGTGAAACTGTTAATAACTTAGGTTACACACGGACAGGCATTTGTCATGGGGACCTTATTTAGCAGCAATAAGCCGAAAGACTTTTGTTTCAGCTGAGACTTTGAAACGGCTGCGAAACTTCCTTCCGAGTACCACTAAAACTACGCTCGCACACCCTCTATTGCTCCTATTCTCGACTATGCTAACGGCTTCTGTCCCGATTTAACCGAAACCCATTAAGACAAACTACAGTGGCTCCAGAATTTCTCTTTCCATTTCATACTTTGTCTACGCAAATATGATTATGTTTTTCAGTACCATAATAGGCTTAAGCGGTCGTCTTCGCCGGAACGCACACATCCTATATTTATCTATTTCATTCTTTTTATCCCCTCAACTCCAATTTACATTAAAGAACGCTTAATGTTCCTTCTTCTTTCCAACCTCCGATCTTTACGCTCATCTGAAACCTTGCAAGTAAAAACTCCAGTTCATTCCACAGTTTTTTACGGTAAGTTATTCA
Organism: Sericinus montela; assembly: GCA_029286605.1. NCBI lineage: Eukaryota > Metazoa > Arthropoda > Insecta > Lepidoptera > Papilionidae > Sericinus > Sericinus montela. The sequence continues at coordinate 4,519,030 of JAGSMR010000034.1, read as the reverse complement.
TACTGCAGGCAACCACATTGTGAAATGCTCTTCCTATCTGACAATCTAAATCCCTTCCTACTTTTAAATCCCTAGTTGCTATACACTATCTGTCAACTCTTACTACGTTATCCTAATTAATAAATAAAATTATCTTGCAATCATGTATGTTTTAGTAGCATTAGCATAAATATCTAGATTCTTAACTATCTATCTATCTCTATTGTTTAACTTACTATAATATGTATGTAAGTAAATGTAATTTATGTGTATATAATATCTCTTTTGTTTTGTTTCTGTCTATTTATTACACCGCCGTCTTCTTATTACAATCTAGTAGTATGTTATTAAAGTCTAGTATAATCACTTTTAGTGATAGACAACAGTACAATGGGAGGCCTTTATACTGTTGTGTTTCTTTATGTTCTTACTATGTTTTTTATGTTTAGAGTACAATAGAGTTATATTTAATTTAATTTAATTAAGACTTGCACGTATGAAGAAAATGATGAATTTGAAAGAAGCGAAAGAGGTATGTGAAGATCGTGACACTTGGCGATCTGTTCTCTCCGAGTTCCCCTTCTCTACGCGTGAAGATTATTTATTCAAAACATTACATTCAGTATGAGTTTTATTGATACAACAGTAAGTTGTCATATTACGAAGATGATTAAAAACCTTTGTTTATATAGGTTAAACCAACGATATCCATGCAATAACTACTAGACGAAATGTCTTATAATCACTGCTTCAATACAATTGAAAGACCAATGGAGTCCGACTGGTGTGGTCTGACTGGACGGATGAGCCATCGGATGGTGACGCCTTTGTTTCGTAAACTTCTGTAGTCGGGTCTCGAAAGGACTCAGAGCCAATGCCACAGTACATAATTTTTAAAACCTAATTTAGAAACCTTTTTATATGGCAACTCAGTCACTTTGATCGGTCATGTCAGACGTATGCTACGGGCGAGCATTTTCGCGTAAACTAATTGATTTCATCTAATTAAATTAAAAGAAATCGTTGTGTTCGCAATGCAAATGTGAAGTGAATCATGCGAATTAATTTTGTGCCAGTTTTGATAAAATTGACGCCAAAATAGGGGGTGTAACAGGAAAACAAATATGGCTTCGGGAGACAGCGATCACATAGAAATTATGGATAGTTCAGTGTCCAAAAAGACGGAAAGTGCAACCGGACCGTTGGGCACGGACGATGATGGTAATACTTATTAAATACGTATTATATAAATGTACTGTTACTGATACAATTTTTTGATATAGGATAGTGTAACGCGACCCATTTTCTTTATCCACTTATTTTCTCTTATTTCAGATCGCGATAGGGCTTCAATAGCTGAGAAAAATGTACCGTACGATGTGAGTAAAATACAATAAATACATTGTATTTATATTTTCATTCATATTTCGCGCATCACCTTATGCAGAGAGAAAGTTAGTGAATACGCCTAATTTATGGTATACAAGTTTCATTATCGTAAAAGTAATTGAATGTAACACTAATTTGATTGTAATATGGTATAAAAAAAGACGACTATAGTCTGTCTTCAATTATTGTATGTTACATTGGAAACCATATTGATATAAGATGTATAATATTTTCGTAAAAAAACTGATGTTTTATAAAAAATTTGATAACTTGATTACATCAGAATATCAATTACAGTATTTTGCATTAATTGCATCTGTGCAAGTTGCTCCTATCTCTTGACAAACAACAAGAAAAGGAGCTGGATATCTTTGAATAGCTTAACAGATTTTCAAGAAACAAAGAACATTAAATAAAGTTCCATTTCCAATTAAAAAAATCTTATAAAGGGATATGTTGTCACTGATTGATATACAGACCCTGTCAGGTAATTTAAATAAATCCTATTTTTATTATTCCCAAGACCTTGTAATAAATTCCATTATGCACTGGTTCTTTATACTTTTTGTGCTGTTAACACAAAATAAAATTAACACAAAATATGACATATTCTTAAACAGTTTGTTTTTAAATGAACATTTGCCTAATCACTATATCTTATGCTAGCATTTGGTTCAAAGCCATCATTAATTCACATAGTAAGTTCCACTGAATTCATTACCATAAAATACACAAACTACTGCATTATCCCCCAGGGGATTCTGATATTCTGATATAACTCATCTATATTTCTGTCATCTAGAGGAGGTAACAGAAATAAAATATAGATGAGCTATATCACTCTAACACCAATGCATCTAAACATATATGTCTGTCTTTTTAATTTAGTCCATCTTAAATATATTGTCAATATGTTCGATGAAATTCTGCATTATTACTATGTATACATTCCTTGTATTTATTACTTTTCACCTCGAAAAAAGTTTCTGCACAATAAGCTTTTTGGATGCTTGAAGCAATGGGCAATAATTATCTGTAAAAAGTATTTTTTAGCAATTGGCCACCTGTCACATAGTCCCAAACAGTCTTCTATGAAAGGTGGATTGAAAGGACTTAATAGTCTAGACCTCTGACTAGCTGAGTATTAGGAATATGTCCACAGATATTCATTTAAGTATTTGTTAGGCCTCAGTGCCTACCATACACCTTACATCTTCGATGCACTACAAATTTTTATCTGTTTTTTTTTAGATGTCTTCTGTCTATGTAGTTATTGCCATTTTTAATGCTTATTTAAAGGGTCAGAGGACAGACTTGGAGTGGTAAACTGATATCACACAGCATAGTTCTTAGGATGTTGTTTGTTATTCCCTAGACATATAATTCTGAGGTTTTTTTAGTTCTAGTGGTATTCTACAGATATTACTTGAGTGTTATGAAATGAAAAGTTTCTGCACAATAAGCTTTTTGGATGCTTGAAGCAATGGGCACAATTATCTGTAAAAGTATTTTTAGCAATTGGCCACCTGTCACATAGTCCCAAACAGTCTTCTATGAAAGGTGGATTGAAAGGACTTAATAGTCTAGACCTCTGACTAGCTGAGTATTAGGAATATGTCCACAGATATTTATTTAAGTATTTGTTAGGCCTCAGTGCCTACCATACACCTTACATCTTCGATGCACTACAAATTTTATCTGTTTTTTTTAGATGTCTTCTGTCTATGTAGTTATTGCCATTTTTAATGCTTATTTAAAGGGTCAGAGGACAGACTTGGAGTGGTAAACTGATATCACACAGCATAGTTCTTAGGATGTTGTTTGTTATTCCCTAGACATATAATCCTGAGGTTTTTTAGTTCTAGTGGTATTCTACAGATATTACTTGAGTGTTATGAAATGAAAAGTTTCTGCACAATAAGCTTTTTGGATGCTTGAAGCAATGGGCACAATTATCTGTAAAAGTATTTTTAGCAATTGGCCACCTGTCACATAGTCCCAAACAGTCTTCTATGAAAGGTGGATTGAAAGGACTTAATAGTCTAGACCTCTGACTAGCTGAGTATTAGGAATATGTCCACAGATATTACTTGAGTGTTATGAAATGAAAAGTTTCTGCACAATAAGCTTTTTGGATGCTTGAAGCAATGGGCACAATTATCTGTAAAAGTATTTTTAGCAATTGGCCACCTGTCACATAGTCCCAAACAGTCTTCTATGAAAGGTGGATTGAAAGGACTTAATAGTCTAGACCTCTGACTAGCTGAGTATTAGGAATATGTCCACAGATATTTATTTAAGTATTTGTTAGGCCTCAGTGCCTACCATACACCTTACATCTTCGATGCACTACAAATTTTATCTGTTTTTTTTAGATGTCTTCTGTCTATGTAGTTATTGCCATTTTTAATGCTTATTTAAAGGGTCAGAGGACAGACTTGGAGTGGTAAACTGATATCACACAGCATAGTTCTTAGGATGTTGTTTGTTATTCCCTAGACATATAATCCTGAGGTTTTTTAGTTCTAGTGGTATTCTACAGATATTACTTGAGTGTTATGAAATGAAAAGTTTCTGCACAATAAGCTTTTTGGATGCTTGAAGCAATGGGCACAATTATCTGTAAAAGTATTTTTAGCAATTGGCCACCTGTCACATAGTCCCAAACAGTCTTCTATGAAAGGTGGATTGAAAGGACTTAATAGTCTAGACCTCTGACTAGCTGAGTATTAGGAATATGTCCACAGATATTTATTTATTATTATCTGTCACTTGTCTACCAAAGAACGTATACGTTTATAACTTTAGAATAAGTTTCACAGTGGTAGAGCCACGCATCAGCTTTTGTTGTTGCATGAATGGGCCGGCTCGACCGGGGAAGTACCACGACCTCACAGAATACCGGCGTGAAGTAGAAGTCTAACAAACTTCTGTGTTTCGTCTGGTGAGTTCAGGTAACCGGAGGCCCACACACACCCCCTCCTCCAGAATTGGGAGAGGGGAGAACTCTAAGGGAGGCAACGCATCTGCTAAGCCTCTGGTATTGCGGGTGTTCATGGGCGGCGGTAATCACTTACCATCACGTGAGCCACCTGCTCGTACGTCTACCTTTTCTATAAAAAAAAAGAAGTTCAATGCAGGATATAGGCCTCTCGCGTAAGTGAGTATGTATTTGTTATAATCGCCAAACTTAAGAAAAGTCACGAGTCACGTAGCTGAGTGGTTCGGTGATCAGAATTCCAGCCAAGAGACTCGAGTTCGATCCTCAAGTGGCAGGATTGTACCAATGGTTTTTTTAAACATACGTACGGTTAATACATCGTTGGCTTGGACGTAAAGTCGGTGATGGGCTCACCACCGGTCACGTTGTCTCAACAAAATGACTTCGGTGGAAGGTAGGTGGAAAGGACTTAATTATCTAGACTATTTTTTTTTTATTTTAATTTGGAAAGGATTTTTTTTGCCACGCTCAAATACATTTTTTGAGAAATACACACCAGTTTAATAGCGTCAATAGCCTAATGGTTTAGGGTTCTGACTGCATAACGCGCATAATTTCGACTATTGTCGTGAACCACTCTAGACACTTATTTTGCAGCTTGGTAAGAATACTAGAAGTATTGTTACTTGATATTGAAATTAATTGATTTTAAAAAGGGAATAGAAAAGCTTATCGACTACTACAAATTACGTCTTTCGAAAATGGTGCTTAAGATCATAGAGCTATTATATTGCAGTGTCCATTAACATCGCTCGTTCATAGAAAGCGGATGAACTGGAAACTTGTCGGAATTGAATGTATCTATAAAACGTTAACTATATAAATCAATAAAGCATTTTTATTTCTTCTAGGATCCCTTCTATGATCTTTCGTTATCTATACATCTGTGGAGATGTTAAGCTTTTTAAAATCAATTTTTCTGACAACCCTAACAGCATCTCATGAGCTTAATGAATAACGAATAGGCTTAGCACCTATCACGTCAAAACTGCTTAATAGTCTAGAACTTTGTCTACCTCGGTATTGGGAAAATGCGTGATGATGGAAAAAATATTAAATATGAATGCAAATTAAATGAAAGAATATACAACTCCGTTTTTTGTGGGTGTTGTAAGAGGCGACACAATAAAAAGCCTTGTACGTAATAATTTCTACCCATAGATATAATCCATTTAAACATGGTTAGACAATTTTTAAACACCAAACTATGGTTTTAAAAAATCACACATTTTCCTAATTTGAATTTGAAGTTATCTTCTTTAAAAGTTCAGGTAACCGGAGGCCCACACACCCCTCCCCCAGAATTGGGAGAGGGGGGCACTCTAAGGGAGGCAACGCATCTGCTAAGCCTCTGGTATTGCGGGTGTTCATGGGCGGCGGTAATCACTTACCATCACGTGAGCCACCTGCTCGTACGTCTACCTTTTCTATAAAAAAAAAGAAGTTCAATGCAGGATATAGGCCTCTCGCGTAAGTGAGTATGTATTTGTTATAATCGCCAAACTTAAGAAAAGTCACGAGTCACGTAGCTGAGTGGTTGGGTGATCAGAATTCCAGCCAAGAGACTCGAGTTCGATCCCCAGGTGGCAGTACCAATGAGTTTTTCAAAACTTATGTACGAATTTCATCGTTGGCTTGACATAAAGACGGCGACGGGCTCACCACCGGTCACGTTGTCTCAACAAAATGACTTCGGTGGAAGGTAGGTCAAAGTGACTTAATTGTCTAGACTTGACCTCTGTCTACCCCTGTATTGGGAATTACGTGAAGATATTTATATTATTATTTTTTATTTATATATGCAAGTATATGTACGGCATATATGCAAGTATATGTACGGCATATATGCAAGTATATGTACGGCATATATGCAAGTATATGTACGGCATATATGCATAAGTCACGATAGCCGAGTTGTTGGGTGGTCGGAATGTCGAGTCGAGAGACCTGAGTTCGATCCCCAGGTGGCAGTACCAATGAGTTTTTCAAAACTTATGTACGAATTTCATCGTTGGCTTGACATAAAGACGGCGACGGGCTCACCACCGGTCACGTTGTCTCAACAAAATGACTTCGGTGGAAGGTAGGTCAAAGTGACTTAATTGTCTAGAACTTTGTCTACCTCGGTATTGGGAAAATGCGTGATGATGGAAAAATATTAAATATGAATGCAAATTAAATGAAAGAATATACAACCTGTTTTTGTGGGTGTTGTAAGAGGCGACAATAAAAGCCTTGTACGTAATAATTTCTACCCATAGATATAATCCATTTAAACATGGTTAGACAATTTTTAAACACCAAACTATGGTTTTAAAAAATAACTCATTTTCTATATAACTATTTATTTTCCCTGTTATACATTTTAAAGCACACGGTGAACAACTTTAATTTTTCATCGATATTTCCTAAAATTTCATAGATATTTCCTAAAATTTCATAGATATTTCCTAAAATTTCATAGATATTTCCTAAAATTTCATAGATATTTCCTACAATTTTTTTTTTTTATTTTAATTTGGAAAGGATTTTTTTTGCCACGCTCAAATACATTTTTTGAGAAATACACACCAGTTTAATAGCGTCAATAGCCTAATGGTTTAGGGTTCTGACTGCATAACGCGCATAATTTCGACTATTGTCGTGAACCACTCTAGACACTTATTTTGCAGCTTGGTAAGAATACTAGAAGTATTGTTACTTGATATTGAAATTAATTGATTTTAAAAAGGGAATAGAAAAGCTTATCGACTACTACAAATTACGTCTTTCGAAAATGGTGCTTAAGATCATAGAGCTATTATATTGCAGTGTCCATTAACATCGCTCGTTCATAGAAAGCGGATGAACTGGAAACTTGTCGGAATTGAATGTATCTATAAAACGTTAACTATATAAATCAATAAAGCATTTTTATTTCTTCTAGGATCCCTTCTATGATCTTTCGTTATCTATACATCTGTGGAGATGTTAAGCTTTTTAAAATCAATTTTTCTGACAACCCTAACAGCATCTCATGAGCTTAATGAATAACGAATAGGCTTAGCACCTATCACGTCAAAACTGCTTAATAGTCTAGAACTTTGTCTACCTCGGTATTGGGAAAATGCGTGATGATGGAAAAAATATTAAATATGAATGCAAATTAAATGAAAGAATATACAACCTGTTTTTGTGGGTGTTGTAAGAGGCGACACAATAAAAAGCCTTGTACGTAATAATTTCTACCCATAGATATAATCCATTTAAACATGGTTAGACAATTTTTAAACACCAAACTATGGTTTTAAAAAATAACTCATTTTCTATATAACTATTTATTTTCCCTGTTATACATTTTAAAGCACACGGTGAACAACTTTTTAATTTTTCATCGATATTTCCTAAAATTTCATAGATATTTCCTACAATTTTTTTTTACCTTACAAGTATTACTAGTATTTGTTTATAACATTGATGTTTTTTAGTTTTTATTCAAATGTCAAAGTCAGATATGACAAAATGATCACAGATCTAGTAGAGATCAATTGATAATAACAATGTCCTAATCTCTATGATAACTTTATAGTTATCTCTATCTATAGGACTATCTCGAAATATTTCGACATTCCGCAGACCAAGATACTTCAAGCCGGTGACGGGTAGCAGCATCTAAGGTGCGACGTGCCTGGTACAGGTATCGCCAATCCGCTTGCCAAGCGTTGCATTTTCGGTAATTCCTCACTTCGGGAGAGGGATATGACCTGAAGTGGGCTTTTACAGCATACCTGAGCCCCTTTCAGTGCTCGAAATTCTACCGCAATCTTAATTATTAACTGCCCCCCGCGGCTTTGCTCGCGATTTAACACTTAACGTCGAACCCTAATTATTTTTCTAAAACAAAAGTACCTAAGGTAATCTATATAGCAGTCCCTAAGTATCAGTGATAGTCCTGTTAAAATTGGTCCAGCAGTTTCAGAGATAAGTCGGAAGAAACGGACAGACGAACAAACCAAAAAAAAATAATATATGTACGGCATATATGCAAGTATATGTACGGCATATATGCATAAGTCACGATAGCCGAGTTGTTGGGTGGTCGGAATGTCGAGTCGAGAGACCCGAGTTCGATCCCCAGGTGGCAGTACCAATGAGTTTTTCAAAACTTATGTGCGAATTTCATCGTTGGCTTGGACATAAAGACGGCGACGGGCTCACCACCTGTCACGTTGTCCCGAAAATATCTTCGGTGGAAGGTAGGTCAAAGTGACTTAATTGTCTAGACTTGACCTCTGTCTACCCCTGTATTGGGAATTACGTGAAGATATTTATATTATTATTTTTTATTTATATATGCAAGTAGCATATGTATTTAGTGAAAAGCTGTTAATTTGAAATTACAAACAGATACTTCGATTTTATTTATATGTATAATGTTTCAACATTTTGAAATTATCGCAAATCCCTACTCTGTACGACTCAGTATCATCATGACTCACGTCAGTTTGAACGTAAACAGACATTGTTATATTTATTTTTAGTCTAATGTATTTAAAACAGATATTAATATTTTAATTTTAGACTTGTGCACTCTTAAACCTTATAAATTTTAACTTTATCTAATCTACCGTATATCATAAAAGTCCATGGTTGTATGGGCTTAAGAATATACCATCTCCTTTTCTTCTCGAGGCTGTCGTAAGAGAAAAGCCTTGACAGTATCAATGGTTACCGAGAGATGGCGGGATTATCATCTCATTAATACCAGGATGAAATAAACAGACTGGTGACGGATAGCTGTGTCTAAGGTGCAACGTGCCTGGTACAGGTATCGCCAATCCGCTTGCCAAGCGTTGCATTTTCGGTAATTCCTCACTTCGGGAGAGGGATATGACCTGAAGTGGGCTTTTACAGCATACCTGAGCCCCTTTCAGTGCTCGAAATTCTACCGCAATCTTAATTATTAATCGCCCCGCGGCTTTGCTCGCGATTTAACACTTAACGTCGAACCCTAATTATTTTTCTAAAACAAAAGTACCTAAGGTAATCTATATAGCAGTCCCTAAGTATCAGTGATAGTCCTGTTAAAATTGGTCCAGCAGTTTCAGAGATAAGTCGGAAGAAACGGACAGACGAACAAACCAAAAAAATAATATATGTACGGCAGGTGGCGTGAAGTATATGTACGGGTACATATGCATGGTCACGATAGCCGAGTTGTTGGGTGGTCGGAATTTCGAGTCAAGAGACCCGAGTTCGATCCCCAGGTGGCAGGCTCGTTCTAATGAGTTTTTCAAAACTTATGTACGAATTTCATCGTTGGCTTGGACGTAAAGTCGGTGATGGGCTCACCACCTGTCACGTTGTCCCGAAAATATCTTCGGTGGAAGGTGGGTCAAAGGGACTTAATTGTCTAGACTAGACCTCTGTCTACCCTGTATTGGGAATTTCGTGAAGATATTTATATTATTATTTTTTATTTATATATGCAAGTATATGTACGGCATATATGCATAAGTCACGATAGCCGAGTTGTTGGGTGGTCGGAATTTCGAGTCAAGAGACCCGAGTTCGATCCCCAGGTGGCAGTACCAATGGTTTTTAAACATACGTACGGTTAATACATCGTTGGCTTGGACGTAAAGTCGGTGATGGGCTCACCACCGGTCACGTTGTCTCAACAAAATGACTTCGGTGGAAGGTAGGTGGAAAGGACTTAATTATCTAGACTATTTTTTTTTTTATTTTAATTTGGAAAGGATTTTTTTTGCCACGCTCGAATACATTTTTTGAGAAATACACACCAGTTTAATAGCGTCAATAGCCTAATGGTTTAGGGTTCTGACTGCATAACGCGCATAATTTCGACTATTGTCGTGAACCACTCCAGACACTTATTTTACAGCTTGGTAAGAATACTAGAAGTATTGTTACTTGATATTGAAATTAATTGATTTTAAAAAGGGAATAGAAAAGCTTATCGACTACTACAAATTACGTCTTTCGAAAATGGTGCTTAAGACTGTACATAAGTGTGCAAATTTTGTGGGAAGGCTCATAGAGCTATTATATTGCAGTGTCCATTAACATCGCTCGTTCATAGAAAGCGGATGGACTGGAAACTTGTCGGAATTGAATGTATCTATAAAACGTTAACTATATAAATCAATAAAGCATTTTTATTTCTTCTAGGATCCCTTCTATGATCTTTCGTTATCTATACATCTGTGGAGATGTTAAGCTTTTTAAAATCAATTTTTCTGACAACCCTAACAGCATCTCATGAGCTTAATGAATAACGAATAGGCTTAGCACCTATCACGTCAAAACTGCTTAATTGTCTAGAACTTTGTCTACCTCGGTATTGGGAAAATGCGTGATGATGGAAAAAATATTAAATATGAATGCAAATTAAATGAAAGAATATACAACTCCGTTTTTTGTGGGTGTTGTAAGAGGCGACACAATAAAAAGCCTTGTACGTAATAATTTCTACCCATAGATATAATCCATTTAAACATGGTTAGACAATTTTTAAACACCAAACTATGGTTTTAAAAAATAACTCATTTTCTATATAACTATTTATTTTCCCTGTTATACATTTTAAAGCACACGGTGAACAACTTTTTAATTTTTCATCGATATTTCCTAAAATTTCATCGATATTTCCTACAATTTTTTTTTACCTTACAAGTATTACTAGTATTTGTTTATAATATTGATGTTTTTTAGTTTTTATTCAAATGTCAAAGTCAGATATGACAAAATGATCACAGATCTAGTAGAGATCAATTGATAATAACAATGTCCTAATCTCTATGATAACTTCATAGTTATCTCTATCTATAGGACTATCTCGAAATATTTCGACATTCCGCAGACCAAGATACTTCAAGCCGGTGACGGGTAGCAGCGTCTAAGGTGCAACGTGCCTGGTACAGGTATCGCCAATCCGCTTGCCAAGCGTTGCATTTTCGGTAATTCCTCACTTCGGGAGAGGGATATGACCTGAAGTGGGCTTTTACAGCATACCTGAGCCCCTTTCAGTGCTCGAAATTCTACCGCAATCTTAATTATTAACTGCCCCCCGCGGCTTTGCTCGCGATTTAACATTTAACGTCGAACCCTAATTATTTTTCTAAAACAAAAGTACCTAAGGTAATCTATATAGCAGTCCCTAAGTATCAGTGATAGTCCCGTTAAAATTGGTCCAGCAGTTTCAGAGATAAGTCGGAAGAAACGGACAGACGAACAAACCAAAAAAAGAATAATATATGTACGGCATATATGCATAAGTCACGATAGCCGAGTTGTTGGGTGGTCGGAATGTCGAGTCGAGAGACCCGAGTTCGATCCCCAGGTGGCAGTACCAATGAGTTTTTCAAAACTTATGTACGAATTTCATCGTTGGCTTGGACATAAAGACGGCGACGGGCTCACCACCTGTCACGTTGTCCCGAAAATATCTTCGGTGGAAGGTGGGTCAAAGTGACTTAATTGTCTAGACTTGACCTCTGTCTACCCCTGTATTGGGAATTACGTGAAGATATTTATATTATTATTTTTTATTTATATATGCAAGTAGCATATGTATTTAGTGAAAAGCTGTTAATTTGAAATTACAAACAGATACTTCGATTTTATTTATATTTATAATGTTTCAACATTTTGAAATTATCGCAAATCCCTACTCTGTACGACTCAGTATCATCATGACTCACGTCAGTTTGAACGTAAACAGACATTGTTATATTTATTTTTAGTCTAATGTAATGTATAATGTATGTTAAAACAGATATTAATATATTAATTTTAGACTTGTGCACTCTTAAACCTTATAAATTTTAACTTTATCTAATCTACCGTATATCATAAAAGTCCATGGTTGTATGGGCTTAAGAATATACCATCTCCTTTTCTTCTCGAGGCTGTCGTAAGAGAAAAGCCTTGACAGTGTCAATGGTTACCGAGAGATGGCGGGATTATCATCTCATTAATACCAGGATGAAATAAACAGACTGGTGACGGATAGCTGTGTCTAAGGTGCAAGATGTCTGGTACTGCGATCGCCAACCCGCTTGCCGAGCGTAGGGATTATGGCAATACCTCCCACGGGAGAGGTCCATTTCCAGATGTAGATTATTATAGGTCGTTGTTGTGTCAGGTCGATGTATGTTTGTATGTATGCCAAATCTCACACACCTACTTCGTTAATAAAGGGGTACAAATATTCTCTTCACGTATTAATTTATATTAATTCTTCAGTATTATATGATGTCTATCGTTCACACATGTTGCACAACAGGCTACACGTATTTTTTGCCATATTATAATAAATATTACTCAAGTGCATGTAAGCAATTTAAATAAATAAATAAATAATATTTATTCTAAGTAGTCTTACTTCCATTCTACTGTATTGGAATTTTGGGTGTCGCGTTAGTAAGATTGAAAGAGAGAAGCAATGTTAAAGTTAAGTAGAACCAAACTGTCTGTTGTTTATAAATGAAAAACATTCTTCACGTCGTCTCGGGTGAACTCAATCGAATTTTGTATCACTCATATCTGCACGCATTTATTTCCCGCTTCATGTGTAGCCAGAGGTCTGGACTACTGAAGTCCTTTCGACCGATACTTCATCGACGCTTATTTTGGTAACAAGTGACTAGTGGTGAGCCTGTCGCCGTATTTATGTTCAAGCCAACGATATAAATAGTACATAAGTTTTGAAAAAACTAATTGGTACGACCTCCTGGGAAAAGAACTCGAGTTTCTCGGCTCGAAATCCTATCACTCAACCACACACTTACTCGTGTATGTATGTCGTGATTGTATATGACTTTTGGATAATAATCAAGATTTTTATTAGCTCTACAAATTAAGAGATATTCTGAAGTAGAACACTAAAGTAGTTATTGTTAAACATATTAAATTAATTTGAAAAATATTATGAACCAATGACACACCTGAAGATTAAAATATAATGTCTCACAGCCTTGAATTAATAATGGCCCTCCATTCCACTCCATGTTTCCCCGGGAGGTAATTAATATCGTTGAACTTTGTATATTTTTTACAATGAGTTTCAGTTTAAATGAATAAAATGTATCTATTTGCTGAGTACCTACCCGAGTTATAATACCCCCGCCTACCTCGTGAGAAGTTGAAGGAGGGAGTCGTGTTTTCGCACGTACAATTGTTAATTCCTCAACAAGTAGGTATTTTGTTTAATTGTTAACGGTTATTTTTTGTACCGTTTTTTTGTAAGCTATTGTTTTCGTTAATAACCTTGGTATAAGACACTGAACGTATCAAACAGCAAACTTGGTAAAATTTTGTTAGGAACTAACTACAATTCAAATATCAGTCTTAATATAAAAAAGATGTAAAGTTTCGTTTTTATTTCCACGCATTTTCTCTATACTTAGGGTATACAGAGGTCTCAATAATTTAGTCTACACTAGTTCTCGAGTTTATTTATTTCCTCGAATTTAGTGCTTTCAGGAACCAATGACGTCATCGCCGAAAAATCGGACGTCATTTAGCGATGAAGAGAGTATTAGATTATAAAGAAGTGTATGCGTGCGATGGTCTTAGTGAAGTATTCCGGAGTGACGCCTTGACGGTACACTAGACACGTACTTGGATGACGCTGAGGTCATAGGTATGAAAGAGATTGAATGTGCGATTCAAAGAAATGTGGTAAGGCTGCGCGGCTAGAAAGAGTTACAGCTGAAATAACCAAGTGTGGAAGGTCTTCAAGGCAGGAAAGGTCTTCAAGGAAAGGTTTTCAAGGCAGGACGTAGACCTGGAAGAGGATGCAGGGATTACATCTTTTTGTCCGCTTAATCACAGAAAAGCTTCTATGTTTTTGGATGATCTTGAGAAGACATTTGATACTTAAACTTTTACCGGGCTATGGTGTGGATGGCCCACTGCTAACCTGACCTGTTACTATATGGCGGGTTGTCACGTCGGCCTGGCTATTCATATAGTATCGTGATTGTTGTGTGGGTGTGAAATTAGGTGACATAAAAGTAAATTGCCGATTGTATACTGATGATTTTATTTTTATTTTATTTATAAGGGACTGTTTTCAAGTACCAGAATCTAAAATTAGCTTATTATCCATTTCACATGTATCTTTACAAATATCTGTAATTCAGTTATTCTCTTAAAAAGTATACACAGCTTACAATATGAATTAATGAAAATACACGGTACTGTTAAGTATTAAAATTAAGTGATATAAATAGGAAAGTGTTGTATTATTTGGCATTGAAATAAAAATTATGAGTTGTGATAACTGCGGATTCTATTCAAGCATTTCAGCCAACAAAATAGAAAACCATTTATTAATTTGTTTTTTATAAGGGGTCTTAGTTTTGTTAAAGTCAATGTTTACACTAAGAGTGACAAAATTTAATAAACTTGTCCTAAACCTAAGGTTAAATATATAATATTATATGAAATGTATTGAAGAAATCACTTAATATTCAATGTTACATGATCATATTTCGTACTTTATTCGTCACTTTTCTGCATGTTGCTACGTTAAGTTATAATTCTGCGTAAAAACCCCTTGTGTCTCCAATCGCTTATTATCCGTAGGTACTTCTTTCGCCGAAAAGGGGAGAGAGTTCGTTGATCTTACGGATTTTGTTGGAAATGTACGAGGGTGTGATATAAGCCCGTGAAAAGCGAGATAAATTATAATAAAGGCGAAAACGCAGTAGAATGCTGAAGTTTTTGTGCGTTTGAAAATAAAATCAGTCTCAATAGTAACACAAATTTCACTTGTCTAATATTGCAATTTTTGAATCTACCACCTCGCACTGTCTCTCTGTCTACTCCAGCAGATGCTCAATAGATTTTTTTGGTGGGATAAAAAATATTTTATTGCATTCTTATTGATGGTAAGTGGTTATCGCAATCATTAGACGCAAAACGATGTAAATCAAAGAAGGTTACAGCGCTTTGTGGGGATTGAGGTGGTATCACACATATTTTACAAACTGGAGCTGGCCCGTTTGAAGAATAAATATAGTGCGAAACCGCCAAATAGAAGCTAAAGCTTATAATGACAGGGCCCAAGCGCGTAGGAATACCGTCGGCTCATCCCATCACGCAGAGCAAACACAAAGCGGTGATATAGACACGTCTATGGCACCAGAAAATAAAGTATTCAAACTTCTAGAGAAAATGGGCTAGTCGAAGGGCGAGAGCCTCGGGACAACCAAGGTGACAAGGAACCTATGCCGCTGGTTAGCAACGAGGGTAAATGTTGGGGTAGAACTTGAACTACCCAATGGTAGTTCAAGTTCTACCCCAACATTTTGTCTGCCAACATCGAAACTGGGACCTGTTACTCTGCGATTGGCGGCTCGGACCAAAAATGTTTCGGCCTCCAGCGAAAGATTTTCAAGAATCAGGAGATTATGATTCATAATAAATTAATTATTACTAGCTTTTACCCGCGGCTTCGCTCGCATTGAATTTTTTTATTTTTCTTAAATAATATTTTTTTTAATAAAAAGTACCCTATGTTACTTCCAATACCTCCTAGAGTATGTTTGATAAGTTTCATGATGATCGGTTGAGTAGTGTTCGTGTGAAAGCGTAACAAACAAACTTACATCCACATTTATAATATTAGTAGGTTTAGTAGGGATTATTTACTATACGCCCGACATTTTATTATGTATCTTTCTATCCGTAATGTATCTTTCAACTGGCATACCAATAGAATTACTCAACTGTTTGTAAGCAGAAATGCGTGAGTGTCTAGAACTGACCCAGAGGACTTCTACAGAGTCAGTCAGACACAACCAGGAAAACAAAGTTAACATTACTATTTCAATACAACAGTTTCATTGTACGGACTTACTTTTTTTGTTAACAAAAGCAGGAAATCGATCTTTTAATGGGATTTTTTAATGTTTGTCCGTTTATTTACGTGTCTCTACAATAGCGGCTGCAAAAATTATGTAATATTGTCCTGGCCTTCAACCTGCTGTGTCTGACTTGCGAAGGTCTGCAAGTGAGCAGTTTAGAAGCTTTCAGTTTTGATTATTATATAAAAAATATCTTCACGCAATTCCCAATACAGGGGTAGACAGAGGTCTAGTCTAGACATTTAAGACCCTTCGACCCACCTTTCACCGAAGACATTTTTAGGACAACGTGACAGGTGGTGAGCCCGTCGCCGTCTTTATGTCCAAGCCAACGATATAATTCGTACATAGATTTTTAGAAAAACTCATTAGTACGAACCACTTGAGGATCGAACTCGGGTCTCTTGACTCGAAATTCCGACCACCCAACCACTCGGCTATCGTGACTTTTTTTTATATTTAATTTTAATTATTATATTTTTAATTATTATATTGATGTTATATTTAATTTTTAAGTTTTGACGAGGTTCATATATACGTGATTATATTTGCTCACAGCTATTTATTGTGTGAGGCCCACAAAAATTGCATTACCCCATTGTGTAATCCACGAATATATATATATATATATATATATATATATATATATATATATATATATATATATATATATATATATATATATATATATATATATATATATATATATATATATATATATATATATATATATATATATATATATATATATATATATAGATATATATATATATATATATATAGATATAGATATATATATATATATATATATATATATATATATATATATTTTAATGGATATATATTTACTTACATAAGTATTCATATATACATGTAAACATCCATGACTCGAATACAAACATTCAAATTTATCACACAAATATTTGTCCCTAGCGAAATTCGAACTAGCAAGCCCATAGCCACGAAAGCAGGATCACTATCAACTAGGCTAGAGGCGCCGGTCGTTTTGTTGGATGTCCCCTATAATACGAATTACGGACCTAGACCTACCCTATTAACTTCGGAACTATCGGATTACGTCACATGTTATTATGCTAATGTAACGTTTACGTATACTACTATTTTAGATTATCCACGTCAATTTTTTTATTAGGTTGACGTAAGTCCCGATACCATTTAGATAAACGGTCTAATCTATTTAATGAAATTTGACTTCATAACCATAGACATTGAATGAATTACATGTTGTGACTGCTTATTGATTAAAAAGATATGATATGTTGATAGTTATTATATAAATTTACCTGTAATATATTTAAGTCTACTTTGGAATAAAATGGATTTAATAAAATACGTGAGATAGTTAACAGACTCAGGTGTTTGCGGAAATTCATTATTATAGAGATGTTATTATAAAATTCCGCATACCAAAATAAATAGCATACGTTACCTGGTCCGAAGACAAGATGAGTTATTTTTTCTACACAACTATACAAAATATTGAGTATGTGGTCTTCTTGCGCTGCTTATTTACCTTTTTATTAAATTATTTACAAAGTAAGGGAGAATCGAATTAATTTTCTATGTTTGTAAATTCTGTGTTTAAAAAAAACGAAGACATCAATATTTTTTGTAAGTTCTGGGATTGAATAATATGTTATCTATGCAACATTAATCAAAAAAAATATTCTTAAATGCATCTTGCGGCAAGGAAAGTAAATTAAATTAAAAAAAAATATCTTCACGCAATTCCCAATACAGGGGTAGCCAGAGGTCAAGTCTAGACAATTAAGTCCCTTTGACCCACCTTCCACCGAAGATATTTTCGGGACAACGTGACAGGTGGTGAGCCCGTCGCCGTCTTTATGTCCAAGCCAACGATGAAATTCGTACATAAGTTTTTGAAAAACTCATTGGTACTGCCACCTGGGGATCGAACTCGGGTCTCTCGACTCGAAATTCCGACCACCCAACAACTCGGCTATCGTGACTTTAAATTAAATTTGAAGAAAGAATTTAAAATAATATTTGTCCTTTTCAATATACTCTCCCTTATCTCCAATATGTTTTCTGATTTTATCAAATAATTTATTTAAACCATAGAAAAAAAATTTTTTCGAAGCCTTCAACACTTTTTCTCAATACGCCGAAATCGTTTCGAATCGACTTCTTCATCGTTTGTAATTTTTTGTACTTAGGTAGGGGTAGCCATCGTAATGTAGCTCTCATGGACTGGCGCGATGTTGTGAAAAAGCAAAACCACTTTGTAACTGTTTTCGCCTTCTTATTTCTTAGTGGTGGTTCTGCCTTTCGAGTAGGCTGCCGTAGTATAGTAGTATAATATCCGGCGATATTGACGCCTTGACCATGTTGTTGAATTGCAGTGGTGTTGTCCCCGAATGTAACACTTTTAAACTTCTTAGGCGGGGATATTAGTTTTTTTTTTATTCTATTGCTTCGTTTCCCAGTTAGTCACACTCAAAGTGCTGAACCCACGATTAGGTTTGGTTCATAAACTCATGTCGATTTTCTAGGCCTAGATTATGGAGAATGTTCAAAATTGTACTTACTGGGTGAATAGGAGTATCCAATCATTTCATCATCAAGAACATGTTTTTCCCCTGTATCGAGAAGCTGACTTGGCCGATAAAAATGGCTGTAAAAACAAAATTTACCCAAAACTTAGTATTTATAGCAAAGTTTAATCATAAATTAGTCCTAGGTACACCAAAAAATTTCCAGTTTTTTTAAATTCTTTCATTCTTTGAACTTTTTGACCCATCTATCATTGTTCATCCAAATTAATAAAATATATATTACATAAAGAAATCAGCGTTTTTCCCAGCTTGGATGATGAACTTCATGTCAACGCGAACCTTTTAGATTTACTGTAGTAAATATACTCTCAACAGACATGGCGATATCTCAAAAATGAGTCACAAAATTTACCCAAAACTTAGTATTTATAGCGAAGCTGAATCATAAATTAGTCCAAGCTATACCAAAAACTTCCTGCTCTTTTTAATTCTTTCATTCTGCGAACTCTTTGACCCATCTATCATTGTTCATTCAAATTAATTAGACACGTAAAATTGATCGGACTATGCCAAATTCCTCATTTTGTTAATTGAAAAATCTTTTCTTCTTTAATATTGTTATTATAGTCATAATAACTTAAAGTAATATAGCTCAAATACAGTGAACGTTAAAAATTTAAAATAATGTCGATTTTTCTTTCCAGCCGGCTGTTGGCCCTTCGGGGGCCATCAGCAAAGTGCACAAATCGGATCGGAAGATCGGGCATCGGCGTGTCGGCGAAGGCGGCGAGATCACCTACAAGAAGATTCAGTCATCGCAGATTATGGGCTCTATTCAACTCGGTAAGGTTATGAAATGAAATTGAAATGAAAGTGAAATGAAAAAAAAAAATGAAAAACTTTAAACTGAATTATAGTAATCTACTTAAATAGTATACGTATGTATATTGCCGCAAGATTCGAAAAACAGCCGATGGATTTACTTGAAATGTCGTCTGGTGATTGCATCGTTACTCAAGAGTGAATTGCGTTTGTGAATGCTTTGTATGCCGAAGTTTCTACCGCAACTGGAAAATAGTAATTTGTTATCTAGATTGCCATGGTAACCGTTATTGTCGTCTAACAAATGATATTCTATGTATTAAAAATTGTTTTTCTTGATAATCTTTTCTTGATTAAGCCACAATGAAGCGATGCTGAATTTCAACTAGTTAGATACTTTCATAACATATATAACGACTTGTAAAAGTCTACTCCAGGCCGTCGGCCTCTCCCGTGAATGAGGGTTTGCCGTTACCGTCTCGCTTGGCTAGCAGAATGACGATCGCAGTACCAGACACCTCGCACTTCAGAGGCTGCGGCCCGTCGCCGGTTTACCTGACTTTTGTCTGGTATTTTTTTAGATGGCAATTACCCGTCTCAAAAAATCTTAATGGAATTTTCAAGACTTTTTGCTTAGTAGCCTTTTACGACCACGGGAATAAATTAGGCGATATACTTTTAAAAAGTATTCAGGCGAGCCATTTAATTACGAATTACTGACACATTTTGTACTTTTCGGTCCTTTCAATTATTTCTAACGAAATAGCAGATATCAATTTTCTAAGTTCATTTGGAAATTACGGCGAAGAAACTTTTCAAGTTTTAATATTTAAACATTATTTGTACGCTGAGTTGAGCAAATTAACTTTTGCATCTGCTTCTGAATTACTATAATTTGTAATTGAAACAGAAATTTGAGTAAAAGTCTTGAGTAGAATTAAGAATAAATTTTTTTAGAAACAAGTTTTTTGTTGTAACTAAAATTAAAACCTTTTTCAGTACCTATGTATCCGAAATCGTCAATAAAATTTTTAATAATAATAACAATAAGACTGTGACCGTGTGGACGGAGAAAGAGCTCGACGGGAGGTTCTGTAGGGCTCTACAGAGCTCTAAGCGAGCCTTTCGTAGATTCGTACTGTCGCCTCCCTCAACTGGCTACGTTCCGGTGACCTATTTAGGGAAACCGAGGGTTTCGTCTATGTGATATAGAATCAGGGTATTAAGACGAACAACTATTGGATACATCCTGAGGTATGGCACCGTCGAAATCTGTCGAGCTTGCCGCCATCCTGGGGAGTCACAGTTGTTCCATACTTTCTAACTCTGAGTATCTGCATAGACACAACCTAGTAGCCAGGGTTCCGACAAACACCTGAGGTGACTGGGTCTCCGTGACGGACGGCTTCGAGCTCAAATGCCGCCCGCATCGTTCGCCGATTTCTCTCACTTTCACCCTTATCCTAGCCTGCCCTGCGGCGGGGGGGGGGGGGGATTTCCGTTTGCTTGGGACTAACAAATCCCCCATAATAATAATAATTTATTTGCTTAAATATATGTGAAACAATGTTGGTGCATTAATGTAAAATTTGAAGAATAAAATAAGATTATTAGATGAGACTAAATTATGTAAGAGTTAAACTTCACTCGAGATTATAGAGAAAGTAACTAGGCTTTGTACGCCTAAGATAGACTAAAAGGCATAATGACATTGACATTTTTTGGGTTCGATAAACAGTTTTTAAGGTAATATTAATTAAATAAGTTTAAATTTGTTTCATAATATTAAATTCATACGCCACGATAGCCGGGATCAGAATTCGAATCAAAGATACCCGAGTTCGATCCCCATGTGGTTGCTCATACCAATAGGTTTTTCAAAAAACTAATGTTCGATTTATATCGTTGGCTTACACATAAAGACGGCGACCGGCTTACCGCCTGTCTCGTTGTCCCAAAAATATCTTGGTCTACCCCTGTATTTGGAATGGTGTGAAGATTTTTATTATTTATTATTTATTTTATTATTAATTTATTATGTACTTGTGCGAGTTATAAGTTTCCTAATTATTAGTTAATTATCCAACTTATGATTATCACGCATTTATAGAGAATGCACTTAAGAAAATGAAACACCTTTATTTAAAACGAGATAATTTATTTTTTCTGTGTAGGTTTTTTACGGAATAAAATTTTACCATAATTATCACTTAAAAATGTGCTATATCTACATCTCATTTACATATAGCGAACCTTGGCCACCCAGGTGACGAGGTAGTAGCATGTTGACAATTTTGTTAGTCATCCATCAATATATCGTACCCCTTTGAATATCTGAATCGCAGACTAAAAATTTACGGCTACAGTTAGGCAGTTCTTATTTTTTTTCCCCTGGGGTAGAAGGAGCTCTACACAATTTCTTCCCCTCGACCCAGGGCCGTTGTGTCAGGTTGTGTTGGGCTAGTCTAACTGATAGTATTTAAAAAAATTTAAACGCCTTAAAATAACACTAAAAATCACAAAATCGAGTACAAAATATTCATATTCATCATACAAATGTTCAAATTCCCCTAGCGGGATTGGAACCCGCAACTCCATAGCTTCGAAGACAAGGTCACCCCAACTGGGCTATCGGATTATCTGATCGGTGTAATGTTTCATAATCGAGTATTCATTCATTCATACGGGCTTTTTCTTTTATACATATGGTTTCTGAAACTTGCGTGTTTACTATGAGAACACATTCCAAGCATGTCTTCATGGCATAGCCATTGCGATGCGTCGAAAGTAAATAAACGTTCAGTGAAAAATCGTCTCGAAAATATTCTTCGTGGAAATTATTTTTGCATTTTTTGTCGGTTCGTTTCATCTTTTTTTTTTTTAAGTTTATTTTTATCTCTTTAGCATGAACCCGTTGCCGACTTGAGATGGTGTAGGTGTATTATGCCATCCCACTATCACAAAATCCGATTATTAATGAATTGCAATTAAAATTATCAAATTTATAAATAAATATCTTCACGCAATACCCAATACAAGGGTAGACAGAGGCCTTCGTCCCTTTGACCCTCCTTCCACCGAAAATATTTTCGGGACAACGTGACAGGTGGTGAGCCCGTTGCAGTCTTTATGTCCAAGCCAACGGTGTAATTCGTACATAAGTTTTTGAAAAATCCATTGGTACGAGCCTGCCACCTGGGGATCGAACTCGGGTCTCTTGACTCGAAAATTTTTTTGGCCCTGAGAGCAGGGTATGTGTGCCTCCGGTTACCTGCACACACCAGACGAAACTCAGAAGTTTGTTAGACTTCTACTTCACGTCGATGTTCTGTGTGGTCGTGGTACTTCCCCGGTCGAGCCGGCCCATTCATGCAACAACAAAAGCAGATGTGCGGCTCTACCACTGTAATGTATAATGTCCCAAATAGCCTTTAGTGAAAGGTAGATTAAAAGGACTTAATTGTTTTGACCTGTATTGGAAATATGCGTGAAGATAAAAGTAATAATTAACAGTGAATTATTGTAAAATAAGGTAATTTCCGCAAGTCCATTACTCCGCTGGTTCGCAGTCGGGTTTATTAATGGCGGATTTATAGCGTTTGTTTTGGAACGCCCGTAGTCATTAGCACCTATTAAACAGTCCGCGAGGCGGGAACGTGAGACCGGCTCCATTGGAATAATACATAGATAGATAGGCACAACATCACATACATTGCTCCGATCCCAATGTAAGAAGCTAAAGCATTTGAGGTATGGGAATAGGAAACAACGAAGGCACCACAAACACCCAGGCCCGAGAAAATGTAGAAAAAGTGGTTTTTCTACATTGACCCATCCGGGAATCGAACCCGAGACCTCGAGATGGCGACTTTAAAAACCGATGTTTACGTCACTCGTCCCCGGAGGGGTCGGGTATAGACGGAATTAGCCGGAACAAACAGACAGACATATAAAATATTCTAAAAATGTTATTTTGGTGTATGTAATACATGTAGTAAAAACGGCTATTTCAATATTACAACCATACACTCCAGTCTTATTGATAATGAATTTCCGCAAAGTAACGTTTATCTTTTTGTTTTATTTATTTATATTCAGAAAAAAAAAACAAATTACAAATGAAAACAACAATACACTGTACTATAAAACCTAGTGGTTTTTTTTTGTACAATGGAGTTCGTCCATACAGATAACATTATTTAGCAGTTTACTCATTATAAACCAGATAGTTTACATTAATAATTACGAACATGATATAGGAAATTTTAGTGATCTGTTTAAATTATTAGTTCAAATTCGTAACGAATTTGTAGGTGAAATCTAAAATAGTAGTAAGCTAGCGAATTGTTAATAAACAACAATTTCGTAATATTTTAATTATATGCAAATTATTTTATCGACTAATCCATCTTACTATTACTGATAGATTCATAAAATGGAATCTCCAATAAAATATTAACGTTTCATTTTTTTTTTGAAAAGGGAGGCAAACAAGCAGGTGGCTCACGTGATTGTAAGTGATTATCGCCGCCCATGAACACCCACAATACCAGAGGCATAGCAGATGCGTTGCCAGCCCTTAAGCCCCCAGAACTGGGGAAGGGGGTGTGTAGTTTGTTAGACTTCTACTTCACGCCGTTATTCTGTGAGGTTGTGGTACTTCCCCGCTCGAGCAGGCCCATTCATGCAACAACAAAAGCTGATGCGTGGCTCTACCACTGTTAACTGTTTCATTACTATTTTCTATGGAGGCACTCGGTAACATCAGCAATGGCATTAATAATGTATGCCATCATTGAGAATAATTGCAACGATGAGTTGTTAATATGTTAAGAATATACCAGCCCAGTTTTTCTTGTGGGAAGAAAGGGGAATTTACAATTGGCTGCCGACAGATGGCGGAATAATAAATGCAAATATACTAGACCAAAATTCAGCAGACTGGTGACCGGAAGCAGCGTCTATGATGCGAGTTATCTAGTAGTAGAGTTAATAGTATTATTATGTCTTATGGTACATTATTTTGTTATCTCAAGATGTCGGAAATCGTGAGAGCTTTAAAGCTAAACTTACACATTTAATACGCATGTAATTATCTAATGTCAAACATTCACGCAAGCATACGAAGTATGTTATAATATAATAGCTGCTCTCGACTCTTTATAAAAACTATTCTAACTTTATATGTACGGTTTTATTTTAAAAATTTGCGCTTTTTATTTATTACTGCCTGTTGCCCGCTGCATGGGCCTCGTGAAACTTTCAAAATATCTTCACGCAATTCCCAATACAAGGGTAGATAGAGGTCTAGTCTAGACAATTAAGTCCCTTTGACCTACCCTCCACCGAAGATATTTTCGGGACAACGTGACAGGTTGTGAGCCTGTCGCCGTCTTTATGTCCAAGCCAACGATATGAATCGTACATAGGTTTTGAAAAAACCGATTGGTACGAGCCTGTCACTTGGGGATCGAACTCAGGTCTCTCGACTCGAAATTCCGACCACCCAGCCACTCGGCTATCGTGACAAACCTCGTGATACTTAATCGCCGAAATAATTTAAACTCCTGGATAAAAGTATTCTATATCCTTTTTTAGAGTTCAAACTACTTCGCACAAATTTCGTATTTCAAAATTTAGTAACGATATGAAATAATTTAATAATTAAAGTAATTTATGTGTACTTATTTTATAATTATATATTAATAATTAATTTTTAGGTCTAATTAATGTATGATGTACTATCTGGTGTAGGCGTTTTTGACAGCGCGGTAAATGTACCCGCCAAGAGCACCAAAGAGCTTCAATGTTTACAAAACAAACACGTATCTGTAAACTCCACTCCATTTATACGCCACTGTTTATTACTAGAATAAAACAGTGCGTGTAAGCGTGGGATGTATTGTTATGTAACCAGTAGTACAACACTTAGAATTACAGAACAGTCTAAAAATAAA
Source organism: Sericinus montela (assembly GCA_029286605.1). NCBI lineage: Eukaryota > Metazoa > Arthropoda > Insecta > Lepidoptera > Papilionidae > Sericinus > Sericinus montela. Next base: position 4,493,469 of record JAGSMR010000034.1, on the reverse strand, counting down.
AAAAATACATAGATACGGACTACGTCACATACATTGCTCTGATCCCAAATTAAGTAGCTAAAGCACTTGTGTTATGGAATCGGAAACAACGAAGACATATCACACACACCCAGACCCCAGAAACTCGACTTTTTCTACATTAAGCAGGAATCGAACCCGGGACCTCAAAGCTATGAAAACTGTTGTGTACGCTATTCGACGACGGAGGTCGTCAATTATAATACAATGACGATGATGACAACCTACATTATAATGATGATGTTCTCACTTGGTAAGTGCGATAAAAAAAGGTAAACCAATCAAGTGAGAAATAGTTTACTGATGCTGTTTGTTACTCTTTTCTATGCTAAAGTTTGGTATTCCAATCTAGAAATAAGATTTGTATAAGAAATAAATTGTACCGGGTCTGGATAAAAAAAATATTTTCAAAAAATAAAAAATATCTTCACGCAATTCCCAATACAGGGGTAGACAGAGGTCAAGTCTAGACAATTAAGTCCCTTTGACCCACCTTCCACCGAAGATATTTTCGGGACAACGTGACAGGTGGTGAGCCCGTCGCCGCCTTTATGTCCAAGCTAACGATGAAATTCGTACATAAGTTTTTGAAAAACTCATTGGTACTGCCACCTGGGGATCGAACTCGGGTCTCTCGAATCTAAATTCCGACCACCCAACAACTCGGCTATCGTGACTTAAAAAATATTTAGTTTTCTAAATATCAAAGTCATATGTTCCACTTTCATAATCTGTCGGGTTATAATTTAGTTGATTGACAAATATTTTCTTAGTCAAATTATAAACATTATGTCAACAATATTTACGTAATAGGTGTTTGGGGCAATAAGTTAAGGACAGTTATATGGATAGAAGATTTAGTAATGACAGGAAGTGATGATAAATCGAAAGTAAACATATATTAACAGAAATAGATTTTTGGAAGCTTAAAGGTTACATTACATAACACAACACTACAAACAAAAACAACCGTGCATGAATGAACGGATCAATTATCCAACTGTAATTTCAGCAAACATCAAATATTTATAATCTGCTTTGAGGCTAAAAGGAAAAATAGTAATTTTTCCTTATTCGAAGGAATTTTAAAGTATTTTTTATCTTATTTGCTATGATGTTGAAATGAGATGTTTTGTAAGTTTTTATCTATTCATGTTTATTTTCTAGGAAACGCAATGTGTGATGGCTTAAATTTATTTTCATGGTATTTATGTCACAAAATGATGCCAACCTTATCATGAAAATTCACATGTACGCATGAACTGAAAATTGGAAGTGTCTAAAAAAATGTCGTTCATATGGTATCCAGTACCAAATATGAGATAAAAAAAAAAGTTAAGTAATTGGCTCAAGTTAGAATTCGAACTCGGATCGCTTGTCTAATATGCTATCCGTTCGCATAATTCCCGGAAAACAAAACACAATATAAATATATCACTACATTGCTCCGCACCAATGTAAGATGCTAAAGCACTTGTCGGAACAAATCGGAAACAACGAAGGCCCAAACACCCAGACCCGAGAAAATGTAGAAAGAAAAAAGAGAAAGATCGGAAATCGAATCTGGGAACTCGAGATGCAGACACCTTGAAAACAGGTGTTTACGCCCCTCGTCCACGGAGGTCGTCAATCATTATCAAAAAGTATAAATAATGTTATATTCTGAAAGTCACAATAGCCGAGTGGTTGGGTGGTCGCCATTTCGAGTCGAGAGACCCGAGTTTGATCCCCAGGTGGCAGGCTCGTACCAATGAGTTTTTCAAAAACTTCTGTACGAATTATATCGTTGGCTTGGACATTTCTTTTTATAGAATAGGGAGACAAACGAGCAGGTGGCTCACGTGATGGTAAGTGATTACCGCAGCCCATGAACACCCGCAATACCAGAGGCATAGCAGATGCGTTAACGGCCTCAGAGTGCCCCCCCCCCCCGATTTGGGGGAGGGGGGTGTGTGGGCCTCCGGTTAGCTGCACTCACCAGACGAAACGCAGAAGTTTATTAGACTTCTACTTCACGCCGGTACTCTGTGAGATCGTGGTATTTCCCCGGTTGAGCCGGCCCATTCATGCAACAACAAAAGTTGATGCGTGGCTCTACCACTGTAAAGACACATGAAGACGGCGACAGGCTCACTACCTGTCACGTTGTCCCGAAAAATATCTTCGGTGGAATGTGGGTCGAAGGGACTTAACTGTCTAGATTAGACCTCTGTGTACCCCTGTATTGGGAATTGCGTGAAGATATTTATTTTTTTATATTATAAGTTATATTCCAAATAGCTCAGAGTTCTACGACAGATTCATTTCGCATTGGAATAGGATTGAACGCGACTGGGAACATTAATCTTATTACCGTTGCACGTAATCGAATTAACAATTAGCGAGCTATCGCTTTCGTATGACCTATTTATTGCTGCGTTCGGATATTGCAAATATGCTTGATACTTAAAGTATAGCAGATAGACAAAATTATAGACATGAGAAAGAAAGGAGGGAGTACTAGTGAGTACTGAGATGACGGGAAATAGAGGAGAATGGAAGAAGAAGGCATGTTGACGACCCCACATAGCATGGGATAAGGGTAGGAAGAGGAAGAAGAAAATAGACAAAATTGTAGGTTGTTGATTTAATCAATTTGGGTAAGGTTTGTTTTGTTTAGGCTAATGACGAAAAATCGAGCGATAGGCTCACCACCTGTCACATTGTCCCATAGGAGCTTTGGTCTTTGATCAAAAGTATAGTCTAGATCTGGCCTTCCTCAGTATTGGGAAAATGCTTGAAGAAAATTTTTTAAAAATATAATTATTAAAGACGAAAAAAAATTGCTGTGTGTCATCGGCCTGAGGATCTAGTACTCTTTTGTTCTCGTTTTTTTTCTGCTATGGCCTATTTGATAACGTCCATGGTCGAGTGGTGCATACACCGGTTTTCATTGTGTCCCCACCTCTGATATCCCGTGTACGATTCCCGCGTCGAGTCAATACAGTCAACATTTTTATACATTTTCTCAGGTGTTTGTGGTACCTTCGTTTGTTATACTTTGGGGATCAGAGTGATGTATTTGATTTTTCTTGATTTTTCCCTATTTATGTATCTATTTTTTACTATCTTTTTAAATTAATGCAAATTTTTTACGTTAAAAACAAAGAAAATGCCGTGTGGCATTGGCGTAAGAATTAATCACTCCACTTTCTTCCCTTGGGTGTCGTAATAGGCGATTAAGGGAAAACCAGTACAAAGCAATAGCTACTGGCAGATTGCGAGATAACCATCTCTATGGGCTTACTATAAAATAAAATATATAAAAAAATATCTTCAACCAATTCCCAATACAGGGGTAGATAGAGGTCTAGTCAAGACAATTAAGTCCCTTTGACCCAATTCCCACCGAACATATTTTAGTGACAACGTGACAAACGTGAGCCCGTCGCCGTCTTTATGTCCAAGACAACGATATAATTCGTACATAACTTTCCAAAAACCGAATGCTACGAGCCTGCCACCTGGAGATCCAACTCGGGTCTCTTGACTCGAAATTCCGACCACCCATCCACTCGGCTATCGTGACTTAATATCAACCTTAACAGTTTTATACAGACGTAGTTCTGCTTTAGAATTCATTAAAACTGTCCTATATTAGGCACGCCAGCTAAACTCATAAAAAAATTAAAATCAGTGAAATATTTTCGAAGTTCGTCATAAGCAACAACGTGACACGAGAATTATATATAATAGATTATATGAGATAATTTATACTTGCGATTGTAGTCTTTTGGTGAAAGTGTATGTAATTAAAATTTATTGTTGCACACTTGTAAACTTATACTTTAACTTAATTTATACTTTACTTTAATTTATACTTTAATTGAACCAACCAGTTTCGCCTTTCGGCATCATCAGAAAATTGATGCAGACATACATATTTTAAAATTTTATTTATTGAAACTACCCTCAATAAGTGAGAAATAACGTAAAAAAATAAAAATAATAAATTAGTAGACGGTAGATAGAAATTTAGAGATAACATTTCAAAAGAATTGCTACAAAGTTTGGGGAAAAAAACCGAACAAAATGTTAACAGATTGTATGATGTAGCTCTGTTTTTGTAACTGTGTTACTGAACACTAGTAACATTAAATGGGTTATAACTGATATTACTGACTTGATCATTATTCACGACTCAACTTCCGCCGTAGAATCGCTACTTTTAATATCGTCGAGACATTAGCCTGGAGCGATATAAACTGAACGACCTTCCAACATATGGATTAATCAGTAACACTATGCTAATATTCAAGCTATGTCTTGATTTTAATAGTTACGATAGCCGAGTGGTTGGGAGGTCTGAATTTCGAGTCAAGAGACCCCAGTTTGATCCCAGTTGGGAGGTTCGTACCAATGGGTATTTCAAAAACATGTACGAATTATATCGTTGGCTTGGACGTAAAGACGGTGACGGGCTCACCACCTGTCACGTAGTCCCAAAATATCATCGTTGGAAGGTGGGTTGAAGGGACTTAATTGTCTAGACTAGACCTCTATCTTCCCCTATATTGGGAATTGCGTGAAGATATTAATTAATTAATTTATTTATTTATTTAGTCTTGATTTAGGGTGCGGACTGCGAAACAACTTCGCAGGTTCGAGCTTGGGATTCGACTATTGACGTAAACCATCCAAAGACAAGCATAGTGGCATAGTTGGAGTGGTAAACAAGAATACCAGTAAAGTTAAATGGCATTGCTGGTATTTTTTTTAAATTACCTATATTTTCGGGCATTTATCGGGCATCGTGAAATGAGGACCTACAGACAAAGAGCGTTTCTTACTCCCGATTTCAGAAGTAAAGCAAAACGCTTCACCGCTAACCCATGTCTCGATTCTCCTTGTTAGCGTTGTTGCAGACGTCTGTTTTCAAGGTCGATTCATGTTAATTGATGATAGAGCCATAACACGGGGTCTTGTTAATAAGACTGTAGAGACTATTTTTCATTAACAAACACCCGTGCAAACTTATTAAAGCATCCGTTCATGTTATATACGTAAATTGTTTTGTTAAAGGACTCATTACGTAACTATTATCGCATATATTAACAGTTTTGGTGTCAGTGTTATATATTCTCTCGGTTTCATTTTAACATACCTGACATTTACTGGTAGATATAGATACATCTTTACTGAAAATACTCAATTAAATGTTGGCATTTTATACTCGCACATGTCAATTTGTCCATAACTTGCTTTGGTTATTTGGTATCCTTTCGCTGCTTTATCATGCTTCACATCAAAATTTTAGCATTACTAGTCATGTAGCCTAGTCTAGATTTTTTGTTACTCTACAAGCTATGGTAAGCTCCTAAAATGACAGCATCGTAAAATTTTTGTTAATTGAAATTATAATATGGCGACGTCAAAAAGGAGGTTTTTTTTTTAAATAAAGACTAGAGTTTTCAACCGTTCTTCATTTGAAATATTTTTTCGAACCGTTGAAATTTTTGACGTTCATTCGATGATGTAGTACCCATAAAATTATAAATAACACATACCTAAATGTACTTCGTTAAATATAGTTACGTTTTGTACTACTCCTGATCTCATTCACTACATTTTTGTACATTATATAGTTTCATAATATATATAGGGTATATTATGCACATTGTCTTTTTTTTCCAAACTATATGAATACGGCGATGGGGTCTCCACCTGTCACGTTGTCCCGAAATCTTCGGTGGAAGGTGGGTCGAAGGCACTTAATTGTTTAGACTAGACCTCTGTCTACCCCTGTATTGGGAATTGCGTGAAGATATTTATTTATTATTTTTTTACATTTTTGTTTCATATTCGTCAAGCAAGTGTTCTAATCAATTCATATATAAAATATAATTCAGCCGCCTTGCACGCTACTGTACGCCGCCGAGATAGGATCGCATGCGAATTAGTCATCGTCAGTTTGTAAACGTGTTTGCGTGAAACGACGCGATTGGGTTTTATCTGTGACGTGGCGAAACTGTCCGGGAGGAAGCTGTAGTGTATATGCCTACTATATCTTCAAGCATTTTTCTATTCTGGTCTTTACCAGTGTTTTCGACCTACTTTTCATTTAAACTTAGTTTCGAAACGTGTCAGGTGGTAAGCTTATCGCCGTCTTAATGTTGGTACAATATTTTAACAATTTTATGTAGATAAATATTTATAAATACACGATAACGTCCATGAATCGAGCACACACTTTATATTACACATATTAATTAAACAAATGTTTGCCCCAGGAGGCTCGAAGCCCGAAGGCCATATGGGGCTATATAGGGTCGTCATGTGTATGACTGTAACAGTTAATTTGATAACCGATATAAAACTGGAGCTGCGCGGTTGAGATCTGTCATCTTCTTTATTCATGTGGATAATGTAGCAGTTGTCATAGGAAAGGCTGTCACAATCTCTTCGCACTTTCTAGAATTAAACTTTGCGACGCGATTTTTTCGTTACGCCTCATAAACTCATAACGTATTTTTCTGAACATAAAATCAGTCTTCGGTTTTGGTGTTGGCGCCATAAAACATGGCAAAAGAAAGAGATCAGAGTATATTTCATAATTCAGTTTTTTATGAATATTTTTGTTAAATACAAAAACACGCAGATTGCACGATACCAGTCCGATTGCCAAGTGGGGTATTAACGCATAACCTCCCTTATGGGAGTCGTCTGTATCATGGACAGAAATAGGCAGACCGTTATTTATGTATGTTATATAATAATACAAATTTATTTCCTAAAAAAATTTAAGTTATCACTTGGTGCATTCTGGTTGGTGCTACTAGCACCATAGAGCCGCCGCCTATCACTGGAGCTTTCTCGCAAAACCTCTCCAGTTTCTAAACTGTTTCAAATTATTTAAGAGAATGCGTAAGTAATAGAAACTTACAGGCTTACTACTTTACAATGCCTGAGTAAAATCGATTTTGCGCAATAATTGTGGTCCTTAATATATTTCGTGACACCTACCTTAAATTTAAAATGAAAATTAGTAATTTATGTTACAAAGTTATACCCTGAATTAATGTCCATTACTGTTTTGAATTTATTCTTAATATTATTTTTATTTTATTTTGTAATATATACTTGGTATATACTAGGTAATCTATAATTGGTTTTTACACAGAAATGTATTTTAATTTCAAGGCGCACTCTGAAATTTAATTGAGGTATCCTTGTAAATATTAAATTAATTAATTAAAAGATCTTATTGTTCTATTCTATTGTTTTCACGACATTGTTGTTTCGCTGAAATTTGAATAAAAAATATTCGCTATCATATTGTTTTTGCAAAACAGTTACTCTGAATCTTGAATAAATTCGCTTAAAGAGTATTTTATCTTATCTTTTTTGTCTTAACATGTTTTTATCTCCATTCAGATTTCTTTCTATTCTACGTATCGGGCAGTATCGTTACAGCGTTTTGAAAGTGAAGTGAAAACAAAATACTTAGTGTTAGAACTTATTAGTGGAAATGGAAACAGGTTAGCCACTATAATGTAGTAGAGGCTGTTAGTTTTGTATGAGAAAAGAATGATTCTTATTATGAAAGAAAAAAGGTAAGTATGGCTTCTGTTTCTGAGAAGTTGGATTAAATATTACAATGAATTCTTTCTCACTATACAGCTATTATAAAGCTTCGCTGTGCTCTCCTATAGCGAATATTGGAGTCTACGTGCAATTATATGTAATTGTTCTAAACGTAATCGGTTAGATTACATTTATTAGTATTTGATTGTTAATTTATGCTATCGTTTAGAATGCCATCATTGGAATACAAAAACCGCTTCTTAATATTAATAGAAACGTGTTTTGTTACTGGACCGAACCATATTTATGCGATGATGTGATATGATAAATATTACATTATTATTAGATCGATGAGTTGTGAAGGTCTTCCTGTTATGTTCTAGCTGTGTTCTTCGCTGCAACAAGTTATGTAAGCGTCTATGATGATAATATAAAGTGTGACGATAGTGCAAATGAATGCGAGGCAGGCTCGTCGCATAATCGTGCGAATGTCACCCGGGCCTTTTATGAAAACGTTTTTCATTCTCACCAGTTGCTCAATTACTACTACCTTTTCAGTGGGTATCCATAATTACTCACTACACGTACCACCTTAGCCCGCCAACGGTCTGCTGAATTTTAGTCGAGTATCTTTCGAGGTGGTTGTCCTGATCGACAGCCAATTTTAATGCTTATCTCTAAGTCATCTCTTATGACACACGGAAAGGAATGGGGTAGATACAAGGTGGCACTGCAGCCGATACCACACGGCAATGAGGTGTTCTGCCACCATTAACTTTTTTGTCATCTTTTACGCAATTTTATTGATTTTTAAAGCATATTTATTAAGAACTTTTATGTGATTAAATTAAAGAGAAGGAAATATTTTTTGTTCTCAGCCAGATTTGAATAGGTTTAGATTTAGTAGTAGGTTGAGGAAGGTTTTAACATAAAAAAGATTGTTTTTATCCCTGTACACATTAAATTAAAACAAAAATAGAGTCCTGATAAAAGAATGGTTGGGGAATTTCGAGTCAAGAGACCCGTGTTCGTTTTCCAGGAGATAGGCTCGTTCAGTTTTTTCAAAACTTACGTAAGATTTACATCGTTCGCTTGGGCATAATGACGGCGTGAACCTCATTCACCTATCACGTGTCCCAAAATAAATACTGGTGAAATGGGAGTCGAAAGGACTTATTTTTCTAGGTCTCTGGCTTACCTTGTATTAGGAAATATAAAAATATAAATATATAAATATCTTCACGCAATTCCCAATACAGGGGTAGACAGAGTTCAAGTCTAGACAATTAAGTCCCTTTGACCCACCTTCCACCGAAGATATTTTCGGGACAACGTGACAGGTGGTGAGCCCGTCGCCGCCTTTATGTCCAAGCCAACGATGAAATTCGTACATAAGTTTTTTGAAAAACTCATTGGTACTGCCACCTGGGGATCGAACTCGGGTGTCTCGACTCGAAATTCCGACCACCCAACATCTTGGCTATCGTGACTTTTAGGAAATATAAAGATAAACAAAACGTACCGTGGCAACGCTTACCAGAGACTCACCGTGTTTTACGCGCATCAGTTGAAAGTTCTAATCTCTTATACGCTTTTTAGGCGTTGGCGATATCTGTGAGATCTTATACTAGTGTGAAATTTTAGGCTTGTAAGTACACTTTTTTTATACAATACTATTCCTGCACTGACTATAAAAGTCTAATGTAGACTTATAAAAAGAGGTGTCGCGAAAAATCACCACTGTCCGCAAGCGCATTGTCTGAACTAGACTCGGCTTTGTTTAATTTTGATATGGTATTTGCTGTATTTTTCCCCATAACGGGGTAAACCAAAGACAATCGAAAATCAAAGATATTGCTTCTTTCAATATATCATTTTGTCATACACGCACGTCTAGGTCCGCGTACTCTCAAGCCTCTCCTCTGGGAGCAATTGGCTTACTTGGTCTTCGATAGTAAGTCTCGGCCTACCTCGACCCTTTTTTAATGTTATCTTCCGTGTTTTATATTTTCTTTACCATTCGGTCTTCGCTCATCCGCTCAACGTAGTCAAACCATCAAAGCACTAATCTTGGAATAATCCTTAAAAAATTAATGTCCTAATAATTAAATATTAGGCCAACTGAAAACCAACGCCTATAGTCTCGTATCGGCTGCAGCATACAGCATTAAGCTGAGTTTGGTCTGTTTTCCATTCCACAGTACGCCTATATTTATGTCTACATACTTATATATCAGGGCAGTCTGTTTCACATCAGTTTTCACACCACCTATCACGTTGTTTCAAAAAATGTCTTCGGTGGAAATGTGGGTTGAAATTACTTATTTGTATATTCGGAATGGCGTGAAGATATTTTTTTTTCAATTTTTTGATAATAAATATCATTGCCCACTTATATATATTTTACTCTAAATAATTATTATAATAAGTAAGCACATGTAAATAAAGGTGAAGTAAATTAAATATTTACATGTACGATAAAATATTGCCCTGGACATTGTGTTAGAAATCTATTGTTATTTGCCACTCGTTATCAACTTGATAGCGTGTGGTTGCTTGTGTTTATACATTAAATAATTTTTGTTTTGACGATGTAATTAACTGCAAAATATAATAACAATACAAACGACATAATTTAGAAATTGTTTGAAAACTTGAAATTAAATTAATTGTCATTCCCAATGTTCGATGTAGGCCATTGTTTTTCATTTGTATAACCTCAGATAAAAATTAGCATGATTGACGACCTCCGTGGACAAGTGGAGTTCAATTTCATGGTGTCGCCAGCTCCGACGTACCGGGTTCGATTCCCGGGTCAATGTAGAAAATTCCCCTTCTAAATTTCCTCGGTCTACAAAAGTCACGATAGCCGAGTGGTTGAGTGGTCGGAATTTCGAGTCAAGAGACCCGAGTTCGATTGCCAGGTGGCAGTACCAATGAGTTTTTCAAAAATTTATGTACGAATTATATCGTTGGCTTGGGCATAACGACGGTGACGGGCTCACCACCTGCCACTTAGTACCGAAAATATATTCGGTGGAAGGTGGGTCAAAGGGACTTAACACTCTAGACTAGACCTCTATCTACCCCTGTATTGGGAATTGCGTGAAGATGTTGTATATGTTGTCCCTATCTATATATTTATTTGTTTTATTTTATGATCCTTTATATAGAGGACTAGTAACGAATGGTTTTTCAAAACTTAGTGTAAATCTTTTATTATAAACGTGTACGCAAACTAATAAACTAGATGATCATGACGTCGCCGTCGGGCTTACCTTTTTCACGTTCTTTCAAATAAAATCGTTTTGAGATGGATCGAAAAAAAAATTATTCAGCTAACCGCCCATTGTGAACCGTGTGTAATGACCACATTGCCCAACCACCCCGTCCTCCTCTTGTAATGACCCCCATTTCGCATGAATCGTGAAAACTGTGACATTTCGTGTGAGAATGATCGCTGGACACCCAAGCTACGTGGTCCGGTAACAACGCGTTGCTTAGTTATCTGCTGTTTTGCTGCATTGTTTGAATTGTGTGCGCTAACGTTTTTTTTTAGAGTGATAACGCCGTTGTGAACTCGCGTAAACTCGTCCTTATTACACATACTAATTGAACGCCCATTGAAAAACAATTTAAAATTGATAATGTGCTTACTTTTTATGGAATTTTACTAACATTGCCATATAATTTTGTATTTTGTATTAAATAAAATTGCTGTTAAACGCGAAATTCTTTGTTACTTTTAAAAATGTCGCAAAAAATAATTATTTTGTGTTCCTTGTGTACTTTTTTCCAGAACGCCATACAAGATTTTTTATTATACTTTTTTTCCTTCCTTTTACACTTTTACTTCACGTTGTCCAACCTCCACCGTTACCATCAACAGATAATAAATACATACATAGATAACGACAAAATGACATACATTACTCTGATCCCAGGCTAAGTAGCTTAATCACTCGTGTTATACAATCAGAAACAACCAAGACACTACAAACGCCCAGACTCGTGACAATGTAGAAAAATTGGTTTGCTACACTGACCCGTCCGGGAATCGAAACCGTGATCTCTAACCACCTTGAAGACCGGCGTGTTCGCCTCTCGTCCACAGAGGTCATCATAAACCATTGCTTATACACAAAAAAATATCTTCACGCAATTCCCAATACAGGGGTAGACAGAGGTCTACTCTAGACAATTAAACCCTTTGACCCATCTTCCACCGAAGATATTTTCGGGACAACGTAACAGGTGGTGAGCCCGTCGCCGTCTTTATGTCCAAGCCGACGATTTAATTCGTACATAAGTTTTTGAAAAACCCATTGGTACGAGCCTGTCAACTGGGGATCGAACTCGGGTCTCTTGACTCGAAAACCGACCACCCAACCATTCGGCTATCGCGACTTATACACAAAACAATTATTTTTACGTCCGATGCAAATGATAAACCGTGACAAATGACACCCCGAACCGGTTTATAAGTCTTATCAATTTCGAACCGGGACCACTTCACATTCGTGCGTTAATCCGACAATCGATCACCTTGACCCAAATGGCATGAGCTGGCGGCACACGAGCGCATTGTTATACCGCAGCTAATATCCTGTACATTGAAGTCAGTTGATATTATAGCAGGTTTCCACTTAAATAAAAACTTTCCATCGGAAACACCGTGGGGCTGCGGCGTTAGAATTTGCTATCTCATTTCTTGTCGAAGGTGTCGTAAGAGACAACTAAGGGAATCTTTTGCCCAGAAAAGTTTAACCGAAAGATGGCGGGATGGCTATATCGAAAAATACTAGAAAAATTCAGCTGAACGGCCGCGGACAGTAGCGTCTGTGGTGCGAGGTGTCCTCAACAACGGGAGAGGCCCGTGCCCTGCAGTGGAATTTAACTGGCCTTTATGTATATACGTATGTATGTATGTATGTGTATGTATGTATGTATGTATGTATGTGTATGTATGTATGTATGTATGTGTGTATGTATGTATGTATGTATGTATGTATGTATGTATGTATGTATGTATGTATGTGTGTATGTATGTATGTATGTATGTATGTATGTATGTATGTATATATGTACTGTTATGTCATTTTTCAAAACAGGTCCGGTAATAAATTATTTGGTATTAAGTTGCATATATTTTTTATTGCATGCTTATTTAAAGTCAAGCTTTTTTTTGTCAATGGGATAGGATCGAAAATTTTATTTCATATAACAATATTCTTACAGTACCACGATTTTAAAGTTTGTTCCTCTATTTTTCACTTTATTTGGCAACGGACAGTTATTTTATAGTTTTAATTACATAATTACAAACAATTTATCATCGACCCATATGCAAATTTTTTTTGGCTACGTTTATGTAATGACCGTAAACGTTTACCTTTTACGTTACTAACAATATGACTTATACTTACATACGAGAATAATTTTCCTTTTGTCAGATTTTTTAACCTATACTGTTACCAGTTACTGTCCTACTGCTGGGCAAAAGTCTCCCCCATATGCATCCAAACAACTCGGATCTTTCACGTTTTCAAACCAATCGTCATAGAATGCGTTTAGCTCGTCACGCCATCATTTTTTCGGCCTTCCTCGGCGTCCTTTTCCACATTCCAGAACCCACTGCGTCAAAATTTTAGTCCATCTATCAAGGTGCATACGAGGTATATGGCCCGCGCAATCCCACTGTAGCCTGGCAGCTTTAACACCCACATCGGCAATGCCAGTCATCGAGCGTAGTGTTGTTACAGATCAGCAGAGGCGTTTCAGAAAAAATTATAGTTTTTTTCTGAAATTATTAATTATGTTTGGTGACAATAGAATCGTTTCAAAGCTTACGCAAGTGCAAATGTAAAGGGTAAAGTAAAATAGCAGGCTGGCAATGTCCAAATAGGGCAAATGAAAGGCCTCTTTCGAATAGAAAAATCGGTGTGTTCGCCATGCTGCTCCGGTGCGGAGATCACGCATTTTCGAAATATGCAGCCTTCTTACCATAATTCTTCCCATAGATCAAAGATGCAGCCTTCCTAACTATCTTTCACCCGAACATTCACCAAGCTCTAGTCACAGCACTTAAAGTTATATGCATATAAAGAACGTATATGTGGATTTAATTTTATTTATGACTGGATCCCAAGTTCAAGCAACGAACACCAATTCCTACCCAGGATCATCCGTGAGGCTATTGAAATTAAAAAACATCCTAATTTCAATAGAGAAGATGGTTGGGTACTACCACCAGCTTGGGATCCAGTCATAAATAAAATTAAATCCAAGACCAAGCATACCACTGCAAGACCTCAAGATACAGTGAGCACATATTGCATAAATCGGATCCAAAATTAATAAATAAAGTTGACGGTAGCCGAAGGTAACTGTGACAGCGGGATGTTCAAGACCTCAGGCCCCCCGTGACCACAGATGCTGTAAAGCATCCGAAAAGTCGGGAAATAAAAAAAAATGAAAAAAACGCGATAAAATCCGAAAATAGTTTTATTTTAAATGTGTAGTATTCGCGTAAATACAAGAAATCATTATCTTCACACATATTCACAACACTGGGGTATACACCCACCTTCCATCGAAGACTATTTGGGACAACGTGACAGATGGTGAGCCTTCCGCGGTCTTAGTGTCCGGTAGTTTTAGACTCGTGTGCGAACATTCATATTTATCATACAAATATTTTCTCCTAGCGTGATTCGAACCTTACAACCTTTAGCTTCAAAGGCAGGCCACTACCAACTAGGCTATCGGGTCGGGAATATTTATATAATGTTTTACATTACATAAATGTAAAACATTTTTTATTCATTGTATTTAGACGAGTAACATTGTACATCACGCTGAATATTCAAGTTGCCTTATCAAACTCGAAATATGTTAAGCAAAGCTCGTTCACCCGGTTACCAAATCTTTATCTTTATTGGAGGTAGCTGGTGGTTCGGAATCAAAGCCTACTTGAGGTCATTGACTGTTGAGATAACGTTCATTCTATCCCACACACGGAACTGTTGTAGAGACATTTGAAGACGTGGACAACTGGCGTACACACCGGTTTTCATGGTCGGCAGCTCTAGGCCCTCGGGTTCGATTTCCGGACTTTTTCTATATTGTCTCAAGTCTGGAATCTGAAATATGGCGGGTTGGAAAGATGACCTTATCACAAAAAATTATCAGGGCGTGCTTAGATGGTTTGGGCACGTTGAGTGAAGAGCATTAGATACTTACATTGGGATCAGAGCAATATATTCGATGTTACCCTATGTATCTTTATACTTATTTTTTAGTGTTTAGCTGGGTATTGTAATGCCCAAACGGTATTATTTTCTCCTTAAAGGTTATCAATATATGGTGGTTTTTAGTCTATACGTGTAACAATTAATTCTTGACTACACACATCTTCATGAAACCTGTTTGTACCTAACAGTAAAAAATTTAGTTGTAATTAGTTAAAAATGTATTTTCGAACTATTTTTAAAATGAATATGTATTTAATTTTGGTCAGTTATTTTTGGAAATAGTGGAATTACCACCATGTTTCGACTTTGGCACAGCTATACACAACGGTAGTAGATTGAAAAAAAAAATAGATAAGTGAAGTGTACGTTCGTTCGCATGTCAGGAAAAAAAATGTCTTCACTCTTCATACAGTCTCGACACTTAAATCGTTTCCTGTCGCCGTCTGTATGTCCAAGCCAGCAATATGAATTGTGCATCGGTTTTTGAAAAAACCCATTGCTACGAGCCTTCCACCTGGGGATCGAACTCGGGTCTCTCGACTCGAATTCCAATCACCACCATCACATCGAACCACTTGGCTATCGTGACTATATCGTGAATCATTGGTTATAATATTTTTATAATGCGTCAATGTACATTGGATAAGGTTTTAATGGTCACCATCGGATAATTTTTGAAGATACGGATAATACGGATATACTCTAAATAGGTATTTGATTTTAAAATATGAATAACTAGATCGGAATGGAACTTGTAAACACAATGGAATCCTCTTAGGAAGTTATAAAACTCCTCGGATTCGAATGTTTTGGATATTTTCCGGGACAACAAGCACGGAATGTAAGTCGCTGGGACGGAAGTCGCCTCTGTGCCTTTCGTATTTCGAATCGATACAATGTGGGACGTGGCGAGTTTTCAACAATTTCCAATATTAAAAGAATTTCTTGTATGTTGACATTTTTCTTTATTTTTTTTTCATATATTTCACAGCAGTAGGAATCTAAAAAAAATCTTCGCGCCATTCCATACTAGGCTAGACAGAGGTCTAGACAATTAAGAATTTTTTTGGGACAACATGACAGGTGAGCCCGTTGCCGTTTTAAGTCCAAGCCAACGTTATATAATTCATACATAAGTTCTTTGAAAATACCTATTAGTTCGAACCCGCCACGTGGGGATTGAACTCCACACTGTTATTGACTCGAATAGCGATCATCCAACCTCTCGGCTATCTTCACTAAAAGTTCTAAATTTGGTACATAATTTGTCGAAAAATGCACTTTTCCGTGTATTGTCGGCGTAAGAAGTTATCACCAGTTAGTGTCGTCAGAGGCTACTGCGGGTAAAGCCTTGACAATGACATTGGCAACAGAAATATGGCGGTATAACTAATTCGAAAAATACCAAACCAAACTTAAAACCGGTGAGTAGAAGCTGCGTCTAAGTTGCAAAGTCTGGAGAGGTCTATATCCGGCGGTGAACTTTTAGAGGCTGTTATGTATGTAGGTATGTAGTCAATAAAGTTTGAGGGAAAATATTTTAAATTTGTGTGTAAATTATAAAAAATTCATCATCATGGATCACATCCAAGCGCCTTTAACTCGATGCGTTCTTATTTTTCGATTTCATTGACATTTAAAGTGAACGAGCACTCGTTATCATTCTACTTCCTCGGTCGTTAAAACTTTACGTTGCATAAGTGTGCTGTTGACCGAGTTAAGTTGGCGCTTTAACAACGGAACAAGTTTAACACATATGACACTAGACAATAAGTCCTCCTACGACCCACAACGTGACAGGTGGTGAGCCTGTTGACGTCTTTATGTCGAAGCCAATGATATAAATGGTATTTAAGTTTTGAGAAAAAAAAACTACTACCTGATGATGGAATTTCGATCATCCAACCATCATTCGGCTATCGTGACATACACTACATACAATATACACAACAGACAACACGTGGATGTCGTAAGAGGCGAATGTACAGTAGGCTACCGACAGGTGGCGGGGTAACCATCTCATAAAATTTTAGACAAAATTTCTTCTGGCCGGGGATGAGCCGCAGCATCTGATGTGCGAGGTGTCCGGTACTGCGATCGCCAATCCCAATGCCAAGCGTGACGATTATAGTATACCCTCCAGTACGAGAGCCCTATGTACTGCAGTGGATGATGATAATGAAACAATTATAATATAATAGAGCGATTAATAACTTGCAGAAATACCTCATTTGTCTCTTGCACACGCTCAAGAGTGTCACTCGTAATTTAATAACTTTATTGTTTCATTATTTCGGGTAGGTATCTACTATATATAGTCCATACTAAATCTTTACTATTGACAATATTGTCGCGTTCTAAGCTATTGATATAATATTATAAGCTCAGGAAACGAGCGAAACAGAGCCTACGGTACATTGGCTTTTGACATTGAATCAGGTTAACTGCCGGCCTTGACGCCATCGGCAACTTCCTCTAATACACAGGAACTGTGACGTTTTGCGATTTACATGAAAATTTTAGATATTGAAGGTTTTGATTTATATAGTTTATGTATCACAGTTCGGTTACATACGTAAATATGTTTATGTCAGTCATATAAACAAGTTATGTACAGATATATAGATAGGGACAACATCACATACATTGTTGCGATCCCAAAGTAAGAATCTAAATCACTTGAGGCATGGGAATCAGAAACAACGAAGGCGAACACACACCCAGATGCATAAATGACAAAAATATAATCTAATCGTAAAGTCAAGATAGTCGAGTGGTTGGATGGTCGGAAATTCGAGTCACGAGACCCGACTTCGATCCTCAGGTGGTAGGCTCGTACCAATGGGTTTTTCAATAAATTATGTACCAAATACATCGTTGGCTTAAACACAAAGACGGCGACAGGCTCACCATCAGTCACGTTGTCCCGAAAATATCGTTGGTGGAAGGTGGATCGAAAGAACTTAATTGTCAAGACTACACCTCTGTCTACCCCTGTATTGGGAATCGCGTGAAGATATTTATTTATAATCGAATAGTGTTTTATGGCTCGTGCTTCCATGGAAACCAGCAATTATCTTCAATCGTTGAAGGCCTTGCATTCCTCTCCGAGTCCGTTATAATACTGGCGGTTCCAAAGTGATCAAGTAAATATAAATAAATATCTTCACGCACTTCCTAATACAGGGTTAGACAGAGGTCGAGTCTAGGCAATTAAGTCCCTTCGACCCACCTTCCACCGAAGATATTTTCGCGACAACGTGACAGGTGGTGAGCCCGTCGCCGTCTTTATGTCCAAGCCAACGATATTCATACATAAGTTTTGAAAAACCCATTGCTACGAGCCTACCAACTGGGGATCGAACTCGGGTCTATTGACTCGAAATTCCGACCACCCAACCACTCTGCTATCGTGCTATCGTCACTTCAAAGTGATCAAGAAAAATAATAATATACTTCAAAGTTCATATTAAATGGATGGGGAATATCTTTCGACGCCGCAAATTAAATTATTCACATAGATAGGCATACATAGATAAGGGACAACATCAAATACATTGCCCTGATCCCAAAGGAAGTAGTTTAAGCACTTGTGCTATGGGACCGGTAATAACGAAGGTAACAGAAACACCCAGATCCGAGAAAGTGTAGATAAAGCGATTTGATTCGTTCGGGAGTCGAACCCGGAACCTCAGAGCTGACGAAACCTTGAAATCCCGTGTGCATGCCACTAGTCCATGGAGCTCGTCCGTTTCATCACTCGAAATTGAATCATTATGAACTATGACCGTAACCTTTTTCCACGTTAGATGAATAAAAATAGAAAATCCTATAGGCGAACGGTAAAATGTTTACATGTGTAACGTACGGCCAGTCCGTCGGCTGTGCGCCGTCCGCGCCTGTACCATGGACGTTGGTTAGTTTTTTTTTTAATTTTTTTTCTTTTATGCCGTTGAAACTTGGGTTTTCATTTTTGGAACGTTTTATTCTTAATTTACTTTTAATTTTTTTAGTAAACTGCCGCCTATATTTGTTTATAATTGTGTGCTTATCCTCAAGCTTAGTGTGCAATGAGTGTACTTGTACATAAATCCTTTGTCTCCCGTCTTTATCCTTTAAAAAGCCATTATCTCAAAAATACTGCTAAAAGAAGACACTTTCTACACAGGACTTTCCATAAAAATCCAATAGGAACTCACAAAGTTGTCTGTGGACAGTTTCCAAATATTGAAAATACTAACGCCTGTGAATTTGTGAGACAAATTGTGATTTAAGTTTACAGAGAAGAGTAATTACAATGGAAAATTTCTATTTTTTTTTTTATATTAGAACGTTGTATAATTATTAAATCTTATTTTCCTAACTTCATAGAAGTTGTTCCAAATATCTAGTTATTTATGAAGTGATGAAATATTTAGTATGAAGTGATGTAATAGTTATTTAATAGTCAAAGGAACCTGAGAGACACAAGTAAAAGAACACCTGGAGTACACCAATTTCAAAGGAAAATCGAATAATGCGCGTAAATGTTGCATTCGAATTCGACCTTGCATTTTATTTTCAACGCTATGAGCGTCGTTGTTTTGTTTTAAAACAATTAACATCACATTAGATAATCAACTGCTATAAACATCGCAATATGGACAAACATATATCACATCCACTGCAAAACATAGTTCAATATACGAGTATATTATCCGACTGCTTGAAATAAGCAAAAATAACGAATTCTAAGAAGGGAGAGTATTACTGTTGTTGTATTAGAGCTTATGTAATAAATAAATAATTAAAAAATAAATATCTTCACGCAATTCCCAATACAGGGGACCCACCTTCCACCGAAGATATTTTCGGGACAACGTGACAGGTGGTGAGCCCGTCGCCGTCTTCATGTCCAAGCCAACGATATTGTTTAAATTCGTACGTAAGTTTTTGAAAACCTCATTGGTACTGCAACTAGGGGATCGAACTCGGATCTCTTGACTCGAAATTCCGATCACCCAACCACTCAGCTATCGTGACTAGTTATGTACTTATGTAGAGCTCATGTAGTATTTACTTAATCCTATACTGTTCACCTTCAACAGGCATCCAACATGCAATCGGCGGTCTTGCATCGAAACCAGAGCGCGATCTCCTAATGCAGGACTTCATGACCGTGGAGACAACCAACTTCCCCCACGAGGGCTCCAACCACACGCCGGCGCATCACTACTCCGAGTTTAAGTTCAAAACCTACGCGCCTATCGCCTTCCGTTACTTCCGCGATCTGTTCGGAATTCAACCCGACGATTTCCTGGTAAGAGAATTCTTATTTAACTTCAATACAACGGCGACATGCTCATCACCTCAATCACGTTGTCACGAAAAATAGACCCGATAAATCGTGAGTCTAAAGGACGAATATAAAAATATATTTGGGGTCACAAATTCGAAGTTGTTTCATTTGAAATATTGACAGGCCGTTGCAGTTTTTCTCAAACAGTGGTTTGCAATACTTTGCATCCCGAAATTCACATCGGAACGGGAAACTTTTACACTTGTAATGCCTTCAGCCTAATACAACTATTACGGCAACCCGTAAGCCTGGTGCTATGTAACTACGAAACATAAAATCACAGGTTCGGGCCCGTCATTGGACTATAATTAAAAATAAAAAAGTTAAACTTACTCATCCTTTCGTAACTTAACTCAACGGCGTCCTTAGGTGATCCTGAAAAAGGACTTAAGGATTTTTACTCTTTATGTTTCGATGTAAACAAAATTCCAGGGAGATGCTGTTATCCTATTAATCATGCACATAGACAAGTTTTGTTTACGCTAAAAGATCAACAGCTGCTTAAGCGATGTATACACGACGCATGTAATGGATACTAAAAGTAACAGACTATATAGTGCTTGGTAGTGACGCTAAATAAAATTGATCCCCCATTAGATATTACGCGGATTACGCGGAGTTCAGATTGGAGAAACTGCCAATATCCTACTAATATAGATAATGTAAAGTTTTGGCTGATTTGACGTTTAGATATTTATCATGTTTTCTGTTTAATCACGCCAAAACAGCGAATAAAGGAATTTGGATGCTTGGAACAACGTGACAGCTGATAAGTCTATGGCCGTCTTACAGTCCAAATATACATAAATATCCCACATAAGTTTTGAAAAGGCAAATCATTGGTCTCTTTCCACACGTGGGTTATTGATTTGAATTCAGATCATATCCATGCCTCCCCGGCTATCTAGACTTGTACTATATGCGTAGTAATATTTTTACAAATTTCGTATAAAAGAGGCAATAGTCCAATAGTGACGATGGTAAGTGGTTACTGTAGCCGACAGGAACCTAAAGATTAGTCACTCCTATGATAAAATGCCCCACAATTCACTATTTTTCGATCGAAACACATCAGTAACAGCACTGTTTTTGGCTGCAGAAATGGACCAAACAGAAGAACCCTACCAGCGGTTCAAAGATATCACCCGTAAGTTAAAACTTAATGACATCAATGTCAATGAACTTTCGTTCAATGTAGGTAATAGGTACAGTAGGTACTTATTGTATAGTAAGATAAGATATCCTGGGGTGAAATACTCGTAAAAAAGCTCGTTATAATACATTTTTCATTAATAAGTATTGTAATTTGTTTCATCTATAGTTAGGTCATCATAGAAAGTAAATTAATAGCCGATCCAAAAATCGTTTCGATAGCCGAGTGGTAGGGTGATCAGAATTCGAGTCAAGAGACCGGAGTTCAGGCTCGTACCAATGGCTTTTTCCAAAAACTTATTTTATCTTATATTGGCCTTGGGCATTAAGACGGCGAGGGGCTCACCACATGTCACGTTGTCCCAAAAATATCTTTGGTGCAAGGTAGGTCGAAACGACTTAATTGTCTAGAGCTCTGTCTCTCTCAATTCACGCTTTTGTCGTAGTCTCCTCCTTTCGCATCCCGATTGGTTATCAAAGGCTATCTAATGGGGATGTACATGAGAGATAGTAATCTTTTACCATCCGTTTATTAGTTCGCTTGTCCACTTTTACCATAAAACTTAACTCATTATAACACTTCTCTTTATATCGCAACAGACTTCTATTAGTTATAGAAAGATAAAAGACGTGTGTCTTATCTTTAGAATATTATAAAAGCGAAAGTTTTTGAGAATGTATGGATGCTTGTTACTCTTTCACGCAAAATTGCGGATTGGATTGTGAACCAGAATACTTCACACCAGAATAACAAATATGTGGTACCATTTGTAAAATGTTGAGTAATTTGTCCATAATATTAAGATAGGTATCAATTGAATTGGAATAATTCCTGCTCTTTGAAAGCGATCTTGGCGTGATCTGCCTTAACCGTTGGAGCTATACGAAGATATTGTATTATGAGATCTTTTGTCTTAATAATTCTAAACAAAAGTCTACGACAGCTTAAGATCTACCCTTTTTGCGCAAGTCAATAAATCTCATATTATTGGCCATACATACATTTAAATTGAAACCCTTTTTTTAAATGCACATTTTAGAATAATTAGCTAATTCATTAAACCACGCGGGAAAAGCTGCGAGCGGATGCTAGTTTGTTATATTTCGCATCACTGTGAATGCTAATTCCTAAAGAAGATCAATTGAGAAACTGTTTACAATGTAAATATTTCTTGTCCAGATGTCAATGTGCAGCGCACCGCTGCGTGAACTGAGCAACCCCGGCGCGTCCGGAAGCATCTTTTACCTGACGAACGATGACGAGTTCATCATCAAGACCGTCCAGCACAAGGAGGGGGAGTTTCTGCAGAAGCTCCTGCCGGGATACTACTTGAACCTCGATCAGGTATACATAGGTTCTATTTTAATTCTTTTATAAAATAAATAAATATAAATATCTTCACGCAATTCCCATGATGGTTTATCAATAAAGGTTATTATTATTTAAAAAATGTCGAGATACATATATGATCGTTAAGCACTACGTACATTTACTGGGTGCAGTGTCTCTCGGTGACGTAGAATACGTGAAATTGTCCGATAATGCCGCATTAAATCCGTCTATTGTATCCCCTTGAGTCGACTGGTAGAGGACGCTGCTAGGAATTAAATCCGCTTAATGTGGCTCTTTGAGTCGACTTGTGGAGCCTACCTCAATTAAAGTTCACCTATATACAAACGGCAAAAATAAAATAAGACTTCATTGTCTGGGCATCTGTCTTCCCTCAGTATTGAGAAAATACGTAAAGTTAAAAAAATAATAATAAATGAAACATACTTAAAGACTCAACTTTCGCTTCAATTGTGAACATAATAAAAGTTCCTACTAGTTCCGATTCAACGAAAGAATATTATTCAGTGCATCAATACGTACTTGCCATTGGCTGTCTGACGTCAACGCCGGTGCAAAGTTAAGATCTTAATGCATAATTGTAGAATGTTAATGCATGCATGCTCATGGTGTGCTGGTGCATTATATTTTTAGTAAACAGACGATGCCAAACATTTTGAAGTTTAATTATTATAATGTATCCTTTGAGTACAATGCAACTGAGTTAATGCAACTGTATTTATGATGGTTTTTTTATTGAATTTTTAAGGCATGTAAGTTGTGTTGTTACTTTTAAGGGAACATTCACATAGTAAGTGATCGCCTTAATGACTTTAATATTTTCTGAAGAGCAAATCCCCTTAGTACGTGACCCATAGTTAAAATTTTTTTACTGATACATAATTTAGATGTTCGAAAATTCGTAAAAATTTATCAAAATTAAATGTATTAAATCCGTTTTTTGGTTACGCGTAAATTCACCAATATTAGTACATTAAACGGGCGAGCTGTGAGCGTTTTTTTCTTCTGAAAACGGCAACACCACCAACAATAATATGTATGTAATAATTTTATTCAACAGTGTTTTCTTTATTCCCAGAACCCCCGCACGCTCCTGCCGAAGTTCTTTGGACTATACTGTTATCAATGCAACAGCAAGAACGTGCGGCTGGTAGCCATGAACAATCTGCTCCCTTCCTCTGTCAAACTGCACCAGAAGTACGATCTCAAGGGCTCTACGTACAAGAGAAAGGTAATGCCGGTTATATATTGAAACAAAGTGAATTAAAGGAGTAAGACGAAATCTTTGGATGCACTGCACCCCTATTGCATAACTCTTTTGGATAGCTAATTTTGTTGCTATAAAGAAACATTCATTTAATTTATGAATTGCTTATTTATGCTTAAATGTGCTAATAGTTCCCTAAACTATAATTCCCTAATAGTTTTTTTACGTACATATATAATGGCCACTTAATTTGTTAAAAAGTATGACTGAAAAAAGAAATTATTACAATGTTATTGCTATTGTATTGTATGTATCAAAGTATAGTATGTATTTATTGTAATATCACGAGTTTATTGTTGCGTATACAATATAACGCAGGTCGCAACGCCGTATGTACCTCTCTTGGTGAATAATGTACTATTATTATATAATAGATCGTGGCAAACGAGCAATCGGTACACTCAGGTGGTAAGGTGGTGGTACTATCAATGCCCATGTACATTACTCATGTACCGTAACTCCTAGGGAGATGCATTAGCATTTAAGTGCGTCGCCTACATTTAAGAAAGGTATTTGGAAAGGTAAAGGTAGGGGATAGAGATGCATCTGCTTGACGTTGGTATTCTGCCAGGTCTAGCAAGCTCAGTCGCTTGGCTCTATCTCATTCATGACTTTAACTCGAATTTTAAATTTACTAAGTATGATATATTAAAAAAAAAAAACATCGCCAGGCGAGCAAAACGGAACGACAAAAGAGCTCACCCACATACAAGGACCTGGACTTCATGGAACACCATCAGGAAGGAATCTTCCTGGAGGCGGATACGTACAACGCGCTAATCAAGACCATGCAGCGAGACTGCCGCGTGTTGGAGAGCTTTAAGGTGAATTTTGACATTTGTTTACTTTGATATTATTGTTTGTATTTATAAAGAGGGTAGATAAATAAAAAAATGAGAGGTAGCATCTGTGTGTCAGTTGAACATTAAAAATGTACAAATCAATCACTTATTTCATTCAAAGAAAGAATTAATGGTTTATTCCCAAATCAGTGTTACACATACATACAATTAAATGGTTTATTTTTATTCTTAATTCGTTTTTCAGATTATGGACTACTCCCTGCTAGTTGGCATCCACAATTTAGATGAGGCACAGAGAGAGAAAACAGAAGCAAGGAAACGCACAGACTCTGGCCAGAGCGATGGAGAAGATGAGGGAGAGCCCAAGAAGAGTGGCCTCAATCGAACAAGGTTGGTTTTAGTTATATACATATAATAATGTCTTAAACCAGCCACGTTTCTTTGTGGCATAGTGTGTTATTAAAATTAGTTTACCAATTTTAATCAATTGAAGGAATGTCATTTGCAAGACAACAACAATGGTGACTATAGTTATATTGTCTTAGGTTACAAAAAACTTTTGTTATTTTGGTAAAAACTCTAAACTGTAACATATTGGTCTGGTCTGAGCTCATTTTGAGACAAAAATATCCATCTTGGTGTTTAAGTCATTGGTCCTCCATAAGTTTTGAAGTCAAAAATTTGATATATGCCTTTCTCCAGGGATTGTAACTTTATTGATGCTTGATACTATTTTGTGACATAACAATATGACTCTTATAAATATGTTAAAACATAATTTTTATTACAACACTATTTAGTCTGCCATTTAGTAATTGTTTCTCCTGTACGAAAAGGACAAATTCTTATCTGTGGTGATGGTACATTTTGAAAACTTTTCAGATCTGAACAAGGAAAGGAGGATTTCGGGATGCAAGTGAAAAGGACACAGTACGATATCTATCTCTTTTATATATATAACTGGAATGTCCTACTACAATATCTAATACTGATCTATTACAAGTTATAGGAACACTTATAGCCTTTCTAAATATTTCTATAATGTTTCCTAACAATTTACCTTCTCTAGTTTTATTGTATCTTTAGCGTGTTTTCTAACATACTGTGCATGCCAACTAAACATATTAAAGCATGTCTACACTTACTTAAAGGCATGGTGACTAAATGAAGTGATAACGTTTTTTGTTCTTTTTATTTTGTGTTTTATTGTAAACGTCAAAGGATGAATTCTATTTGACATATATTATTAGTTAGTATTCTATATAGTTAACCCTGTCTATTATATACAGTTAAAATAAAGCTGAATGTGGTATCGGATGTTTCGATTCTTCGTTAGAAAAACTTTTCATATATTATAGAATTTTAGTTTCAATAAATCGAGACGTGAAAGAAAAGCCAAAAATTTTTAGTGTGCAACCTTGATTGGTGGTGAGCCTAACATCATCCTGGTATCCAAGTCAATGTTAAAATATACTTACATAGATGTTTGTTTACAATAAAATGTATGTAATTTTATGTAAAAACATTCATCATTGTAAGATTATGGTGTTACAGGTCGATAAATCGACAGCGACTGGTCGCACATTCAACGGCCATGGAGAGCATTCAGGCCGAGAGCGAGCCCATCGATGAAGAGGAGGACGTGCCGTGAGTTCACTCACCACTCATCTGCTTTGTTTGTAAACTCACTATGAGTTTTGATGTGTTGTAAACTCACTATGACTCCCAGTATGGGAGTCATACACTGTTACATACGCATACACAATAGTGTGTGTATATGTTTGTGACATGTGTTCATGACATGACATGTTTATTATTATTATGTTGTTATATTTTGAACACCTTAATCGCGAGTGCGAGTGACGTGACACACTGGTTTTCATCTGTCGCCAGCTCTAGGGTTCGATTCTCGGTCAGGTGAACGTAGAAAACACTTTAACTACATTTTCTCAGGTCTGAGTGTTTGTGGTACCTTCATTATTTCTGATCCCTTAGCACAAGTGCTTTAGCTTTTTACATACATACATATAATCACGCCTCTTTCCCGTAGGGGTAGGCAGAGACCACTTCTTACCACTTGCTACTCCTGATCCTTACATACTTGTTTCGCTTCGTCCACTTTCATTATTCCCTTCATACATTCTCTTCGATTCAGGGTACTGTTGACCTGGCCTTTTTTCAGGACGTCTCTGATTTGGTCTCGAAACGTCCGCCTAGGTCTCCTACGCCCTTCCTACACTTCCATTCACACTCGTCTTATACACTTTTTTTAGTTTATCTAAGCTTTTTACTTTGGTATTAAAGCACTGTATCAATATAATTATAGCAATGTTTGTTGCCCATATCTATGTATAAATATGTCTAATATCTTCACGCCATTCCCAATACTGGGATAGACATAGATTTAGACTATTAAGTTCTTTCGACCTACCCTCCACCGAAAAACATGTTTTGGGATAAAGTGACCAAAGATATAAATCGTACATAATTTTTTGAAAAACCCATTGGTACGAGCCTCGAGATATAATATATATCTAGTATACATATATATGATAAATAATGTAGTATATTTATGATAAAATATCTAGTATATTTAAAAAATAATTAATCATAAAATGTGTGTAATGCAGGCCGGGCGGTATTCCGGCTCGGAACGCGCGCGGCGAGCGTCTGCTGCTCTTCCTCGGCATCATCGACATCCTGCAGTCGTACCGGCTGCGCAAGAAGCTCGAGCACACGTGGAAGAGCATGATACACGACGGGGTCAGATATTACCATACGTGTTACGCAGCTCAACCTCTCTTAAATTTAATACGGAAATATTACATACATATATACATAGATAAATAGATAGAGACAGCGTCACATAAATTGCTCTGATACCGAAGCAGCCAAAGCACTTGTGTTATGGAATCGGTAACAACGTAGGCACCACAAAAACCCAGAAAATGTAGATTGAGCGTTTATTTAAATTGACTCGGACGGGAATAGAACCCGGAATCTCGGAGATAAAGACACGTTGAAAATCGGTGTGTTCGCAACTCGTCCACGGATATTGTCAATCATTTAAAAAAAAAACCAGTTTAGTTTCTCTTTGTAATGGATGAGATGTTGCAGGAAAAGGGTAGGATCCGCCAGGTCGGGTGTTCTTAACCTTGGGAAGGATGTCTCCTCCACCATTAAGTTAAGGGTACTTCGTATATATGCGTGTAATCGTCAGAACTTCGATATCGCGATGTAGGATATCGATGTTTCCTGAATTGTTCACCTCTAGCGAGTTTCTAATGTGGAGACATAGATGTCGCCACACGCATATACATTTCTCCGGAGCTTTATTTGGGACAGCATAACATGGAAGTGAAATTATTATACGCGTTATCACCATATAAATATCATGATAGGGAATCTATGTTTGGATCTGATTGTGAAGTCGGAATATCCAATCAAAGTCTTATTTGTGATGCCCCTAAAACAATTACATAGTTCATCTAATAATTCCCGTGTAGTAAGAAATCCTAAATCGCAGTTTCAAAAGATGTCACAAACTCTTCTGTAGTGGGATTCTAAAATCAATGAATTTACCTGGATGCCCTGCTGTACATGGAAGGATCAGATAAGGTGATGTTCTCTATTTTAGCCGAATTACATTTTAAAGTAGGGGTATCCTGAGCTTTTTCGTTCAGTGAGTGAGGCAACTTTAAGCTCGCATCCCCATACCCTCTTTCTTCTTAACCGCCCATTCATTATTTATTAATATTCCTTTACTTAAAGGTAGGTGTTGACGTTTTTAGATACCTACAAAGTTGCGAGCTCTGAGGAAAAGCGCTTTCAGTTATCAAAACCATGAGATGGCCTTCTTGGTGTGTTTTGTTTTACAAGCTATATTTTTATTCCAGGACACAGTATCAGTGCACAGACCGAGCTTTTATGCACAAAGGTTTTTAGACTTCATGGGCAAGACAGTGTTTAAGAAAATACCTTCGTGTGAGTACATATTCTATATAACCTTTTTCATTTGTGTCATGCCAGTAAATCCTAATTTATGTGTTTTAATATGTTGTAAAAAAAGTTTTCATGTGTTTATAGTCTATACATATGATTAATTAATATATGTTTTTTGTTTCCCATTTTATATTATTATTTCCTTTACAGTTTTTAAATAATTACACAACATAAATTTAATAATTTTTAAATAAAAATGTATCTTTTTTGTTCTTTAAATAAAAAAGAAGAAATGACAAAGTTATTGCAAAATATAAGATGTTTAATCTTTACTACAGCTTAATATTTACAACAGCTGTAATTTATCTATTTATATGTATATTTATATGTAATTATATTATACATATAAATATACATATAAATAGATAAATTACAGCTGTTGTATATTTATATGTAATTATCTTCTACTTCTTTCTACATATCTTGTCAGATTTATCAATCATTTGTATGAAATAGGCATCATTTTGCTATTTCTAGATTGCTTTCCTATTCAGACGAAACTCAATCCAATCACTTTTATTTTACAGTTCCAAGGAATTTATATTGTCAATGTAATTTTTTTGACTAACATTATGTGGAAAATAATGATAAATGTTTAACTTATGTGTAGGGGACACTTTAGAAAACTTTGTGTTAATTGTCGTTTCGAGACTCTTGCTTTTGTCAATTAATTTAAATGAAATAAGTTAAATTATGAAACTGTTCTGATTATAAATTGAAAATTAATCATAATTAGACAGACATGTAACAGGAGTCTTGAATGTATTGAAATATTATTAACAATATACAGCATGTTCTGTTTTATGTAAAGTTTATTTATGACTATGTTCTGAATTGCTTTTTACCTATTAAGTTTGTATCATCCCATGCTATATATTGTTAGAGATTACTTGAATAACATCAATTTATATGTCTATATGTACTAAAATTATAAGTTATCCCAATAAATTATTTTATTAGATTTTAATTTATACAATATCAATAACAGAAGGTAATTTAATAAAAAAATCCATTTCAGTAAATTTTTTGGAACATGAATATCGGTCTGATATTCATGTCCTTACAAGAAAACACAACCGAATGGAGCCTATTTTTTTTTAAATTGATCAAAAATTGCATGCATCATAATAAATGTCTCATTATGTATACTTATATACTTCTAAACTTTTTTATTTCTTGTAATAGGTTTTAATATAATCTTGACGACCTCCATGGACAAGTGGCATACGCACCGTTTTTCCTGGTGCCGCCAGCTCTGAGGCCCTGGGTTCGATTCCCGGACGTGTCAATGTAGAAAACCACTTTTCTACACTGTCTCGGGTCTGAGTGTCTGTTGTACATTCATTGTTTCCCGATTCCATAAACCCAAGTGCTTTAGCTACTTTGGGAATCGGAGCAATGTATGTGACGTAGTCCTTATTTATTTTTGTATGTATTTTTTTATTTAAAAGGAAATATTAATAATAATATTATTTATTTAACTGTGCTCACTAACAATGTCACGTGACGCAAATAACATAGCTCAATTGTTGGCCAGTGGACCTGCCCGAGATCAAAGGCAACCACCGCAAGTTCCGAACCCTGGTCACGAGCTACATAGGTACTGTAGGGCCGCGTGTTGGCGCTGGTTTCTTATGTCTTTTGTGTGCGTCTTGTATGTAGCCGAGGGGGTGTTGGTGGTTTTTTGTATATTTTATTTTTTTTGTATATGACGTCATTTGCTCATTATAGTTATGCGGACGAGTTTGTGGTATTCGGCCCTAACAATTTATGGTTTACTTATTAAGTGACGTGTTGTAGTGCCGTTCGTACCGGTGTCGTAACGAAACCGGTGCCATCGTAACGAAAACCACTTATACTATCTGGTCTGCGTGTTTGTGATACATTCTCTGTTTCTGATTCAGTGACAATAGTGCTTTAGCTACTTACTTTAAGATCAGATCAATGTATGTGTAGTTGTCCCTATCTATTTTTTTATTTATTAGTTTCGCTTATCGCATATGCATTGTCCTTTCCTAATATATTTTGGCGTTATGTTATATGCCGACAGACAGTTTTGTGCCACCGATGACGTCTATGTTTGGAAAAGTTCACAGTTTCACAAGTCATCATGCTAAAAGAGAATACGATCCCTGTGATATCTTTGATTTAAAAAACCGTCTTAGATAAGTATCCATATTGTGTATGAATTGTTACAGTTTCATAGGTAGGGTTAACTGTACTGTAGAAACAAAACCCGCTTTCACTTGTGACATTCACTATTTGGCACGTTTATTTTGTGTTGCTAATTTAACTAGTTATTTGGTTTAAGTTTATTTTCTTGGTGGCTTGTACCCCCGAGTTCTGAGAGTGTTGTTACTAGTAGATGCAAGTTGTGCTAATGCTTTTCGTCCGGTAACTGCAGTAACCGGATTTTCCTCTGCACTTCGTCAGTGCCTTACGTAAAGTGTCTTTACGCCATTCCCAATACAGGGGTAGATAGAGACCACTGGAATTCATGCCGTCAGCTTGTATGTTTGTATATCCATTGAAAAAAGTTGCATTTTACGGCACTAATATGACCGACATAATAACGGTTTCTTCGTAAAAGCAGTACGCCTTGTATCCAACCGTGCCGTACCAAAATTCCAATCCGCTAAGGTATCAGTGTTGCCTTTTTAGTCTTTTTTAAGGAAAAATAAGAAACTATCAACAAAAATATTTTTAATTGAAATAAGAGTATGCACTCGTATATCGTGTATTCGTATATTGTCGTGGTTTTAATCGCTTTGCAATGAATTTCCTCTAACAGAGAAGAAACAGGCAGTAAGAAACTTAGTAGGTGTCTCCTTTTTTGGTCGATTATATTTTTTATTTTTATAATAATACAGAATTGAGACTTTTTTTCTCTAGAAATAGCTTGGGAGCGATCAGCTCATTCAAAATCATTGACGTAATCATTTTAATTCTGATAACTCTTCATATAAAGTCTTACTTTAATAAATAACTTAAACTTTTTAATAAGCGGGCTTGTACATTTACAAGGATTTTGTAGTAGAAGCGTTTCCCTCCCCATAAATGAATCTAGTAACTGGCCATTGGTATCAACCGATCCACCTGGGCTGGCTAAATATTCTAGCTATAGCGTGTCAGTTCTTAAGAACGCTTTCATTTGCCTATTTAGTAATAGAAGACTTGCGCAGTTTTTAATTACAGGTTTCTTGTTTGTTCCTTCGAAATTGTGAAATCATTCCTTAGTTGAGGGACTAAAGCTAGTCTTATCTTTTTTGTGAACTTGTACCAAAATTATAATATTACCAATATTATAATAATTTTTCGATTTCATTGTTAAGGTATGTTATGCAACAAGTTTGTTATGGGCTGTAGCGTAATGCTAAGTTTAAATTATACAAAATGTTCAATTAATAATAATTACCGCTTTGTTTGTATTTTTTTAATTACGTACATTGTTCTAGTGGTAACTGCCTTTCTATTGTTGTATGTTTATAAATGTTTAAATCACCAACACCCCAACCTTATTTCAGTAGGCGTTTTTATGTTCGTGATTGTGATGTTGTTAAAATCTAACAATTATAATTTTTTTACGTTCAATAATGCAATAATTTGGTATAATTTATTCAAACTCATTTTTTTTTTGTATGAGGCATGTATCAATAAGACAAGTTATTATTTCATTTGAATGCTGTTTTGATTATTATTTATTTTCATTCAAAAAGTTGCCAGCATGACTTTTACAGTGAAAAGTAAATATAAAGTATTTTGTCGTGCACGTCCCCATTTTCCTCGTGTTATAAAAACAATGTTGCCATATGAAAGTGATATCTGTGTTTTTTTTTTTTCATTCTTTCTTTCAAACAATTGTCCGTAATCGGATTCTCGCGCGCGTCTCTGGAGGTCTGAGTAAGTCCCTAAGAGTTCATGGATTGACTGTCTCCGTAAAAAGCATGACAATGTGTTCGTTAGCCATTTTGACTGGATCCATCTTTGTCCTTTCCCACACTTTTATTGGTAGAGAACGTTTTAATGCAATAAATTCTTATGTTTTTTTTTTTTTACAATTTATCAGAAGTGCCAAAAAACAATTTATTAAGTGAAATTAAAAATGAAAAAATGTCGAAGCAATGGTAGTCCATTGTTATGACACGAATGCCTTAATATTCTTTAAAGATTTATGTATTCAAACGTTTTCACTCCTTGTACATGTTTTTTTATCTGCATACTACTGAATTCTGGTGGCCCAATTTAGATTTTAGTCTTTTAAAGTTAAAATCTGACGGTCCTAGTAGCTAGTAATCTGAATTGTAGTTTCATAACTATTTAAAAAACTGAATCAAGTGAATTTGAAATACTACTATCTCTCTTTACTATCTTCTAACTTTGATCGATTATTTTAGTTCTTATATTTTGATTGTATTTTTCTATTTAATTCAGTACTTTTTCGTGTCCTTTATTGTACCGCGCATGTCTGTCCGTTTGTATTTTCATTTTCTTTATATCTGATAGATTGCTATCGGGCTTCCTAAACAGTTAAATTGAGTTCATTTTGATTTGCGACGCCTAACGTTACCATTATTTGATGCAGCGCTTTAAGCATTTTTTATTTGGATCGTTTTTTACATTTCTCACACCGTAGTTTTCTAAAGTTATTGTGATGTTATTATAGATATTTGAAAGATAAACATTAACAGATGTCGTGTATATATGATAAGAAAAAATAATACATCACAAAACTTTCAGTATGACATTAATACAAAACGTTGTAACTAAAATATTTTTTTTTATACTTGTAGCCCTGAAACACTCGCCATCGAAGAGAAAAAGCATCGCCAAGCCGGCTAAGCCACAGGAGGAAATCGACACACCAGGTACGATTTTGTATTTTTTTATATGTTTGAAAATGAGTCCTAGTAGAAAAAAAAAGTATTGAAAGCATTTGCGACTCATTTTTATTACATACTAATTGTAGTAGAAATTAGTTTAACATTAATTATTTTTGGTTCTTTTTTTTTTCAACTTAACAATACGGCTACCTTTACTATTCCTAACATTAATTGAATGCGAGAATGTTTTAGTACCTATTTATTATTATTATTATTATACATTTCAGTTTATTTTTGTCCCCCCACCCTCACATCCTTTCCGGTGTTTGTGACCTTGACTGCTGTTGTTATTGTTGTTGTTGTTTTGCAATTGTTTAAATCACGAAACGTATATTTTTTGTTTGATTTTTAATGTTGCATTCATACGTTCTATTTATTCGTGTCCTTACTCTCGTACGCTACGCAAAAAGTTTGTGATGTTTGTTTTTTTTATGTGCTAACGGTGTTGGTCATTGTGATATCCGAAAAAAAAAGAAGGAACGGTACGGTCCAAACGGCCCGTTGGGTGAAACGAAATAAACTGAAATGTATCGAAAAAAAAAATAAACAAAGTCCCAAAGCTGCCCTGTGTTCCTTTTAACTTGGCCCTCTGTTGCGCAGGGCGGAAGCTCGTCGGCAGAACTATCAAGGACTATAACCCCGACATACTACTGAGGCAAACGTCCCGATTGTCGCCGAGATCCTCGCTAAGATCTAGCATGAGCGATTTCACCGACACAACGATCTCCACGTGGAATCAGAGACACCAAATACCACAGATTACAACCGAATACCCTTCGGTGCTCTCGGATAGAGTGAAAATAATCGACCGGGATCGCATGGGTACCTTCCCGAGGCGTATCGATTTCGACACGTCCAATCTGACCACCAGAGATCCGGGCACTTCCTACGCGGACAACGTATACCGCTCGTCGATACAGGACCGAATGGAGACGCTATCCGATCAGCTGACGAAGGTATTGAGCACCGGTGCGGGCAGTTCGCACATCAACGGCAGTTTGGCAGACAGCGGCATACAAACCGACAACACCAGCACAAGCGTACCGCAGATATACGTAGCCGAGACGCGCACAAATTACGCGCCCGTCGTGAAGATACTGAAGGACGCGGCGGTCGACACGAGAAACGAGAACAACCTGCAGGACATACCGTTCATAGACGACGAAGACGACGAGAAACAGTGGAGGAGGCGCTCGAACATTCTGGAAAAACACAAGAGCATGTCCAACATACCCGAGAGAATTGACGAGGACTCCAAGGAGCATTCGAACGAGAGACTCACCAGCAGTTTCAACCGGGCGAAGTCGCCAACTTTCGTGGAGAAATTCAAAAAGTTCTTCATGGACATCGGTCTGGTGAAGACCGAGAGCACGCCAGCAACAACGCGGAGACGAGGGACGCGTGCACGTTGCCGAAGAGTCTCAACTCCAGTTACAGGACCAGAAGCGTTACGCCGGTCCGGAGCGTCGAGACCAGAGAGGCGTCAACACTACCCAGAGACATGAGATTCCGTAAAGTGAGATCCACACAGACGGTCTACATCAGACCGGAATCGCCTGTCCTCATACGTAACAACCGGGAAGTGCAGACGAAGGATTACGTGTCCGTCGTACAACTGAACGGCGACGAATACATCAAGGACTCTGAATCGGAACGATTCGTGGAAGAAGTGGTCTATGTGAAGAGTCTGGACAAGGCCGCCATATATTCGGGAAACGATAGCGGCAGCACCATAATCGTGGTACCACCTGCCGATTGAAGTGCCTAATGAATGGATTTTAGGATCGCAAAACTTTGATGTGAGGAAGATTTTCGTTTTGTGATATAACTGTATTGGTGTCGTAATTGTTGCATTTAAACACCTTTAGATAAATGTTGCAGCAACTAGCTGTAACTTTGTAATACAAGATGTCGACAATTAAAACGGACATGGACAAAAACTTAAAACAATTGACATTTGTATATTTGTCTTGAATGGTTCGTTCTTTTCGGAGGTTCTAAGCAGATCGCGACAGTATGCTTCTGTACTGCACTGTATATCCCCAATTTGTCACTCAGTCAATTCGTATTTCAGATGGAACGTGTATTTATAATATTAATTCAATTACGAAACTGAATGAAATTTTAATGAAATTTTATATTAAGTTGAAAGAAAATTTTATTAATTTTATAGATATACTATTTATTTTTTAATAGACCTATAGTATTTTAACGAAATGATTGCTTTATTCTGTTTTCAATGGAAATTAATTAAAATTAATTATCAGTACATAATAACTTGCACAATTATTAATATAATAATAACTTATTTATTAATAATGAGAAACCAATATTTGGACATAATTTTCTCAGTACTTTCCATATTATGTTTAATATGTATATTATTCAAAAATGTTAGACAAACAATATGTTACGTATTAAAATAAATATATTATTATCATAGATTTCTTTCTACACAATTTGCCGTCACAAACGTTCGCACAAATGCTATAAGAATCGTTACAATCATTGTGTTATAACTCACATGAAAATATTTTATAAATTTATTATTTTACAAAGATCGATTAAATTATTAATTTATGCTAGTAGCAACAAATTTGCATTTTGTAATTAATGTAACTTAAAACGAGTTCGTATGAAACAGATTGAATGTCGGTATGAAAAGTTATCGACGTATCTTATAGATGTAAAATAATCCTGTTGTAAAGTATATAAAAAGACTATTTAATTTGTTTTGATTACATATTTTTTTATGAATTGTATTGAATTTGACACAAAAAATATTTAAGGCTTTCATATAGATACTCTGTGTCGACGTAGCAGAAACGAAAACAATTAAAAAAATTAACTTTAAAAAAAAATTATTTTACGCAAATAACAGTTGCGTTCGGCTTTCCTAACTTAATATGATAGCCTGTAAAAGTCCATTCAAGAATTTTCATTTCTATCGCCATGTTTGGTGATAATAACCGCCATCCAGTATAGTCACGACAGCCGAGTAGTTGGGTGATCGGAATTCGAGTCACGAAACCCGAGTGCAATACCCAAGGCACATAATAATGGTTTTTTTTTTCAAAACTTATGTACGTTTTTATATCGTTGGCTTAGACAAAAAGACGGCGACGGGCTCACCTGTCAAGTTGTCCCACAAATTCTTCGTTGAAAGGTGGGTCGAAAAGACTTAATTGTCTAGACCTCTGTCTACCTCTGTATTGGGAATGGCCATGTTTGGTAGACGAATTGGCGGTCGCACTATCTGATACCTCACACCGTAGATGCTACTGCCCGTTGCCTCTGTGCCTCATTATGATCTGGTATTCTTCGGAATAGGTATCCCGCTATTGGTATCTATTTTTAGAGTAAATAATAATATATATTTTAGTTTGGTTGAAAAGGGATATTTTTAATACAATCAAGTACACTATTCTCGCGATGAATCGACACAAGTATCAATATGTATGAAGCCTTATTTCAAGTTGGTTTCGAGATATCACCTCAATTAACTTCAAGAGAGAGCGGTCGGATACACTGGACTCGGCAAATGTGCTGTTCCAGACCAATGTGGTGTTTGTGTTACTTAGTGTTACTTAAGTCTGCTTAAGTCGAATCTGTATATAATGATAAATACCAAATATTTGTATCGTGTAATGTGTTGTCATATGTAATCGATGCGGTCGAGTTTGTGTAATCAGCCCTAACATTACATGGTTTATTTATTATGCGACGACCACCGTAGTCGTGTGGCGTACACATAGTGTTTCGCCAGCGCTATGGTACCAGGGTTTGATTCCCAGACGGGTCAATGTAGAAGATCAGCTTTTCTATATTGTCTCGGGTCTGGGTGTTTGTGGTGTATACGTTGTTTCTGATTCCATAACACTAGTGCTAGAGCAATCTTGGGATCAGAGAAGTCTGTGTTGTCCAGATTTATGATTATTTATTAACCTACGTGCTTCACTGCTCTTTGTCAAATGTTAGTAGCTTTGAAGCTTGTCTTATATTGAGCTGTTGTAATTTACCGGCCTGTGATGGCTTATGACCAAAATATTTATTAATGTTGAAATAAATGAGATTTATACTTAACAGGTTTTGTTTCATTCGTAAACACTAATTATGAACACTTTTTTCAGTGAACTTTTTGTTGTTGTTTTTCTTCTTTTGAAATAAAAATAAACTATTTATTAATAGTTTTCAAAGTTTGAGGAGAATACATGTGTGTGCTAATCCGTGGCGGTACTTTGGTTTTAAGGAATTTTATGCAGTAGTTTAGCACATTTATTTAAAAATAATAAATATCGTTGGAAATAATGACAAAAAGAGTAATTTAAAATCTTAACGCATAATATATAGGCATAAAATATCACTCCATAGTAGTGTCTAGGTTATTCGAATATAAAAAGTCTTATATTTGCACGCTTTCATAATGGATTAGGCGCGACAAGTGCGAGCAGCGCTGCTGGCATCAAAGCAGGTGAGACTGGAAAGAGGTTTAGCTCTAAGTTTCTAAACTGTGAATAAATAGTTTTTTTTTTCTTAAATGAGAGGTCAAAAACTAGTTAATATTCTATCTAATGGTAAGTAGTTACTATATCACAAACCTGCTATACTATACTAATACTTCAATCGAAGAATAGATAATTAAAAAATTTATAGCACCCCTGTGCACTAAGCTGGATGCCTCATGGCCTGAACTGAGCTTTCTGGTTCGGTACAACTTTTATATCAGAATATCAAAAGTAGGTAACATAGTAGGTAATATAAAGGTTTATGTCACCTACCAAAATGATAATCCTCGAAAGACTACTAACCGAATATTTCGGACGTGTAATTTATGCTCATTGTTATCAAGATAAGAGTTAGTATTTCAATATTTTATTATCTTACAAAGCTGATCAGAGTTCTCTCCAGTTAAGTGTTTTTTAATCACTCTATATACCAAGGAATGATTAGCTTATCAAGGAAATCGTAACATGGCATGTCTGCCGCCGCCATCTCAGTATCCAAATGATCAAAAGTTCGAAAAACTTATTGTTATATATAACCGGTAATGTTCTTATAGCGGTTGTCAAGTTGCTTCTTTTGCTGAATGAATGGGCCGTCTCCACCGGAGCAGTGTCACTTGCAGAATACCGGCGTGAAGTAGTATTGCCCTTCTGCATTTCAGTGACCGGGGCTATACAGAAGCTCACACCTCTATCACCCTCTTTTTCTTCTTTCTCTTCCCCTTCCCCTTTATGCAGGCAACGCATTCACAACTCCTGTATTGTTGCAAGTGTACATGGGCGTCGACAGAGAGTATGTATGAAAGACGGAAAACTTTTTCCACGATTATCACTCGAAAATTGTCCATGGATACAATTGCTTGTAGAATAGTTATAAAAAGTTTTATTTAAATAGATTTTAAAAGTTGATTTATAGAAACGACTTGAGGATAATAGTAATTTATTTAAGAAAAAGCAACCTTAAACTTAATGTCATTAATTCTCTTTTCCATGCTGCTATTGACTTATCGGATCTTTTACTATTGGGTATCGTTTTACTTTTAACCCGTCTCCTACAAATCTGCATGCTTATTTGTTTTATCTATATAACAACACTAATTTTACTAATGCACCAATAATAAATACGATGCGTTGACGGTCAAGCTCCATCTAAAAAATATAAATACAAACATGCTATTTTGGACATTTAATTTTTCTACTATCGTAACTAATAACGCTTCCATTTTTAACACAAATATTTTATTGTTTACACTTATATCTACTTTGTTACAATTTTTCTTCGACTCGTGCCAAATCTGTTATACAATTTTATTGATATTAAATAAACCTATACAAATATTTGAGTATTTTTGTGCCCCTTCAGTATCCCTATCTGATGTGACAGCACATATAACCTCTACGTCAGTGACGTCACCGGTTTCCACAGCAGCGAAGGTCACTCAAGTACAATCTAAGATAACAACATCCGAGCCGGACGTGGCTTTCCCGGCCGTCTTGAAGGGATCTCATAAGCAAAGAGTTCCACCTCCCGTCCCACCAAGAGGATCTCCAAAAGCTAAACGGGGTGGAGGTCATTCGCAAACTTCAAGCCATGACACCAAAGGTGATTATTCCACTTTAAATATATCATTTAATGATATACACTCACAGCCTGTATTTGCGAGTAGCGTTGATGATTTAAATGGGCATGATTTTAAATGTAAAGCATCTAGTGCATGCCGCGTTCCAAAATCTGTACCCAATTACTCAAATGAGGTTACTAAATTATCCGCATCTAATAAGTTTTTAGACTACGTTGAAGATGGTTACAGTATCACTGAAAGATATGATTCCAGCAAAGATTTGGTAGCCCAAACTAATATGATGTCTAAGTTTAATATAAGAGAACATTTAGATTCCGGCGATATTGATAATTTGTCATTCACCGAGTCTAGTGAAGAGGAGACAATTGTTGCTTTGGAAGTTAAAGATTACGGCGACGAGAGCGATGATAGTAATTCTAGTAATAAAAGTATTGCTAGTGCTAAAATAAAATCTACAAAAAGTTCACTACAGTTTACTAACAGACAAAGTATAAAATCTCCAGCTGTAGCAGAATCTTCAAGTATACATACTAAATCACTAGATTTTATTATTTCTAAAACACCAAAGAGGTTACTGTTTTTTAAGAAAGAGCCAGCGAAAAGTCTTTCAGCGACAGACGATAGTAGCTTTAATAAAAATGTCATCAAGTCCGGTTTGATATCCGGTTTATCAAAGAAATTTAATTTCAACCAATCTAAAAAAGAGAAAAGTCGCGATAATGAAACAAAGAAAAGTAAACCTAAGATCGAAATAAGAACTTACAGTGAAGAACATTCTCAAGGATTGAATAAGGTTGATGTTTTTGAGAAGAAAGCGAAATCCAAAATCGATATGTTCCAAAAAAATATTTGGAAAATGGAAACTGATTCCAAGAATAGTTCCCGCCGAAGTTCCGTGTCTTCTCGACAGAGTTTTGCATCACCAGTTCAACGAAGACCGCCAACTGTAAGACGAAGAGCTAAAGTTAGTGAAACTAAGAAAATTTTTGAAACCGTTGAACAAACTCATGGAAGTACAACTGCAATAGATCAAATGCTTTACTCGCCTTACGTCGCTAAGACGAAACCTGTAGTCTCTAAACCCTCTAGTGGGAATGTGCAAGATAAAATAAAAAAATTTACGGTGATACCTGTACCTGAGAAAAAACCACCACCGCCACCACCACCCAGAACCGCTCGTCAAAATGTAAAAGAAAATTTTAAAAGGAAATCAGATATGGACACAATTTATAAAGTCACTAAAGACGTAGAAGAGTATTTATAGGCATAAAAATTGAAAATTATGTATGAAATATAAAGGAATTGTAAATTTCAATGCAAGAGGCCTTTCATAAATCTCTGAAAACTGTTTTACACTTTTAAATCTTCGAAAGTGAAAAAAAAGTATATTGTATAGGTAGACCTGCATGTAAACATGAGGCAAAGCGATAAATGTTACTTGCATGATATTTTATGATATCTTGAATTCATTGGGCGTTATCTTCTGG
Organism: Sericinus montela; assembly: GCA_029286605.1. Lineage (NCBI taxonomy): Eukaryota > Metazoa > Arthropoda > Insecta > Lepidoptera > Papilionidae > Sericinus > Sericinus montela. The sequence continues at coordinate 4,452,270 of JAGSMR010000034.1, read as the reverse complement.
TACTGCTAATTGTAGACATTGTTTTAAATAACTATTTTATATTTATCTGATTAGCTCTCATACAACTTTGTGTTGTGATTTGTATCTTAATATTTAACACGATAATATTTGTATTTGTACCTTTGTGTATGCACTATATAACCACTTATCTCTTCATCCTATTATCTGGTTGATGTTGCCCGTTTTGTTTTTGTTTGTGTCCAAATTATCATGTTATTTTATAAATACTATTTTCTATGTCATATAAACAAACTACATAGTCTAATTAGACATGTAGTAGTTAATTTCATCGCCTGCATCATGCTTACGTAACCTTAAAATTAAGCACTATAATTTTTTCTTTTCCCCGCGCTATTATATGGCTAGAGTAATAGATCTGCTACGGTAGGATCGTGTAGTAACGCTAGTGTTTCGTCAGTCGCGGCGCCTCAGTCTTGCTGCTCAACGCCCCCGCCTCCCTTCGAAGAGGCACCGCCTCCGAGGACATGTCGCACCAACTCCTCGTCCACAACGTCTTCGAGTGCGTCTGGTCGGAGACGAGGTGCGTCTAGCGCGGCCAGTGTCGTCACAACTTCGTCAGCATCGTCGTTGGCTCTAACGCCTGCAGCCTTGAGCAGTGCGAGGAGTAATGAGGCCAGGTAAGGTTTATGAAAATAAAGTATCATAATGTGTTCTTATTTAAAGGCTGTAAATATCACTGGCTGATGTTTTTTTTTGTCACTTATGAAGTTTGTGTGATGTTTACCTACATTTCATGTGTAACATTATTTTAAAATGTTAAAAAAAATATAATGGAATTATTTTAGTCATGTGTACCGTACAACTTCCATTTACGCGCATACAAATATATCCTATTCATGATTATCCAACTATCAAGAGTTTATTTTTTATCGATGCATGATAATTTAACTATACGCTTCTTTATACACGTACTAATATCCAAATTCCTCATTAATCACTTAACACTAGATGGGATTGTAGTTAGAACTAGCTTATATTCAGTTAAACAATCGAAATTACGTACAGACAGACAGTACGTAGTTACCATAGCATGTTTCATTATTTTTAAGTATGAAAATTCAACTGCCGTAAGCTTGTTTAATTCGATGAATCGACTAAAAAAATTTACGCAACATTGCATTTCCATAAAAGAGGCTTTTAATACTTTTTATCTCAGTTTCCACTAGATTTCTAAGGAGAAAGGTATTAATAAGAATGACGAGATTTCTCTGTTCACAAGTAAACTTTTATTTACTTCTTGTATTTTTCAATATTGCTAAATTATGTTATCTTTGCTTGATTCCAGCGTATGTTGGACGCCACCAGCGTCGGTGGAGGGATCAACGCCTACTTGGACAGAAGGCACGCCAAGCTTCACCGAATCTAGTAGTAGTGAACAAGGTACATTAACACTTGCTCTATCTTCACTATAAAGCTTAAGATACTCCTTAACGTTTCATAATAATATAGTATTTGAGACATGCCATGTAACATTTAATATTAAGCAAATCTTTGTAAAGTTATTTATTTTTTTCTTACTCATTGAGTTGTAACCATTTTATGTGAAAAATCTATATTATCGCGATTTTAGTTTTTAATAAAAATTAAAAAAAAATCAATTTTGATGTGAAACATCTATAGCCGCACGTAAAACCGATTTCTGGCGTGGCGACGCATGCCGTGGCTACACAAAGGTATACTAATTTACACCCTATTACCTGAGAATTAAGGTTTATAATTAAACACTGAAATCCCTTTTTTATATTTAATTAATTATATTCATATTAGTGACTATGTAAATTATATTAAGATTTCATTTTTACATGAAAGGTCGTTTCCTTATAGTCAAGAAGGTTCAATAATTTTAAAACGAATAATATAAACTACCATTAAAATTAGCTGGAGATTTTAATGTAAATTTGCAAGAGCTGAATCACTGCCATTAATGACATTTCTTCAAAAAGAATTTCAATTGCAAATCAACAACAATCCAAAAGAATCTACTACCAAATATGGAACTATAGATGCTGTAATTGTGAGTTATCTTGATAATGTTTTATCCAATAATTTTGTAACGAAATAAATATATAAATATCTTCACGCAATTCCCAATACAGGGGTAGACAGAGGTCAAGTCTAGACAATTAAGTCCCTATGACCCACCTTCCACCGAAGATATTTTCGGGACAACGGGACTTTACTACTACGGGACTTTAGTTATCATCGACCAATCGTCACAGTAATACCGGCAGAGGAAACATCGAATATAACTATAACTGAAGTCACAGAGAGAGAGAGAAAATATTTAAATTGTGGCCACTTGATATTAATATCGAATTTTTATATCAAATGTAAATAAATGCTTATTAAATAAAGTTACCATTTTCTGTAAGAAATTCGTAATACTTCATTTTTTCATTAGTATTTTCTTAGTACTTCATTTTATCATTCCTGTAATAATATTATCTTTTATGCATATTACTTGTACACACACGATATTTCACATCTGCCAGGCGTCCCATGACGGCTCACATTTTTTCAACATAAGCAGGCTATAAATGCTGACGTCGAACAAAGAATATTAAAAAAGACTCACTGCTCCAGTGTGGGTTGAGGTTAACTTCACACGTCTTCAAAATAATATTTTTCTTTTATTTTCGTTATTGCTTTGACCTGCCAGTTGTTACCCCTCGATTCGAATTCATTGCTCAGGTAGATAATAAGCATAATGCTAAAATAGCGTCAGCCCTGGCGTTAAAATAGGCTGGCGTTATATGGAAACTTTAAAAATAAATGCTGGTCCATATTTCTAATTAATTTATAATATCAGATTACTATGTCATATTTATTTCTACCTTACTTGATTTACTTATAATCGTGGTATAACGATTTATAAATATTAGTACACACACACTTGTTCAAATGGTGTCGACAGCTGAGGATTCGGATTCGATTCCTGGACGGTTCAATGTAGAAAATAACTTTTCTACATTTTCTCGAGTGTGGGTGTTTATGGTACCCTCGTTGTTTGCGGTGTTATAATTTCTTTAGCTACCTACTTTCGGATCAGAGAAATGTATGTGATGTTGACCTTATTTATGTATGTATTATTATACTACATACATAAATAAGGTCAGAATTTCAAGTCGAGGGATCTGAATTCGATCCCCAGTTGGCAGGCTCGTACCAATGGGTTTTTTCAAAACCTTTACGATTCATATCGTTGGCTTGGACATAAAGACGGCGACGGGCTCACCACCTGTCACGTTATCCCGCAACATCTTCGGTGGAAGGTGGGTCGAAGGGACTTAATTGTCCAGACTAGGCCTCTGTCTACCCCCGTGTTGGAAATGGCGTGAAAATATTTATTATTATCATTAATGTCTCACACTGAAAGAAGCATCCAACCAAGGTACACTTGACCAAGGGTCAAACATATCTCCACCACTCATGGTTTCGCCGACCATTATGATAAAAACCTAAAGGGTATTTAATCTCGCAGGCTACCCCATAACTCCCGCCCGCGGCGCCACCCCCAGCGACGGGCGTCGGTCCCCCCGCGCGCCTCCGCCCCCGGCGCGCATCGCACCACCCACCACCATTAACTGTCTCACCAGCGAAGTGGTAAGTCACGGCTTGTTGGTATGATTGCTGGACAGCAGCGTTTGTGGTACGATTGACAAGATTTATATGTAAATATAACAACGTAAATTTAAAAATTTTAGTGAGGAATTGAAATTTCTGTGAATATTTAATCTCTATTTAATGCTTTAAAGAATTGTTCTCTCAATCTCTCTCTCTCTCTCTTTCTTTCTCTCCTTTCTTTCTCTCCTTTCTTTCTCTCACCTTCTTTCTCTCCCTTTCTCTCTCTCTTTCTATCTAGTAAACTATCGTTCACTATTATTCTAGAATCGTGACGTAGTCACACGTCACGATTCAATGTCCGAATATCACACTAAATTCTACCTTCGATTTTTACATATCGCGTCCAATGTAGTATACAAAAGTATAAGTTTCTCTTCAAAAATAATTATTACGATTTAGTTTTCAAATTTTATCTGTGATCCTGTCAATCGTTCCTCCAAATAATTGTGACGTTATTAACCCTTTGCACACTTGATGAGTAATACATATAATGGTGGTTGCAGTCACATCTGTCTGGTTTGCATTAGTTATGCAAAAGCTTCCAAGCAATAAAATTTGTAAAAACTAACGGTAAAACATTCCAAAAGTACAATAAAGTGTATAAATTAGGATTCTATGATGCGAAATTTCAGTATAGTTTTACAGAAAACATAATAAATTAAGAATATATAACTCAGTATATAACAAAAATATAACAGAATTATAAAGAGATATGGACTAATCTCGTAATATAATAAATATAAGCCCGGCAATTTTTAGTCCATGTTTAATCTGATGGTCCGAAAAGTACCATAGACATATAATATTTTATGATACTTAATTTCGACTTTATGTCGAATTCTTCTATAAAAACGAAAATAATCAAATCTTTGACTACCGTTAGTTTTTATAAAATTCTATTTGCGCTTTTTAACGGGCCTTCGTATTTTGAATATTATTTATATTACAAATATTTATATTTCAGTGCATATGCAAGTTAATTAATGCTATTTCTTTATTTTGGACGCTGCTTAAATGGTGGTTGGTATAGTTGCACTTAAAAGAGAAAGTAGAAAAGGATTATAAATGATTAAGAAAATATCAGTAGCAATATTTGTTCATGCGATCGTTTCAAGTCTGGCATTTTTATAAGTATAGACGCTAGCTTCTAGATAAACCATTTAATCCGAATAATTAAATAATTTTGTTAGTGCTTCCATAAATGGAGTGCAAACGGTCAGGACGGTTTGATAATATTTAAGGGAAGGCACTTTTCTGTTGGGTCAATGACATTGATATCGTGAGTTAAAGAGAAGTTCTGACGTGCAATATCACAGGTTTCTATATTTTATGATTTTGGTTTTATTTATCTGTAACCAAGTATAATGGACATGATAAGCGATGTGTAAGAACCGAAAAAATTGTAAATGATAAGGAAAACGCCTCTGGTCCAATTTTCTAATCGTTTATATCTAGGTGCCAAAATAATAGGCCCACAGTTTTCCTTATTATGGTTTTTATAAGTGAACTCGATTGAAGGTTAGTTCGTTATTCATGTTCTCATAAGTCCTTTGAAATAAATCATTCTCGTATGGACACTTTGAGGAACTATTTTCATACCTTCGGTTCTTTAACTTATTTTAATAGGAACTTTTTCAATGTTACATAAAGAACAGAACCACGAAGGACTGATATAACGTTTTATAAACATAAGACAGGATTGTTTAGTTGAAAAATAATCCCAATATTTGAAACAATAGCGTATGATAATATTTTGTTTGCTTATCTGTAAGTTTAGAAGTTTATTTAATGAATAGGTAATTTTAAAGCCTATCTATTTGTCGAAAAAATTAACCTATTTCATATAGTACACATCCTTACCTAAGACGACGCTTTTTTGCTGCGTTGTTATTGTCTGTAGGAGACATTTAAATGAGTCTGTTTGCACATTTTTCTATTATTTTTTTGGTACATAATTGATATTTCATAATGTTAATACGTTTGCATAGTACAAATTTGTAACAAAAATAGGTTAATTTTAGTATGTACTTAATTTAAATTATACGGTTTCTAATTAAAATTTATCGATATTTCAATATGTAATATCGATAAACATATTTTATATTGATCTTTGCCGTTAAAAAGGTTTGTTAGCATATATTTAATTTGATAATGATGTTTAAGAAAAACGTTCATAGCAATAAAGTAAGAAAAACTAAACAGTGCATAGGTGCATAGATACAACAATAACCAATACAATTAATAAATTTCACAATTAGTATCGACTATCGAAGTTAACCTATGCACGAATAAAATATAAAAAAAGGTTGTCCTATATAAGCAATTTAACTTTTAATAACTAAATATATAACCGCTTTTCTGTGTGTTACAATATTAATAATGTTCTGATGTAATTATATTATAAGGATCTGTAAGTATTTTACCTGATTATCGTTGAATTATTTGTAATCTGCTGCAAAAAGATAAAAGAAACATAAGTACATGGAAACTTAAAAAAATATGTAAAAAATCCGGCTCGAGGGACCAAGCTCACAATCGTATATTGTCGGTTTACATACACGACGTGCGTACGAATTTATATACGTGATCACTGGTCGAGAGTCATTGTTATTTTCAGTCATAAATAAATCATTTAAAAAATTATTACTTTCACACCGATTCAACAAACTCGCTCATTTTTTAGATAAAAATGTGGATAATTTTATGTCAAATGTAATACATGTAATAATATAAAGTGAATATGAGATACGTATATTTTTGATCCTCTTTAAATAGTTTTTGACACAAGTTTAGTATAGATGGACGCGTTTTGTTTATATGACTGAAGGAAAAAATAACATTGTTATATACGATTCTACTCAAGGTCTTGGGTCAGACACAGTTAGTCAACCTTAGCACTAATTCAAATTATTGATGTTTATAAATTATGGTACAATTCGTCAGCAAAAACCGTCTGTAGTTCGCATATAGTAGTAAAAATGGAAGACAAAGTTTCAAAAAGCCAACTGCTCAATATAGGCTTCCCCCCAAAATTTTCCACAAAGAATGGTCCTCAGCCATTTGCATCCATCTACTCATTCCATCTTGTAGGGGCTGTGTTTGCCTAAAGGTGTTTGCCACAAGATACCCTTTTATCCCCAACGAATATTAGTTATTCAAGCTAAAGTTATTAAAACGAACTCCATTATAAAATTATTCGGAGTCAATTCTACGTAAAAACCAATAAAAGAGTACTTTGAATAATTTTGATTCAAATACGTGACGTCTGTCTGCAAAAAGAAATCCTTCTTGAATTAAATAAAATTAAATGATCTCAATGAACATTAAATGATCTGAACAAATGCCGTACCGTGTGGTTACGGCGTAAGAATATATCTACATTCTTCTCATGATTGTTGTAAGAGGCGACCAAGAGAAAAGCCTTGAAATTGCTGCTGGTTACCGCTAGATGGCGGTATAAACTTCTCATAAAATTTCGGGCCGTAATTCAGGAGACCGGTGACGGGCAGCAGCATTTAATTTCAAACCAATCCACTTGCGGGAGAGGTCTACATCCTTTAATGTACTTTCACTGATCGTTATGGATGTATGTATTAAATAAACAAAACGTTTGAACTAATACGCAGGCGAGCATTGTGCTCACGACTTGTGCCGATTGTTATAAAGAGCCTAAATAAAAGAGTTGCTTTATTTCGTTACAATTGAAATACTTACAGATCTATTTAAACTAAAAATATCTTGCTAGCGGAGATCACAACAGCCTTTTAAATTCTTGTTCGATATTTAATATAATCTTTTTAATGTTTTACGAATTTGTACGCTATTATACTTAATGACAACATTTAGATTCGTGTAATTTTTTGATAATATTCTTTCAGTAGATTTCTTTTTTTTTTCTTTCAATAGAATAGTGGTCTCCGGTACAAGAATGCTATCTGATATCAAAATGCTGCTCTGTTACATGCCGTTGTTATAATTATATCGATATCTACATTGTATATTCTGTTGTTGTTAACTATTTAAGCCAAACGAAATGTAGAATAAACATTTGAGAAAAAAAAAACAGAGTAATTAGTATGTCGACTAATAAGCCAGATATCTTTCGATGTTGCCGCTGATGTGAAAGTGTCAGTGTACATATTAACGTAAAACTTTCACATAAAAAGGAGAAACATAAATAAACAATAAGAACCCTTAAAATATACATACAAAACGCAAGCAGTTATTTGACGACCTCAAGAGGGTAATGACTTCGCGCACTAATTAATTATGTGTTGTCAAATCTCCGAGGGCGGTGACTTCCAGTTCTATATGATTAGCGATTGTTATGGACGGCAGATAATTAATTACCGACCCGCTTTATAAATTAGGCCAAGCAGCGAAATTTAAATTGCTAACGGACAAGCTACGAAAGCATAGTGAGTCCAAAAAAAATAAATGCTCCAGAAACTGCCAAACGAATGGTTATTTCTTTTGGCAGTTAAAAAAAAAAATATCTTCACGCAATTCCCAATACAGGGGTAGACAGAGATCAAGCCTAGACAATTAAGTCCCTTTGACCCACCTTCCACCGAAGATATTTTCGGGACAACGTGACAGGTGGTGAGCCCGTCGCCGTCTTTATGTCCAAGCCAACGATGAAATTTGTACATAAGTTTTTGAAAAACTCATTGGTACTGCCACCTGGGGATCGAACTCGGGTCTCTCGACTCGAAATTCCGACCACCCAACAACTCGGCTATCGTGACTATCTTTTGGCAGTTGGTTAAGGAAATATTATCTGAGCAAATTTAAACTGACGTCGCGTCCAATCATTCAAAAATTAACTCACTCATAAATAGGACTAAACTTTCTGAAATGCATTGCTTTATTCGTACATAATATTGACGTTTTTAAAAAGTAACTACATATTGCTTTAAACATTACTTACTTTGGGTTACTTTAGTCGTAATTGTAATAGCAATCGATTACATTTAAAGTTTTCGCTGTACATACCGCAGCCTATATACCCGAATGGATGACGTCATATTCATACGTTGGAACATTTGTAATAATTAGGTGCGACCTAGGAATACGTGGAACATTACCACGTACTAGGATGGTGCCATGAAAAATTGGCTGAGTAGACTGACATTTTCGTCGTGGCATATTGTAACACTGTAAAGAATACCACCGCAGCATTGAGTAATAGACCATGGGCAAGCTTTGCGTATACATAGTATGTACGTATGCATATAAACAGCAACACATTAGCAAACTCCCAATAATTCACAGTCGGTATATTAGACAGCTTTTAATCATAATAATTACTGTTTGCTTAAAGTAGGTTTTTTTTTGTTTCCATTATAAACCCGAAGACAACTTTCAAAGGTAAGGTTCCAAATGTTATTGTGTAATTCTTTTTAATATGATATTATATTTTTATTTAATTACAATTTATCGGCGAAGCAGTGCATGAGTAGCTTGTAGGATAAGCGCTTTAAACTAAAAAATTTTTACGCCATTCCCAATACAGGGGTAGACAGAGGTCTAGACAATTAAGGCGTTTCGACCAGCCCTCCATATTTTTGGTTTCATCACTGAAATAGTTATTCATATTCCCTTATTAATAGTTATTCATTCTCCCTATTAGTCTCAAAATCATAATGTTTAGTTAACATCTAGGTACAGAGGTTACTCAGAGGAGTCAAACAAAATTAATGTATTAGACGAGGTCCATACGAAAGTTTGTTTCATCAGCAACATATCAGGAATGTTAGCAAAGATAACATATTGTATAGTTAGAATATAATTTGCTTAAGTTCAAACAATTCAAATGCGCTCCCCACGTTAGTTGGCTGTACATACATCTGTCAAATAATTGTTATCGATTGCCTTCGTGTTTAGAAAATACACGGGCTACGATGCCAAAAATTATAAACTAATCTATGGTACGTTGTGTATGGATCGCAATAATATAGTATGTATAATAAGTTGTGTATAAGCGTGATTTATGGTTTAAATTACCTAGGTAACTTAAACCACCGTATTTTTTGATTTATAAACGGATTTTATTTTTCATTAATTTTAAAATATTGTATTCAAAATAATATTGAAAAATGTGTATTATTGTGATTTCGATTATTACCTTGAGTAAATGGTAAGACTAAACTGGCGTATTCCCATGACAGGTGGAAATCACAAATCTAGCATCAGAAACATCCAATATATCTATATCGACGTACGAGGTGCACCAACAAATGCAACAAATACACAGCGAAGAGAAGCACTGTTAAAATTTAAATATATTTTACTCTATTATTCCTGTGAAGTTCGTCATAATATAACATTAATCGTTTACAACTATTGTAGGTGATTCGAGCCGTAATAATTATTTTCTGATGCTTATGTTGCTTTATTGTTAGATCATAATGAATCTTGGGTTATTTCGTTCTGAAGAGCAATTTCTTCGAACTTTACGTGATGTCATGAAGTAATAAGTTTAAAAGATATAATTACGTATGTGTTATATACGTAAAATATACGCGAAATCAAAGAAATGCCAAATCATAATAATATATTCATACCAGTGTGAAATGCCAGAATCTTAGTTATTACACGCACCAAAACAGTGAAGATCGGTGAAGTATTTTTGTTTAAAAAGAAACATGTTTTGTAGTAAAATTAATATTAAAATGGTACTTGCTCACGTATTATCGTTTATCTCTCTTGATAATGATTTGAATGCGCTTAACCCCTAATTTACTAATATTCTAAAAACAAAGTATTATAGATATATTAATTTTTATTTTTTAGTAAATTACAACAAATTGGCTTCAACTATGCTCAGAGCCCATTATAACAAGTTATACTCTGAAAAAAAAAAAACGACAGCTGATTACAACAGCAGCTATTACTGTTACTGATATAACAGTTAATATATCTTATAGAATAATGCATATATATTATCGTAGGTAAGTTGTTTGCTACATAGCTTTATTACGTATAGCTCTCTATGTTAGAAGTACTATGTAAAGAACCGGTGCTTTGCAATGTTAGGTAAAATAATGTACACTGATCTACTAAGTACTCAACAGTAACAATGAATTTGATGGGGATGATTTTATTATTCGAATTTGCATGAATTTATCAATAATACCTATTCATCAGTATTTTACAATACATATTGTGTATTTTCAATGGGTTGAACTTCGTATTCCAATACGTCTGTATTTGAAACTTATATTGTGTTATGTTTAATAAGATTTCAAATAACGAGAACATTTATGACCATAGATTGCTTATAGTATACTGATATAGCCCGTCGCAAATTATTATTCCATATGTTGTAAATGTGTTTCAAATGTCTCCGTAATAATAAAATGTTATTGACAATACTAATGTCACGTGTTACAACACTGGCCATATTTCTTATCGGTGTTTATGAACCGAATATACTTAAATAATTGAAGTACACATAGGTACTCGTCACATAGTACATAACTTATAAGCTTTACATCAAAAGCAACTATTCTCTTAAAGGTAATATAGTATTAATAGTGTTGTTTATATCAACGAAATTAAGACGCATTATTTTTCTCCTCTAGATAGTTTCGAATTGTCGATGTTAAACGCGTTGAGATATAGATGGATGTAGATAATGTCTAGGAAAATGAAAGTTAACCTACTGCCATAGTTTTTACAACTTAACTTATTTATTGTAAAGTCATATTTTTAGAGTGATTTTTAATTAAGGTTCGTATGTCTTATTTACTTTGCTCATTATAATGGTGGTAACATTATTGTTTATATTTTTCATTCAATTTGTTCGATATAACCATAGACTGATTTATTTTATCCAAGTTAACAAAATAGATCTGATAATCGTTTTAATTTTTTTTACTAAACCTCTAAAACTTTCAAATTAATTATTAATTTATCTACATTTTTGTGTATTTTATTTTAAACAACATAGCCATAGGAGAATCCGCCGTCTTTATAATCTCTCCTCGCTTTAATGCTTTAGAATTTAATTTTAGGTATTCCGTCTTTTAGTTTTAAGTAGGAAATTTGTTTTTATCAGGTCGTATTAAATAGCTTTATTAATTAGGTACCCTAAAATAAAATAAATTCAATCTCATTAAGAATAATATGTTATACATTTCGAAGTATTGTATTTATAATTATGCATTTATAAACATGATATTTAGCTTTGACTTTATCTGAAGTAGAAATAACATTAGCCTTCCGCTAAGATGTTTAACTTTGACGGTATGTCTCTGTTCCAGTAGAGTTAATTAATTTTATGTTTCTTAATAACAACGAAACGTTTCTGCTCTCTGCAAAAATTATCCATTATACATTAATATCTTTAGCCATTATAGGTTATTTATTATAATTAACGACTTGTCAGTACAGACTACATCTCATCTACTTATACTCCATAGGAGTGAATGCATGATAAATAAAAAAAACACTCGTCAATCGTCGCCGAGCATATTCGGTAATAATTTTCTTAATATTTATTTATTCGGTAATATCTTTTATCGATAATGTCAATAGCAAAAAATTTTTAACATGTTATTTATTATTGCATTTTATAATATATATTATACTTATTGTTTTAAAATATTATTAACAATAACCATATAATTTATCTTTTGGACTCTTGGTATACTAGCGACAAAATATTTTTTTTCTACTGATGGGCAGAGACAATCGTCAACATCTTTTTGATGACGTTAAAATTGTTGTTATTATGTATTGTACAGAGTTTTGTACTGTCTTGTTGAACGTTGCTAGTGCTATTATTATACACTGTGTAATCAATGTATTTGTATCATGAAAAAAGTTGTACTTATCTGTATATCAAGAAATTTGAATAAAAATGTGTAATTTCCAATAAATGTATTGTTTCATTTATTCTCTTCAATTTAATATCGCTTTTAAAAATCTCCACAATAAATCCTTAATATTTATTTATATATGAATGTTTATTTCCAAAATTGCACACAGAAGCACTTTAATATTTTATTGTTTTGAGACACCAAAAATATTATAATAACAAAATGTGTATTTCACATAATTTTGTGAGTTATTGTGCTAACACTAAGGTTTTAGTTTATCGTCTATCAAAGGCAAGGTAAGATTTGTTTTGTGTTTGCATGATTATATACAATTGCTTTATATTTATTGAGATTTAGAATTAGTTTCGTTATGCGGATGTAAAGTCTGTCCGGGCCAGTGTATGTCCTACGCAGAACTAAATTGATATGGCCTAGAACTAGGTTACTAAGCTATGGACGCTCAGTATAAGACAGTATTTGATATACAAAAGTTATAAAATTTGTCAGGTTTTAACTGATACTGTTTGCTGTGTTTACGGAATCAGAATTTTATTTTTTGATTTCCGTGGGTGATTATTATTTATTTATTATATTCCCTTTTTATTTCCAAGGGTGTCGTAAAAACCAGTCCTAAATAAGTTCGATGATGGGCAGCAGCGTCTATGCTAGGTATCTAGTGCTGCGATCGCAAATCCGCTTGCCAAGCGGTGCGATTATGGCAAATCCTCTTTACGAGAAACGCCGGTTACTGTAGAATATGGCAGTAGAATTTTACATGCCGTTGTCTATGTAAACATTTATGTATTAGATAATTGTATACTTCTGTGGTTTAGATACGTAGAACGAATGATAAAAAGATATTTATAGCGTGTCATTAAACAAAATCAAAGGACTCGGAGGAGCTAGAAGGACACTTTTATTATTTTTATATACATATGTTATAAATTATTACAAATAAGTCATATTTTAACCGAATTCTTTTATATTTTCAGACGAGATTATAATAATGTACAGAAGGCATTCGAGTATACCAAAGAGGATCCGGTAATTATTATAAAATATAGGATTAAATCAAACACATCGTGTTTTTGCATTTATTAGCAATAAGTGCTTTTATTTAAACCTATTAAGTGCTAATACAAAGTAAATATATTTAGTGATATTGTATTTTTTTATTTCGAATTATGAATGCAGATTTTGTCTTATTTAATTTAATTTGGAAATAAACCAATGAAATCCTGAATGAGTTTTTATATGCAAAGTATGCTGTAGATAACATATCTATTCTCTTGGTCATCTCTTACGACTTTACGTCAATGGGACACCACACAACATCCATTTTATTGTTCGTCAGGAAAATCATAGAATCAGGAATTCGTTTTAGCTATAAATGTAAAAAATCTTCACGACATTCTCAATACAGGGTTAGATAGAGGTCTACAGTTTTGTTTATTTAAAAAAACATATTTAATGAATTTTTTTATATTTAATGAGTAAAAATAATAATGCCGTTCACGACCTTCTAGCGATTAGCGCACTTGCAGTTCAAGTTCTGGCGCTGGTCCTGCGCTGCCCGCGCGCTGCACGTCTTTGTTCCCGCCTCCTCACCCGCACAGTTTCCTTATTATTGCGCAAGTCTAAATATGTATTATCATGGAGATATTATCATGGAGTGCGCTGATGAAAATTGTTTTCAAATTTAATACTGAGATTTTTTTTCATTATTAATTATAAGTAAATTTGAGATTTAGTCACAAAGTGACTATACCATCCCCGTAAATATACTATAGATAAACAAAAAAAAAAAAAAAAACAAATAGTATATTACAGTACGTAAAATCAGATTAATTGTAAATATAATTTTGCCTGAAAGTGGGGAAGACAAAATACCGTTACAAATTCCTATATTTTGATCGAGCAAAAATCTATATTTTTCCCGTAGCGCCTCGTTCCGAACGCATTCCATTAAGACATGTTGGACGTCTTCTACTCTGTTACATTCTAGGCAGTTGGGGGACTCTGTTATTCTCATGAGAAATTTAAACTTGTTAGACGGAATGTGTCCTGATCGAAGTCTTAATAATGCTACCACAATTTTCCTACTAATTTCATCCGTTTCAAACCATGGGTACAGCGGTGGCCGGCACTTAATCGTTCTAAATCATATCCCTTTACTTAGAGAATGTTCGTCAAAATACTCTTGCCATAATTGCCTACAGTTAACTTTAGCCGTATATAATAACTCACTATGTATAGGTAACGTGTTCTAATTAATACCGGAATTTATGGCTTGTCTTGCCGCGAGATCGGCCACCTCATTACCCTTAACTCCTGAATGAGACGGTATCCATTGTATAATCACTTCTTTATTCAATGTAAGCTTACTGATGGACTCTAGGATAGTGTAGGCTATCGGAAATCCTCGAAAACCCGAGGTTAACCGAGCCAAGTGTAACAATGCACTTTTAGAATCGGATAAGATGATAAATCTAGTATGATTCAAAGACAGAGCGTCCAACAGTGGTAGAGCCACGCATCAGCTTTTGTCGTTGCATGTATGGGCCGGCTCGACCGGGCAAGTACCACTACCTCAAAGAATACCGGCGTGAAGTAGAAGTCTAACGAACTTCTGCGTTTCGTCTGGTGAGTGCAGGTAACCGGAGGCCCACACACCCACATCCCCCAAAATTGAATCTAACACCACATCTACAATCATCCTAATACTCAGATATACAGCATGGTAGCAAATTGAATCACTCGTTCGCACTGTGCCTCGCACAGTGCTTGAGTTTGGTAAAAAAGTGCACCAAACAATTAAATTAAGCATATAGCGAGTGGCGCATTCGCCAGATATGGATACACCTTAAATAATCTGTTGCTTAATTTTGGGGTGGTCAAAGGCAGACATTTTTCAGACCTAACCCATTATTCACGAGATATTATTAAGGACAACTTGACATGCGGCGTGTATGTCGCCGTCTTGGTGTCCAGCCAATGATACAAATTGTAAATTTCAAAAACGTATATGCGTTTTTGAGCGAGCCCAGGATCAAAATTGAGTTTATTAAAATGATATATACCATTAATAAAATTGTTTCGGAAATTACTTTTCGGAATCATTAGGATAAAGTCACGATAGCCGAGTGGTTGGGTGGTCGGAATTTCGAGTCGAGAGACCCGAGTTTGATCCCCAGGTTGCAAGCTCGTACCAATGGGTTTTTCAAAAACTTATGTACGAATTATATCGTTGGCTTGGTCATAAAGACGGCGACGGGCTCACCACCTGTCACGTTGTCCCGAAAATATCTTCGGTGGTAGGTGGGTCGAAGGGACTTAATTGTCTATATTCGACCTCTGTCTACCCCTGTATTGGGAATTGCGAGAAGATATTTATTTATATACCTAGTCAGGTCATATATTCTGTCACATGTTTAATATAAAATAATTGAAAGAAATTTATTAATTATGTAACCATTTATATACCAAAATGAACTTAACAAAACATTGATTCTTATGACACTAAAGTTTATTCAAAATGACCTCCGTGATTTTGAATACAGGCCTTCAATCTGCTCGGCCACTCGTCTATCGCAGCACGAACGAGGTCCATGTCAACATCGGCGGCTGCCTTAATCAAGGATATGTAGAGTGACTCCAAATTGGGATGAGACTTTGAGCACGCCTTTTCCTCCAAGTGTTGCCATATCTTGTAATCTAACGGGTTCAAATCTTGGACTGGAGGAGGTTCAGTCTTCTTGCCGGATGAAGTCGATTTCACGCGCCGCCAGCCAGTCTTGTGTGCTCTTCGCTCTATGAGCTGGCGCCAAATCTTGTTGGAATACCCAGTGTCTATTATTGAACATGGTATGAGAAACAAGTTCCACAAGGTTCGTCAGGACTGTATTTTGATACACAACTGCATTCGTTTTTACACCTTTCTCACAAAAATGTACCTCTGTTACGCCCCAATAAGAAACTCCCAACCATACCATGAGCGAGGAGGAAAATGACCTCGTTGGACACGCGGAATACGGTTGCTCGCTTCTTCACTACTGTGTGCGTACACCTTTATCATTTTGTTTGTTGTAGCTCTCTTCTACGGTAAAAAGTTTTCCATCCGACAAAAGAATTTTCGATATTTTTTTTCCGCGTACCGCTTCAACAAATCGCGGCATCTCTTCAGTCTCAGGTCCATTAGACGAGCATTCAAACGAAGTCCTGTTTTTCTCCGATGTGCCCGAAGCCCTAAGTCTTCATTCAACACCATTTTCACCATGGTTCTGCTTAACCCCATCTGAAGGGCCAACAGTTTCTGCGTACGTTTGGGATTTCTTTGAATTCGCGCCTTCACAGCTTTTATCACAGCTTTTATGTATATATATATATATATGTATATATATATATATATATATATATAACGAAAATGGGTCGAAAAGACTTAATCGTCTTGTAACCTCTGTTTTGAGAATGGCGTGAATATTTTTTACATTTATAGCAGAGACAAATGTGTATGATTTTCCTGACGATGAATAAAATGGATGCACGTCATCCATTTCTGTCCCTTTCATGTAAAGTCGTAAGGGATGACGTAAGAGAAAAGACATTTGCCACGACGATTATGACGGCGTGGCGCGACCATAACGCGATGTGCCCCGAAGATCGCAGTGCTAACGTAATTTAGTAATTTTAGATACACTGATTAGGACTTGGATTAACGCATAACCACATTCCCACTATATATATATATATATATATATATATATATATATATATATATATATATATATATACATATATATATATATATATATCTATATATATATATATATATATATATATATATATATATATATATATATATATATATATATATATATATACATATATATATATATATATATATATATATATATATATACATATATATATATATATATATTATTAGGATGCCGAAAGGTTACATTAATATTAGGTTATATCAATACCAGAGGCATAGCAGATGCGTTGCCGGCCTTAGAGTGCCCCGCCCCCCTTCTCCAGAATTGGGGGAGAGGGGTGTGTGGGCCTCCGGATACCTGCACTCACCAGACGAAACGCAGAAGTTTGATAGACTTCTACTTCACGCTGATATTCTGTGAGGTCTTGGTACTTCCCCGGTCGAACCGACCCATTCATGCAACAACAAAAGCTGATGCGTGGCTCTACCACTGTTAGTAGTATTAGAGTGAAAAACTTGTCGACGCGGCAACTCATGGTAAGTGGGTAAGTACCTATAACTTCCATATTGTTTCATTTCTATCTTCTTGTTAGAACAGGTATATTATAAGGCCAAAGACATCCGTGTCAACGTGACAGGTGGTGAGCCCGTCGCCGTCATTATGTCCAAGCCAAAGATATGATTCGTACATAAGTTTTTTTTTAAACGCACATTGGTACGAACCTGCCACCTGGGGATCGAACTCAGGTCTCTTGACTCGAAATTTGACACCCACCACTCGGCTATCGTGACTTATACCACATACTCGTGACAGACCAATCAACGTATATTTTTACCAGGAGCTCTGAGCTCGTGATCCACGTGTCCGGCACTAAAACCCGTCACTGATAGCTATTATGTCATGTTCAATGTTTGTCAGACACATTGAACATTGAGCTTGACGTGCAAATGGCCTGTATTATTAAAGTCTAAATTTAATGTCGAATTCACTGTTTTTAAAAGATCAGCAGCAAAAGCAGCCAGTGAAAAAATGGTGAATTATTTTTTTTCTGTATATGGATTAAAATCGAGACAACAGTCAACCTGTTTGTAAATTCTACAGACCGCGAACATTAACCGAAAAGAGTTCCAGTTGTATTGTAATGCCTCATAGCAAGTTAATATGATCTTTACATTATTATAATTATTTCTAATCCACAATATTACAAATCAAAATACGCCAAGCACAATCATAGTTTAAATTTATCAGTGGGAATGTGGTTATGCGTTAATCCAAGTCCTAATCAGTGTATCTAAAATTACTAAATTACATTAGCACTGCGATCTTCGGGGCACATCGCGTTAGGGTCGCGCCACGTCGTGGCAAATGTCTTTTCTCTTACGTCATCCCTTACAACTTTACATGAAAGGGACAAAAATGGATGACGTGCATCCATTTTATTCATCGTCAGGAAAATCATAGAAACATTTGTCTCTGCTATAAATGTAAAAAATATTCACGCCATTCTCAAAACAGAGGTTACAAGACCATTAAGTCTTTTCGACCCATTTTTCACTGAAGCCATTTTTTAAGGTTATGTGACACTGTCGCCGTCCTAGTGTCCAAAACAACGATATAAATCGTACATAAGTTTTGAAATTGAAATTAAAAAGATTCGTAGGCACCAGCCTACCACCTGGGTACCGAACTCAGGTCTCTCTACTTGAATTCCGATCATCCAACCGCTTGGCTATCGTGTCTTTTATTATATTTTAGCTATAAATGTACGCTCAAGGCTCGATACAAAAATGTCGGAGGGGTGTTGACTTGCGCTCAATATGCTCGCACGTTCAGCGCAAAAATCGGTTACGTCAGTCACCTGCGAGCTCACGACCGACGCTCGCAATTGTCTTGTGGCCGAAATCCGACGGTATACTACATATATATAGATGTACGTTTCACCATTACAGATTTTTAATTTCTACTTTTTTTTCCAACATTAGGAAAGAAAGCCAACATTTATATTAAAAATATAAAAGCCATACAATTAATGCAGCTTTCTTATCATAATACACAAAGCACGTATAAAATCTGAATCATACTTATTTATGGATTGAAACAAGCATTGCTTTACATATTAACATGACGTTTATTCAATTTTCGTTAACAAAACAAAGGGACAAACATTTAACTATTTGGGGTTTAGAAGGTCCTTAAGTTCAGACATTCAAAATCGCATACAAATTTGGGTAGCATTGATAGTGGATCGAACTTATTCGTACTTGAAGTTGCGTACATATCTAAAACTGCTTTTTTGATTTCCGGCAGTTGAAAAATATCACTACCTTCTTTCGTATATTTATATCTAGAATGATTCTCCCCACTTTGGTGCAAGTGGAGACTTGTGTCTTCTGCGGAATTTGTGCTTACTGTCTTTTCTTTGTCAACATTGGAGTAACTTAAAATCGTACTTCTGTTAATTTGTCTTAAACATTTTACATTATCTACGATTCGTTTTTGTCTATACTGTGGGTCTTCCGTTTGAAAATTGACGGTTTCTGCTAAATTTGCTTCAAGAGAACAATCATCATCCATTGAACACTTACAATTGTGGTTTTTATACTTTTTACAATAGGAAGATTCCAAAGTTAACATGTTTAAGAGTTCATTTGTATAATTGTTAGATTTTGTTTCCCGCAATTGACATTCGCACTTTCTTATATCAGTTAGTCCTAATTTGGAGGCTAATATTTTACAAAAACACTTTTCATTTTTCAGACAGTGCCTTGGATATATTGCATTTGTAGGCTTGCCCCTTTTATTTAGCTTTTTCGTAGTGGTGTAAAAATAATCTTGAATTATAGTAGACTTACTATTTTGTTTTATGTTTAAGGTTTTACATTTGCAAAAGTTATGTGATTTATTTCTATTAGTTTGATAATTTGATTGTAAAATAGTAAATGTTAATTGCTGTGGTAATTTATTGGATTTTACCACTTTTTTTTTATTACTATATTTGGACATTATTGCACGTAATGTTCTTTTTACCTCTTTCAAATTTTCTTTCTTTTTACTTTTTCTTATATCCTTAGAATTCGCAAATACTTTTTGGATTACTTTGCTTTTCTGTTCTGTAGGAAGGGCTGTATTATTATTAGAGGTATTCTTTACATATGGCATTTTATTATCAACCTCGGGACTATAATTTTTAGCTTCACTTGTTTCAAGCTTAACTTGATTTTCAATTTTTTCTTTTGAATTAACTCTCTGTTTACTTACGTCATTTATGATGATATTAATTTTGTTTTTATTTTCATCTGTAGTACCTGAAGCTCCAATAATTTCTTGATAACCTTTATTTAGTTCCTTTATATTTGAGTCGGTTTCTTCTAAGTTTTCACTAACTTTATTACAAATATTAATTTTTCCAATAGAAGTGGTTAAATCGATAGTTAATTTATGGTCCGAATACATGTTTTGGACTAAAGCTTTGGATAAGCCTGATGAAACTACTTGATGTTTATCTGATATTTTATTAGGGAATTCATATTTACAAGTTTCTCCTTCAAAGTTCTTGTCCCGGATTTCATTTTCTTCTTTTTGTTGGCAACTTTTAATTAAAATTTTGATATCTATATCACTAACAACCTTTGCGCACTGAATTGCGTGACCAGAATTATTTTGCATTATGCGCACATCGTCTTGTTTAGTGTTATGATTGATTTTATGTCCTGTTCCCGTTTCCCTAAGTTTTTTTCCATCTTGGTCACGATTGTCATAAACGGTGACAGTCATATTGTCACCTTGCTTACATCTGAGTGTAAAATTTATTTCTATGAAATCGGGCTCACTCCTAGTTTTATCATTTTCATTTTTTTCAGTTGTGTAAATTTTATTAAATGATCTTGATAAAGACGCAAGACTTATTTGAGACCTCTTTTTTTCTGTCGAAAATGATGCATTGTGATATTTAACCCCACTTTCTTTACAATTTGCTACTTTGATGTCTGTAGAACAGGATGATATTTTCACATTCTCTTTGGAATTAACATGAGCACTTTTGTTCTCATTATTAGGCATTGAACTTGCTTTAGATACTTTTTTTATGGCTGGTTGCTTTTTAAAATGGAGTCCTGATACTTTTACTTTACTTCTGCTTGTTTTTAAATCATTTTCTATCGGTGCAGGAACAGACTCTTCTTCTGAAAGCCATATTTGAGGTGACGACGAGATTATTTGTATTTCAGTAGTAATCGTGCATTCTGTCGTGCTTTGGGTTTTCAGGGGTTCATTAGAAGTATTTTTATCAATTAGAACATTAGAATACTCTTTACTGGTAATATCTTTTATTAAACTTTTATTTTTTAATGAATGGGAAGAGTTGTGCTCTGATTTGGAACATTTGACGTTTGTTTTATCAGCTAGTGACATTTTGGTACCTTTGGTTTTATCTTTTTCAAAAAAGAATTTAAAATATGGATTCATTTTCATTCTGGTAATTGAATAACCTGAGTTTTGAGAGGTATATGGTGTTGATTCCAAGATGCATTTTTCAAATGAAGAATTTGATTCTATGACAGTACCCTGAATCTTAAGAATTGAGCAGGCTGAATTGTGTTTTGATAAAATTATATTTCTTGATGTTTGTGTTTCAGAAAAGCGACTTGAAGTTGAGATTACATTGTCCAACTTGAAATTTAAATTGGCATTGCTATTATATTCTGGTACAGACCTGGTTGATTTTAAGCTTTGTAATTTATTATTTACTTCAGTAAAGTTTTTATAATTTGGTACTAAGATTTCAGATTTTGTTTGAAGTATATTTTCATTGTTATCTAAAAGTGCAGGTTCGTTGTCTGCGATTTTAGAACATTCGTGATTGGTTGCTGCTTTAAGTGCTCGCAACAACTTAACTTTTGAACTTTCGGGTACAACGTGATTTTCAGAAACAGTTACACTTTTTCTATGAGACTTATTCGAATCGGACTCAGGTGAATTAGGTATCGGTGCTTTAAATGATGTTGAAACCTCGTTTTCATATTTCCATTTTGCTTTACTACTGTTTGAATACAGTTTTCGTTTTTTATACACCTCCAATGAATCTTTTGGTAAAACACGTTTATACAAATCAAATACATGGGAGTCGTGTTTTTGTTTACTTCTTGTTGACTTTATACAATTGTTTTTTCCTTTAGTTTTATATTTTCCCTTCCCGTCATTTATTGAAGTTTTGCAAGAGGAAACTACTGTTGTTGAACAAAATTCATCAGCAACATTCGGGCATAATTTGAACGTGTCATCTCTAAGGTTTAAATTAAACAGAGAACTATCAAAACAAAGCTGTAAATTTGAATCACTAATTCCCAGCGAATCTAGATTTATACCAATTGGGATCCAGTCTCTTAAGCATATTTCTGGGAATTTGCAATTCTTGGGATTTAAATAAAGAATTTCCGTTGACTCTTCCTTTGTTTGTATGTATTCAGGATTACATCTAGAATAGTATAGTAAGTTTTTAGTTAAATTTTTAATATTTAGGATTTTTCAACAGAAATCCTTATGTTTAAGACAAGTTAAATTCAATACATTTTCGTAAAAATTTCGCAGCGCTGTGTTATGTAATTACTTTTGCCTGTAATACTCAATTCCATGATTATATACATACGGAAATACAGCACACTCACAAAATTATCTAGTGGTTGGAGTGTGTGGTGTGAAATGGAGACACTCAATAAATATTCCATAGTTTGCTGTTTCACATAAAATTAGGATGCCTGTGGAAGTAGCCTATTGGAAGCCATTGTTAGACAGAGCTCATCTCTCTAAAGTTACTTTTGAACGATTTTCTCTTAATAAGTGACAATATTTCTATTTCAATGTTAAAACTCACACTGTAAAGTAACTGACACCTGGAATGTGGCATCAAAAGTATGGTGTGTCATCGAAATGCTATAACTTACATAGGTACTAGTTACTAAAAATGTGTTAGAATAGAAAAAAATATGACGAAAAGAAAGGCCAATTCTAATACCTATACAACAACTTACATTCTGGAATTAAACCTAAATACCACCTATTAAATTCATTACTTTTCGATTCCCCTTCAATAAAACAGGAACGAGCATGTGATTAGCTTTACGTTTTTATTTAGACTAACAAGATTGTCGAGATATAATTGGTTTATTTAATGGATTTTGTTTTAAAATTTATGGTATTATATACTTACATAAGATTTTTGACGTCCTTTTGTGTTATTATTCCAACTTCAACGGCCTTGCATGTTTTAGATGTTCTAATGTTGCAGTCCTGAAATATATTATCCCTGAAAATTTGTTCTTTTTTTGATAAAACTTGTATATATTTTTTATTAAATGCAATGTCTCTTATGCTGTCAGTGTTTTTGATAGCATATTTTCCTTTGCCAAAATCAGAATTTAAAAAATAATGCATTCCTTCAACCGCTCTACTTGATAAAGGTAATTCGTAATCGATTACATTAAATATTTCTTCACTACTTTGCTTACATATATTATTGTATTTGCTTAATAAACTGAGACATCCCAAAGATATTTTTAATATTATATGTTCGGAACTTGCACGTTCCTTCTTTACAGATGTATTAGACTGCAATACTGCCCTATCTTTACACGATACATTTTGTGTTTTATTAGTCAAATAATTTGAACCTATGTCGCCTTTTTTCTTCACGTTACATAATTCTTTTCTAACATTGCGATATATTTTTGTATTTACTAACCTATCAAGTATTGTTTTGGGAATCATCCAGGCTTGTATATAATGTTTTGAGAAATTTGACAACGGCATTTTATTATTTTTGTGTCGTAGCGAAAAGCTGTCAAATGAACCATTTTTTGAAATTAATAAAATGTCGGTTTGATCAGAAGTACTTGCTTTCATTTCATATGCATCGTTACCACTCTCATGTGTACTATTGCACCAATTCATTTTAAAACTTTCTTTCGATTTATTTGATTTCACTAAAAAATGTTCAAGGCAAGTTTTAAAAAATAAATCTTCATAATTCTCGCGTATTTTTCTTGTTGTTATAGAATTTTCGTCAGGCGTCCTAAAATTTTTCCCAATTTTGATTTTTAATCCTTCCCGTATCTCGCACCTGCCTGTCATAATATCTTTTTTAGTTTTCATTACTTTTGAGCCGTCTTTTTTCTTTTTAAAAAAGCGAAATTTTTTCCCTTCTTTCTTTTCTGCTGATTTACTATTTGTAAGGTTTCCAGATTTCATACTTCCTTCAGACTTTTTATTTGCATCGGAACATTTTGATTTGCTCTTTTTATAGGAACCATCGTCCATACTCAATTTTTGCCCCATAATTTAAACATTCCTTTAATACCCTGATAATCACTTTCTTCTATATCAGAATGGCGCCAATGAGAGCTATTATCCACTTTAGTATTTGTCAAAGTTTTTTTATGAGAAATTTTCGAATAATCTTTTTCATAAATGTCACTGGAGAAAGGACTAGTGGTTTTAGTATTAGCATAGGATTGTGACAATAAAGATGGAGGATCAGATACTACAGAGACATCTTTATAACTAGGTTCTGTTAACTGACTTGATGTTTTTGATAACATCCTTATATTTCTTGAAAGTTCTTTACTGGATGCTCCACGTCTTAGAGCTTCAAAGCGACGTAATAAAGAATCGCTGTTGGCTGTTAGGGATTTATTAGTACATGAACAATCGCGAGATTTGTCCGAAAATATTTTCCTATATTCCCTCTCCAGTTTATTTTCCATTGGATCTATGGAAGCTTGACTGAAACTACTTTCATGCGGCTTATTTAAATTATGTACATGCTGAACTAAGGAATCTAAAGAGGAAATACTTTCGTTTTCTACCTTAGTATTGGTAACAGTAGCTTTTTCAATGGAATGCTCAATTTTAAATTTTTCAATTGTATCATTTTTTACGAAATCTGAGTCAGTGTTTACAGCTCGCTCTTTAAATGTCTTAGTTTTTTGTAATTTACACAAGTTTTCTGCATCAACTTGAGTTGCAGCATTTATCAGGTTGCGATCTTCTTGTTTATTGTCTACAGTTCTAATATTTTCTTTACTTTGTAAAATTGGTCTATGGGGATTGGTATAATTTGATTTAGTTCTAATAAGGGGAGATAACTTTTTATTCACAAGCTTTTTAGGGCTTTCAACTTCACCTACCTCACTTTTTCCGGATGTTTTGTGATTGAAATCAGTGTTGCCCCAAAAACGTTTTGATTTTGCTAAAACAATAACAAAAATCTTAATACGATAGTTAATTAAATAAATACTCAATAATAACCCTTCCAGCAGTGTATGTTGATACCAATTTTCTCCAAACAAATAAACTAGCATAAAATGTATGATTATGATATAAAGTAGCCCACTTAATGACCTGTTATAAAAAAACTAATCTACGAAGATTTTGTTACGTACAATTGAATTTCTAATAACATAAATTTTTAAGTTTCTTGATACCATCCATTAATTTGTATATACGTTTAAATTACTTACAGCTTTTGCTTAGACATGAATCCAAAGTTCCGACAGCCCTTTCCTCAGTTTCGGGTAAATATACTCTCTTTACTTTTCGTTTCGGTAAAGCCTTGATACTTCCGACACCTATGTCGTTATAACTCTTAGATTGTGTTTGTTTCAACGTGGCAGTGATATAGCTAGTTTCTTGATATTTTCCACCAGTACGATTGCAGGAGCAAGTTAAGTGACTCCAATAATTGTCATTTTCATTGACTCTAAAGCTTTTACGGTCATTGCTTGTTGCTCTGTCTTTTTCATATAAATGATTTGTCCAACGCTTGTTGTCAGTAACTAAACATTTTTTTATATCACCGTTTGTAACATATGTGGCTTTGTTTCTTTTCATCTCTTCTTATTTATCATTATTCTCTCGTTTGTTCTCATTTTCATCAATATTGTAGTTTTACTTGTTGTGTTACGTATACAATACTTATCTGTAATATTCGAGTTCTACTGGATAATAATTTGACAAAACATTTTTATGTTTCTATGTTAAAATTTACATAAATCAAACTTATTTCCTCAACTCACAACTGTGATAAAAATGTTTAGCTAAGTTGACACTTTTTAAATTTAAATTTCTATTAGTATTTTCATCGGATTTTTACTTCATGTTGCTGATTTTGTCAAATTCAACATATATTTTTCTTAACAATTTATGGCGACCGGAATTTCAAATATACCAAAAAGTTCGATTGGGCCATTTACTCTATGAATTAGACTTACTTTCTGATTTTCAGAAACTATCTATGACATTAAATTAAATTTTTTGCTGTTTGCTGATAATGCTGTGGTTATTGCACCATCACAGGTAGAACTGCTGGCACCAGTCACGTGTACAAAAGAGGAATGTGAAATTAAAGAGAGAAAATGTTTCTAAAATTTCAACTGACTTTAATTTAATCACATAAAAGTTCTGCATAATAAATATGCTATAAAAGTCAACAAAATTGCGTAATTAAAGGTCTTAATTAAATAAAACTAAGGTTTTCATATTTGAAAGAGACAAAGACTGAGAGTGAAATGTGAAATATTAGTCAATCTGGAATGTCCCGGACAGATGAATGAAATTGTATACTTGGGGGAGCGCTTTAAGCTGGAATGGAAGATGTGATTTAGACATGGGTGTGGCTGCCGGGAATAAATGCGATTGTGCCCTGACTTAATCAAAAGGCAAGGTGTAGTGAAAAGTAGACGCCTTGCGATACATAAGTTAGTGCTGGTACCGACTTTGTTATACAGTAGCGAAACCTGGGCATGCCAGAAGAACCATAAAAGCTGTTGAATGCATTACATTGTTACATTGGCCGACCGAAAACGAAATTGAAAGATGAAATTATGTATAATAATATAAATTGATTGTTTGGGCACGTTGAGCGAATGGGTGAAGACCGAATGGTGAAGAAAATATATAGCGCGAAAGCTAATATTAAAAGGCGTCGAGGTAGTCCGAGACTAACTTTCAAGACCATGTGTGCAAATTGCACGAAGAGGGCAGGGTCAATAGTACTCGGATACCTAAACGTGCATGCATGAAGAAAATGGGGAATCTGAAATAAGTGAAAGAATGACCCTTGGCGGTCTGATCTCTCTGGCTACCCTGTCAGGGGTTTTGCGTGAAGATAAATAAAATAAAAATAAATCTATGAAATATTGTACCTGATTGTCCAAAGAGAATGTAACCACTATCAAGAACAATATTGTTTTTAATCTGCCTTCTGTCAGTTTTACGTGACACATAGTTATAAATGACACATAGTTTTTACCTTTATAGTTGTTTTTTTAGTTAATATTTTTATACACGCTGCATTAATAAGACTAATCTTTATTTTTTTATCAGAAAAATAGAATACGAAGGAAATATGTCAAGCATAAAAGTGAGTATTTTACTTGGTCAACAGTTTTAATGATGTAACGAACGTTTTAGCATTAGTTTAATAATTAAACAGAACTTTGCTTCCTAGTTTGAAGCACCGAAGAATTCTTCAGCTAGTTTCTTTACTCACAGTGATTTACATCGCCCTTAAAGCTTCGTTCTAGCATATTCCCTTTAATTATGGAACAAGGAAAACACTACGACGAACTTTACAAATAAGTTTACAGATGCTTTAGACACGCCCGAGAACTATCATGGCGACCTGCGTGGACGAATGGAGTGGCTATGGCCATCTCGAGGTCCCGGATTCCACTTTTTCTACATTTTCTTGAGTGTTTGTGGTGCCTTCGTTGTTTCCAATTCCCATAACACAAGTGCTTTTAGCACCTTATATTGTGATCGGAGCAATGTATGTGGTGTTGTTCATATATACATAGGTATTTATAATAATTATTAGTTATTACTTTTATCATGGAATCCTTTATAACTCGTAATTACATTGGCTCTCTTTACCTTTAAATTTGAACTAGAATAAGTTTTAGACTGCATTTTGGCAGCAGAATTGAGAAAGAATTGGCTACTACTCTACACTATCTGGCAGAGTGTACCTTTATTTTTTATGGAATGTCTTAAAAAGGTCCTTAATGAAATACACTGAAACCATTTGTAAACAATATTTAGATAAATAGATAGGGACAAATAATTGAAAAACTGCTAAATTCATGTCTAATCGCTGCCAGTCGGTACCTACCGACTAGTTTCGGAATTATAGGAGGTCCTTCATTCGCGTCCCGTGGTACGCCGGTGATGATGACGAGCAGAGCGAGATGGCCGATGCTTTCATGTTTTGTTATAGTTGTTATCTGTTCTGTTCTTATGCGTTTAACAACACAAGTAGACCACTAGCAGAGGGCCCACCCCTTGTCAACAAAAACCTCCGATCGGTTCCAAATCAAATGGTACCTAAACCGATTTGACTTGAGTTTAATCTTTTTAAATTATAAAGTTAATTATATCTTACGAAAAAAAATGTCTTCACGCAATTCCCAATACAGGGGTAGCCAGAGGTCTAGTCTAGACATTTAAGTCCCTTCGAACCACCTTCCACCGAAGATATTTTCGGTCCAACGTGACAGGTGGTGAGCCCGTTGCCGTCTTTATGTCCAAGCCAACGATAAAATTCGTACATAAGTTTTTTTTAGAAAAACCCATTGTTACGGCCACTTGAGGATCGAACTCGGGTCTCTTGACTCGAAATTCCGACCACCCAACCACTCGGCTATCGTGACTAGCTCACGAAATTTTTAACAATTTAAAAGATACAACATCATTGGTCCGCTCCGATCCAAACGTAGCTAAAGAAATTGTGTTATAGATCACAAACTACGAAAGCACCACTATAACAACACCCAGAACCTAGGCAATATAAAACCTTTGGTTTAGAGTCAGGCACATGTCTATTTGTATTGATGTTAATCCGTCAATAGATTAGAATTTAATACATTTATATAATTTAAATGCTATTTGTAGAAGTCCTGTTATTGATATCATATGATATCAAATAATTGCAAGTACAGAAAAGTACATATACAAATAACAACCTATAGAAATCATACACATAAACAAAAGACGGCCCAAAATATGAATCATGAAAAGGAGATCGCTAAAAGATTTACCCGAACTGATGACAACACAAAATTTATTTGTTCCATATGTCTCAATACAAAGCCTAAATGTGAGGATACTAAGAAATCAGAATGCCATAAACGAAAATCAAAATCTTGTCCGATCTGCCAGCGTGGTATTGACTTTAGTCTTGAAGGATCACATGAAGAAAAAAATAAATGTAATAAAAGGGAAGTTAGAGAAAAGGCCGCTAAAGCAATCTCTAATCAGTTGACCTCAAATACCAAAACCGTCCAAACATCACAGACTGATATTAATCAGGGTTTAAGTTTATTGAACGAAGTACTTAATGTATTCCAGAACAAAAAACAACTCAGTATTGAAAAAGAAAAATTTGGTAAGACAGTAATCGTTAAAGACGCTAGCGTTGAGACTGAAAATGTTACTCATAAAGAAATCAAACAGAAATTGACTGTCAGTAAAGTGTTCCATTTGACAATAGATGATACTGTTGTTGGGGTAAATAATAAATTCACAATCGTCAACAGTTCTCAACCGCAAAGAAATAAGGATTCCCAATATTCTATTGACCTTATTAAACATAAATCTTCGTCAATACCCCAAATGAAATTGGAAGAACTTAAAAATTCTTTGAAGGAAAAAACAAAATCGAAAGATGCAATTGAAGAAGTTAATAGAATGTTTGCGACGGTTAGAAAGAATGTTCGTCTAGAAAGCTTAGATGATACAAACAGACCATCGACAAGAAATGGACCCAGAGTATTGCCAGTTGTAAAAACAAAAACAAATGAACTAGACACTGAATGTAAAAGCAGCACGCATCCGTGCGATAAAAACAGTCAAAATAGGAAAGTTAATGAAAAGCAAAACTGCAAATTTTGTCGCACGAACAACTACCTAATGTCCAGTGGGGACTCACTAATTAAACCAGATTGCTGTGAACAGAAAATTTGTGACAAAATGTGTAGCAAATGTATTCAAATGGTGCGATGTAACTACCACAGCTGTCGTCAAATTCATGATGTATGCGAGCTCTGCTATCAAAGGTGTGCTGAGAATAGATGTCATCATGCTTGTTGCGAGGACATGCATGATGGTGATAGTTATACTAGCTTCTGACATATTTACTTTGTTTACACGTTTCATTTTTAAATAAAAATATATCTCTGTATCTATTATAATCTGTATTACTTAAGAAAAACATAATTACAAATACTAAGGTACATTTTTGCACTAAGGCAGATGAAACTACCAAAGGGGAGGGTAGGATTGGAGGACTGTTTTTACGACCTGTAAAAAGTAAGACAAATCGGCAAGTTAAAAAGAAATGTTTCTGTATAAATAAATTTTCTTGTGTTTAATTTTCTATGACCACTTCATTACAGACTGATGGAAGGGTATATTTCAATATAGAATTACTCATCTTACACTAATTCACGTCGTGCCTGTCTGGTAAACAGAATGTGTCGAAGGCTCGCTAAGGCTTCAAAATGGGTTTCCAGAGAACTCCTCTAGAACTTATCCGTAGAGAACTCCTTCAAAAGATGGAGTGATGGTGGCGTGGATGCACTATATGGCGGGTAGTCGAAAGATTTAGGTTGCTCGGGGCCGCTCTTTGTGTTAATCTTTAAGGGAGTACCTAAGTACATAACGTTAATTAGGCTGTAAAGTGTAAAAAATGTGACGAAAACTATCATTTAAATAGTTCTCTAATAAAGTTCGACTCCACCACAGCAAACTGCTTCATCAAACATTTTTTGCATTTTCTCGATACTGAAGTAGACCGACAGTGGTAGAGCCACGCATCAGCTTTTGTTGTTGCATGAATGGGCCGGCTCGACCGGGGAAGTACCACGACCTCACAGAATACCGGCGTGAAGTAGAAGTCTAACAAACTTCTGCGTTTCGTCTGGTGAGTGCAGGTAACCGGTAGCCCACACACCCCCTTCTCCCTATTCTGGGAGGGGGCAATAAGAAATAATTATAATAATGTAAAGATCATATTAACTTGCTATGAGGCATTACAATACAACTGGAACTCTTTTCGGTTAATGTTCGCGGTCTGTAGAATTTACAAACAGGTTGACTGTTGTCTCGATTTTCATCCATATACAGAAAAAAAATAATTCACCATTTTTTCACTGGCTGCTTTTGCTGCTGATCTTTTAAAAACAGTGAATTCGACATTAAATTTAGACTTTAATAATACAGGCCATTTGCACGTCAAGCTCAATGTTCAATGTGTCTGACAAACATTGAACATGACATAATAGCTATCAGTGACGGGTTTTAGTGCCGGACACGTGGGTCACGAGCTCAGAGCTCCTGGTAAAAATATACGTTGATTGGTCTGTCACGAGTATGTGGTATAAGTCACGATAGCCGAGTGGTGGGTGTCAAATTTCGAGTCAAGAGGCCTGAGTTCGATCCCCAGGTGGCAGGTTCGTACCAATGTGCGTTTAAAAAAAAAAAAACTTATGTACGAATCATATCTTTGGCTTGGACATAAAGACGGCGACGGGCTCACCACCTGTCACGTTGACACGGATGTCTTTGGCCTTATAATATACCTGTTCTAACAAGAAGATAGAAATGAAACAATATGGAAGTTATAGGTACTTACCCACTTACCATGAGTTGCCGCGTCGACAAGTTTTTCACTCTAATACTACTAACAGTGGTAGAGCCACGCATCAGCTTTTGTTGTTGCATCAATGGGTCGGTTCGACCGGGGAAGTACCAAGACCTCACAGAATATCAGCGTGAAGTAGAAGTCTATCAAACTTCTGCGTTTCGTCTGGTGAGTGCAGGTATCCGGAGGCCCACACACCCCTCTCCCCCAATTCTGGAGAAGGGGGGCGGGGCACTCTAAGGCCGGCAACGCATCTGCTATGCCTCTATTGGTATTGCGGGTGTTCATGGGCGGCGGTAATCATTTACCATCACGTGAGCCACCTGCTCGTTTGCTTCCCTTTTCTATAAAAAAAAGACCGAGGAAGGCAACGAAATCCTTTTCGACCCAATTTTCACCGCAACTAATTAGGAACATCGCGACTGGTGGTCAGCCTATCGCCGTCTCAGTGTCCACGCCAACGGTGCAATATAGTTACATACATATTTGAATATATAAATATTTATAAATACATATAAATATCATCTCGAGTACAAACATTCACAGTCATCACAAAAATATTTATCCCTTGCGGGATTCAAACTTGCTACTCTGAGCTTCGAAGGCAGCGTCACCACCACCCAGACTATCGGTTCGTTGAGTTTTTTGATATATTAAAAAAATGAAATGTTTAGTTAATTACAGGAATATATTTAAAACAAATGTCTTAAAATTGTATATAATCAAAAATAAAAACTTTCTGAAGAACACTTCAATTTTTCGCTCCTGTAATAAAAAGCAATAGTTATAAATTTCGGTATGTTTATATATTAATACGCAATTGTGTCTCGCAGCAAGATCGTACATGTATATATATTCAATATATATTTTAAAGTTAATACTAATTAGTATCTGTTCAAACCGAATGGATTGCAGTAATTATTTAACATAAAGGGGCCGTTGGGGGATGATACATCTCTCATGTATTTTTAACCATACCGTTATAATAGGAAGTGTCAGTAACATATCAAAATTCTAAGTTCGTATGTCGATTCATTTGACGACTTTCATGGACGAGTGGAGGTTGGATTCCCCGGCGAGTCAAGGTGAAAACCCACTTTTTCGACATTTTCTCAAGTCTGAGCGTTTGTGGCACTTTCTATGTTTCGGATTCCATAACATAAGTAAAAAAATATCTTCACGGAATTCCCAATGCAGGGTTAGACAGAGGTCTAGACAAATAAGTCGTTTCGATCTGCCTTCCCGCCTGTTAAAGTAATAGTAAGTTAAGTAGTAGTAGTAGTAGTGCCAAACATATTACTTAGAGTCTCAAGCAAGCGGGTGAGAGGTACCTAAAGCCCATAAGCGCTGCATGTGTGTTGTCTGCGCTTCACAAAAGAATAATGAAGGTGAAATGGAAAGGGAAGAGTTCTCCAGCAGAAGTATAAGATGATTTCACATCATGATGGTATTTTTTAAGGCCGTGAAACAACCCTGGTGGAGGCGACCCATTCGTGCAGCAGTAAAAGTCAGTGGACGATCTTCCTCTCTTGTCTCTCTTTCAAAGAATAATCGAGAGGCGGCCTTTGCCCAGCTGTGGGCATTTGTATGTTACTTTACTGTCGAACGACAAGAAAAACGACTGCAACAAGTTAATTTATAAATAAGCAATAAATTGTTTGAATGTTGTATTCAAACAATTTATTGCTTATTTATAAATTATAGTAGTGACATTTGGTACCTGGTCTCTCCATACTTGCATCTACTTCTCTCTAATTTCTCACTGTGGGGTCGCTCCCACTCGCGTGGTGTCTCTTGGCTGTAATAATATTATTATTTAATAATTGATCCTTTTAGTTATCATGTGGTTTCGGCAAAAGAAGCAGTGGGATGTCTTGAAAACACTTAAATTGAGCCGATGAGTCGCCCGTTTAAAAGTGCAAGAAAATCTGTTTGTGAAGTAGTAATTTTATATTAGTGAGACTGGTTTACTGATCCTTATATTCTTAGGTAAGGTTATTATTATTTTATTATTTATCTTCACGCACAATCCCTGACGGGGTAGCCAGAGAGAACAGATCGCCAAGTGTCACGATCCCTACATACTTCTTTTCGCTTCTTTCAGATTCATCATCTTCTTCATACATGCACGTCTAGGTATCCGAGTACTCTTGACCCTCCTCTCTTCGAGCAATTTGCTCACATGGTCTTCGAAAGTTAGTCTCGGTCTACCTCGACACCTTTTAATATTAACTTTCGCGCTATATATTTTCTTCACCATTCGGTCTTCACTCATTCGCTCAACGTGCCCAAACCATCGAAGCAGGCCCTTATCCATTTTTGTGACAAGGTCATCTTTCAAACCTGCTATATTGCGAATCTCTTCGTTTCGCTTTCGGTTAGCCATGGTTAGGCCGCACATTTTACGAAGAGATCGCATCTCCACTGCATTCAACCTGCTTTTATGCTTCTTCTGGCATACCCAGGTTTCGCTGCCATATAACAAAGTCGCTACCAACACTGCGTTATGTATTGCAAGGCGTGCACTTTTCACAATGCCTTGCCTTTTGATTAACGCAGTCAGGGCACCATTGACTTTGTTCCCGGCAGCGACACGCCTGTCCACATCTAAATCACATCTTCCATCCCGGCTAAACGCACTCCCCAAGTATACAATTTCATTCACCTGTTCTAGACATTCCTGATTTACCCAAATTTCGCACTTCGTTCTTTCTTCGTCCCTTTCAAATACCAGAACCTTAGTTTTATTAGCATTCAAACGGAGACCATTAATTTCACATTCTTCTTTCATACACGTGACTAATGCCTGCAGTTCTGCCTCTGATGGTGCTATAAGCACTGCATCATTAGGTAAGGTTACATTGAATAATAATATATAGATAAGATAAGATAATATGTTGTTCATTAGTATGACTAATCACGAAATCTCTGAAACTACCGATATCATAACCTCCAAAGAAAAAAGAACTATGCTTCGAAAATCCATCAATGAAGTATACAATAAAAAACATCATAACTAATTCGATTATACACATTGACATAGATTAATTCGATACATATATACGATAATTTTCTTACAGCGGACTTTTACAGACCGTTATGAAGCTAAGTAAGAAGTACATTTTATACTATGCTCATTATTGAATAATACATACTCTCCTAATCCCAGGTCAAATACAGGTCCACTTGAGTGTTCGTTTCTAATGCTACTCTTCGATTCGAACCCTTTCGTCAGCACCTTCTTCAGCGTGTTAGTTGAATCAACAAACTTGCACATACATTCGTTGAGACTCTGCATCTTAACAAGCAACTCGTCTCTATCGCCCTCTTCTTTAGGAGCTTCTATCAACTTCTCCAATTCCTTCTTTATCATTCTACAGTTGTTCTTCAACTCTGGAATGTCGTTCCATCTCAGATCTGTGTTCACACCGGCGTGCTTTAGTATTTTAATCTTCGGCGTAACCGTTTCTATGATGAATTCACCCTCCTCTATAATGTCGTCTTGTGGTTTATAATATGGCTGCCTGATGCCGTATGCGTCTGTGATGTGACTTTCATCACTAAGACCGTCTTTAGTTTTCGCCATTACAAGTTTGAGGAGATTCTCTAGGCCAATTTTATGGTCATTGAGCAAATGTCTGTCTAGTACGGTGATGCTGAAATGTAGAAATACTCCTAAATTAATAGATTATTAATGGGTACGTAAAATGATGAAGCAAGGTAAATTATTTTGAACATGTACCACTACTGTATCCCTACTAATATTATAAATGTGAATGTAAGTTTGTTACGCTTTCACGCGAAAACTACTCAAGCGATCATCATGAAACTTTGTACACATATTCTTGGAGGTATTAGAAGTAACATACTTTTTATTAAAAAAAATATTTTTTTCGAAAAATTAAAAAAATTTTCAAAAATATTTGCTGATGTCATAAGTAGTAATTTAAGTTACTTTTTTAGAATTTACCATTTTTATAAAAATAATTAGGATTCTGCGTTAAGTGTTATACCGCGTGCGATATAGCAGCGTGGGGCTGCTAGTATAATTATAAAATTAATTACTGTAGTAGTCATGGATTAAGTGCCTGATACTAATATATGATATAAAGGCGTCACATGTTACAAAACTTTCAGGAAATGTTATCTTTACTGCTCTTAATTTAAATTACACATTGATATCGGATTCAGGATCGATAAAGAAATACAGATAATCGGATCAAGTTCCAGTTCATTAGAAAATGCAAAATAAAAACCAAAACGATAAGTCACGATAGCCGAGTTGTTGGGTGGTCGGAATTTCGAGTCGAGAGACCCGAGTTCGATCCCCAGGTGGCAGTACCAATGAGTTTTTCAAAAAACTTATGTACGAATTTCATCGTTGGCTTGGACATAAAGGCGGCGACGGGCTCACCACCTGTCACGTTGTCCCGAAAATACCTTCGGTGGAAGGTGGGTCAAAGGGACTTAATTGTCTAGACTTGACCTCTGTCTACCCCTGTATTGGGAATTGCGTGAAGATATTATATTTTTTTTTGTCGTGATGAACGACAAAGATCAAAACCTTTTTTTAATTTTTTCATAATTTCCCATACTGCGGTATGCAGAAATCTAAACAATGATCAAAACCTTAAAATCTGGAATATGTCATGGGTATAAGTCTCCCGTTCAGCCAGTGTCACGCCGTTACAGGGAAGTGCGAAATATATAAAGATCGTGATACTTGACGATGACCAAGTCCCTTCATCATTTTGGCCTGTCAAAGTTTTCCGAACATCTTCCCACAAAGATTGCCAGAGGAGACAGATTGAAAGAGGAGACGGAGTCTACGACTTCGTATACGTCATACATACGCCAGACTGTCAATTGTTTTGAGGTTGTACATACCGATCCGCGTCAAATGCGCACAAATGGCATGCGTATGTTTCCTTGCTCGCATTTTCTAAAGATAGAGTCGCAGCGCTGCAACCCGAGAACGACCCTTCAGCTTTCAATGACTTGGCTGTACATTCATTGTAGGCAGGTATGTCCTGAAATTTTATTTCACGCTTAAAAAACTTTTAAAATTTTTAAAACATTACACATACAATGCTTGGAAATAAAAGTATGTTTAACAGAGGAAAATTCATATTTTTTAAAGATTCTCCAGTAATCTAGTAATCCTAAGTAGTATCCTAAGTAGTAATGCTGTCTATAAGTAATAAAATAAGGTAATGCAAGTTGTCAATGCCGAGAAAACAAAATTTGTCCTGCCCTTTCGTCTTTATTTTATTTGTATATTTTTATCCCTGAATCTCGGAGTCGAAGACTGACTACATTTGTATTATTTTGATGCGTAAATACTGGAACAGTACGAAGTAATTGTAAGTATCGTATGGAAAAACAGTAATAGCATTCTTGCAAATGCAATATTTAATTTAACATTATTTTGTTTTAGTAAGCAGTTACGATTTTGGGATATGTATGATTGTAAGATTTGTAAAATAATTTTTGAATAAATAAGCTTTACTAAATGATGAAAGGTTTTTTTTAAATAATAACAATATTTAGATAATCATTCACTTCATTCAGTCCTAAATGAAAGAAAGTAGAAAGTCATGTTTTAGTCTTAACTGTCTGTAAGTATTCCGTTTCAGTAATTGAAAACCTATAGTATAGTTGGTCTACTAGGTTATGAGGTCAAAATTATAGAAAATCAACTAGGTTAGGCTAACTATATAACATCAACTAGATTGTGAGGTCAAAATTAATATTCGAAATAAAGAGTCAAATAAGATCTTTACCATGCTATTAACCCAATTTAGAGCAGTGGTACCCTATTGGTCCGAGTGCTTGCTATACTCTCGAATGTTAAAAGCAATTTTCAGTGCTAAATTTATCACAAGCTCGGCGGTGAAGGAAAACATCGTGAGGAAACCTGTCCGTCCGAGATATAATAATAAAAAAATATATTATTTTCAAGTGTGCAGTAAGCCGACTCGAATAGGAGCAGCTGGATGAAAATTCTTGATCTATTATTATTTATTTATTATTTATTTATCTTCACGCACAATCCCTGACGTGGTAGCCAGAGAGAACAGGTCGCCAAGTGTCAAGATCCTTACAAACCTCTTTCGCTTCATTCAGATTCATCATTTTCTTCATACATGCACGTCGAGGTATCCGAGTATTCGTGACCCTCCCGTTTTCGAGCAATTTGCTCACATGGTCTTCAAAACTTAGTCTAGGCCTACCTCGACCCCTTTTAATATTAACTTTAGCGCTGTATATTTTCTTCACCATTCGGTCTTCGCTCATTCGCTCAACGTGCCCAAACCATCGAAGCACGCCCTTATCAATTTTAGTGATAAGGTCATCTTTCAAACCTACCATTTTGCGAATCTCTTCGTTTCGCTTTCGGTCGGCCAAGGTAACGGCGCACATTTTACGAAGAGATTGCATCTCCACTGCATTCAACCTACTTTTATGCTCCTTCTGGCATACCCAGGTTTCGCTGCCATATAACAAAGTCGGCACCAGCACTGCGTTATGTATTAGGGGCGTGCATTTTTCACTACGCCTTGCCTTTGGACTAACGCAGTCAGGGCACCGTTGATTTTGTTTCCGGCAGCGACACGCCTGTCCACATCTATATCACATCTTCCATCCCGGCTAAAAGCACTGCCCAAGAACACAATCTCATTCACCTGTTCTAGATATTCCTCATTTACCCATATTTCACACTTCGTTCTTTCTTCGTCCCTTTCAAATACCAGAACTTTAGTTTTATTAGCATTCAAACGGTGACCTTTATTTTCACATTCCTCTTTCATACACGTGACTAATGCCTGCAGTTCTGCCTCTGACGGTGCAATAAGCACTGCGTCATCGGCATACAGCAGACAATTTACTTTTATGTCACCCAATTTCACACCCAAAAAATCTTTCAGCTTTTGTAAACAGCCAGTAAGAATATTGCCACTCCCCTTCTTCCCGTGGGAGTCGTAGGAGGCGACTAAGGAAAACAGCCCTAAATATCGTTATGGCAACCGACAGATGGCGAGATAACCATCTCTAAAAATATCATAACAAAATAATCAGACCGAAGATGGGCAGCGTCTGTGGTGCGAGTGATCTGCTAATGCGATCGCCAATCCGCTTGCCAAGCGTCGCGATTATGGCAAATCCTCCCTATGGGAGAGACTTAAGTCCTGCTTTACTTTAATAGACCGTTAAGTATGTATGTATAGTCAATGATGAATGCATTTTATTTCTTTTTATGATAATTACAGTTAATAGATAGAGAATGGTAAGGTTATGGGTTAGAATGCTTCTGCATAAATACACCTTATGAACCTTATATATGTAAAAGAGTATGTGTATATTCTGTGTACCATACAAAATCAACAAAACTAATAATATTGCATACCTTACTGATACTAGTTTTTATCAGAGAATCTGCACCTTCTTCTGGATGTACGAATAATGTCTTGCTGCGACAAATACGGGAACGTAATTTATCGAACAGCTTTGTAGCAGACGACGTGCGACTTGGAACTATGGAAAATATTTATATGTATTTATTCTACTTTATCTTTTTTAACTTTGACGTGTGTTATCAACGAAAAAAAAAACACCATCTTTATTAAGTTGGTGTCGTAAAAGCCGACTAAGGGGAAAACCTCAAAATGTCATTGGCTACCGACAGATTGCGGGATAACCATCACGAACACTACCTGACCAAAATTCAGCAGGTCATAGCAGCGTCTAGGATGAGGTTTCTGTAACTGCGGTCGCCAATCCACTTGCTTGCATGGTGACCACAAACCCTCGCTTGCGGGACAAGCTTTCCGCGTGCAGACGACTTCTGCAGGCCGTTATATGTGTAAGTATGTATTCTACTTTTTTTATAGAAGTGGGAGGCAAACGAGCAGGTGGCACACGTGATGGTAAGTGATTACCACCGCCCACGAACATCTGCAATACCGGTGGAATAGCGGATGTGTTGCCGGCCTTTGAGAAAGATATAGGCTCTTTTCTTGAAGGTCCCCAAGTCGTATCGGTCCGGAAAAACCGCTGACGGCAGCTCATTCCACAAAGTGCAAGTGCGTGGTAGAAAATTCCGCAAAAACGCACTGTGGTGGAATGCCAAGCATCAAGGTGGTGTTGATGAAATTTTTGGTTATGCCGTAAGGTACGATGGTAATTTCCCTGTTGTGGGGCTTATCAGAAAGAATTTAACTGCGTACACAGGTGCAGAGTGTCATATAATTATAAATTCAGCATAAAAAGACCACTGCCGGACATAGGCCACTCCCGTAAAAGGTTTTGTAACTCTTACCTCGTTAAGCAAGAGTCCATCACCGGTTTGTATTTTTTTCTTTTTTGTGTATAATAAATTCTCAATAAATAAGCTAAAAGTCTGGACAATATTAGGTCTTTCGACCCACATTTCACCGGAGCTTTTTGTGGGACAACGTTACAGGTGGTGACTGTCGCCGTCTTGTTGTCTAAGCTAGCAATATATATCGTACATAAGTTTTTGAAAAAACTCATTGTACAAGCCAACCTCATGGGGACAGAACTCGGGTCTCTAGAGTCTAATTCTGATCACCCATCCACTGGTCTATCATGACAATCAAATCGCAAATCGCGACTATCGTAACCAAGTTGCCGAGTGGTTGGGTGGTTGGAATTTCGAGTCGAGAGACCCAAGTTCGATCCCCAGGTGGCAGTACCAATGAGTTTTTCAAAAACTTATGTACGAATTTCATCGTTGCCTTGGACATAAAGGCGGCGACGGGCTCACCACCTGTCACGTTGTCCCGAAAATATCTTCGGTGGAAGGTGGGTCAAAGGGACTTAATTGTCTAGACTTGACCTCTGTCTACCCCTGTATTGGGAATTGCGTGAAGATATTTTTTTTAATAACAGTATAAATATATTATTAAGCGTTTGCAATCACAGCTTACGTTTCAAGGGGATGTCTTCGTTAGACGGTGAACACGGTCTTTCTTGCTTTCGAGTGAAAGGCATGGTATTAGATTTGCCCTAAAAAAAGAAATCTATTTAGCATAAATACCTTATTTAACTTACGTTGCCAGAAGCATTTAGTCGTTAATCGTAGTACCGTAAACAGCAACTTTATTCGGTTATTATATATCGTAACTTTATTCGATTATTGGGGGTTAAGATAGCACTCATTCACTGTAGTAAATTATAACTCAACAAAACCACATCTAGTTTTGAAAGTAAATTTCTTTGTGATCTATTGTAAACTAAACAACGGAATAGCAAAACGAGCGACGTTAAAAATTTGAAGTATAAAGTGTGTATCTGTGTGTACTTATTTGACGACCACTATGGCCGAATGGCCTACACACTGGTTTTATCGTGTCGTCGGCTTCGTTTCGGGTTCCATTCCCGGAGGTGTCAATATAGAAAACCGCTTCTTCTAGATTGCTTCGGGTCTAGGTGTGGTGTGTGTTCTTCCTTCGTTGTTTCCGAATCCATAACACAAGTACTTAATATGGGATCAGAGCCATGTATGTGATGTTGTTCTAGTCCTAATTTATTTATTATTATATTTATTATAATTTCTAGCAAATAATAAGTCCTTGTGAATAGGGATTGACGTATCGGCAGAGATGGGTCGATGTAAGTTACTGTTAACCACACCTTGCAGACTATTAAAAAATCTAAAAATCTAGATTCTAGCCCTTTAACTAGTTGTCGAAGTTTTCAAAGCCTTTTCTCTTCAGACATCAAAGCGGCAAACTTAAAAAACAGTTTATGTAATTACAATCTTTACAAAAAAAATAAAATTGGCAGACATTGACAAATACTCTGGATCTACCTTGAATTTGCCGAAGGTGGGGAGGTGGTTACTGTCTGAGTCGTGGTGAAGCTGTCGGTGCATAGTTAACGCGCTCTCGAACTGTGCTGTAAAGTTGCATTGTGAGCAGCTGGAAATAAACATTTCATTGTTATAAGTTTGAAGAAGATAAAAATAAAAATAGATATCTTCGCGCAATTCCCAATACGAGGGTAGACAGAGGTCTAGTCTAGACAATTAAGTCCCTTCGACCCACCTTCCATCGAAGATATTTTCGGGAGAACGTGGCAGGTGCTGAGCCCGTCGCCTTCTTTATGTCCAAGCCAACGATATAATTCGAACATAGGTTTTTGAAAAACTTATTGGTACGAGCCTGCTACTTGCGCATCAAACTCGGGTCTCTTGACTCGAAATTCCGACCATTCACACTCGACTATCATGAAAGAAGTAGATACTATGCTGTAAAACCATTTTCTAAACACTAGGTAAGCCTTTCGGAATAGAGTTCAGCAACCGAAATCGAAACAGATATCTTCGGGGAAAGTATATTAATATTAAGAACAGCTAAAATAAACGCACAATTCAAAAGTTCTTACCAATGGCTCATCTTAATATATAATGTAATAATAGCAAAATTTTAAAGAAAAATAATTCAATACTAATCGACGAATAAAATAAATTTTATCGTTTTGACATTACTTTGACAGACCCATGAAAGAAGAATAAATGTGAGTTGATAATACATTCAAAGAACAAACAGAATTTATAATAAAATATCAATACTTTAAAATTATTATTTCTGTCTTTATTCTCTATAAAATGATAATAATAACATAAAACATTATTATAAGTTATGGCAGAG
Organism: Sericinus montela; assembly: GCA_029286605.1. Lineage (NCBI taxonomy): Eukaryota > Metazoa > Arthropoda > Insecta > Lepidoptera > Papilionidae > Sericinus > Sericinus montela. The sequence continues at coordinate 4,409,714 of JAGSMR010000034.1, read as the reverse complement.
CTTAGTCACCTGTCACACTGTGACTGATTACTATACTTGAAATGTAGACAACTATTTAACGAAATGACTAACTAACTTTACTGTTATTAGTATTGTATATATTAATGTGGTCCTATGATGTAAAGTCTAGTGGTAAGTGCGCACGCTGTGGAAAGCCTGTAGACCAGGGTCGATCCTCAAGATACCACCACTAAAATTATTAATAACACTTTTTAATGCTAAATAAAACCAAGTGCTCTGTGGTGAAGGAAAAACATCGTGACGAATGCTGCGTGTAAAAATAATTATTTTTATATACGTACTTAAGCGATATTGGGCTTTTTTGTTAATGAAAATTTTAAAAAATCTACTTAATCTCTTTTTTAAATCTGCATGGCTTAGATGTTTTAAATATGTAACCTAATATTTTAAACTGTAAAGTTTAAATTGTGATTTGACAAGTTTAAACTATTAAGTTTGGAATTAAAATGTTAAGTTAGTTAGAGCTTCAGTTAAGATATTAAGTTGGGTGTCGTTTAAGACTTAGTATCCACTGACGCAAGTGAGACACAATGAATCAGTAGTAATATTGTCGTCACAGGTCAGACAGGTACGACAGAGGTCGCGATTTAACTTCCCGGCCGTGTCAGTTGTTTTGTTTTTAAATATTTCATCTGGATCAATTTTGATTTGCGGTATTTTTATGTATTGAGAGTATACGACTTACAGGGGTATATGTATATTAAAAAATATAAAATATCTTCATGCCATTCCGAATACTGGAGTAAACAGAGGTCTAGACCATTAAGTCCTTTCGACCCACCTTTCACGGTGACATTTTTGGGACAACGTGGAAGGTGGTAAGCCCGTTGCCGTCTCAGTGTCCAAGCCAACGATATAGTTCGTACATAACCTATTGGTACGAACCTACCACCTGGGGATCAAACTCGGGTCTCTCAATTCAAAATTCCGACCAATCTACTACTCTGCTATCGTGACATTTTATATATATATATATATATATATATATATATATATATATATATATATATATATATATATTTATATATATATATATATATATATATATATATATATATATATATATATATATATATATATATATATATATATATATATATATATATATATATATATACATATATATATATATACTATTGTGCATACTGAGTTGCCTCTTACAATACCCATGGGAAGAAAGGGGGGTGGATTATACCCCGTAACCACACAATTTATATAAATATATAGTATTCCTTATTTAAATTAATTTTTCCTATTTGAGTTGGTAAAACAAGTTGCAGTTCTTAAAAAAATTTAGAGTACAATATAAATTTAGGTAAATCACATCACATATACATATAAGTATTTAAAATCCATACATAATAATATAGACTGATAATTTGAGTCTATATTGTTATCTATGAATTTAAATATGTAGATTTAAAACATCCAAACCCTTCAAAATAGCACATGTTCAGAAATATGGCATACACAACTGTTGGTTCTCTCTTTTTTTTATTAATAATGAAACCTGTGTGTCCCCCACACAATTTAGTAAATTATTAAAAAGTAAAGGACATTGAGCGTAGACCATCATTTTTATGAGACCGTTACTTCACTCTTTAGTGATAGTGACATGAGTGTTAGGGACAAAGAGCCTTATAAATACATATATAGATAGGGACAACATCACATACATTTCTCCGATCCCAAAGTAAAATGCTAAAGCACTTAAGGTATTGGAATCGGAAACAATGAAGGTACCACAAACACCCAGAACCAAGAAAATGTAGAAAAGGTGGTTTTTCTACATTGACCCGACCGGAAATCGAACCTGGGATCTCGAAATGGCGAAACCTTGATAACCTGTGTTTACGCCACTCGTCCACGGAGGTCGTCCTTTTGGAATGCGATAACTTGTTCGGGGCCCAAGCACTGGTTATAAATTACACAGGTACTAAATTATAATAAATTAAGACATATATAGAAGGGGATGAAAAGTGGTTTTCTACATCAATCCGTCCAGGAATCGAACCCGGGACCTGCTGGCGATATCAAGAAAAACCGGCGCTTATGCCACTTTTCGATTTATGTATGAGGTCGTCAGGTCTATATATATAATTGTATGAGAGGCTTATCTCCTACGGTGGTTATTGTAAAGGTTATTAATGTGAAGTATATTCAGACTTATGTATATAAAGGCTTAGCCATTTGATGATAAATTACGGCTATGGTCATTGACAATCTTTTAGACACTCGTGAGGTTTAGATTGCATAATTTTATATCATACCTATTTGTTTTCGTCTTAGTGCTGGTCGCATCGCGTGTGAAACTTCAGCTATTTTTCACACAATCGCATTCAATTACGTCCTTTTTTTCTTTAGACTACGATAAAATAAATCCTTTGTACAGACTTTATCGCCATTGCAAAGGACAAACTTAATTCCATATCTGTAAAACTGAAAACAAATCAATATCGGCGATTGGGTTCGACAATAAGGTTTATGTTTGGATAATGGTGGATAAAATTTAAGTTTGCAATCGCACAAAGCCTCTTTTACCTGGTAACATCGCGTTCGCGTCTCAGCCCACGGCACGCCGTGTTACTTGCTTTGCTTTGCCATTTCCAGTTGAAAGCGGGGGGCCGGCGTTAGCGCATGCTCGATAGACTAAAGTGCCTACTTTTTACACGATAACTCAAAATAAACCGGAGAAAAAGAAGTAAAACGTCGATGACAAATCACGCCGCTCGCCGATAAACGAATAAATTGTGAGTTTTGCGAGTTTCCGAACTGAATCACGGCTAAAAACCGGTTGCAAAACTTCTGTAGGAAGTAGGTATAGTAACAGTTATATAAAATTGTAATGCTGGGCTCTCTTTCGCAGGTACACCGAGTGAACGACTTGCTCTTTTGTTTTGTGATATAAAAACTGAAGTTTTTGTTTTTTAAAAGTGCCTTTTAGACGTTAGTTGTTGAGTGAAATCGAGTGTTGACGCGGATTGGTCAGGTACAGTTACACAAAAAGATTTTTTTTCTTTAATGATTCACGATTGTAGTTGTAGTTAGTGCACTTTCTCCGCATTTTAGAGTTAAATGAATAAGCTTACACAGACAATAAATGTGAGGATACCTACTGTATGTTTAATGTTATTATTGTTTTATTCAGCATAAGGAAATTAGTAATAACTATCAGTACATTAAATTCTATAATTATTTATAATTCACGTTTATTATATTATATTGTGTGTGTAAATATACTCTGTTTATTATATTGTGTGTGTACTTGAATGGTAAAATAAATAAATAAATAACGTACGACGTCATAGAGTATATACTCAAAATAGAGAACTCTGTGGTCCGAGAGTATATAACACTAAATTCCTGCGACAATAGCAATATTTTATTGCTGACACGTCAAGAGTTTACAATGAAACTAATTCATATAAATGATACTGAAATATTTTACTAGGTGAAATAAATGTGCTCGTAAGGCAAGGTCTGCTGTCCATGTTTCGCTCTCCTTTATTAGACAAACGTGTTCTCAAATTATATATTTATGAGACGTTTCTTACCAGAACATATTTTGATGTTGTTTTCTAAACGCAAATTCGTCGTGATATTAAACTGATCGCTGGAGGCTTTTAAAATGCATCTACGCATTTGTTTATTTTTGTCTAAACTGTTATAGTACAAGAAGCGCAAGTTACCCGGCCAAACAGGTACGAATGTCCTTTAAAAATACTGGTCAAGAGCAAATCTCCTTGCGCGTACATGGAATCCCTGGAACCTTTTTTTTATCACAGGCATCTTAAATTTGTAGTTTAAAATTTATGTGAATGTTAAATTATATTTTGCGGCCCGAAACCATAGTTGGTAGGAATTTAACTTGGAAGCTTGCAGGTTCGAATGCCGGCAAATATTTATGTGTTAAATATGATTTTTTATTTATCTAATTAGTTATAGATTTATATTATCACCGTCTTGTTCTCGAGACGTATAGAATGTTAACTGGTTGGATGAAGTGTTTAACTGTTCGATATATATTTATATAACCTAACAATATATAACATTAGTTCTAATAAAACCGTTATTTTGCGGATGTTTTGCTTTTAATTCAGTTTTTTAACTTTGCGACGTTTCGAGTGCTTAACAGCACCCGTGGTCTCGAAGAGACTGAGGTCTTCAACGTCTAATTGCAATAAGACTTCGGCAACAGTTAACTTTTATTTATTTATTTAGTTTACGCAAGTTTAGTCCGTTTTACGCAAAACGAACACGCTGTGTCTTATGGTTTTGCATTGTCACAAAAATGCATAAATAATTTTGAATGTATATAATCTAGATGATAGAGACACCTTAAAAGAAACTTCGCCTTTCTTCTCGTGGACGTTGTAGAAAGGGAGTAATGAAAGGCTTTATAATCTCACGACTCTCTGACATAACATGAATCCTTTTGTAACCTATCGCCTTAGAGAAGCTTTTCACTTGTCAAGTTATTACTTCGTGATATCCAGAGATGCGAAAAATTTGACGTCGAAGTTTGTTTGGTTACTCAGAATTCCGTCAAAAAGAAATCTAAATAACTAAAGTTAGGAATAGAAACTTTAATAATTACGAAAAAAAGTAAGTAAAAATTATCTTCACGCCTTTCCCAATAGAGGGGTAGACAGAGTTGTAGTCTAGACAATTAAGTCTCTGCAATCCACCTTCCGCCGAAGGCATTTTTCGGGACCACGTGAATAGTGCTGAACCCGTTATCGTCTCTGTATCAAAGACAACGATATAAGCCGTACATAAGTTTTTGGAAAAAACCCATTGGTACGAGCCACTTGGAGATCGAACTCGGGTCTCTTGACTCGAATTCCGATCACCCAACGACTAGCCGAGGGACTTTACTTTTATAACTAATATTATTTTTATATGCTTATTTTATATGTATTACCAAAATAAATTCGCATCGTAATAAATAAAAACATATAAATAGGCAAAGTCACAACAACACATACACAGCTTTGATCCCAAATGAAGCAGCTTAAAAAGCACTTGTGTTATTAAACCAGAAACAATGAACTTACCGCAAACACCCGCATCCGATACAATATAGAAAAATTGATTTTCTACGATGAACCGTCTGGAAATCGAACCCGATACAGAGCTGGCGACACCATAAAAACCTGTGTGAACGACACTCGTCCATGGAGATCGTTTTAATAGCTGGCAACACTAATTAAATATCGTCTCAGTTCAATGAAGTATTCTTAAACTACAACTATGACGCAATTCAGAGGCCGGCCTGAGAAGTAATTGTTTTGTGGATGTCTAACAATCAGCAGGCCTCAATGAACCGTAATTGGTACCAACGTAATTGAAACGAGATGACTGAAAATGAATGATTGTGTTTTGTAATTAAATCAGCGTGGCATTTTATTTATTTTTTATTATTTTGCCTTACGGTTACGGCGCAATGACATATGCAAACTATTTTATAATTAAATCAAAGTATTTTGTGTATTTTTTTAAATTATTTTGCCGCGTGTTTGCGATTTTAGCACAAGCAATTGGCTGCCGACAGATGGCGGGATAACCATCTCGAAACATACCAGACCTAAATCATCAAGCCGTTGAATGGCAGTCGAAGCGTCTAAGGTTCGAGGTGTCTGGTACTGTGAACCAATCCACTTGCCAAGTGTGGCGATTATGGCAAACCCTCCTAGACAGAGGCCTATGCTCTGCCTTTAACTGGCCATTATGTATGTATGTGTTTTTTAAGTGTATGTAGAATTCAATGCTATGTTATTAGTTTAAATTTATGTCGGATGAGATTATTTTGAGAAAAACTGTAGTATCCTGACCTCGACCCGAAAGTCTGACCTGAAGTCACGATAGCCGAGTTGTTGGGTGGTCGGAATTTCGAGTCGAGAGACCCGAGTTCGATCCCCAGGTGGCAGTACCAATGAGTTTTTCAAAAACTTATGTACGAATTTCATCGTTGGCTTGGACATAAAGGCGGCGACGGACTCACCACCTATCACGTTGTCCCGAAAATATCTTCGGTGGAAGGTGGGTCAAAGGGACTTAATTGTCTAGACTTGACCTCTGTCTACCCCTGTATTGGGAATTGCGTGAAGATATTTTTATATATTTATCCTGACCTCTAGGCTCAGGATGCTCTCTTAAATTTCAGTAGTAGAATACAATGCTGAAAAAACACCGCCTCACGATATCAATGAATAAAAAATAAATTTTTATTATTATTATTATTGTTTTTTAAAACATTAATGTAATGATATTTTAAGCATCACTATTACTAGTATTTAAAGTTTTTGCCCTTTAGAAAAGCAGAGGCCAAATTTGCTAATACTAAAACATTTTAAAACCGGTTCAACATATTTGTCATGGGGTTATGGCAGCAAATGCGTTAAGTTTCTCGTTTGCTTCTCTTGCATAATCTGTACCTTCCATAAACATTGAATACGTAAATTCCATATTCAAATTGGTAAATTTTAAAATATTTACTTCGCTTGTTATTAGATAATGAAACTAAAGTGTGGTCGAAATATTTTCTTAAGTGTTTCGTTGTGCAAATATATTACAATGGTGCAATACATTGTAAAATTTTGTACCTAAATATTACCTGTGAACATATAAAATAATTTGCAATACACAATGCGATATAAAAGCTTGTTGAAAACTTTTAGTGTAATAAAATGTTTCGACAGGTTAGCACAAAATACACGAGTACTTATCGTTTTTACTTAATAAGTCTGTAGGTAGACATATTCTAGAGAGTTCATCGGTATGAAAATTTGAGTTCCGAATAAGTAGCGTCAAGTCCTCATATATAGGGATGTAATGAGAATATGAAATATAGTGTACACAGCTGAACGACCTCCGTGGTCGAGTGTCGCCATCTCGAGGTCCCGACTGGGATTCGAACCCGGGTTCGATTAGTCGGGTCAATGTAGAGAAACCACTTTTTCTTCATTTTGTCGGGTCTGGATGTTTGTGGTGCCATCGTTGTTTCCGATTCTGGCACCACGAGTGGTTTAGCATCCTAAGTCGGGATCGATGCAATGTATGTGATGTTGTCCCTATCTATACATGTATTTATATATATATATATATATATATATATATATATATATATATATATATATATATATATATATATATATATATATATATATATATATATATATATATATATGTTAAAGAACATAAGTACCACTCTCCCAGGAACTTAGAGATTATGTTCTCTGGGAGGCTCAGAGATTTTTATTATCTTCATTCTGCCAATAAATCGGCAGGCAGAGGTCTAGGTAATTAAAATTTTAATTCACTTTTGACAACTACTTATTTGTGTTATGTTTACATAACTCGAATACAAACATTCATATTAATCACACGATGTTTTCCTCTTGAGGGATCCGAGTCCGCAACCCCTACTATGAAAACAGGATCACTACCAACCAGCTATCTATCTGGTCAAAGTAAAACAAAAGAAATTCCATTACTGTGACACGATAAACATGGAGCAGGTTATCCCCTATTACTTGCTGATATAATAAAATAAAATAATTTATTATTCAGGTTGTTATAGATATATTCATTTTGTTAGTTTCCATTTATAATCTATTGAATACTTATTCAACAAAATGCTTAGCAGAATAAGTTAGACATTTGATTTCATGAACACTTTCTCTTAGCGTAATAATATTTATTGCGATTGTTCATATTTCGAAATTTACCTGGGTGGTAGCAAATAATATTTCCATAGAAAATTGGTAAATCGTTTAAAATTTTAGTACAGTAATATGAAGCATTTGTTGCAGAATTAATTTACTCAGCATAAAATAAGCTTTATTCGTAATGTCAATATTTTTTTAAGAATCAAGAATTTAATTAAAGAATTTAGTAAAGTATGTGTAACTAAAACACATTAAAAGTCACTTTTACTAATTCCACATATATTTATATTTAATATAAATATATGTGGAAATAGTAAAAGTGACTTTTAATGTGTTTAATGATGAAGTTCCACCAAGAGACATTAATCGTGAGTATTCAACATATGTGTAACTAGATATCTAGATGTAAATATAAAAATGTCATTGTCTCAGCTGAAAGTTGGGGGACTTAAAAGGGCTTCCTATGACTTTACGTAACATGAGCATCACAGTGCCGTTTGGTTTTAAGAATATACCACCCTTTCTGTCCTTATAAGAGGTGTCTAAGTTTTCCGACAACGGATTAACCACCACTAAAAATACCAAACAAAAATCAAAGTTAATACCAAACAAAAATCAAAGTCAATTTGACGACCTCCGCGTATGAATGGCGTACATCTCGGTTTTCACGGTGTCAGCGGTCACAGGTTCGATTCTCGGACGGGTCAATGTAGAAAACCACTCTTTCAAAATTTTCTCGGGTACCTTCGATGTTTCCGATTCCATGTCACAAATGCTGAAGACACTAACTTTGGTATCAGAAAAATGTATGTGATGTTGTCCCTATAAATGTATGTGTGTAACGCTATTTTTATAATTACTGTAATTATTTGGATATTCCAAGTTTATTACGTAAATATTAAGTAAAATAGTTTACATACGGCTGGACCAATTTTGAGTTTTTTTTTGTGTGTGTTGAAATGAATTCAATGGTTGGGTGATCGGAGTTCCAGTTAGAAGAGTTTGATTCCCAAGGCTTGTACCAATGAGTTTTTGTTTTTTCAAAAAACTTACGTACGATTAATATCGTTGTTTTGGATGTAAAAAGGGCGACAGGCTAACCATATGCCACGTCCCAAAAATGTCTTCTGCGGATCGAAAGGACGTAATTGTATGGACCTCTGTCTAACCCTGTATTAGGAATAGTGTGAAGATTTTTTTGGTACAGTTCCATGAATTTTTCCCCAGGCGATGGTTGATCACCAAGTTATTAGCCCAAGTTCTCTATTAGTATAAGCTCTCTCTGCCTTTCAAACCAGAACACGACAATTGTAACATTGCCTTTTAACGACAGAGATGAGCTTGAGCATTGTTACTTACTCAGCCTGATTCCCAGACGGGAGGAGCACAATATGTAAAATTTTTACGTATTTTATTAAAAACTAAAATATCTTTCAACACAAAGCATACCTTCTCACCCACCATCGTAGAGCGTCTCATACAGCCTGTGGAATAGCAGATAAGCCTATCTCTTTCCCTCGCACCATTCGTGGTCATTAGCCGTGTATACCGTTAAAAACCGCTAAACTTTCCTGTCTTTGTGGAGAAATAACAATTTCTGTTTTTTACATTGGCATTAAGGAGCGTTACGAATGTTATAATTATTGATATTCAACTAACTATAATAAATGAATTTTGATACATATTATTTATGAGGTATTTGCTACTGTCAGATGGCGGGATTTAGAAGGTTCTCGAAAAAGACTTTACTAAGATTGTGAAGGTCGGTGATAGGCAGCAGCTTCTAAGGCGCACATTGTTTGGTATACACCTTAGTTCCATTGTCACCATTACGGGGAGGCCTTTAATTTGTAGGTCGTTGTGTATGTGTACTTATGAGATGCTTTCCTTTGTTGATGCCCCATAATGATGAATTCTTTTACAAAAATTTTATCGATCGATAATTCATTAATGTTTTCAAGAAAGGGAAAAAATATAAATAACTTGTTTTAACAGCAAAGAAGCAGGCTGTAGCCTGTGTAAACATTTGTATTTTTCCTAAACCATAATCTGTTTCTACCACAAATTTTTTAAACTGAAAGAATTAGAAAATCGATTGCAAATTTTATTCATTCGTAACTAATTGAACGACGAATATCTGTATGAAGTAGGTTGGCTATAAGAATTAAAATAGCCATGTTTAATCCGAACAGGAATGATAAAATATACGCCATTATATTTTATAGGCAACTGAAGTGCAAAACTTTCACTAATATTTACTTGCGCTTAACTTTTGGCCCTTCGTATCTTTGTACCTACATGGAAATTGAATTGAAACATCGTATAGAGAAAAATTAAACCACATAGCAGTCAGAACAATGTCTTCGGTGGAAGTGGAAAGGACTTAATTGTCTACACCTCTGTCTACTCTACGGCTAGCGCATTTTTGCTAGATTACAGCGCCTCCCGGCTTTAAAACTGCTGCCCCTCGTCATTTTACTTAATTTCAGTTTTATATGATGGTAACATTGTGCAAATCCTTCCTAACTCTCCAAATATAGACTGCTGACGACGTGCTGAAACGTTAGAAAACACCCTCAGCGAAAGTAAGATACTAGAAAGCCTACTATGATGCCTATTTGGAAATCGTTGCCCAATTACAGGGAGTTACTGTAGTTGTTACACCGGTCACGTACATGGGAAAGTACGATAGGCCAATTTCGGTGTTGCCTGCTAGCGCACAACCACAACACTTATAATTTATTGACGTTCTCGTAATATAATTCAAATGCACGGAGATGTGATGAATATCTAATCGAGTATATTTCATAATGTTTCGAGTTGTAGATCTAGTGTCGTGTGTATTATTTTCACAGCATTTCTCTCCGTTCCATATCTTTAAATGGTTGGTGTTGACATTGTGATTATTATATCTTCATTCATATTTCCTGATAGAGTAGCTAGGAATGACAGATCTTCAAGTATCACGATCCTTGCAAACCTCTTTCGCTTATCCATTTTAGCTATAAGATAATCTATCAAACGTGGCACAATGCGAATCTATTTGTTTCGTGAACGTAATACATAAAGTTAAAAACTAAAAGCTTGGAACTTGAGCTTACTTCTAAAGGCACCTTTGGATGCAACATCTCAAAATATAACGAATATACCAATATGTTATTACCAACAAGAGCTACCATGCAATTATGTGGTAGCTCAACATTGATGTTTATTACTTTTTTATGAAAGTCTTAGTGTTGCCAAATTTGAAAATGAAGAAGAAGGTAAAAGGTGTCAATTCAGTTAATTTTGCGCAACATTACGTTGTTCTGTGTAATTTTCATTTTTTTATTTGTTTTCTATCTGTTTGTGATCTAACCATCCATAAACGTGTTTCTTTCGTTGTAAAAAAAATACTCATAATTTACAACAGTACTTTGTATTTACTAAATTGTGACGTCGTACGAACACTCATATACAGTTTATATCATGTAATTCACTTCATCATTTTAATTTGGTTTAATTAAAAATATAATATAATATAATATATAAAAAATAATAATCTATTTAAATAAGACAATGCTTTTAATATAATCAAATATCTTATTATCTTGTTGGTTTTTTTTTAAACTTAGCGTAATTAATAATGATAATTAAAGTTAAATACCGATACGTGATTTGAGTATTATTGTATTCTTTTATGATTGGAATATTGTTCGCTACGTTATAAACGAAAATATTTTCTCGCCTTTCTAAAATGTAAGGGTTGTCTCCAGCGTTCTATTTATTATTTCTACCATATGCAGTACCATCGCCATCTAGTTCTAAAGAAGTCTAAAGTGAAAAATCTTTATAGAAAAAATTGATTGTATTTGAAAACGTAAAAGCAAAGCTGAAATTTAGGTAATTTCTTTTCCTTCTTCTTCTTGTTTCCAGCCTATCATAAGTCCATTGCTAGAATAGGCCTTTTACATATATTGCCACAAGAACCGTGGCAATCTAATAATAAAGTATAAATAAAAATAGATCGAGACCAAATCAGGAACGTCCTGAAGAAATGCTAGGTCATGAGTACCCTAAACCGAAGAGCATTTATGAAGGGAATAATGAAAGTTTACGAAGCGAAACTAGTATTAAAGGATCGTAGCAAGTGGAAAGAATTGGTCTCTGCCTTCCCCTACGGGAAAGAGGCGTGTTGCGTTACTAAGGCTAAGTTTATTTGAGAACATCAGTTAGAGTTCTACGTTAAGTATTAAAAGGCAGCAAAGACTTGGGGCACAGCTAACAAAAAATATATTTTGAGAACGTGGGAATTCCGACAGCCCGCATTGTAATAATGTGGCGGCTTTCCTCGACGCCTATCTCTCGCACAATATTTGAGACGTCATTTACAAACTGCTACGAATACATCTCTCACTATATAATAAAAATAAATATCTTCATGCAATTCCCAATACAGGGGTAGACAGAGGTCTAGTCTAGACAATTAAGTCCCTTCGACCCACCTTCCACCGAAGTTATTTTCGGGACAACGTAACAGGTGGTGAGCCCGTCGCCGTCTTTATGTCCAAGCCAACGATATAGTTCGTACATAAGTTTTTTTTTTTTTTGAATAACCCATTGGATCGAACTCGGGTCTCTTGACTCGAAATTCCGACCACCCAACCATTCTGCTATTGTGACTTCTCACTATATAATAAGAAATACAAATAGCCTAGTTGGTAGGGACCTTGCTCTCGAAACTAAGGGTTTGAATTTTGCTAGAGACATGTATTTTGTATGATGCTTGATAATGTTTGTACTCGTGTCATGTGTATGGTGTATGTATCCTTTCATCACCCAGGCGCCAAGAGATAAGAAATCCTACTCTGGGATTGGTTAATGTGTGGAACCCTCCCGTAGAGGAGAAACCTGTGTCCTGCAGTGGACTTCCGACTGGTTGTTATTATGACGATGATGGTGAGTCTCTCTTATAGAGGATTTGCTACGTTTTATAATAACAACCCAATACCAAACACCTCACAAATCACAAAAATCAAATCATTTATTCAGCGACATAAGAACATACATTCGTTTATCGATCGTCATTTTTAATGTACCACCGTTTCGTAATGAGTTCCTCTAACGGAGAAAAAACAGGCGAAAGAAACTCCGTAGGTATCCTCTTTTTTAGTCAATTTTTTTATAATATAATGTATTATACAAATTTGATGTGATATTTTCTAGAAATAACTTGGTACCTCCTCACCTTGGTATCACCTCATTCCCAGGGGTTACTGTCATTCATGTACACAACATATCACTGCTGCCCGTCACCGACATGGTCAATTTAAGTCAGACATATTTCATTATATCCTGCTCGCCGTCTATTTGTCTGTATCTATTGTAATTATTGGTAACTTTATTTGTACGTATTACATTTTAATTTTTCGCCTTTGACAGCTAATCGATAGTGTAATGTAGTTCAAGTATCCAAATAATATTTGAATGAACTGGCATTATGCTAATATGAAGTATATTTCCATAATGAATATTTTTCGTATTTTGATAATTGTTTTGGGAATAAAAAGAAACTCACTTGTTTTTGTTCGTTTTCGTTCGTTGCTTTGAGAGCTGTTTGTTTTTATGTAAATGTTTTTATGAAACAAATAATTATATGTATGTATATATTTATAATATCACGATAGTCGAGTGGTAGGGTGATCGCAATCGATTCACGCAATTCCCAATACCCTGTATTGGGAATTGCGTAAAGATATTATATATATATATATATATATATATATATATATATATATATATATATATATATATATATATATATATATATATATATATATATATATATATATATATATATATATATATATATATATATATATATATATATATATATATTAGTAACCAATAATTATTAGATTGGATAAAGGATTATTTTATACATTTTGGGAGTTATTGTCTGTTCTACTACGCTTCACCTAACATTACTATTGTAATTAACGTTAAAAGCTAAAAAATACTATTTTAAGTAACTGTTTCCGAAATATAGAATTATTTAGAAGTGTATATTTTTTAAAAAACAAGGATCTGATTGCTTTCATATTTGTGTGTATATTGTAACCTAGTAATTTTGTCCAAATCATAGGTGAAAAAAAGCGAGAAGAGTCTCTTTCAAAGTATGTAACATCAATTTCATGAAAATCCATTCAGTAGTCTATCTTTGATTTAATAACATACATAAAACTGATATTGGTTTAAATTTTGCATACATAAAATACACAAATACATTACCAGCACTAATAAAAAAGATAATAATAAGTATTACGTGTCACATACTAAAACAGATGTTTATTCGTACGCACAGGCGCCGTAGGAGGCGTACCTAATGCTTCCGAGAACGGCTATCGGACGGATAAAATTCCCTAAATGAAGCTTAAACAGATAATACTTTAAAATGGGCGTAAAGGAAGTAACAAATGAAACTAGACATTACATTCTGTAAATAAAGTGTGGAACGTTACTTTTCTGTGGTAACAAATCTAGACTAGAACGTAGTGGTTATTTTTTCTTTGACGTGGAGTTCAAATACTATAAAAAAGTGGGCCAAAGACAATACGTTCTAGCTTCCTATTATAATGAAATTCAATCCTTTTCTATATATACGATGGTCTTAAGATAGGCAGGGATGATAATTATGACTACATTAAAGAAATCATTGTGATGGACCACCAAAATATATCAACCAGGTACAATTTATTGAATCACCCCAAAATTTTGTCTCGATGTTATAACGCAGTATGATACTCGCTATCTATTTGATGAAGGAAATTAAATTTAAAAGTAGCCAGTACTTTAGGTACATAACTTTTACTATAATAAAGCTTAATCTACCTAAGTTACATCTCAATAAACCAGTTAAGCTTTTACAGTTGCAGGACATCTGTATAAATGCAATAACAAACTATTATAACCTTAAATTATAACAGTCCCCCCGTGACCACGGTTGCTGTAAAGCATCCGAAACGTCGGGAAATAAAAATAGTTTGTAAAAACTAATTAAAAACGCGATAAAATCCGAAAATCGTTTTATTTTATATATTATAACCTTTTTTATTTTTTTAATTGTAAACCTGTGGTACCCCATAAATGGGGTATGTAGCAACAGCAAAACCGTGCTGTACTGTGCTCTGCGTATATACATATGTTGTTTTGTAATGAATTTGAATCATATGTACCTAATGCATTTTAAAATAAATGTAGGTAAAAAATATGAAGAGAAAGGAAAGAAAAGCTTATACCAGAAAAGAAATCACTCAATATTTCATTATATTTTTTATAATTGTATCATTCGTAATTTAATCGTTTATAGCGTTATCTAGAGATCTTTATTGCACAAACTCTTTTATTGCACTTCTATGCTATTTTTATTGCGCGAATAGGTATAGGTAAATGCGTTTACTGTTTCTGTGGGACTTTTTTTATGATCGTTCTCATATCTAGTGAAGAAAATAAAAATGTTACAAAAACATATACGATAATAACAAGTGACGTAAATATTTTTGTTGCCGCGATCTGGAAAACCAAAACGCCGTCGATTCGATCGTAACTGATACCCCGTTGTACTGTGACGGTCCGAGATCGGGGAGTGGGGGACGGCGGTGTGCGAGATGCACGCAGGAAACGTAATACAAAACTTTTAATTTTATTTATTTTTTTAAAACTTGACATATGTTCTGTTTGTTAAACAGTTTTTTTTTTCATTAATAATTTCTAGGTATGTACAAAACATATATCTTAACAACAAAAATGAGAGACTGTTTCAAAGAATCTAAAGTCATGAAATATGTGAAGTAATAAATGTATGGTCCCCACACATCTCATGTCACATTATCACATGTCAAGGTGTATTATTCATGTAATATTGTAAGACAATCATCGTAATGGATATAAATTTTCTTTTTAAATAAATGAAACATTTCTCTTCCCACCCAGTAGTAAGGACACAGGTTCGAATCCGAATTTTAAAGATATTATGGAAAAATTTACATGTATATACACATTCAACGCATTGTTGGCATTATTTTCAAATCACAACCCCTCCATTAATAAGTAAAATTTAGTAGCTATCCAAGGCTGAGTGTAGCTTCTAAAATTGCATGTTATTAATTTAACATATCAATTTTCTCTTATTACAATGTCAACGTTTCCCTATAATTACGCATCGCATAAAACCAGTAATTCGATCTGTTGTCGACATGATAAGGTAAAACGCGAAATGCGTCAGTGCGGCGTAAAACGATCCAATTATCAGTGACACAAGCGAGTAGGACCGGCGCATATTGTTATCTGAGGTCTGAGGCTGAGGCCGAGTAGCGAACGCTCATCATTAAATTCACATCAATAAAATAATCGGTCAGTCCGTCAGTGTCAGTACATCGGCGGACGTCGGACGCGAGCGACGTGTGTACTCTGCATCGGACCACACTCGCCACGCGTTACGGAATAAATAGTTGCATAAATCACAACTGCTAAATCGCGCTTCGGACTCTAGAGTGTATCCGATTGTGTCTTTTATTTTTTTTTTTCTAATTGTGAAAAATGGCCGACGGTGATGTGCCATTGGTTACCAGTTTCGGTGGTAGCGAAATCGAATTTGGCGCTAACGGAACCAAAGTGACGACGAAAAATTCAAGGTTAGTTATTGTTGTTTATTTACACGATGACGCATTTATTATTGGAATTTATCGTTAATGTTAAGGTAATTTTGCTGTTTCAAAAATATTTTTATAGCCAATCTACCTTATCCAAGAGACAAGTAAGAGTATTATATAATAATAATAGAAAAAAGAAAGTAGACTTGTATATGTAGAATGTAAACTACGCATATTCATCTTGAATCTTGTAGAACAGGTCGGAATACATACATTTGCATTGGACTCTTTCCTTAAGGTCATATTATGAGGTCGAAGTTTATTTTTTTAAGCATTCATATATGTACAAATTGCGTTTTAAGTATGAATGTTGTTTATATTTACTTTGACCATTATGGCATAATGATTAAGAGTTGTTACCACTAAATCCGGTGACTCGAGTTCGAAATTCGTAGTCGAGCCTTTTTCGTATTTTTTTGTTGATCTGCATCTTTATCACGTTTCATATAGATCCATATTTCTATGGATTTGTTAGTGTAGTCCTAATCTAAGTTTGGTATATAGATTTTACATTTTGGTCAACGCAACATTGAGCTCAAAATAAAATTATTGATTGTTAAATATATATGTTTAATGTGAGCTTCTTGAACACTATACACATCTTTAAGTCGTATAAAAATCCGTATTTACAAGACAAGAACCATTTCGCAGAATTCACAATAGAAAACAATTTTTAAGAGTTAAAAAAGAATATTCAAGTGTAACGTACGTGTAATACATACATATATTTAGTGTGCTACTATTGTTTTGCTATTATAATCAACGTGAAGGCTACCTGTGGATTTTAATAAATTACAAAAGCGCTTCATAATTGGTAGCATATTAACATTAACTACTTTAATTACGTAGTGTGCACTTGATTGTTTGTTACGAATCTAGATTCCGAGATCTATGGATTAGCTGCGTGCTAGAATAGAATTTGACTCGGTGTTCTATATTTAAACTTGGAGGGTAAACAAACTCGAGTCGAATAACCTAAGCAGTTTGTGTCAATACTAATTAAACGCCCTATTTAGATGAATCTGTATGGACTTTTGCAATATTATTTTATTGTAATAAATATAATAAATAAATAATCCTACTAATATTATAAATGTGAACGTTTGTGATTTAATGTGTTTGTTTATGTTTACACAGATTTGGTATAGATAGTTTTTAAACTAAATCAACTAAATTCGATCCCGGAATAAAACGCGTTATTCTTCTAGGTACTACATAATTTCGTTTAACGGATTTCGATTTTGCGTACTGGGAGTCTCGGACACCTAGACGGGCATGCATGATAAAAATGCTGAATCTGAAAGAAGCGAAAGAGGAATATAAGAATCATGACACTTGACGATCTGTTCTCTCAAGCTACTCCGCCAGGGATTGTGCGTGAAGATAAATAAAAATATATATATAGTATTGCGAATCCAGAGAGGGACATATTTACTTCGGGAAAATTTAAAAATCCCGAGGGAATCTTGAGATAGTGCGCATCCGAAGTTGCGGGAAAAAACTAGTATTTTTAAAAGGGAACTTTTAATGTTTGCTTTATTTTACCTTTTCACACTGAAGTATATCTTTTGTAAAGTATTTTCATATTTTTAACGTTAAACAACAGGAAAATAAAATAATAAATACGCTGGGATTTCTACGTGTATAGCGTATACATCGGTTTTGTGGTGTTGCCAGGTCTGTGGTTGATTCCCAGAAAACCTTTTTCTACATTGTCAGTGTCTTCGGTGTTTGTGGTACCTTTCGTTACCTTACCGTTGTTTCTGATTCAATAACACAAGTGCTTTAGTTACTTACTTATCTTCACGCACAATCCCTGACGGGGTAGCCAGAGAGAACAGATCGCCAATCGGGGCTTTAGTTAGGTTCTTAATTTGGGATCAGAGAAATGTGTGTGATGTTGTCCCAATGTATGTATTTATTTATTTATTATTATCTATTAATAGAATGTAATGAAAGGGACTGCTAAAGTTTTTGTTTTATTTATATAAGAACGTATATAGATTTTGAGATCGTTTTCACGTTGTTTTTTGTTTCATTGGCATGAGGTATCTGAGTTTCGAAGAGGTAAATACAATAGGCAACAGGACACATGCATTTTAAAAATCTTCCCTTGACCTAATTTTCAAAAAAAAAATATCTTCACACCATCCCAAATACAGGATTAGACAGAGGTCTAGACAATTGAGTCGTTTCGACCCAACTTCCACCGAAGATATTTTTGGGACAACGTGACAGGTGGTGAGCCCGTCACCATCGATACAATTCGTAACATAAGTTTTAGGAACAACCCATTAGTACGAGCTTGCCTGTGGATTGAACTCGGGTCTCTTGACTCAAAATTCCGACCACCCAACCACTCGGCTATCGTGAATTGTAATTTTCAACTTCATTCAAAATTAACTCACACACATATTACATGGTGTATTAACCCTTACCGCAAAACATGTTTTCCGTTTTTATGTGGGTGTCAGCTTCCGGTGCCTGCTTTGTAGAAATAACGAGAGCGAAAATATACTGCGATATCTTTGCATGCTATGACGTCATCTTTACTCAGGGATCCGTATGGGATTATTTCTCTCATTACATCACTATGGTTTTTTGAGCATTTAACGTTTGTTTAAAACAGACTTATTATGCTTATCGTTAATAACATTTTGACGCAGTAAGTGAAACGTGTCCGTTGTTTTCCTCTACGCTTTATCTCACCGTGTGCTGCAGTTGCAATAGAGATACATATAGATTTACGTTTATTGCTATTTATAGTTACGTTATCGAAAAAGTAACGCAATATCATCAGAGGGTTATTGAGGCCAAGTAACTCTACTTATCTTCACGCACAATCCTTGACGGAGACCAGAGAGAACAGATCGCCAAGTGTCACGATCCTTATATATATCTTCTTTTGATGAAATTCTTTCATACATGCACGTCTAGGTATCCGAGTACTCTTGACCTTATATATATATATATATATATATATATATATATATATATATATATATATATATATATATATATATATATATATATATATATATATATATATATATATATATATATATATATATATATATATATATATATGTCATATGTATACATGAATAAATAGTCATCCATTAGACCACATTATATGTGGCGTTGAGTCTACCACCAACCCGTGAGATAGAAATAGACTGTAATATAGTAGTATGTGTAGGAAATAAAGTTTTCGATAATATTAGAAACAGGACTGTGCCTGTGAATTCGCGCATAATACCGACATACTCTCTCTTTCTCTCTCTCTCTTTCTCTTTCCAGACCCTCAATAACAGAATATGTTATGCAAAATCGTGCGTCAGATCCGTCCCACAACAGTATTAGACTAAAGAAGTTAAGTTAAAACGTATCCAGACAAATCAAAAAAAGTTGACTCACCTTGAAATATAATAAAAACAAACATTGGGGCATATCGCTTCGCAAATTTAATATCACAGTAACAGGTTCACTAAAGTATTAATTAACTCTTTGTCATACGTACTTGTGACTTACATAACACAAGTCTCGTCTGCCGACCTTCACGAGCTCCTACCTAACCTTGACACAGACAGACAATCCGTGCTTTACAGTCCTCGGGTTTATACCAAACATTTCTCACGTGGAAATCTTATCCGTGTTATAATGTGGGGTACATTAGAACCCGGATAACCGTGTATATAAATAAAATGATACGGGTATGCCGTTGTGCGCGCAGCACGGAAGACCGTGATTATACTTTATACCACGATTTAAGTCACGATTACCGAGTGGTTGTGTGGTCTGAATTTCAAGTCAAGAGACCTGATTTCGATCGCCAGATGGCAGGCTCGTACCAAAGGGTTTCTTCAAAAACTTATGTACGAATTATATCGTTGGCTTGAACATAAAGACGGCGACGGGCTCACCACCTGTCACGTAGTCCCGAAAATATCTTCGGTGGAAGGTGAGTCAAATGGTCTTAATTGTCTAGTCTAGACCTCTGCCTACCCCTGTATTGGAAATTGCGTGAAGATATTTTGTTTATTTTTAAAATGCGACCGATGACGGAACAATGTCAGGATAACAGGAAAAATTAAACAGATCGATGATATTCTGCAGTATTTACATTTAGTTACAGTAGATTACTTCTTTCATTAGTTTAGTTACATTTAGTATGCAGTATTTACTTTCCGTTATGTATGTATGTAATCAGTTATGTGCTGCAACGAATAATTATGGAATATTTTGCATCACTGCATAACGAGTATTCGATCAGTTGCGTGGCCGAATATCCGAATTCCGAAATCCTAGTCATAACATTATCTGTATAAATTAAATAAAAAACATTTTTGGCTAATGATGGGTATTGAAGTGAGATATGCATGTATTTATGAAAAGCGGTATTGTTTTAGATTTTAATTTCCTTACAGCAAGTTTTAGAAGAAAATATTATAAACAATCGTCGGCAATTTTTATAACAATTTTAAAGACTATTGTAGCTATATCTAAAACAATAATAATTACGTTAATGTCGCTATGATGTAGAAAATTAAATAATTATTTTACTATGTATTTAATTATTATGATTATTAATTGAAAGTTAATTTAATTCTTGGAAAATTACTAACATTGTTATACGTGTATGTGTGTAATTTATTTCTTTATTTTAATCGCATTATATATTTACATTTCTATAATAATTGCATTGGAAAGAGCCGAAAGTGCAGCGTTAATATCATTCTCTACACTGATATCGCAACTAAGAATATGATTTATAATTTCATTCCGCAATAAATTACACACATAAGAGATAAATGTCTGGAGGTCAAATGTTTGCTTCGACACTCCTTTGTCTGAACGACTGTTGCTTTGCACTTTATCGTATTTAAACCTCCCCATTTACTTCCAGGGCTTTCTTCTTTGGTACTTACAAATAATACGCTTCTAGTATCACTCGTAAAAGTGCCGTATTTTTATTAATCTTACAATTATGTACTTTGTTATGCCAGAAATGACTATAACGAATCAAATAGAATATAAGTCACGATAGCAAAGTGGTTGGGTGGTCGGAATTTCTAGTCAAGATACGCGAGTTCAATCCCCAGATTGCAGGCTCGTATTGGTACGAGCCTGCCACCTTACTCAACTGCTTTAATTGTCTAGACTAGACCTCTGTCTACCCCTGTATTGGGAATTGCGTGAAGATATTTATTTATTTTAATTATTTGAACAAAATATATATGTATTAATATTTTTTTTCAATATTTGAAATATTGAAATAAATTAAACAAGTTTTCTTTATATAAAATTGTTACGTACTTACTGAAATGCTTCAAATGAGTGCCACGAGTCGATAAATTTATATTATTGAAATTTTGAACATATATTTAGTGATTGTCATAATGTGATAATAGTATTTTAAGCGATTTTATTACAAATTTTTTCAATAAAATTAGGCTATTATTATCGCTATTGTCTTGTATTCAATGATCAGAATAAATTAGACAAGCTTCTTATAAAATTTGAAAGGCTTCTTTATTAATTAATCTTACTATTTGGTGACGATAATATTTCTACACGACTGACTACCCTGACGATTTATATGTACATATTGTGCACTATTTTGTTTACTCCGATCGCCATCCTAGTGTCCAAAACAACGATACAAATCTAACATGCGGTACGAACTCGGATCTATCTTAAAATCTACATCAGCCAGTATTATTTATGTAATAATATTTGAACACATTTTAAAGTAAACTCCTTCTGAAACGACAAAGCGGCACTAAAAAGAGATAAATAATGCCTATCCTGGATTTGAAACCTAATACAACCATACAATAATACAACGAAGTTAATTTTTCTGTAGGTTCTGGCATTCATGTTTCTTTTGTGACTTATTATACATTAAGTTTCAATTCGAAAACTCTAAAAGACAATTCGTTCTACTTAATGTATTTATTGAGCAAGAGAACATGATATGCGTCTATTATAATGCTAATTGTTGCGAATGCACTGCAGTGTTCCATTATGCAAGTAGGCTTAACGTACAGGTTGTTCAGACGTCTGTGATTTTATCGGACAGTCCGAACATTAGAATCAATTTGGATCAAAAATTATAAAAACACCAACTGACCCAGCAAACGTTGCCTTGCCATATGAAAATAGGGGTTGATCGTAGAGGGGTGAAAATTTATGGTTGTATGCATTTTTAATGTTGTATCATAAGAAGTAAAAAAAATCTAAAAAATAAATAAATTAGGACCCTTAAAATTAAGGGGCATTCTCAGAACTGGGTAGGTATATTGGGTATTATGCACACGAAATTTCATGGAAATCGGTCCAGCCGTTTCGGAGGAGTTTAACTACAAACACCGCGACACAAGAATTTTATATATTAG
The DNA here is from genome assembly GCA_029286605.1 of Sericinus montela. Classification (NCBI taxonomy): domain Eukaryota; kingdom Metazoa; phylum Arthropoda; class Insecta; order Lepidoptera; family Papilionidae; genus Sericinus; species Sericinus montela. The sequence goes on along the minus strand of JAGSMR010000034.1, from coordinate 4,386,935 downwards.
ATGTAAACGTCACCCGTTTAAAGGCAATTCGTTCAAAGTATGGATTTAATATAGCGGTATATAAATAAATTTTATGTTCTAATAAAAAAGGTTGCATAGCTTTATATTTAGAACTGGCAGGCAGAATAAATTTAGAAAGCGCTTTTATTGAATTTTGCAGAGATAAAAGGTACAATAAATTAAAAGAAATCTCATGTTGTTATGTCTTGTATGTGTACTAAACAAAAGCAGTAGAAGAGTAAAGTAATTTATTTATTTTTTAAGTATATATCAACCATACGGATAATATTAACACTTAAAAGAAAAACAGTCCTTGTCCTGAATGATCATTCTAAATTAGCGGACGCACTGTCTGCAATTTAAGGAGCGTTGATATTGCCAAATTAAAGGCCGGTTTTTTTTAACATTCTCCTACGATTGGCCAATACTTTGTTTCTTGAAAGATGCGCAGACAATGAGGGCAAGAACAATTAATATTAATAAGTCCAAGCTGATTCAACGCATATGTAAAGGTGACGACCATGAAGTTTAGCTTATACCAATAAAACTGCATAAGATGTGGTTAGTCCTGGTTTCGAAACCTGAATAGAATGTGAGCAACAATTGGGTTTTATTGAGAAATCCTTAGCATCGGACGTAAAACAGCCTATAACTAAGCTAAAAATATTATACAAAATATAATTACTCCGACTTAATGTTAACGAACTAATATACTATACTTACTATAGCGATTAATATAATATTTTGTATTTAGATAATGTTTGACATTGTTACTTACAATAAATATACAGATAATATCTTACAGAGGCCTAGTCTAGACAATTAAGTCCTTTCGACCCACCTTCCACCGAAGATATTAACGGGATAAATATTCAGATACAAAAAAACTAAAATCTAATTATGATCTATGGTTCTCAAACAAAGCAGTTGAAATATTAAACAATATTGGAACAGAAGACTGTACAAATATGAGACGATGTCTTGGCCACGAAGGCTGCAACGAGCTCACCTCACCTAGTTTCTTTGTCCCAAACAGATTCCGGTGTGATTGTGATTACCGTATTGGGGATGCGTAAATATAAATAAAATACGTACGTATGTGTAATTTAGAAGTCACGATAGCCGAGTGGTTGGGTGGTCGGAATTTCGAGTCGAGAGACCCGAGTTCGTCCCCCTGGTGGCAGGCTCGTACCAATGGGTTTTTCAAAAACTTATGTACGAATTACATCGTTGGCTTGGACATTAAGACGGCGACGGGCTCACCACCTGTCACGTTGGCCCGAAAATATTTTAGGTGGAAGGTGGGTCGAAGGGACTTAATTGTCTAGACTAGACCTCTGTCTACCCCTGTATTGGGAATTGCGTGAAGATATTTAATTATTTTTTGTGTAATATAAAATGTTAATTATTAACGCAAAACACGCATCTACGCAATATCTAACCAACCTCATTACAAAATAATGCAATGTTACAGATAATATATCAATTTATGTTGTCTACACCTAAGCTCATTTTTGGAGGAAGCTTATGTATATCGGTTAACTTTTGATAGTCTGTAAATGTTAGTGATCAAAGAGCATGTAATCACTACGTTATAGTTAGTGACTAGAAACTGCTAAATGCTAACAGAATAATATATGTTTTATTATCTTGAATATTTATAATCTTTGTATCTTTTAGTATAAAATAAATAAAAGTCTTTGTTATCTAACGTGTCCTTTGTTGTCGCTGTAGACTACGCTTCTTATGCTACGACTACATTATCGCGCGAAGGACGTGTTGCTTTGTCGCGATAAAACTTAATCTTTGTTCTACAATGAGCTGTTTTGGGCGCATTAAAGCTTTTAATTCCACCACCTAGTTTCGACGTATACGACAAATGTCTTGTCCATATCACCACCTCAACAACGCGAATTTTAGCGATATCACTAATGTAACCGTAGCTTTATTATACGCTACCATTAAAACGCGGAAGTTTGGTTGATAGTGCCATGCACCTACGTGAATGGGCGGTATTATAAGTACTATTAAACATTGATTTGCTGTTTTATATTTAACCATTTTTATTGTTCTAAAAGTGATTTTAGAAAAAGTCACGATAGCCGAGTTGTTGGGTGGTCGGAATTTCGAGTCGAGAGACCCGAGTTCGATCCCCAGGTGGCAGTACCAATGGGTTTTTCAAAAACTTATGTACGAATTACATCGTTGGCTTGGACATTAAGACGGCGACGGGCTCACCACCTGTCACGTTGGCCCGAAAATATTTTAGGTGGAAGGTGGGTCGAAGGGACTTAATTGTCTAGACTAGACCTCTGTCTACCCCTGTATTGGGAATTGCGTGAAGATATTTAATTATTTTTTGTGTAATATAAAATGTTAATTATTAACGCAAAACACGCATCTACGCAATATCTAACCAACCTCATTACAAAATAATGCAATGTTACAGATAATATATCAATTTATGTTGTCTACACCTAAGCTCATTTTTGGAGGAAGCTTATGTATATCGGTTAACTTTTGATAGTCTGTAAATGTTAGTGATCAAAGAGCATGTAATCACTACGTTATAGTTAGTGACTAGAAACTGCTAAATGCTAACAGAATAATATATGTTTTATTATCTTGAATATTTATAATCTTTGTATCTTTTAGTATAAAATAAATAAAAGTCTTTGTTATCTAACGTGTCCTTTGTTGTCGCTGTAGACTACGCTTCTTATGCTACGACTACATTATCGCGCGAAGGACGTGTTGCTTTGTCGCGATAAAACTTAATCTTTGTTCTACAATGAGCTGTTTTGGGCGCATTAAAGCTTTTAATTCCACCACCTAGTTTCGATGTATACGACAAATGTCTTGTCCATATCACCACCTCAACAACGCGAATTTTAGCGATATCACTAATGTAACCGTAGCTTTATTATACGCTACCATTAAAACGCGGAAGTTTGGTTGATAGTGCCATGCACCTACGTGAATGGGCGGTATTATAAGTACTATTAAACATTGATTTGCTGTTTTATATTTAACCATTTTTATTGTTCTAAAAGTGATTTTAGAAAAAGTCACGATAGCCGAGTTGTTGGGTGGTCGGAATTTCGAGTCGAGAGACCCGAGTTCGATCCCCAGGTGGCAGTACCAATGAGTTTTTCAAAAACTTATGTACGAATTTCATCGTTGGCTTGGACATAAAGGCGGCGATGGGCTCACCACCTGTCACGTTGTCCCGAAAATATCTTCGGTGGAAGGTGGGTCAAAGGGACTTAATTGTCTAGACTTGACCTCTGTCTACCCCTGTATTGGGAATTGCGTGAAGATATATATATATATATATATATATATATATATATATATATATATATATATATATATATATATATATATATATATATATATATATATATATATATATATATATATATATATATATATATATATATATATATAAAAATGAATAAACAGTTCTGACGCTTAGTAACATAGTTACAATACGTATATATAACTAGCTTTTACCTGTTGCCTCGACCGTGTGGAATTATGACTTTATAGAAAACAGTGACAGTTCATTTGAAACCTTCATCTCTTGGAGTTGATTGCAGGTGTCATGGGCTTGAAGTAGTAGGGTGGGTTTGGGTTTTCTTCTGGTATGAAACCTATATTATAATAAAACCCTCTCAAGCTATGCACTAACGTTCCTTACAACAGTTAATTTTTATGACACCTGTTATTACTTTGCTCGTCCGACCAAACACAACGGAACATTCTCCACTTACAGCCAAGCAATGGATGATAACAATATATATTTTAACACAAAAGTAGGTTTTGCGGAAAAACCTCAAGATAGAATCAGTTCTCGCTTAACTTCACCGTCAGTAAAATAATATGGAGATTACGGATTGTCTGTTCATATCAAATGTCGCAAACGAGCTATTCTATTAAACAAAAAACAATTTTATCTCCATTAGTTACGTCTTAAATTCCGTTGATGGGTGAACAACGGTACAATGTGCGGAACAATGAGTAGTTTTAAACAAGAGATTCCGTGACTCGCCTTTTGTGTCCTTTAGTAGACACAGTGCTTCCCAAAGTGTTGTTGTGAATAAATTAAAATAATATGCTCATAATTATTTGCGGGAACAAATGGTAATGAGCAGTTGTAATATAAAGATTTTTTTTTATAAACTTCTTTAGGCGCGATTAGTAAAACAATCGAATTTAGTTTTTTGACGTTTTACAGTGGTCGTTTCTCGATAAGAATATAAAATGCATACATGTATGCGTGTAAACACACGCAAACACATGCATTATGGTTACATTATACATACAGACATACAAATTGATGGGGGATGCCATTCACAATGCAACTATAAGCGCTAACCGCTACACACAATCACAATTAAACAACACTATATATCACAATTTGATCATATATAGGTATATATGTGTATATCAATGAACATGTACATATTTTGTTAAGTTTACACACACCTACATATATTTGCTCCTTTTTGTTTTTAATCAAAGCTGTGACCATCAGTTTTGGGTTCACAATGATATTCTCTTTTTATTTGTGTCTCTCTTGTAATTTAAAAATGTATTGTTAACCTGTTTGTGGTCCATGTTAATAAATAAAAAAATAGACACCGAGCTAGGAAGAGAAAAAGAAAATATTCTAGAAAACTGTCAGCTCTTTTTTATGAAAAAACAAATAATCATTAAGAAATCTACTCAAAATCATAATTACATGCGTTTATAGAAGCAAGTAAAGTGATTCATGATGTAAGTAATCCTTGAGGTGGATATCAGCGATAATGTCAATTCGTCAGTCTTAGCTAATTATAGCAGTAAAGCGGTAATTATTAAATTAGGTCAGAAAACTTATGTGTTTCATCGGTTCATTGGCATTAATAAACATCATGGAGTCTTACTTAAATTGCTACTGATAGCTTTGACCTTAATATGAGGAATAATAACTCATAACCTAAACGTAATAATTTTTATATTCTATGCCTATGTTCCTCCATATTCATATAATTTTATTACACATTATCTTTGCGCCCCCAGCTTCTATTGCAGTACTTACTACCTACTTTATAAGAATCGTGATCATATTATAGTCATAACAGCCTCTCTCTTACGGAGTGGTTGCTATAATCGATACACTTATCGATAGAGCTGCTTTATTTGGGTCTGGTGTTCTTCGAGATAACCAAAACTCGCCTTTTGTCGGCAGCTTATTGCCTTTATGAGGTATTTTCCCTTAGATCTCTTATTCTTACGCCGATTCCACACGGCTCTAAACAATTTAATTGCAAAATTGTTAAATCAGAGATCATTTTAATTGTTATCGGCTGCATTGCATACGTACTACTTATGTATGGAAGGACTTAGGTGTATGAAAATTGGTATTTTCATACACCTAAGTCCTTCCATACAAACTATAACCCACCTTTACAAGAAGAGTTTCCTTAAGTCCTTGCAAAGTACTTTCTTTGTGTAAGTAAGAGATTTATTCTTAATTTTTTATAGATTGAAAAAGATTAATAATATCTTTTATAAGCAATTTACGATTATTATTACACATTCATATATACATTTACGCCTCTTTCCCGTAGAGGAAGGCAGAGACCACTTCTTTCCAGTTGCTACGATACTTACAAACTAGTTTTATTACACGCCTACATATTATATTATTTAGAAACATGTATCCAATATTGGTTGTATATTTAATAATAATTTTATGTAAATATTCAAACATTTTTACATGCAGGTAAAGATTTTACCGCGAAACATAACTAAGAACGTAATAAAATGTACGAATGTATCCGTTTTTTGCGGTCTAAGAAGTAAAAACCTAGTCAATTCTACGAATCAGCGAAACAACCTGGCTTCTTCGAACTAGATTAAAGTAGAATACTAACCGTCCCCCGTGACGTTCTCTACGTGTTTTATACTTATTTTCTGACTTGTATTGATATACAAGATTTACGTAAATTTACCTTTATGGGTAGATATTATGATAATATTTACAAAATTTCTCAAAGACCTCACCTAAAGATCTGCAGATCAACTTTTATTTTAAAACACTCATTAAATACAATATATAGTCCAATCGTTAGATCAATTTACGAGATTTGCCATATTAAAGAAGTATCCGCCATTACTCAGCAGAAACACAGCTGTTGCAAGATGGCGGATTTGTTGTCACCAACGGGTTTGCTTCGCCGGGTTCAACGCGCCGTTGACACAACAGTACCTGACCATGTTTAATTCAAACGCAAATGTGCGCTTGTTCTGTGTTAACAGCCTTTGTAAATAGGTTTCACCGATAACATTAGCGTTTTGATTAAAGCTTTTTCATTATTCAATTTTATTAAATTGTATTCCATTTTGTAAATGACCGTTTCATATTTTGCCATTGGCTTGTAAACTAAGACGGGGATATCTTCACCACCCATCACGTTATAACAAATAGTCTTCGGTAAAACCTGGGTCGGAAGGACTTTTCTGTCTAGGTCTCTGTCTTCCCTAGAATTGGGAGTATGCGTAACGATATTTGTTTATATGTTTTATTGAACCGTTGAAGATTAGTCTTTTATGTCTTCTTTGACAATATTTAAGTAAAAGTATCTACGCATATAGTACGTGTAAGTAATTTTCTAATTTTCGGATATTATAGGGTTTTATTGATAGATTTTATTACAGGATCTCAAGTTAGAGATAGCACCCAGTAACGAATATACATATCGAAATTAGGATGTTTTAGATTAAAAATAAAACGCTTATACTTTCACCAATATACACGGCAATCATAATTCTAAATCGAAACCTCTGAAAGATATTGCATTGCAAGTTAGTAAAGGGCAGACACATTATTTATCTTACACAGTACTAACATGCATTGTATTACAATGCGACAAGGTGAACGAAAAGATCTTATCTTAGTATCAGCTTCGAATTGAAATTGTTATTTGGTTTGTATGTACCAATGTGAAATATTGTGGCTTCGAGGGGAAGAGAAAATCTGCGTAGGTAACAATGGATATGTACCCAAATCACAATAGCCGAGCTGTTGGGTGATCGATTTGGCTCGTAGCAAAGTTTTTCAAAAGCTACCCACTATCCATCACGTTGTACAAAAATGAACTCCGGCGAATTGCGGATCGAATGGACAATTGTCTAGACTTCCGTCTAATCCTGTATAGAGAAGTGCATGAAGATAAAAAAATTCAAAGCGTGCACTAACTACCTTGTTTGTTTACTATACTACATATTTAAAATACTATGCTTTTTTAAATAATAAATCTGGTCTTTTATTGCAGGTAATACAACAACAACTTTTTGATCACTACGTTCATGTAAAGGTAAAGAAATAATCTTATAGTTAAGTAAATTTTACAGTTAGGTCATATGTCTTCTGATATTTTTAATCGGTTTTGGCATTGGTCCTTCCAAATTGTTACGCGTGTGATCTTTAAATGTGATCAAAATATTTAATATTTATAGGCACGAGTTTACTGTACACAGTTCTGGTAACAATTTTGGTACAATTCTCACTGAATTATATATTATAGTCGTTAATGTTCTACTTGATTTATGGGACAATTGTGCGCCTTATTGACTCGATAGAGACCTTATCATTCGACTACCGGGCATTTGGCCTGCTTTCGCAAAAAAGTTATCAGTAAATTTTAAATAGAGTGCAAATTGTCCTTTTATCATTGGTCAAACATTAAAAGTATTAAGTTACAATTACGCCTTTTTCTATTGGAAAAAGGCGTAAATATAAGATGTAGACAGAGGTTCAACTGTGGAAATCGCACAATAAACGTTGAACTCTTTGCTAAGGACGGTCCTCCTGGGTTTTGAACTTGAGTCTTCTAATAGATATTCCAAACGTTGGATGAACGGAATTCGTTATTGAAACTTATTACTTTTGACTATAGACTAAAAATTTATGTAACTCCCCGGAAGCTGCGACCTCCATGGACGCGAAGCTAACACACCGGTTTTCTTGGTTACGAAAACTCTGTGGTCCCGGGTTCGATTAACGGTCGGGTCAATGTAGAAGACACTTTTTCTACATTTTATCGCGTCTGGGTGTTTAGGGTACCTTTGTTGTTTTTGATCTCATAATGCAAGTGCTTAAGTTGTTTATTTTGGGATTAGAGCAATGTATGTGATGTAGTCCCTATTTATGTATGTATTTATTTTTCTTCCATACGTGACCTAATATTGAAACACACAAGATTGGATATTTATACAAAGTAGATTAAACTGGCTATTATAGAACACCGCTACGCAAAGCAATCGCCTTCGACGTGCTTAATCAATGTTGTTAAAATTTTACCGCTTTTTTTATTATATTATGGTAATACCACTTTGTCTCGGCGCGTCCCGTTATCATGTTTTTATGTCTGGCTTTGTAGATATTTACCTATAAACAACGAAAGACTATCTGTTCGTGTACTATTCATATATTAAATAAGGAAAATAAACCAACAAAAGGAAGGAATAAATACGTGAACAAATAAATAGTTTATCTCAATTTACGTAGGTACTTGTGCGATTGTGAAGTTACAGCGACCAGCTGTTTTAAACATAATTAACTAACGAGTTTCTTCTTTTTAGAGCAAGATATAGTCATCTTACTTTACATACTTAGCTTACTTATCTGTGTGTAAAAGGCCACTGCAGACTACACAGACCTTTTGATGAGATTTTTAACATACTTGCCACGCTTGACTAGCGGATTGACGTTCGCAGCCCCAGTTGGTGCAATGTTGGTACATTAATAAATGTATCCAACATAATTATCATTATATAGTGTTAGCCAAAAAGTCACGATACCGAGTGGTGGGGTGGTCGGAATTTCGAGTCAAGAGACCCGAGTTCGATCCTCAGTTGGCAGGCTCGTACCAATGGATTTTTCGAAAACTTATGTACGAATTATATCGGTGGCTTGGACATAAAGACGGTGACGGGCCCACCACCTGTCACAATATCTTCGGTGGATCTCGGCAATTAAGTCCCCTCGACCCCCCTCGAGGGGACTTAATTGTCTAGACTAGACCTCTGTCTACCTCTGTATAGGGAATTGCGTAAAGATACTTTTTTAGCCATTTAATATGACATAAAATGATTAATTTTTGGTTAACATTTGGGTTATTTAATATTACTGGCCATATTACAGCATGGGGCAAATAAGTAAAATACGTACCATAAAAAATCATCCGAAAATATTATTGTATTGTTATATAAAACTCATTTATTTTGGGTCCATCGGGGCAGATATGAACCAGCGAATCTTTATTGTTCTCTCGTGGTCTAGTGCCAATACTGCGGAATTTTACTTTGTACACGTGGCAGTGTATACATCATTATCATTAAATAATGAGATGTAAATAATAAATAAGAAGATGGTTTGGTTATGTACACTTGATCTCGGTATTCAAATACTAACTGAATATTCACGATAGCCGAAGGGATTCTTCGATTTTCAGGTGGGATGCTCGTACCAATGGGTTTTTTCAAAAACATGTGTATTGGACAGAATGACGGTGGCAGGCGCACCACCTGTCACTTTGTCCCTAAAAATATCTTTGCTGAAAGCGAAGGTCCAAAGCACTTAATTATCTTGATGTTCTCTATCCCCGCATTGGGATTGGCATGAAGGTATTTTTTTTAAATACTAACTTGACAAGGACAGTAAAGTACGAAGACTGCGATGAGAGACTCACCGACAGTAACTGCAACTGCAAATGGTATATGATAATTGTATATAGACTCAAACACTTGAGTTAGCACAGTCATGCCCGTTCCACTGGCTGTTAATTTAAGGTACTGGTGTCGATTAAGAAACAAACCTAAATTCGAATTCAAATTACGTTCGTGAATTTACAACATTCTATATCGTTAGGTGGATTAGAACAAAGAGAACGTAATTTTAGGAGTGACTAACAGCAGTTACATTTTACGTGAATAAGCAAAAGTCTTAATTAAAAAAAATAGTACACGAACAATTGCTCTAAAATAAAACGAACTAATGGAAATGAAGCCAAATCGGCGCTATATTGTTTTTTTTTAATATTATGCCAGTGTCACTCGAGATTAGGTAAGGTTTGTAACGAAACCCCAACGATAAATCTTTTCGGATACTTAAAAGTTATAGTGGAATAAACAAACTCCTGCGTTCATTCGTACATGTACCATGAAAACATTTCTTACTTTGGGATTAGAGCAACGTACGTGATTTACTCCCTGTTTTTGGATGCATATAAATGTTATTTTATTTGCATTTGTGAGTGTGAAGGGCACATAGTCTAATTTAATACAAATGTCAGTGGCAATAAACTCAATAGAAATATCTCAATTGCTCTGACCGACTTTCTTTACGAGGGCGCTACGCTGAGAGAGGCATCTGGGACAACAGATGGATACTTCGAGTACTTACAAACGAACACAACATTAAAATACGAGTCATTATATTATTTTAGGTGGTGAGCCTATCGCCATATTTTTGTCCAAACTAACGGTAAAATATACTTACATGTATATGTATTTACATACATAAATATACATATGTATAAGAATATATATAAAAATCCATGAATCCTATACATACTTGTTTTCATCACAGAAATTTTTGATCCAATTGGGATTTGACCCTACAACCCTTAGCGTCGAAAGCTGGCTTACTAACAACTTAACTATTGGATCGACACTTACGATTTACTTGGTAACATACTTTAAGTAACTTAATATTTATATATTATTAATAATCTGTGCTAGCCCCAAGTAAATTAATACGACTTTGTTTTAAAATTGTAAGGGGAGACGTAGTACGGAGAAAACATTTCACTAGAAACTTTCGGTGTAACTGAATGCTTCGGTTATATTATTAACAACGTACTGACTTCATAAAGTAAATATATAATTCGTATACGATGTTAATAGACTTCAAAAAGTGGGGGTTCTCAATTAAGTTGTATTTTTTTGTGTTATTACCTTACACTCCTGGTTTACTTTAGATTACTGTTAGTTATTTACTTTAAATTACAGATTTAGAAAATAATTTTTTCCATTGAAAGGACCTATAGCAATGCCATTTTAAAAGCTCTTCATAAAACATTCTTCGTGGTATCCCCATAGTTATTAAGTAAAGATCTGATGCTGCAATCCCAAGGAGATGAAGAGTATGTCTATGGACGATACATACTGATCATCATAGTTTAGCTCTTAGGTCTCGGGTGTGTTTCCCGGACGGGTCCATGTAGGAAACCAGTTTTTCTGTACTATCTCGGGTGTTATGGTATTTTGGGTTTTTTGGTTACATAACACACGTGCTTTAGCTACTTACTTGAGGTTCAGAGCAGTGTATGTGACGCTGACCCCATCTATGTAACTATCGGCTTCCGGTTTGAAATGTAAAGAGTCAGTGTAATTGCGGGAAATGAGGCAATCCGTCTTAGGTCTCGGAGGTGACAACGCATATGTAACCGTGTTCGTTCATGGACTGCAATATATAAGATATTATTGCCCATAGGATGGTGGGTCGAAAGGATCTAATTGTCTAGAGCTCTATCTACCCCATTATTGGGAATGGCGTAAAGATTTTTTTCTATGAATAAAATTTGTAGTTTGCGTGGTGAAAATAATTCCGCTAATAATTATTTCGTTCAGGCAAATCGATGTTTAATAGGAACCCTTATTAGACCTGAGTGGAATAATATAAATATAGTATCTAAAGTGTGTGTTATCCGAACTTTACTCATTTTTTATCTCGCAATTGCCGTGTAGGTTGAAGTTTCTGAGAAATAACTACTAGTTAACAATGTAAGCTTTGGAAAAGATAGTTATATCGTAACGGAAGATATACTGTAATCTAGCAACATTGTTTTAATTAGGCATTTCTTTGTTTGCGTCGTGGCAGTGACCTCATTGAAAAATTGAGGCGATTTGTTTAAATATAGAAGTGAAAACATACCACGGCATATTTATATGTCACGATAGACGAGTGGCTGAGTGGTTTCAGTACGAATCGGAATACCATTTTCCACCACAATTTACCATTACCATGATTTATCGTTGGCTTGGATACTAAGGTGTTGACAGACAATAGGCCCAAACAAATTTAACATAGCTAGAACTTAAACTAGAAATGTACAGAGGTGGACCATACTTCAGATCTATATTAATATATAATGATATACCAGAATCAATAAACTATAGATAAACAATTTGAAAAAAAGTTTTAAAAATCTACTTATACAAAAATGTTATTATTCTATAAAAGAATACATTTCGAATATTTCACTCAAAACTTATAATTAAATTTGGATATATATAATAAAAATATTTATTAATTGATATAAATATAAAACGAAATATACAAAATAATTCATTAGTTTATTTATAATATAGTTTATAGAAATGTATATCAACAATCAATCAAACTTTTATACGGTCAGGGTCTTCACATTCTTTTCTCCAACGTGTGTACTTATTTAAGCAAATAAATAAATACCTAAATGTGGGTAGAAATAAAAATCTTATTAAAAGAAGTACTGTTATCATGATAAAATATGTTATCTATAATTTCATTACGTGTGTGTATGTTACATTGTTATTGCAAATGGTGAACATATTTCAAATAAATAAGTAAATATCCAATTTGAAACCATATTCATATGAGTGCGAAAATACGTAACACATTTATTTATGGCTGCACGCATTAAAATGTAAACAGTATTGGAATTTGTGTACTTCAATGTAATTGTTAGCGGTAAGCGTTATGAAAGACACTGGTCCTTCGACCCCATTTAACAATATCGTTATGTAGGTCCTAATGGGACATAAACGGAACCAACGGCTTATCGTGCCGCCCGAGCGTGAACACGAACCGAGATTAATATTACTCGCACTGGCAGAAAATGTCGTCTTAAAGCATTGTCATAATCGGTATTTTATTATCTGTGTTTTTTTTCTTCTTTAACTTCTTTTTTTTATTGCACTGCCAATTACATTTTCTTATTGTTTTAGTGGCTAGGTATAAATCTTGTGTAAATTTTACAATTTAAAAAGTTTATATATATTAAATACCGTGTGGTAATGGTGAAGTAAGAACATAGCAGCCCTATCCTCGTGCCACTAATGAAGACTCACGATAGCCGAGTGGCTGGGTGGTCGAAATTTCGAGTCAAGAGAAGCCGAGTTCGATCCCCAGGTGACAGGCTCGTACCAATGGGTTTTCAAAAACTTATGTACGAATTATATCGTTGGCTTGGACATAAAGAAGGCGACGGGCTCACCACCTGTCACGTTGTCCCGTAAAAAATATCTTCGGTGGAAGGTGGGTCGAAGGGACTTAATTGTCTAAACAAGACCTCTGTCTACCCCAGTATAGGGAATTGCGTGAAGATATTTATATTAATTAATTTATTTACTAATGAAGAGCTTTTAAAATGACATTGCTATAGGTAGATGGCGGGAATAACTACGTCCAGTAATGCCACATTAAAATAAGTACAACGGAGACGGTCTGTTGGGTCTAAGGAGAATGGTGGTCGGTACAGCAATTGCCAATCTGCTTGCCAAGCGTACCGATTACTGAAAATCCATCTATTTCTTTTTGCATTACTTGGTGCATTAGCTATTGGTTATATTAGCTATTGGTATCGATACAATAACACAATTGCTTTAGCTAGTTACTTTGGACCCGAGTTCGATCCCCAAGTGGCAGGCCAATGAGTTTTTCAAAACCTTATGTACGTTGGCTTGAACATAAGACGGCGACAGGCTCACCACCTGTCACGTTGTCCCGAAAATATCTTTGGTGGAAGTGGGTCAAAGGGACTTAATTGTCTAGACTAGACCCCTGCCTACCCTTGTGTTGAGAATGGCGTGAAGATATTTATTTATTTCATTTATTTACTTACTTTGAAATCTGAGCATGTATGTGATGGTGTTCCTATCTAGGCATGTATTATATCAGCACTCTAACGCAGCGGAAAGGTGGTTGCATCTTGTATTTGTAACATAAATTTTTACCGTTCCGAGTTTTAAGTCAATCCCTTGACTTATCGAGTTTTGCGTCCAAAGACATACGAATGCTATATTTTTATTTACATATAAGATGGTAATTATTAAATCTTGCATCGAAAGGGATAAGGAAAAGATAAGTCGGAGATTTCTCGGAACGTCTTATTAGCACGAACGCAAAAACTCTTTGTTCTGATATTTTATCTATTTATTATTCTTATTTACATATACTGTTTTTATTATAAAGGTGCATACACTAGAAAAATGCAGAATAATTAAATGATTTCCCTGAACGTTAAATGACGGCTCAATATATCTAACCACTATTATTTAACCGAAGCGTAATTAATAGGCCCTATAACCGTAGCTTATTATTTATTCAAATTCGACACATCGCCTCAAATTAAACTCTTTTATATTATCTTACTCTGATGTTCCCCTGTCGATGTTGTACAGTACCCTACAAAGCAAAAGATAAAAATAAAATATAATAAATCAATTAATAATAATTATTCAAATTATAATCCTTGCATATTGCAGGACATAGGCCACTAGTCCATTCGTTGTTCCATTCGTATTCATCACACAACACAAACTTAATGTGGCATAATAATGATAAAAAAACTCCTTGTAACTATATAAAAATATCTTCATCGCAATACTGTTGTAGACAGAGGTCTAGATAAAGAAGTAGTCCTTTAGACTCACCTTTCACCGAAGACATTTTTTGCGACAACGTGAGCCTTTCGCTGACTTTATGGCCAAGCCATCGATGTAAACCGTACACAAGTTTTGATCGAACTCGGGTCTTTTGACTGGAATTGCGATCACAAAACCACTCGGCTATCGTGACTCTCGATCTAATAATGATATTTAAAATATTACAAATCGGCACTCCTGAACGCAGCAGCAAAGGTCGACTATTTCCAGTTCTGTCACGAAAATGGCATCCGCTTTGAGGTCGAAAGTGAAAGAGATCACGCCTCCATTGTTACAGTTAGTTATGATGATGGGAACCACTGCGAATACAGTAACATTATGGGAGCTAATTAAATAATAACCTCGGACGGTTAAGATATGCCATTTTACTACTTTAATAAATTGAAAATAGATGAACATATACGGTACTTTTGGACTTACAAAAAAATATGTTTTACTTTCAAATCAAAAAGCAAATCCGTTACCACGTTAAATATTTTATCCCAGCTAAAAATTATCCTATATTCCCAAGTCAGAGTTACATAAAAACTTATAATATTAGAATGGAAAATTATAATATCGAAATACCCCAATGGTTACAACATCGACAGTTATATAACGTAATTACTGCAAATCATCATCTGTGAAGGTGAAAAAAAACTTGGAGAGCATACAAGCAATTAGCAATTTAAACGAATCCGTAGGTATTTGCCACAAAAACTTTTCGTTCAAGTGGGGTAATCCACAGTTTTTCATAGCTGTTGTCAATTTGACTATGTCAAAACAACTAAATTCGTTTATAGGTATAAGTATATTATGTCCTAGCGAACGATATAATCGTACATAAGTTTTAAAACAACCCATTGATACGAGCCGGCTCCCTGGGTATTGAAATCGGGTCACCTGACTCAAAATTCCGATCACC
This sequence comes from Sericinus montela, assembly GCA_029286605.1. NCBI lineage: Eukaryota > Metazoa > Arthropoda > Insecta > Lepidoptera > Papilionidae > Sericinus > Sericinus montela. Next base: position 4,371,268 of record JAGSMR010000034.1, on the reverse strand, counting down.
CAACCACTCGGCTATCGTTGACTCTTCTATTGTTTATATAAATATGGTATATAATACGGCGATATAATTGCCTATATTTTAAGCCTTTTAACGTTCTTTTTTGTATTTTCTTTAAATGAAATACAATATTTAATATAGAATAATGAGAAACAGCATAGGAGCGACCAACTCATTCCCAGAGGTTATCACCATTAATGTATTCATTTAAAGTCTAAAGTTTTAAGTTTATTTCTTTTTATGAAGTTTGTCTTTAATAAATTTCCCAAACCTGTTAATAGGTTACTCTCGTAACTCCGTCCATTCAGTGAAAATCGTTTAAATTGTCATATTTGAGTTCACTGTCAACGTCACAATCATTATCGTTAGAAAGTAAAAATATATATTACATGAAAAACAATTAGAAACAGGTGATGTTATGCTTAATAGTGAACTGACCGCCGATACTTACTTATTGGATCTTCGTTTCGTGTAAATTTTTCATTTTCATTTCAGCTATATACAATTGATCTGCTTAGTAACCTAAATTTTCTAACAAGTGACGAAATGGCAGCGCTCGTTAAATATTGACTTTTGAAGCAATTTTTATATACCTTAGCTCACATTCTTGTATTTTTCTTAGGGATCTCTAATTAAAACTACAATAAACTAAAAATACAACCTATGTTTCTTGCAGATAAGTAGCCTGGTGAAAGAATTTATAACATTGGTTTAGTGGTTTTCGGCGTGAAAGCGTAACAAACAAAGAAACAAAGTCAGTTTCAGATTAATAATATTATTATGGATGTACCACTGTACGATCATAAGCTCTAACTGTAACCATAAACACAACGTTTTATTTTTCATAAATTATAAACTTCTTGCTGAGATTTAAAAAAAGGTTTTTTTTTAAATCACGTCATAGTTTGACTTGTGGCCAGTGAATTATGAAGCTAGCGTTTATTTTACTTTTAGCGAGTCGAGTTATCGTTTTGTCGTGTTAGCGAATAATGCCTGTGACCTAGACACGCTTTGACGATGATGTAAATCGTTTGCGAGTGTTGGCCGGAACACAATACAGATACAATTAAACTTATATACGTAATCACTCTTCTATTGTCTATAAAAGCACAACAACGACAGGGGCTCTTAATAAATCGAAGGCAGATTATCGTTATAAAATTTCCGTTAATAATAGTAAATAGTCAATAATAGTAGTCAACACAATTACATTAGAATTTTAGCCAAACCTCAAACGTTGAAATAATTCATACCACTCAATGTGATTCCTCTGATGGCCAAGAAACAGACTAAAAAACAACTCCGCAGGAATATATTTTTTGTTTTTACATTATAGTTGCATACGATAAAATAAAAGGATAGTTCCACAGACACTTAAAGCATTGCTCTTAAATGAAAATAAAAGAGATGAAAATATAAAACTTCAAGATGCAGACTGGAGTTGAGCAGACTACATGTATAAAATATATACGAATAATTTTTATACGTATGTAAACTTAAACGTAAACTTGTTCGTCCATGTGCAATTTATATATGTGGAAAGCGTAACTTTATAGTACGCTTAGCTCTTGCTCATAGCCCTGTGATATTTATCAACTTACCATCCCCTTTTGTGTTGTAGGTGTCGTTAGAGGCGACTAAAGTAATTATCCGACAAAACAATCCGACTAAAGGCTAGAGATAATAACCATTTCGAAAAATTACCATACCAAAATTAAGCAGTTTGGTCCCATACAATGTCTTCGGTGGAAGCTGGGTGAAAAGGACTTAATTGTCATGACAAGGTCTAAGATGTAAGGAGTCCTGTACGGTGATCGCCATTCCGCTTGCAAAGCATAACGATTATCACAAAACCTTCTTTCAGGAGGGGTCTATGTTCCATAGTAGACTTTTACAGGCCCTTAATTTAATTACCTGATTGGTATAAATATCTTCTCGCAATTCCCAATACAGGCATAGACAGAGGTCTAGTCTAGACAATTAAGTCCCTTTAACCCATTTTCCACCGAAGATATTTTCGGGACAACGTAACAGTTGGTGAGCCCGTCGCCGTCTCTATTGGACATAAAGACCAGCCAACGATATATTTCGTACATAAGTATTTGAAAAACCCATTAGTACGAGCATGTCACCTGGGCATCGAACTCGAGTCTCTTGACTCGATATTCCGACCTCCTAACCACTCGGCTATCGTTACATGACTGAAAAACAAAAGATTGGGTTTTCGGTTTAAATAGCATTGCATCCAGTGGCTCTGATATTGAAAATAAACTCTATGCCCATAATTAATTCTATTCCCAATTATTAAAAGCCTACAAAGACATCGGCGAGATGCTCACAATCGACACGTAGTCTCTAATAAGCTTCGCTGAAAAGTGGTTCGAAACGACTTTATGGTCCAGACCTCTGTTTGCTGCATTATGGGAAATAGCGTGAAGATAAAACACAAAACAAACACATAGATAACATGTGATCTACATTTAAAGCGTTTTCAGTGTGAACCGAACATGCTTGCGCACAAAAACTTCTTTAGCGTGTGGGAACTCGATATGTACGCAATTTGATTACAGGCAACACTATTGTGGTGTGAACGTGCCACATGAAAGGAAAACTATTGTTTTTGCAATAAAAATGGAAACGCGGTAAAAAGCCGCTTTACAATATCGTTTTTAATTGATTTTTTACATTTAGAACAACATTTTTGTCATGCAATTTTTATTGACTTTTATAGCATATAAGTTATGCTGAAAGGCATTAACTTATATGCGTTTCAGTGACGTTATGCTTTTTTCTCTTTAATTTAACAATTTCTGTTGTTTGAATAACTCGTGGTAACTTTCGCCATAGACTTCGCTCAATAATTTCTGTTCTGATCTGATAAAAATATATATCTTCACGCCATTCCCCTAGCTAAGGTAGAGATCCAAACAATTAACTCCTTTCAACTCACTTTTCACCGAAGACATTTATTGGGAAAAAGCTTGTTGCAGTCTTTATGTCCAAGCCAAAGATATGAATTGTACATACTCTCGACTCGAATTCCGATCACCCAACCACTCGGCTATCGTGATCACGGATATCTGATAACTCTCCATAAACGTGCTATTTAATTTTAAACTCAATTATATTAAGGTTAGTTGACACGATCAGATTATCGGGGTCACTTCGGTTACGAGCACAATTGTTGAGCCAACATCGCGACTCAATTTGCCCAATTATTTGATCAAAGTTCACGTTGGTGGAGCTTAGGGCGCCTGGTACGGTAAGGTTCCTGCGACGCGTTTGATTGATTCGACGACCTCGAGGTATCTTGGTATTTGAGGTCATGTTCTATTATCAGATTGAGAATTCTCGTGTTTACTTACATAGCACAGTAAATAATAGAATAACATAGAATAATAGAAGGAAATAAATTTAATATATTTTCTGGTATCGATTTCTATAGCCTAGGTGTTCGTGTACCTGCTTTATATGCGAGTTATCAGGTTCGATTCGGGCCGGCACCAACATAACACACAAAGAGAAATACTTTTGATTTTTATTTTTATAACATCATTATTTAGTAGACCTACCATAAATTTGTCTATATACAATATACAGCATAAAATATTTTTATTATGCAATTTTATTGATTTTTAAAGCATATTTATGCTGATATTTTATGTTATTAAACTAAAGACAACTTTTTTCTCTTTAATTTAATAGCATAAAATATCTTTAAAAATTGTTAAAATTGATTGACTCAGCCTAGATATCTCCTTTGTCAGTAGTGGGTAGTAGGTTAAGTGTGGGTTTACCCATTTCTGCCTCCAAATGGTAGTGTAACAATTGTTGTGATCCGGTTTTAAGAGTAAGCTAGTGTAATTAATAAGAATTATAAGCTTTATTTTTTTTGTTATTACGGGCAATGAGACAGTCATCTTTGTCTTCTGGGGTGACATCAATTCAGCCACCGTGTTAGTTAGATGTTGGTGGCAGGTGTTGATGGGCTGCAATGGTCAGTTACCATCAGTCGAATAGTCCATTAGGAAATTTATATGCCGAAGCCATATGAGTGAGTCTTCAACTGGCAATTCATAATTGGCACACTTAAAACCAGTTACTGCTTACTTTATAGTGAAGAAAGAAATTTTTCTTTGTTTCAGTTATTTTCACATACCTAATTACCGTTATGTTGTAGCTTGCCTATGGTTGTTTGGTATAAAAACATTTTAAGCAAACAAAAATATAATCTTGTGGATTTTAATATTATAAGGTTATGATCTTTTTGCTTCAATAAAATTAAATACCAATGCCCTTGTACTTACATATGATAATTTTATACGCTTCAACATAAAAGGAACCACAAAAGATTCGATTTCATATATACTTTACTAAGTATATATAAAATCGAATCTTTTGTGGTTCCTTCTGTTTGTACACAGTGGTTTGTTACTACAATCAACTCTCGTGAATAAGGTTACAAGTTGGAATCCCATAAGAAAGTTGACATTCAAGTCATAGGTGTTACCATTACAAATTCTGTTGCAGTATGCAGCTATACAGCTATTGATTTAAAGCTTTGTGGTTAACCTTTTGTGCAAGTTTGAGTTGATAGAATTTGCTGTTATAAAATGTTCCCTCCGTAACTGAAAGAATTTTTGCATTTGAATTATCAACATATTTTAAATTCATTTTAGCTATAGGTTCTTAATTCTTTTTTTATTATGTGAGACTGCCCTTTAATTTAAAAGTACTAAAAAGTTAAAAACAATTAATAATCTGTAATAATTGTTGGATGTCCACTAAGGATGTCAGTGCTATACCACAAAGGTTGATAACTCCGATGTTAAAGGGAAATGGCGGCCGAGGCCTTTTAATTTTAATACCAATTGCGAACACAGTTTATTTTTATTTTTTAATGTAAACTGATGGTAATGGAAGCGAAGAGCAGCTTCATTTATTATACGGCACACTAGTAGAATCTACTTGTAAAAAAAAACAAATGCCACAAACGAGTCTTCTGCGCAATAGTGATGCCCGCATGCGTCAATATATTATCGATATTATTGCCTTAATAGTGGTGTTGACCTATGCACGTGGCCGTGTTTATATTTCAATCGCGCAATAAATTAATGTGTGATACAAGTTGCACGTTTTCTAATTATACTTTTACTACTGATGACAATATTGCGTGAGAACTTCAATGTTATCTATTTTAAACAGTGTTACTTATATAATATATGTCTATATGGATTTAAATCATAATATTAAGTTAAATAGTTCTTTATTATTTCTGTAAAGATTACGAATTAATTGATTTTGTAATTTTTAATTAATTTACATACGAAATAATAACAATACGGTGAGTAGTAAGTAGTAAATTAATTTTAGTTAATATAATCTACCATTTTTGTTAATGATAAAAATGACATATGACCTCTTTAAAATAAGGGTGCGTGTGCGTGTAAAGTTTTCTAAATAGGTTATAATTACGTTGTATTATTGAGATAGTCTTCGCAAATAAGATTTTTTAATAAAACTTTTAACAAACAATAACAATATCCAATGTAAATTGACATGAGACACATGCATGAGACTTCACTATTAAATATATTCCTAGGGCCAAACGCTTGTGCAAAAAATATTTAAAACAATACAATCAGTTTGAAAATCCCTTCCTTACACTCTTATAGTAAAAATTATTACGCTTCGATTTTTTGTTTAATATACAAATTAGAATACTCAGTGCTATTAAAAAAAATGTTTCAAGTTACGAACTCCACCGATAGGGCCTCAATATTAAAATTAAAAGTAATGTCGTAAAGTAATTTTCTTATGTATCTAATTGCAACACACATATGTGCGGCGCTTTTTATATTATCTATGGCACTGCGGATCGGTGGCCACTATCAAATGCCCTAATTTGTCTAATTATACTGAGGTTATCGTTTTTATTTGGGTTAAATGTTTACTACAATAGTCCAGCGACTCATTTAATTTAATCTTAATAGACCTTTATTTGATAATTAACATAGGCGGCGACGGAATCACCACCTGTCACGTTGTTCCGAAAATATCTTCGGTGGAAGGTGGGTCAAAGGGACTTAATTGTCTAGACTTGACCCCTGTCTACCCCTGTATTGGGAATTGCGTGAAGATATTTATATTTATTATTTATTAATATTGTCCCACCTCTCCAGCATACTGTGTATACGTAGGAAATAATTTCTCTGTCTAGGAGTCGCTGTTAGTACCATACACTAATTTCTGCCGCCAAACTGTACAGTAATGACTGTTCCGGTATTAAAAGCATTGAAATCAAATAATTCGTAAAATTGGCATACACTGCAAGTGTAACACCGTAGCCCTCAAGGATGACACATCTTTAGCCTTCACTGATGGTTATCTTTACAGATGTCCATATGCTATATCAAATAAATCAGAGGTTACAATTTAAAAAAAAATCTCTATAGTTTGTTATGCTATATTCCACACTGCGTCACCGTTCTTCTGACACTGTATTAACCACGATTGTTTTTAATTTAATCGCTGACATAATTTTCACTGACCTTCAGCGCTGACCTTCGCTTCATTTCAACCTCTCTAAAGCAACGTTTTATTCCCCTGTTCACTGGTGTTCGATTCTTATATTTCGTACGTAAGAGACCTTGAAAATCAGCGATTTAAATATGAATATATTGCTAACTATTGTGAAAGATTAAAGAGTATTTCTAGATACAACCCAATGTTTGGCGATGGGCTCACCGCCTGTCAGGTTGTCCGCAAGAAGCTTTGGTGTAAAGTGGGTTGAAAATACTTCATTGTCACATCAGTATGGGAAATTGCTTGAAGATAAAAAACAATGTTTACCTGGAATTTATAAATACTAGACCACACAAGGAAAATAATACCTTTTTCATTAATTGATGTCAGTGTAATGCAGGTTTTAAAATAAAGTGCTCAAGTAAGAATATTCTACGGGGTTTGATATAGAGCATGTGGCTGGTCAAATATATTTTACAGGGAATTTAACGAAAAATATCACAATTTTCCTCCTTATTTTAGTTACTACCATACGATACACATACGGTTTTTCCATAAAGGTCTTCTACTTTACTTTTTCTTTGTCATTAAATTGTTCTTTTTTTATTTCAAAATAGTGTTTTGCTGTTAAATCTTTAACTGGTTTGAAATACAATTATGAAGCACAGTAAATGTAAAACCCATAAAAGAATAAACAATGGAAACTTTTTTTACTAAGTATATGGGCACTGTACAAATGAATACAAACGCTTCACATTTCTGCATTTTGAAACTATGCAATAATATTCCACTTTGCATGACTAGAAAGATATTGTACAGTCATCTCTACGTGTAGTGAATCATGTAAACCCGTTTTATTCGCACTTGGAATTTAAGTGATTGTTTGCTCGTCATGATCTTCAAAGTCTTTGACTTAGTTTTCTTTGTTGAAGTCATTGAAGGTTTGTAACTAAAATTCAATTTTGTTTTCTTGTGGTAAAGCATCCACTACCTTTATCTCAGAGATACACGGTCGAGAAGATAAACTTTATTTCAAAAGTAAAAGTATTTTTCAACGTTCCAAATGTTTTCCTAAAATTTGTTAATGGTTTACTTGCTTATGTCCGATTAAGCTCTTAGAACAATAGGTTAAAATCTATCACGGATAATAAATATTATGCACTTAATGCATTGTTGCGACAGTCAAGAAACTTCCTTTATTTTTGTTGCTTACGTCGGTTCTGGCGGTAGTGTAATCTTACACTTGATAATTATTGCTCCGTAACATAAATAAATAATTGATTATGCAACAATAAAACCGGGAAACAAAACAACAACGTGTTCATAATGATAATTGATATCGTGAAGTAAGTATGTTTATCAAATTCTTCAATTACTCGTCAACACAATATGTAATTGAAAAAAATTAAATAGCAACCAGCAAAGGCAGATTTTAATTTATTTACCATGATTACACTTACAAATCACAATTGACTTTCGATATATTTCAGAGTTGTTCTTGAGTAGTACATTGTAAATCCACGAAAATTTAAATTAACGATGTAATTGCTAAAATTTACGATGTAATTGCTGTAGTTTTTGTGATAAAACATCTGTATTAATTGTTATTATATACGTTGGTATTTAAATTATTTGAAATGAATTATATAAAAGTAAAAACACAGATCCAATTAATTAAAAAAATTATGTAATATTTTCTTGTGTGAGTAAAACATTTTATTAATACAATATTTTATTCATTAACCTACTCCAGTCTCGGCAGTGTTATGACATTGACACTATCGTAGGACTGTGAAGGTTTTATAATTAGAATCATAAATACTATTGACCATTTAATTTACTGATAATTTTGAACTTCAATCACAAAACCTTATATAATATTTGCAAGAATTACTTTTATTTTGATGTTTTATTGAGGAAGCTGGTGAATAATAAATACTAGAAAACATTACCTGTTTCGGCACGGCAATCCGATACTGATTAAAAAACGTGAGGATCCCAACGTTGCTTATTCTTTAAGCTTTATACCAGAACTTGTGTTCTTTTTTTACTATAGTTTGTGGTTTATGTACTCTTTGCTTTTTGATGCAAATTTGTCATTTAACAATATTAATGAGTCGTAGTGATAATATACTCTCTGTTAATCATAGTGCAAACAGAATATGACCATTACTTTTTATCATAGTTTTAAATAAATAAATAAATATCTTCACGCAATTCCCAATACAGGGGTAGACAGAGGTCTAGTCTAGACAATTAAGTCCCCTTGACCCACCTTCCACCGAAGATATTTTCGAGACAACGTGACAGGTGGTGAGCCCGTCGCCGTCTTTTAAGTCCAAGGCAACGATATACTTCGTACTTAAGTTTTGGAAAAACCCATTGGTCGAGCCTGCCACCTGGGGATCGAACTCGGGTCTCTTGGCTCGAAAATCCGACCACCCAACCACTCGGCTATCGTGACTTTCATATCATGATCATAGTTTTGAATATATTTAGGCAATCCTCCCATTGCAATCCTGTTTCTAACATATTTAACATATAAAAGTTGTCATCAGGTTAGCAGACGGGCGAAGGACGATGTTTTGTTGAAATCTTTAGCCAATTTCGAATCGATTCCAATCTGTTACTTTATGTCGCAGCATGCAGTAACTAAATCTAGACTCTAATTCCGATTAAATTATACTCTATCTAACGATTTAAAATGGAAACGACTAATACAGATTTATGAAGTAACATGTTACAAAACAATATTATTAGTTAATAGCGAGTGAATGTCAAATTGAGCACATTTTACTGCGCGATTGCACGATTTATAGTTGCAATATTATGTTATCAAATTTGTCTCATCTATCTAGCAGCTATGATCTGGTTAAAAGCGTTCACTTACGACCATTATTGATACCATTAAAAATTGGCTCAACTTGAAGACTAAATACCAACCCAAAATCTCTGAAACTTTAAAGCCTAACTAATGGTTCGAGGTAAAAGTTTTGTGTATTATCAATTCTTTCATAAATTCTTTAAGTAAAAAAAATATTTTTAACGACTATTTCATACAATAACAACTTATGAAACTTTCAACTTTACGGTCGAAAAAAAGAGGAACAGAAAAACAAAACATAAAGATTTTTTTACACTAATACAATTACTTTAAATTATTTCGATGTGGCGCCAAACAATCAAACAAACTTTCGTTAACAACCTAAAATTGTAATGTTTTACATATTTTCATTTAAAACTTATGAGCTTGATGATATTTCTGTAGGAAATGTAGCACTAGAAACCGACGTTGTAGCTCCTTAAGATTAAAGCAGACTACCCAAACAAAGTTATCTTATTTTCTTTTACCCTGTTACATTATACCAACTTGCATTCCATGAATATTTCATGTATGCGTCATGACTGTCAACAGGTCATAAAACTTAAAACTGTTGTACATTGCAGCTCACTATAAGTGTAAGATAACTTTTTTATTATAAACAGCAATGTACTCCAATGTATTGTAATAATCGATTAATTGGCATAGGGTCGGTATGGATGCTTTTAGCCTCTTACGTGGCTTCATTTTAGATTTGGACAAAGCTCGAATTTCAAATTTAGTTTTCAATCAATTTACCCAAATTGCTTACTTTTCTGAAATATCTTTTTATTTTAATCAAAAAAGTATATATTCATAACAATGATCGATTGATTGTATTAATGATTTATTGAAGACCATTTCGACCTACAAGGAAGTTTATGTCCAACAAAAAATGTGCGAACAGAAATTTCCAAGTAATAAAGATTTGATCATCTGTGATCTATCGCATTATAACTTACCATAACGTAAATACCAAATAAACATGATATCACACTCACAATGCATGAAAGACATCAAACCTGTTTCTATGTCAACAAGGTTTTATAAATAGCGCATAATAGTTGGTTTCGCGCGCATATTATTTACCTTTACCTAATTTTACATATACCTTTGAGAATGATTCGATTAATAAATCTGTATTGTTAAACCAAATAGCTAAACTTTAACAAAAGTGTCTTAAGAGTTCCGAATTAATTATCGATAAAATTAGCCTGAGAGAAATCAGACATACGATATAATTCTGCTTATCACCAGTTTTTCCCTGCACGAGCCAAAGGATAGCGCTCAGTAAATAGCCCGCTTGTCAGACATCCGTCGTATTCTATGTGTGTGTGTGTGTGTTACGCAAGCAGGGCTCATATTTGTTTTTATCGATTGTCGATACAAATTCATTAATTTTTTTATTAACTAACCTTGAATTATTAAGATTATTTACAAAATCTTTTTAAAATATGAATGTACTAAATTAATTAATTGGCTAGTACCTATGCCGAATGTATATTTGTTGTTACTTGAGTGAAACAAAATTGTTAATAAATCTATTTATGAAATTTTATCAGGATCGACTATGAATTTTGGTGTCTAATTTTAACACTTTTATAAGTATAATATCAAACTTAACCTTACCTTGAATTTCAAAATATTACTTTTATTGCTACAATTTCTATCAAAATTGATGTCGAAAGTATATTTATTAATATTTTTTTTTAGATAATGACTAAGGTAAAACCTTGACCCCATCGAGCATGGAGGCCTAGATGATGTCTATGATGATGCGATTCTTTATTTTCTATTATATATTATCTTTCTATTATATATTATATAATCTGTGGACTAACCTATATAGGTTAGTCCACAGATGGACCAAATAAACAAATAAAATTGACACCTTATTTAAGTATAGAAAAGTTTTTAAGTTAAGAAGTCACGATAGCCGAGTAGTTGGGTGGTCGGAATTTCGAGTCCAGAGACCCGAGTTCAATCCCAGATGGCAGACTCGTACAAATAGGTTTTTCAAAAACTTATGTAAGAATTATATCGTTGGCTTGGACATAAAGAAGGCGACGGGCTCACTTCCTGTCACGTTGTCCCGAAAATGTCTTCGGTGGAAGGTGGGTCAAAGGGACTTATTTGTTTAGACTAGACCTCTTTCTACCCCTGTATTGGGAATTGCGTGAAGAAGTATTTATGATAGGAAGTATTTATTATATTTATTTTTATCTAAGTATGAAACACAAAATAACCCATGCATGTGGTTTAATTATTTATAATTATAAAAAAAATATAAATATAAATAGATAGCATTTAATTTCTTCGATACCACCGTCTTCTGCACAGCACTATTGCATAGCACAAGTTTGAATGAAGGTATATATTGCATCAGTGTGCCTGAGCGAGCCGTGTCAGTCCGTACTTAGTACGGAACTGGGCTTTTACTCAGTTCTATAACGGCGTATGCACATTCTTTCCATCACACAATTGGCTACTATAAAGTATAACTTTTAAGACTTAACATTCATAATTATTATATAGACAAGTTCCCTACTAGTCGAATGATGTAGTTCGTGGCGTAGATTGTACGTTGTGTATAGACTAAAGAAATAAATATCCTACATCATATGTTTTAAGGCACATATTTCACTGTATATCTAGAAACAACTTGGTTTTCAATTATTGGAATAAAGGTAAAATCGACTTAAATATCTCAAATGACGCTATATGTTGTTTTGAAGGTTTATTAAGGGTTTTCTCAAAAGTAAATGGCGTCAAACTCGCATAAGAAATTCACAAAATCAGTATACCTACCAGATTTTACAGTATATTATTCATACTTACTTGATTTGTAGAAAAGTAAAATCTACTTCGCTTTTAATGAGAAAAAGAATGAATTGCATAACAGAAATTGGTTTGTAACAAAAATTCATTACACCAATTAAAATAAAAAACATATGAAAAATTTTAATACGTTGTTAAGAAAAAATGGATCAGTTGCATAACTAAATTAATCGTTACAATATAAGGTTTTAAGAAAACTAAAATGGCCGTTTTGATATCGTAGACAAAAAAGACAAGAAAAATCAAATTGGCTAGAACTAAATAATAGTTGTAAAAAAATATATGTAATTATTGACAAGAAAGGTATGAAAACTACTGGCTTCTATCAAAAGTTTATTTAAAATAATAAATATGTAATTATTGACAAGAAAGGTATGAAAACTACTGGCTTCTATCAAAAGTTTATTTAAAACAATATTAAACGCTAAATGCTCTCGATTCAATTTTAGAATTCATCTTGTAAGTATTAGGTTTGCCTCACGTCTACCCAAGGCGACGAATGTTGGGAACGCTGAAACTATTAAGAAGCTAAGCCTTGCATTAATAATAATGGCCGTACAATATTCATGCAAAAACAGTACGACTGAAACCAGGTAATTAAAAAAAAGCAAAAATCTTACCAAAACATCGTTAAATTTTGTTATTAGGAAATCCGCTCATTTCTATAAAAAGTTCAATTGTATCTTCTAATGGAATATTCCAGAAGAACAGCATCGTGCAATCTTCTTAATTATAAAGTTTAATGCTGCTATGATTTCTGAGTGCCTATGGCAAAGACATTTTAGATAGGAAGGTCACATTCCATAGCCCGTTTGAATATTGTTTCAACGATTAAACGTTGCTTCTAATGCTTAAAACCTCACATTTATTGCTAATTTCATGACAATTTTATGCCCGTCGCACACTTACATCGTCATTTATTAACAAGAAAACTAATGTTTATTTTGCCGGTATCTTCTTTACTGCATCGTCATCAGTTTCTTTGAAATTGATACCCATAGTATCCTATCTACGTACGAATTAGCTTATGTAGAATAAGATCATGGCAAATTTTTCTGACATTTTTTTTTTTTTGGTTGACATTAATTCACGGCTACTTATATTTTAATTTTAAATTTTTCCCTAAGCATACATATATACATAAGGCCTAAAGTAAAAGTTTCCTCTGGTATTTTTCGAGATTATTATACAGCCATCTTACGGTAACCAAAGATTTCCAAGGCTTTTCCAAGGTTTTTCTCATGCCTCTTACAACACTTACGGGTAAAAAGAGCATTACATCCCTTAAGCAATATTCGAAAATTTTCTATTAAAGAAATATGAAAAAATATAGTTTTATTTCTCTATACATTCCTTAATACCCTGTACATATTGTTTATGTTTCTTTCACCATATATTTTATTTATCTTACATATTCGTTTATTGTTTATGTGCGTGGAAAAATAGTAAATTAATAGTGTAATCATTAGTTATATCTAATAGTTTACGGGTACATGTTATTTATAGGTATAATGTTATTTAGCATTTTCAATGCGAATACGTAGACCCTAGAATCTTGTGATTGAAATCAAAAAACCCTTGTTGGTAACACTTGTAATACATCAAAAACAATAACGTATTTCCTAGCTAATTATTTAGCGCACAGACATTATATGATATAAAAAAATAAATTGAAAATAGATTATAATATATTTCCCGGAAAAATAACATAGATAAGCAATATTTTTTTGTTTGTAAACAAGGCTGAATCTGTGGAACATGATGTACACACAAAGCATTTAATTTTAATATTTAGTATCGTCACAGTCAAGGACTTTGATCGCAGCTGACCTTTGACGAGCGACGAACTCGTGATTTTATTTTTTATAGTGTCATAGTGCAAATTAATGCTAAAAATTCTTTTATTGCTAGTGATAAGGTTGAAAATCGCATTACCTTGGTAATATTATTTCCATATTTATGTTATGCGATTGTTTCGATTTCATTCAAATACTGCATCTTACTTTCAATTATAATTTGAATTACTTTTCTTTTTTTTTTGCTTAAGTGTAGATTAAAAGACCCTGAAAAAAATCCAAAAAAGTATTTCGATTTTATTTTGTACTAATTTTTGCCTCCAAAATCGTTCGAGTTATTATTTTTCGAGAAATAAAATAAGTGATTATGTCAAAAAATCGTAATTATTTTTAATCAGTTTTATTTAGCTTGCCCTGTTTGTTGCTTATTACTTATTTCAATTATAGACTGAGCCGGAGCAAAGTGTGGTCGGGTTTAGCTGGTTGAGTTTATAAATAGTTTCAAAGAGATCTCGGCCGCAGAATGACATTTAAACTTGTCATTAGTGTCCAGGTATAAAGTTGGAAATAAAGCGCGAAAGCTGAAACGAGCAGTAATGACTTAGTTTACTACATACTTGATGAGATTTCACTAGCACGAGTCAACTGGAACAGCTTTTTATAAAAAATTCACTGCGTATGCGATCCGGTCCATGGGCACGGGCACTCAAGTTTTCATATAATTGCATAGTACCTGGATGACCAAGCTTCGTATAGCCAATAGATGGCGCCTTATTAAGTTTGGATAAATGTTTAGTGAAGTTAATTAAACGAATTATCGCTAAGATAGAATTTATATTGATAGAATATGTGTATATATCATATGTTTACATAAATTTCGTCCCTAAAATTTAAGGGGTTAGCCCCTATTTGAAATGAGTTTTAGGCTAAAACATGTTTTAATCCAAAACATTTTCGAAACCTTTTGATGGTAGTCGCTTCCAATCGAGTAGTTTCTTACTTTTTTTTTTTGCCTGAATTTTTACATTATCAAAGGTGTGGTTCTTATGACTCAATCTCGTCGTTTGATCACTTCCTTTTTTCTATTTTTTAAAGGTTTTTTCCTATTTTTATTCATATATCATGTTAAACTTTATGAAAATATTTATTGTTTTATTTATGGTTCGTCTCACATGCCTTATGTGACTGCAAAGAGTATATAATCACTACGTTTCAACGACAATGTTGTATAGTATTAACTAGCGTAAGTTACATTACAGTTATTATAACAACCAGCGAGCCGATGAATTCGTTTTATAAACCCACATAACGTGTACACGGTTCCTAGTCCTTGATAAGTCGTGATTGATTATTGTATGGTACAATGACCAATTAATATCGCTATCGTCTAGTTTAAACGCGTGCAAAATTGTCACGAAACTATTTAGCATTTCAATTTAAGGTTCTGTTGTTTTTTCATCCTCCTACTTCCATCATGTATCCGTTATCTGATGTTGTTGAACAAAGCAATACCTGTCTTTTAAATAAAATTATAACACACATTATGTATTCGTATATTTTAAATTAGTTAAAAACGGTCTATAGCATACATCAATATACTTATTGTTATTTTTATCTCATTACGTTTCTACTGTATGAATAAACATGAATAACGTTAAAAAACATGATAAAAATGGCGGTTCCTCTTCTCATACTTTCTATTAACATTGTTAACAAATGGAATAAACTAGGTAGTTTTTAGTAAAAAAACATATAAACATTTAGCACTCTATTTAGAAATCTATCAAAATATTCGTTCCAGATATCTCATATAAGACAGTCCCGCCTCGTACTCTTTTTGGTCTGGTATATTTTATCAATATATTTTACAAGAATAGCGATTACCCACCACCATAAACTGCCGAAAGATATTAAAATAATCAAAGCTTTTCTAAAAGTTGCCCTACACGGTTCCCAAGGGAAGAATGGGGATGGGAAGAGATATTTTATTCTGATGCCGATATGAGCTAATATCTATCGGCATTCATTCTAAAATTGTTTCTTATTTTTCCTCTACTAACTGTAAAAACAGCTTTCCTATTTAGAGATTCCTATTTTTTATTTAATTCTCCATAACAAAAACTTCCACTTAACAATTAAAAGCAGGTGCAAACAAAACTATAATGAAGAGGTTTTCCCGACGATCATTAGATATCATGATATTAAATTCCACCTTAATGTAAACTCTGTTTATAATTATAACTCATTAGCTCATCCATATTTATGTATAGATTATCTATTTATTGTTTATGGTATAATAAGCACGGTAAATAGCGAATACAAAAACAATGACCATTGCTTATGCGTTAATTTCTAAATAGGTTATTATTAAAGTATTTTTTTTATTTACCAAACTTTAAGTTGGTTATTTTTATTGTTCATAAATACCTATTTCCCCAACATCTCTGACATTAAGACCTTTCACACGACTTGAACTTTTGTGTTAGTTGGCAATATGCCGTCGGAATATTTTTGCACTGAACGTCGAGCGTAAGTCTTGAAATTTTTTATATCATTAAATAATTTTTCTAATTTTTTCTTATTTGTCTTAACGCATTGCTTAATACTGGGGTAGTTAGAGATCTAGACAGTTTAGTCCTTTCATTATTTTCATTTGGTCCTGATATTTGTTCAATCTATATTTTACCGAATCTATATTTTGGCGAAATAGATAACCTAAACTGTGAAGTATATAATTTATCGAAACAAATTAAAGATCAACAAAAAATTATAGAAAATCTAAAAAAACTTGCTACTGAACCTATCAGTACAAAAAAATTTTTTCATTAATTTCATTGCGTGATTGCCTTCTTAATTTAACATTAAGAAGGCAATCACGCAAGATTTTAATAGAAAACTCACTTGATGAACACAATACTAGCTACCTAGAATTAGCTATTAAAACTGACACTATAATTCAAAATAAGGATTCTCAACTAACTCTAAAACCGCAAACCGAAACTTTGCAAACCACCAACAATACATGTATGAAGTCACAATTTATAACAATAGATGGCGCTAAAAGTAACAAAGCTAACAAATCACCTAGAACTTTTAAGAACAAACTTTTTAAAAACAATATTGAAAGGAAAATACTCATAATTGGTAGTCAGCAATGTGTCGGACTAGCATCACATTTGATAATTTCTAGAGAACAATCAATTTATTACAAGTGCAATATCTCGTCTATTACTAATCCCTTTGCTACGGCTCAAGAAACTCTAAAAACGTGTTATACGCTTCAGGAAAACAACTTTAATTATATCGTGTTGTGTGTGGGTGAAAATGACACTAATCCTACAAAATTTTGTATTGAACTTTCTGCTGCATTGAGATATATGCGTAAATTAAATATTATACTGTTAAGTGTAAATAACAATAATTATCTAAACACTGTTAAATTAAATCATACACTAAAAACATTGGGAAATAATGTGCAAAATTGTAAATTTATATATTTATCAAATAGATTTCTAAGTAAAAAACAATATTTTGACAAACTTTGTTATAAAATTAATTTCTTTATAGATACTAATGACTATGCAGATATGTTTTTAAAACCCAAAAGATCAAAAACTTTATCAGGAATGATACAAAAACCGGGAACTATCCCTTACTATTTTATGAAAATGCAAGCAAAAAGACAAACTGTCACAAAGGAAAGATCTGAAACACAGCAACTATTAAGAAAAGGTACAATACCGAACTATTTTAAGACAATTAATGTAAAACCGAATTTAAACATAGACTGTTTACACAACTCTACCTTAAATGAAAAAGATAACTCCTTTCGTCAATGTAAATGAACTCAACAACAAAGTAACAATTTTTCATCAAAATATAGCGGGTCTGCTTAATAAATTATTAACTATAGAAATATGTATTAAAGAGTTTGCTACAGCTCACACATATTTAAACGTACTTTGCTTTACTGAGACTTTTCAAAAATCTGGACATGAACTCAATATAAATTTGAGAGATTTCAGAGTAGCTGCCTCATACGGTAAATTATATGAATGTCGAGGAGGGGTTGCCATTTTAATCAGAAAAAAATATGATTTTAATGTGTTATCTTTTTGTAATGAATTATCTGTCGAACAATCTTTCGAATGCTGTGGTATTGAAATACCAATTTTTAATTGCATAATTATATGCCTTTATAGAACCCCAATTTCAAATACATACATATTTTTTAATAAGTTAGAAATATTACTAAATAAATTATTAATGCTAAAAAATAAAAGAATTATTATAGCGGGTGATTTTAACATTCATATACTTGTAGAAAATAAATTGACTTTAGAATTTAAAGATTTTTTAGCAAACTATAATTTAAAAACGCATCTAAATGAACAAAACCAAATAGTAAGCAACATTAGAAATGCCTCTGGTAAAATACATTTGCTACATCTATCTGATCACGACACTGCACAAACACTAGAATTCAAACAGACAAATTTAATACAGGAAACGAATTTAAATCACTCTATATTTATAAGAGACTATAACGTGGAAAATATGATAAAATTCAAACAATGCCTTTCTAATATTTCATGGAGAGAGGTAATAGAGGACAAGGAGGTTAACAGTGCATTTAATAAATTTCATGAAACTTTAATAATGTTTTATAACCTATGCTTTCCTATATTAAAAGTTAGAATAAGAAAAAACAATACAACTACAAAATGGATTACAAAAGGTATCAAAAAGTCGTGTCGCACAAAAAGAAAATTATTAACTATGATGTATAAAAACAGTCAGTATAGTAAAAACAGATGTATAAAAATAGTCACGATAGCCGAGTTGTTTGGTGGTCGGAATTTCGAGTCGAGAGACCCGAGTTCGATCCCCAGGTGGCAGTACCAATGAGTTTTTCAAAAACTTATGTACGAATATCGTTGGCTTGGACATAAAGGCGGCGATGGGCTCACCACCTGTCACGTTGTCCCGAAAATATCTTCGGTGAAAGGTGGGTCGAAGGGACTTAATTGTCTAGACTCGACCTCTGTCTACCCCTGTATTGGGAATTGCGTGAAGATATTTATTTATTTATTTATTTTAAAAATTGGTCGAAGATACAATCAAAATTGCAAATATCTTCAACAACTTTTTTATTAATTTATGTAACCAACGTAGGTATAGATATAAATCAAATCGCAGAAAAAGATTACATACTGTAAATGAAAGCATATTTCTACAACCATGCTCTGTAGATGAAATATCAAAAACTATACAGAAATTAAATAACACGAAGTCTTTGGGCTATGACGGAAAAAAGGAAATAAAAAAGATATAAATAATTATCGACCCATAGCTCTTATTCCAATAATAGCGAAAATATTTGAAAAAGCAATGCATAGTAGACTTTACAGCTTTATAGATAAATATAAAGTTATACGGGAAGAACAAAACGGCTTCCAAAAAGACAAATCCACCACTTTAGCTCAGGTAGAAAGGTTACCGGTGTTTTTTTCGATATGAGTAAGGCTTTCGATTTTGTAGAACACGATCTGCTGCTAAATAAAATTGAAAACTATGGCGTTAGAGGAATTGCACATGAATGGGTAAAATCTTACTTATTTAACAGAAAGCAATATGTACAAATAACTAGAACTAATGAATATGGAGATGAAGTCACTTATAGCTCGAATTCAAAACAAATTTCTAAAGGCGTCCCTCAGGGCATTATCCTCGGACCCCTATTTTTTATTTTATACATCAATGATCTACCATTAGCAATCAATCAGCAATGCATCTTATATGCCGATGACATATCAGTCCTTATAGCAGATGAAAAGAAACCTTCAGAGTATGAACATCTAGTTAATTATACAGTAATATCAACTATAAAATGGTTAGAAAATAATAATTTATGTCCAAACTTACTTAAAACTAAACATTCTCCACTATACTATACATTCTCCACAAATCGGGCAAATATTCCAAAAATTTAATTATGAACCATAACCAAGAAATTGAAAATGTTACAGAAGTAAAATTTCTTGGCTTAACTTTAGACCAACACTGTAGTTGGAAACCACATATAAGATTAATGTGCGACAAATTAAATAAGTTTGTTTATGCGCTTAGGCGACTGAGAAACTTACTATAATAAATACTATAAAGAAGCAGCGATGTTAGCGTATCACGGTTATGTGGGATCTATCTCACGTTATGGAATTTTAATCTTGGGAAATTCCACAAATTTCAACAAAGCTTTTGTAATACAGAAAAAATGTCTTAGAGCAATCTGTGGATGTGGCTCTCTTGAATCTTGTAGACCAATTTTCAAAGAGCTAAAAATTCTTACATTGTATTCTTTATATATTTATGAAATCGGAACATTCGTAAAAAATATCCTAAATTGTTCCTTAGATGTACTGATGCAAATGAAAGATTTCCACATCGAGACATAACGAAGTTAACTTTTCCTAGGTGCAAAACATCTTTATTTCAGAAAAATTGTTATTTTATGTGTATTAAGGTATATAATAAAATTCCAAGTGAAATTCGAGAACTTACTCTTAAAAACTTTCAGAGTAGATTAAAGCAATGGCTCATTAAAAATTGTTTCTATTCAGTAGATGAATTTTTTTGCTTTAAGCAGAAATAAGTACTGTTTCTTTTTGGTAAATCTGCAAAATTGATATTTGTACTTTATTTTTCTTTTGTATTAATTTATGTTCTTTTTTATCATTACTTATATATACCACTACGGAATATGTCATAATTGTATTAGCTTCATATTTTAATGATTTTGTGTAATAGATGAAACCTTATTTTAAGAAATATTGCCAGACCTGGAGACTGTTACTACCAAATATTAGACGAACTTTTGATACTGACATTAGTGTATAACTTTTCTTGACAATAATCTATATATTATTAATGTTTAGTAAAATTCTATCCTTTAAATTCTATAATTAAGTATTTTAAATTCTATTTCTAATGTATTTGCATGCCGACATGGCGAAATATGATTGACACATATGTATAGTTTTAACATCTGTAATTACCATATTTCCTGCAAATAAATAAATAAATAAATAAAATAAAATACCGGAGCTTTTTTTGGCAATTAACAAGTGGGGAGCCTGGTGCCGTATGTAGGTCCAAGCCTATCATACCTTATGTTTACATAGATGTATACAAACATAAATATTTATATAAAACTCCATAACTCGAGTACAAGTATAAATATACATCACACAAATTTGTGTTTAGGGTGATTCGAACCCTCAACCACTAGTTTCGAAGGCAGGGCCACTATTAACTGGGCTATCGGATTGTTAAATAAAATAAGTAATACTTTCTTAACCTTCGCTCTTTTACAGAAGTAATTTAAATCGACGTCAGAGTGAACATCTCGATCTTTTTCCGTTGTCGTAGTTAAGTAATACTTAATGTGCATCAAAACTTAATATTTTTTTTTATTTTCAGGATGTCCACCCTGCTGTTCTGGCAGGGCCGAGGGAAGGCCAACGGAGCCCCCAACGGCAGGAACTGGATACATGCCCCTGACGCACTGGTCAAAGGCCATGTCGCGTATCTTGTCAAGGTATGTGTCAATTAGAAATGTCATTTATTTTTAGTCTCTTATGTTTCCAACTTTTAAAGTCTAATGCAGGCATAGACCACTCCCATAAGGAGAATTTGCCGCAATCGCCATGCTTGATACGTGGAGTGGCCATCGCAGAATCAGATAACTAGTACCGTAGACGGTTGAGCATCTTAGTAAATCAATAAAAAATATAAATATCTTCACGCAATTTCCAATACAGGGGTAGACGGAGGTCTAGTATAGACAATTAAGTCCCTTCGACGCACCTTCCATCGAAGATATTTTCGGGACAACGTGACAAGTGGTGAGCCCGTTGCCGTCTAAATGTATAAGCCAACGATAAATTCGTACATAAGTTTTTTTTAAAAAAACCCATTGGTACGAGCCTGCCATCTGGGGATCGAACTCGGGTCTCTTCGACTCGAAATTCCGACCACCCAACCACTCGGCTATCATGACTTTTATTTGTAATCTAATTACATGAAATAGATGCGTCTCGTACATACGCATTGTATCAGGTAAGTGAGATAACCGGCGGCCCAAACCACCTTCAATTAACCCTTTTTCTGAAGGCAGCAGCTTACACACATTACTATCTCTTATATCATATTAATAAAACAGTTTCGTCAACCGCCTCAAACTCACAATGGATTGAAATCGATTTATTTGACATAATTAGAGCTTAGAGCAGACAATGAAACTTTAAAAATGCACCTTATCAGTACACGTGTCCAATGCAACAGATGTTCGATACAAACGATATCGAATGTTGGGGGCGTTGTTTGTTTAATCGATGTGAATGGATCGTATATTGTTTTAAGTATCGATTGAACGCGACTGTACTCGGCGTATTGTTTGCGGAATACTCGTGAGTAGCGCGATATCTCCGACTGACCTTTTGCCTAGTCATCTATTTATTGATTATTATAATAGTTAATTACGAGTGATACGCCCGCTAATATTTCCGTTGTCAATATTTTTAATGTTTAATTGATTCCTATTGTCGGTTGTAATTAGATTGATAGCGCAAATTATAGAAAAATGTAAAGCTTTTAAAACTGACTTCCCCGAAAGGTGTTGGGACTTTTGATACAGTCTTGTGGAATTTTATATATGCAATAGACACTTAACGCAAATATTTAATTACATAAACTATATTTATTATTTTATGAAAGAGAACGAGCAGTACCTCTTTAAGCCTTTGCCTTTTACACATTACATTTTTAAGTAGTTTAGACACTAATTATGTTTCTACTTGCATAGAAATCATGCAGAATAGAACGTTATAATCATGTAACTAATCGATGTTAATATAAATGTATACAATAATTTCTATCTCGAAAAATATTGTAACGAATTGATATTTATTTTGAATGGGAATTTTCGATCTGCATTTATCATATCCGAAACCATTTATTTACATAATGTTATTTACATATGAAAACATTATTTTTTTAAAATTAATTAAAGCGTCATCTATTGGACACCAAGAGAAGCTTAAACGTCCAGGTATTTTCACAAAATTTCATCACAGAAAATGAAAATTTCAAAACTATGAAATTAAGCTATGCTTACAGTTTTGTATGTTCTAGGCTAGGATGGTGTAAGACTGAATTTTATACTGGGGTTAGATTAGTATAGGTGGTATATACTACATAACTATATAACATAACTATATAACATAACTGTATAACATAACTATCTCAAAAAATACCAAACCCAAATTCAGCAGATCTATGAGAAATAGCAACATGGTGTTCTGTATTGCGATCGCCAATCAGCTTGCCAAGCGGGTCGATTATAGCAAGCAGGCCTATAGCCTGCATCGGTTTTAAAGGCCATTATGATAGTGATGATGAGGATTGCGTTAGTCTATGTAGAATTGTATGTATTTAAGGACATTGCATTAAAGACTAAATAAGCAAAGGTATTAAAATAATATCATGAATTGTAAGCTAGATATCTAATGATTAAAAGTATAAGTCTAGAATTTGTTAAATATGAAGAGTCAAAAGTACTCCGATACCTAGACGTGCGTATATGAAAAAAATGATGAATTAGAAAGAAGCGAAAGGAGCGTGTTAGAATCGTGACACTTGTTCTTACTGGCTACCCCGTCTGGGACCGTTCGTGAAGACGGACGGACATAAACCGTGGATTTTCATAACATGACCTATATTACCTACACTGAGTGACGTAACGTTTGATGTTATTATGAGATAACATTTGAAATTGCATCCCACAATAACACCTACGTTACTACGTAATTAAATCATTATATATAATTTGGTACGTACTCTTTTTTTTATAATTTTTCATCATCAGAAGATCGGGCTGCTTGATAGATATTTTTTTTTAATTTTTCTTGGTAATTTTGAAAAAGTTTTATGTTAACTGAAGTCAGTTTCGTACAATATACTTATATAAATGTTTATTGGTCAACAAAGTGAGAGATGTTACTGTTACACTTACATATATATAGACTTTTTTGATACATAACATTCGTAAAGTTTAGGCATGTAAAAGACTAGCTATATTGTTAGCATTGGCGTAAATACGGCAACAAGCTCACCACCTACCACGTTGTCCAAAACAATGGCTTTGGTGAAAGGTGGGGCGAAAGGACCAAATTGTCAGGACCCCTAATGAGAAGCGTGAATATATCTTTATATGTTGTTGTATTACTAAGTTACATTGTAATCATTAAGTTTATTCTGTTGATAGTGCGCAAATAAATACGATATTATTATATAGTAAATGATATATTATTAAATAAATTATTCTACCTGCATATTCCACGGTCAAAAATGTTTGTTCATACCTCATTAAAACAAAAAACAGATAATTTAAATTAGTAAACATGTCACGAATTCATTGTTAATATGTACTCAGTAAAAGATAGATATCACATAATGCTAGCGATTTGCGACGAAAGATAAAAGACAATAATATACCTAAGCTCGTAACAATAAATATAACTTATTTATACACAATGACAAAATTTGGATAGTTTCTGAATTTTTTTTAGACATTTGTTGCTGTTGTTTCAACTTGCAGAGACTAGTGTAGCTTCCGTTCGAGGTCTATTACAGTAGAATCGTGCTTATTCACGAGGTCTCAGAAGAATTTGAGTAGAATGCTGTAGACCATATCACTAATTTATTACAATGAACCGTACGTATGATAGCGGCGTAAAATAATAGATGTCTTAAGATGTCTTCAAATACCATTTTCTACAAACTACAATGGACCTAACCTAACGGCTTCCGACAGATGTCGTTATAACCGTCTCGAAAACTTAACCAGACCCCAAATTAAGCAAATCAGTACGAAATGCTAATGTTCTGCACTGGACTTATGTATACTTTTATATCTCGGCAACTGCTCTGACGATCTAAACAATATTTTGTGCTTAGATTGTGTGGTATTATTTCAATTTATTTGCGCATTAACATAGACATGCTTTGTATTTTTAGGATTTCTTTTTTATATCTCACTTACAGCATCCACTGGAAATTAGATATCATATATACATATAAACACCCACAACTCGGGAACAAACATCACAAAAATATTGCTTCCTATTGCTATTCGAAACCGCAACGTTTAGATTCGAAGATTGCAGGGTCACTTACAATGATGCCAAAGGGTCGTAACGTTACACACACAAGCAAATTTGGCCGACCTCCCCTTGACATTAATTTATCCGTTCTTAATAACGTTCTTACTTGGTAATTATTAAAATTGCAACACTGGATGTGGGTAATTAGCTATTGTGTTAATGCTACTGCGGACAGGCTGTACGATTTATGTAGTCAGTTCATAATTTATGTTAACCCAATAGTCTAATTGTTAATAGCATAGTCTACTTGTGCTGCAGGTTCTTATACCTCTTAATGCAAACATTTGGGTGATACATACATAGATAGAGAACAATCATACACATTGCTCAAATCCCAAAGTAAGTAGCTAAAGCAATTGTGTAATGGAATCGGAAACAATGAAGCTACCGCAAAAGGGTCAGGGACCCGAGAACAGGTAGAAAAAGTGATTTTCTACCTTGACCTGTCCGGGAATTGAGGTTCCCTTAGAGTTTGCTACGATGAAAACCGGTGAGAATGCAACACACCCTCAGAAGTCAAATGTTGGATGTGAAAACATGTACTCGACTCACGACCATATTTCTAATACTGAAGGTGGTCAATAGTTAAGTCCTTTCAAACTCAGTACAACGTGACAAAAACCTGTCGCTGATCGCCACCTTAGTGACTAAGCCAAAAGTGTACATAAGTTTCGAAAAAGCTGATCTATATGAACCTTCGCTGTGGATCGAACTCGAGTCCTCTCATTCGAATTTCGATCACCCAAGTACTTGCCTAGCGGCGCCTCTATACATCTTTATCTTATGTATTCACTATATGATTATTTATTTATGTGTATATTTATCTATCTTATCACCATCATTAAGACTGTGAAGCCTTATTTGATATAAGATGATATGTATTAGAAAATGTATGAAAAAAGGGGTAATTTTGATTTATATCAATACTATGGACAGAAACTTATAATAATTAACTTTATTTTTTATTCGTTTCCAGTTCCTAGGCTGCACACAAGTGGACCAGCCTAAAGGCATCGAGGTTGTTAAGGACGCGATCAAAAAGCTACAGTTCACGCAGCAACTCAAGAAATCAGAAACAAAGGATGCCGCCAAATGCAAGAAAGTCGAAATCACGATATCTGTTGACGGTGTTGCCATACAGGTCAGTAAAATAACCCCGTTGATTACAATAAATATCTAAATGGCTTTTCAAATATTCACGCTTCGTAGTGTTACAAGAATATCATTTCATTTAACTCGAAGCATGTATTTTTATATTTGCATTATTTCTTACATTACGCATCGTACTCGCGTCATCTTATTTAATATTTGAGCGTAATTTGTCCCTGTTTTTAGTCTGTGTTATTTCTTAAAGATGCTCGAGTCGTAACGTTTTTTAAATATTGTAGTTGAATTAATTTCTTGTGTGAAGTATTTTTTATTTATTAACTCGTATTTCATTGTATATTATTTCTATATTTCAAGACTCTTATTATTGGCTGTTAATTTAATTTACGTCCCTGAAGATACAGTAGTAAACGCAATATACTAATTCAACATGCGCTTAAATGATAATAGCTCTTTCATTAAAGTGTTATCCGTAACCGTATCTGTTCCTTGCATGAAAAATTAACCAGGACTACAAAACTGGCATTGAAATCCGGTGTGTACTCGACTCGACCATGGCATTTGTCTATAACAATTTAAGATAGTTATTTGACTCAGGCGTTACTTTGCGGATATTCATTGTAAAGTTGTTATTGAAAAAATTACTTCGCAACCCTCCGCATGAAAATATAATAAGGTATATTTTACCTGTTCTTCTCTTCGGACCAGGTAACAAATACCTTTTTATATTTTCATGCGGAGGGTTGCGAAGTAATTTTTTCAATAACAACTATAACAATTTAATATATCTTATTGTAAAATGTAATATGATCACAACGCTGCTGCACAGCATGTGTATTTCGATAAATATTCTCAATAAATATTCTCTGTATGAGAATCACCAAAGATGCAAAATTAAAAAAAAAATATTAACATTAATTCCAGCTAAACAAACGACACCTAACTTGACAAAGTCAGTTTGGTAACGCACCGTAACGCTTTACATAATCCAGACGGTTTGTTTGAAGTCGGAACACGTTTACCGTCTCGTAACTAGTTTAGTTAAATTTAACCGAGTTTGTATAGGAGTAGTTTCACTTTATGTAATAGCTGTATTGCCTTCTTGAAGTATGTAGCGGTGGTACGTACTGTTGCTGTCAACTTCTTAGAGAATTATGCTAGAATTACAGAATTATACTACTACTACTACTAGAATTATACTTTGCATAGTACAACTGCTGACATAATGATCTGTTCAATTTTTTTTAATAGAATACTAGCAATGCCGAATAACATTACTAGTATTCCTGTTAACCACTCCAATTAAGCTGCAATGCTTGTGTCTGGAGTTGGTTTACGTCAGTAGTCGAATGGCGGGGCGCGAACCTGCGACGTCATGTTTCGCAGTCCGCACCCTAAACCATTAGGCTATTGCCGCTCGCAATATTTGTTTTAAATGAAAACTTACTTTATATTTATTTTTATGCATTTAACAATTTATGTACACACAATATAAATGAAAGAAGAAATATAATAAGAGTAAAAGGTTGTACAAAGGTATTTGTATTATAATTTTTTTTATTTAACATAGATTAAAAGACTTCAGATTGAAAGATTTTTGAGAAATTCGATAATTGTTTCAAAGATTATATAATCACTACGTTGTATATTGTTTGGTCCTCATTAAACTCGATAAAATAGATCATTTTACACGGGAAGTGATTAAGTAACTAATACTTATACGGTTTATTAACTGTTGCGGATTGCGATTAACAGTCTATAAATGTGAAATGCAGGAAACTGGACAAAATCAGTAATTGGACGGGCATGTCATAATCCTCAAATGTCATACGAGTCTATTGCTCCGCTTAACAATCTGGTATAGTAACAGCATCCATTCACTCACATTTTTATTTATGAATAATGTTAAAAATAACATTATTCATAAATAAAAAAAAAACTTTACCAGCCGTATATCCAATACTGGAAAGTCTAATTTAGTCCTCATTTCCCCAGAGTTTAGTTGGGACATCGTGACAGGTGGCGAACCTGTCGTCGTCTTAAAGTACATGCCTGTAACGAGAAAAAAGCCGCTAGTGAAAAGAGGCCTTGCTCTTTTCTCGCTTAAAAGAGGGTCTGCCAATCGCCACGCTTGACAAGCAGATTGGCGATCGCTGTACCAGACATAGCTCTTATACACTGCTGCCCGTCAACAGACCGACTAATAAATTTTGTTCTGGTATTTTTGAAATTTTTGGTTACCACCATCTGTTTTCCTATCCTATTGCATTATAAGACGTTTGCCTTAGTCTCCTCTTACGACACCCACTGGAAGAAAGAGGGTAGTAAATCCCTACTTCGTCACCACACGGCATTGAGATTTGATTATTTGCATATAAATTTATCTAAATATTATCATTTTCACTTACTTGGTGCGAAACCTTGCAAAATACAAATAACAAAATGTGAATCTCAAATAATACTTACTTTCTATTCGGCAGTAAGACATTATTGCTTTCTGGTTTGATAGCGCTTGCGTGTTTCATTATATAATATAAAAGTAATGTAAAGTAGCATTCTGTAAAAGTCCTCTTCCGGGCAAAGTCTTCAATCAAATATTTAAGAGAGATTACACCAGGAGAACATCCGCCATGATGCTGCAGTGCGTGTTAGTTTACCTCACACGTCCTCAAAATTTATTATTTCTCAGACGCGAAGGTTTTCTCACGTTATTTTTACATTCACTGCTGAGCTCATGGTAAATTCGACAGACGAAATTCCTGTTGACAATTGTGATCGGGGCAACACCCCGTTTTTGAACCTACATCATTCACGGTCTAAAGCCAGTGCACTGACCACATGGCTGCCACGACTCCATTTCATAATCAAATATTATTTATTAACTCGTATAAATTGTGAATTTAGCATGTTTCAAGATATCCATAATGTTACGACATTCGCCGAAGAATATGCTAAACTACTTTTTAAATCGTTCTCCATCAGCTAATGTCGACTCTAATCGTGGGAAAAATGAAACAATGCCGAAACTCTGTTACTAATTAGAAAAAAAGCAATGACTAAAGAGAATTTTAACATTTGTGCACGTATTAATGTGATATATATATATTTAGACTTTATTGTATTCATAAAAAGTATACAATGCATGAACTTGTTTTTTTATATTTTATATTTATGTTACACTATTACTATAAATATCCATCAATACAGATAAATGCTATAAATATACTAATACATGCATAGAAAATAAAAATATATGTTAATACTTTAATCTTGTTTAAAAATAAATTTATGCAGTTTTATTTAGGAAACCGCATATGGCCAATATTTTATATTTACATCGTCTTTTACATTCCAACTTTATCTAGATTAAAAACAGAGAATTCGATTTCTGAAGAAAATTACATATGATTAAATTAAAGAGAAAAATTTAATCACATAAAAGTTCAGCATAAATATGCTTTTAAAATCAATAAAATTGCATAATGAAAATGACATACTTAATTTAATAACGACGCATCAAAGCGCCAACCATTGACAGATATCATCTTTAAGAAAATTCTATGTAGGAAAAAATTTAGTTTTTATTAAAAAATTATTATAGCGCCATCTACAAGAACCATACGAATCTTGGTCATAAAGATAATACAAGTAACACATACACAAAGGCCCGCTCAGTCCACTTCAGGAAATATGCGTCTCTCGTAAGGGAAGGTTTGCCAGAATTGCTACGCTTGACAAGCGGATTGGCGATCGCAGCACCAGACGCCTCACACTTGCAGTCGGTAGGAGAGGGGGAGATTTATTTATTTATTTATTTTAACGTTTTATATACAAAAAATTCAGTTATTAAAAAGAAAAACATTATCAATTTACTTTAAATGTATGACTAAAACTATACAAGCACGAGTATAGTTTGGTGCCATGTGGTAACGGCGTAAGAATATTGCCACTCCCTTTCTTCCCGTGGGTGTCGTAAGAGGCGACTAAGGGAAACAGCTTGAAAATCGCTATGGCAAACGATTGATGGCGGGATAACCATCTCTAAAAAAAAAAACAAATCAAAATATACAGACCAAAGATGGGCAGTAGCGTCTGAAGTGCGAGTGGTCTGGTACTGCGATCGCCAATTCGCTTGCCGAGCGTAGCGATTATGGCAAATCCTCCCTGTGGGAGAGACCTATGTCCTGCAGTAGACTTTAAGGCCGTTATGTATGTATGTATGTAGACGAGTATACCCTATCATGGCCATAGCCACGCATCAGCTTTTGTTGTTGCATGAATGGGCCGGCTCGACCGGGGAAGTACCACGACCTCACAGAATACCGGCGTGAAGTAGAAGTCTAACAAACTTCTGCGTTTCGTCTGGTGAGTGCAGGTAAGCGGTGGCCCACACCCCCCCTCCCTTCCACAATTAGGGGGGGACACACTCTAAGAACGGCAACGCATCTGCTATGCCTCTGGTATTGCAGGTGTTCATGGGCGGCGGGTAAGCACTTACCATCACGTATGCCACCTGCTCGTTTGCCTCCCTTTTCCATAAAAAATGCCATGTTTGCTGCGGCTCAATCTGTTATTACTTATTAGGGAAGTAAATAAAAGTTTTCGTGTGAACATATATACACCGGAAAATCATGTCCTTCAATTTATTAACCTCTGACCTACCTTGGAATTTCTAATTTCAGCCTTAACTCCGAAACAAAAAGTATGCCAGATACATTATTTTATGCAAATGTAACGTTGTGCAAAAATTTTATAAAATTCATCGACTACTTTTCGAGTTGTTCGACCACAAATATTTTTTTTTATATTAACATTAAGTTCAAAACAATACCACAGTACCGTAATTTCTCAGTATATTATTTATGACGGTAAACATAAACGACGAATGCTCGACAACTCGATGACAAGACAGGAAACGATTACACAGATAGTAATAGCCGCTGATGAGATGACACGTTCTAATCGCTGACGGACAAGCAGCGTGTAAATATGTATATTACTGTAGCTAGTAATTCCGCCATTCCCAAGACAGAGGTCTCAACAATTAAGTCTCATCGACCCACCTTCCACCGACAGTATATTTTTTTTGGGACAACGTGACAGTTGGTGAGCCTAATTCTATTTTTCACTTTGTAATATCTGGATGCCTGTAATTATCTTTCGGGCACTACTGACCCTTTTTTTGGATAATTTCCTTGTTGACAAAATATCGCAAGGTGTTGGTGTAAGAATTTATTGCCACCTTTCTTCCCAAGGAACTTAGCGAAAAGTCTTAAAAACAGAGCTACCAATAGATGGCGGGTTAACCATCTCGAAAAATACTAGATCTTAATTAAACAGACAGGCGACGGTCAGCAGCGCTTACGGTGCAATATTCAACGATTGAGATATGCCTACGTCTCGCAAAGAGGAAGTTGGACAAACTGACTAATTAGACACAAAACATTGTGAACTTCGGGAAAACACAGTACAAAATAACTGACATTGATATCTAAGACAAGTTCTTACGCGTTATAACTTACGGAAGACTGGTTTTCACTGCAATCAAGTGCGTTCCTAACAATAGAGCTGCGGTGTCCGGTCAGCCGTTCGTTCCGCTGTCGACCTTAAGTTCTCTCAGCGTGACGTGAAAGTGTGATGCCAAAGAGCTCATGGTGCTTCAAGACAAGTAGTCCCCTTGAATAAAACGTGAACAACATCCGATGTATTGCTCTGATCGAAAAGTAGCTAGAGAAAGAAATATTATATAATTAAAGACATGTGTAATGTTTTTTAAAGAGATATGTATCAGCTTCTTTTCTCATGTTACATTGGAATCTTTTATAATATTTATGAGGGATTCCACGACTTTGTTATTCCAAAAGATGAACCCAATAAATGCAGCTCTCAGCCTAACTCCATGTACAATTTCCTTCATATGAGATAAGGAGTCAACCGCTGAATTACTATCTTTGTGCGCGTTGAAAGATAGTTGTCAATAATAGTATCCTCATAATTTAGCTACTACTGTCTAACAGTACTAGACTCAGTAAGGTATATAGGTGTTCTTATATTTAAAAACTGTAGTACTCGATGTAGTCTTCCTAACCGATTATAACAATTTCAGTCACGAGGTTCTCGAACTTTGATTTACTGTCCATACTTGTGAAGTTATTCTCCTCGAATTTATAGCTTCAAGTTGTAATTATTTATCTCAATGATTTGAAAATCTTTTCACTCGCCAAATAATTAGACTTTTCTGGGTTTAAAATTGAATGGTTTTCTTCAGACCATTATGTTATTCGATCTAAATCAAGATTCAGTCTAGTTATAGCAGTAATAGTGTCATACGATTTATAAACTTGTTAATCGTCAGCGTACAAATGATGTTCGTGATTCTTGATTCAGTTTTAGATATATCTGCAAAAGAATAAAAAGTTTCGCCCCCAGAATTGAGCCCAATGGAACTTCCCTTTCAGAAAGAGAGCGTCGGGTTAAGTAAAGCACTTATTTGTTATGTAATCAGAAACAACGAAGGTTGAGATAATACAGAACAGACCCGAGACAATACAGAAAAGTGGTTTTGTTGATCTTGAAAATATTGTGTACGCCACTCGAATACGACGGTTGGCTATCAAATATCCTATATTTTATCAAAAAATGTTGCTTTGTAGCTCGTGCCAACTTTTTAGACCGAATTTTTAAAAATACCGCGAGAGCGATTACATTACTAGAAATGCTATTATTTGCACATCATACGTAGTGGTCTCATTCCCTTTTCATACGTTGTTTTCACTGTATGGTGAATCCTGTCTGTTTGGCACCTTTTATAATAAATATAGATAAAATACTAATTAAATTTTAATGACACTTATTTCTCTGACGGATGTTGTATGCAACACTTAATCATGCAAATTAAAATACTAATTTCTCCTGTGACCTTCCCGTCGTGTCTCGAAAGCGTGACGTATTCGAATGATCCGATCCGTTCCGTGACACGCACATCGCATGTATTCGTTTTTAACGTTTTACTTATATAATTCTTAATTTCTATTATACTATCATAATTGTCGGGCTTTATTACCGGCTTCAATATAATTTATTATTTAAGTTTTCAAGTATTGATTAGATTACTTTCATAAACTTAAATCACTTGTGTCTCGGTGAATACTCGTAATGAACGTTTGTAAAATATTGCAAGAAATAACAGAGAAATAGACGGTTCATACCTATTTACTGTACTCCCTGAAAGAATATACCCACATATATTATATTCCTGAGGGCTGTAGTACACATATGTTGAAGTGTCATCCAGAAAGACGCTTTACCGAAGTCTAAGGAGTAAACCATCTCCATGAAAAAATATACGTGCCAACTTTCATTGATATCGAAAAAAAATGCATAATACTACTCGTAACATACGTTTTTTTTTTACTATAAGATGCAGTTTATGAAATTATCTAATGTAAAATTTCTTATATTATGTCAGTCGAGAGCAAAATCATCGATTATCAAAATTGTATGGTGCGTGTATCAAATATGGGAACTAAATGTTTTAAATTTAATTATTATAGTACTTGTTTCTATCTGCGACTTTGTCAGCGCATTGTCGCAAAATTCCTGCGGCATCCTTTAATTTATCAGTGCAAAAAGTCATTCAGCAAAATCCGAGGTCAGAAACATAATTTGGCTTTCTACTATTTTATTTCAAGATCAACGAGAATTTTGAGATAATTCGAGTACGAAGGAAATAATCTACTAGCAAATAAGATCGCGTCTGCCGTCGTAATAATTTTCTGTAGATAATAAGTGTCTTCGTCGATAGATGGCGCTGTCCATGAAACAGTATATATATTTACATTATATTTCTGTGCATTAAATTCAATGTCTTTAACTATTTTCAGGAGCCGCGATCGAACAACATTCTATATCAATTCCCTCTTCATCGGATATCTTATTGCGCGGATGACAAGGGGGCCAAGAAATATTTTTCATTCATCGCGAAAGGTGGCAGCACCGTCAACGGCATGAACGGCCATGACAGTGGAAACATGGAGAAACACGAATGCTTCGTGTTTATATCAACCAAATTGGCGTCAGAAATAACGCTGACTATAGGTCAAGCCTTCGATTTGGCCTACAGGTTAGTGGCCTTTATTTTTATACGTATCTTTGTGGTATCGGCGTAGAAATAATACCACCCCCTTTATTTATCCGTGGGTTTCGAAAGGCGAATAAGGGAGACCTTGGAAATGCAAGCGGCTACCGAAAAATAGCGCGATTATAGCTTAGCCTTCCATGTGAGAGACATCAATTCCCTACAATAGACTTTTATATGCCGCTTTCATCATGATTGTGATAATGAAATACATTTCATTTATATAAGATAGAATCCATTATAAGTTGTTAATCAGAAACGTTCTAAATGTAATTTAATTCGAATGCTACAGGTTATTTCTGTTACTTGATCAGTTACTGTAAATTTACACTGTATTGAAGTATCTTATTTTCAGACGCTTCGTCACGAGGCGCCGTGGCTTAGTTGGTTAAAGCGCCTGTCTAGTAAACAGGAGATCGCGAGTTCGAATCTCGCCGGGGCCTTAGAGACTTTTTTAATAAATTTTAATAAAAATATATTTATACTACCAAATTTATTTTTACTATAAATTATTACACGTTTTAAAAATTATTACCTGATTGGAGGAATTTAATAAAATTCTCGTGAAGCTATTCGGGCTTAGCAGGTTAACGAGAATTTTAATAAAAAACTAAATAAAAGTCTATATTATTAAATAAAACTTAATAGAATAGAAAATAAATTAGATTGTAAAGTTCTGTGCGGTTCTAAAATGAAATTACAATAACAATATATAAATAACAATAGAAGATGAGATATGCAGAAAAACTAAGGTTGGGTGGTATAATTTAGAAATACTTATAAGTTTCGAACCCCATGATTATACTTATAAATTTCTTCCGAACTTAACACGATCAACATATACTTTGCTTGGATACTGCGATGTTGACAGGGCTCGCCACCTGTCACGATGTCCTAAATAAGCTCTGGTTCTCCCTAGAGGGGCTAAATTTTCTAGAACCCCGATTACCCAAATATTGGGAATGCGTTAAAAAAACCAGTTGCAAATAAAAATTATTTCTGAAAATATTTAGGAAATATAACCTAGACATACTTTGTTTACTATGTGATTACGATATACTTTTTAAAATAATACGATGTTTACATATTAC
Source organism: Sericinus montela (assembly GCA_029286605.1). Lineage (NCBI taxonomy): Eukaryota > Metazoa > Arthropoda > Insecta > Lepidoptera > Papilionidae > Sericinus > Sericinus montela. Next base: position 4,335,695 of record JAGSMR010000034.1, on the reverse strand, counting down.
TGTATTATAAGCTTAAATGATAAGCTGTAATTATTTCCATACAGATAAAAGCCCGACTGCTTATTCAAAGAGTTGTAATGTTTGACCTTTAAGTCATTATATTCTCACCAGTAAAAGGCACACTTAATGATAATAGGTCACCAGTAATATAATATACTTCTCGTAGGTTCTAAAAAATACATCATCACGCCATTCCCAGTACAGGGGTAGACAGAGGTCTAGTCTAGACAAATAAGACAAGTAAATAAAAGATATTTTTGGGAAAACGTGACAGGTGGTGAACCCGTCGCCGTCTTTATCATCACGTATCACATCATCACGCCATTCCCAGTACAGGGGTAGACAGAGGTCTAGTCTAGACAAATAAGACAAGTAAATAAAAGATATTTTTGGGAAAACGTGACAGGTGGTGAACCCGTCGCCGTCGTATGTCCAAGCCAAGTATAAGAATCGTATTTAGGTTTTTGAAAAGCTATTGGTACGAGCCTGCCACATGGGGATCGAACTCGGGTATCTCGACTCGAATTCCGATCACCCAAACACTCGGCTATCGTGACTTTCGTCACCAGTAATATGGCAATATAACGTTAGTTCATAATCATAATCATAATCAAAACATAGTTAACGTAAAGTTTAACATAAAAATAGCGTATAATAAAAAGTTATTATTGTTTACATTAGCAAGCAGTTGATTCTAATAATTTATATGATACAGGGATTTTTGCTTTTTTTCAAGCAACATATGCTCACACTTTTTTACACATTAGACTACTTTAAAAATACAAGAAAGACAACAAGTCCGGTTCGCGTTTAGTAAAGTAAAAGCGTGTAGTAGTTAAATATAAGTCTATGATGAATTACACTATACAGACGGACGTATTAACTTCTTAGGCTTTAAAAATAGGTTGTTGTTCTGAACTATGGAACTCTAAATAGAATAAATTTATCAAAATTATCGAAACTATTACGTTTTCATTTATTGCGAGCCTCTTAATTTCTTTAAGCTGACTATTTTTTAATATCGATATTAACATACCATTTTTAACTTCACTATTTACGAGCAAATACTCGTAATTTTATCATCAAGTAAAGACCGATAAGCATGATAATTTAAACAAACGAGTTCTACTGATACTAAGACAGCTTTTACAGGATTATACAAGTAATTCTCTTTGTTTTAGCGTGTTGTATATATGATTACGCTATTACGCAATGTACAGATTTATAACAGAAACTGCGCAAATATTTATTCAATACCGTCCCTCGTGTTTACGCTTCTATTTAACATTATATACGTATAAATTTTAATTTTTTAATTTTTATTGCTATAGCGTCTATAACGAGATGATTATATTAGGTTTAATATCATACAATTATGTTAATATATTCTATTAAAAGCCTGCAAATGTATACTGTAAGACATATGTCTCATTTTAAAAGGCGATTTGCCATAATCGCTACGCTTGGCAAATACTGTATAATAGCGGTACTAGAAACCTTACCTTAGACGCTGCTGCCCTAGTCTGGCTATTGATATAAGATATAAGGTATATATAAGGTATAATATGGTATATATATGTATATATATAAATATAGTAGCCTTTGTTATTTTCAAGACACCCATGTGAAGAAAGGGGAAGATTAATTCTGACGTCAATATCAAACGAAAATCCTAACATTATAAATGCTAAACTGAGTCTGTTTATTACTCTGTCACATATAAACCGCTCTAATAATTTTGAAGAATTATTGGCATAGAGATCATGGGATTGTGGACGGTTATAGGCTACTTTGTCTCGAAATAAACTAAAAAAATTACGCAAATTAAGTCACGGCCAAAAGCTAATATAATATACCCGTGTTATTCTTCCAGGCGGTTCTTAAACGACAATGGAAAGTACATCGAAATGCAGAAGCTCACGCTGCAGAATAAGAAACTTGAACTCCAGATGAACGTTTACAAGAATCGATTGCAGGTTTGTAAAATTCTTTTTCCTTTTATCTTCACGCACTTTTCTAGAACATAGGTAGACAGAGGTGTTGAAAAAATCGCTGGAGGCTTTTCGAGGGCTGCCTCTTACGATTAATTAGTTCGTTTCTTTCTTGTAGGGTAGTGGTGTTCTAGAAACATGAATACTCAATTTGGGCTAATGACATATAGGCATTATATTATCTGCTTAAGAGCGTACAGATACCCTTAGACTAGATAGCGTAGTTGCTCTGCCTTTAAGGCCAAGGGTTGCGGGTTGGAATCTCACTATGGGCTAACATTTGTGTGACAAATATAAACATATTTGCTGAATCGGATGCCGTTTCGTTGCTGCAATCCAGGTATACATTTTATCTTAATCTGTAATTATTAGCTATAACCTCTATATGTACTGTTTTGTGGCAATGAATAAATCTACTTTCTTTCTTCTTCTTTCTAAATGTTTGTACTCGAGTAATGAATTTATGTAATATTTATTTAGATATTATAAATATATATCAAAGTAAGTATAATGTCCAGTTCATTTGGAAACCAAGACGGCGACTAGCTAACCACCTGTCACATTGTCCTAATTTTTTTTATTTTATTAATAAAATATATTTCTATTTCTACATTCTCAGGAGCTATCCAAGATAACATACAAGGACGACTTATCAGCCTACCTCGCACGCAATAGCCTTTCCGACATCACGGAGTACAAGGCTCCTCAGGAGTTGGAGAAGCAGATAGCCTCGCTCACACTGGCGAATGGCTTCAGCGCAATGAACGGCAACAAGACTCCTGACATGGGTATGCCGAATTGTTATTTTTTTTTACGATGAAGAGAGCATAGTTACTTTCTGTCGTTAATAGATGGCGCTATTATGTAAGTCTACATGTAAGCCGAACGAGGTCGTCATAAAATTAGTTTATTAAAATTTTAACGAACGCTAAACTCAATAGTTTGACAAAAGTCCCGACAGCCGGGTTGGGTGATCGGAATTCCAGTTAAGAGGCCCGAGTCCGATCCCAAGGTGGTAGGTGTACACGAAAGAGTTTTTTTTTCAAATACTTATGTACAATTTACATCGTTGGCTTTTAGGCATAAAATTGACGACAGGTTCACCATGCTAAAGTTGTTCCAAAAATGTCTTCTGTGAATAGTGGGTTGTAAGGCCTTCATTTGTCTAGACTGCCTTCTACTCCTTATATATTTTTTTAATAGATTACCTTATCCCGCTGACTGGGACTTGTCTATTTAAGTCGTAAATGATATTCAAATAATTTTTACTGTATATTTGTGTATAAAATTATTTGAAATATATTAACCTTAATAATTTTAAAATATATTTAAAAAAAATAGAACAAAGTTAGTAAAATAGATGTGCTAGTGTGAACTGCATTCGAACCCGGCGCATTGCAGGCGCGGACGCGCTGTCCAACAACTCAACGGACACGTTCAACTCGAGCAACGACAACAACCTCCTGCTGTCCACTCCGCCCCCGGCTCACAACGGCAAGTCCAATCAAGGCACCGGGTAAGTTTTTTTTGTATATATATATATATATATATATATATATATATATATATATATATATATATATATATATATATATATATATATATATATATATATATATATATATATATATATATATATATATATATATATATATATATATATATATATATATATATATATATATATATATATATATATATATATATATATATATATATATATATATATATATATATGAAATTTCGAGTACATATGCGTTAGGTCTGCAAATCGGACAGCATCTATTTTTCATCCCCCTGAACGTTAACTGTGGTCGATTCCTAAATTTATTTTTTAGACCTTTTTTTCTGATAGCAGCATGTCTGATGACAGCATACAAACGTAAATTTTCATCCCTCTACGATTAACCCCCATATTTCTTGAGTGGCAAAACAACGTTTGCGGGGTCAACTAAGTATATATCAACTAAGTATATATTGCAAAGACCGTGACAAGAGTTTTATATATTAAATAATTACTGTCTCTACGACGTTTGGATTTAATCCTTCCGCTTTTGATACATTTATGTATATACTACATTCATTTAATTTTATACATGTCTATTATTTTGTAACCTTTCCTTTGTTTTTCTTTTTTGTGTGGTGTACCATAAAGTGTAAATAAATAAATAAGTAAAATAATTACATAATTTATTAAAGTAATATACGAGTATATTTGAGTGAAAAAGGAAAAAAGCGACCAAAATTTAGCTAAAAATAAATAAAAGACGAATTCATTCGTAGCTGGATTGAGGTTTCCTTTCCTTCATTTACATTGGTCGTCTTAAGAAAAAAAAAAACAGAAAAAAGAGAACAACTAACTTGCTCCTAGACAAATATCGCGGCCGCTACCCTCGGACGGAAGGAAACCATACGAATGACGAGTTCCTTTCCCGCTTGGGACAATATTTGTGTGATGAATGGTCTGTGTGTTTGTCCGATTCGAGCCATCTCTACTCTGTATATCATACACTAGTTGCCTGAAAGAAAACTATTAGTAATAAGACCGCACATTGTACTGTTGCTATATTTTAAATTCCTTTCGGTGATTTTTATGTTTGATGTACTATAAAGTTATAGTTTAACTAGCTGCCCTCCGCTGCTTTGCCGGAAGTTTAACACTTAACGCGGAACTCTAATTATGTTTCTTAAATAAAAGTGGCCTATGTTACTCCTTATTACATAAGGTATCTGTCAGTGACAGTCCTGTTAAAATCGGTCCAGCCATTTCAGAGATTAGCCGTTCAATTTTTATTTTAAAAAAATATTTTGGTGTATATACCTTATATATACATGTAAAAGACGGTTATTTCAATATTACAAACAGACACTCCAATTTTATTTATATGTATAGATTAATAATAAGCCTCTCCCGTAAAGGATAGTTTGCTATATGGTTTTTTTGCCCATTGCACCACGACTCATATGACAATGATAAACAACTGTTATTTTTTTTCGTGTCATTTTTCTGTTTTTTTTTATAGGTATTGTCATTATTTTAGTTTCGTCTCTAAGTTTGTTAATTTTTTTCTCATTGCTAATTTTCTCTTCAATTTACTATGTTCGTGCTGAATTATGTGCATGTCTTTCTTTCTTTCTCTCTTTCTCTCTTTCTTTCTATAATCGTCAGGTCGTCGTCACTAGGTCGTGAAAATAGAAAGAGTATTAAATATCGTTTCAATTTGTATATTCACAGAAAGCTCCTGGGCGACCTGTCCAGTAAGAACCCCGTGGTAGGCACCAAGTTGGAGGGACTGCTGCTCAACTCGGATTCGGACAGCGGTGAGTGGATCTCACTTTAGTCGGCACTACTGTGATCCTTAGTCTAATAGTCAGGATAGCCCAGCGGTTGGGTGGTCGGCATTCGAGTCAAGGGATCGGAGTTCAAGCCCAAGGTGGTAGGTTCGTGCTAATCAGTTTTAATAAAACTTATGTACGATTTGTATTGTTGGCTTAGTCATAAAAACGACGACTAGCTCACCGCCTGTGGCGTTGTCTCAAAAAAAATGTCTTCGGTGTATGGTGGATCAACATTACTTTAGGATAGACCTCTGTCTATCCTAAATAACCTAAATACTGGTAATGCAAATATGGTGAATATTTTTTTTTACTCTAATAAATCTACGGGGTATGCTGCGTATACGCCGGTGGATGTTTTTTTTTATCTTCACGCATTTTCCAATACTGGTGTAATCAAAGGTCTAGACGATTCAGTCCTTTCATCTCACAGTTTACCGGAGTGTTATTGGGAAACCGCGACAAGTGATAAGCCTGCACCTTAGTGTCTAAGCAGACGGTAGAAATCATACATGGTTTTAGGGTACATTAGTACAAAACCTATGTACGATTATATTGTATCTTATGGATTTGTACAAACATTTATAAAACTATTATATTAACATTATCGTACAACTCATTAGTATGCGCATTACTCCTGGATATCAAACTCGGGTTTAGTGACTCGTATTCCGATCAATCAAAAACTCGGCTATCGTGCCTTTCCTAGGTTCGTGTTTACTTTATATATTCTTTATAATAACTATATAATATTATTATTATTTTGTTCGCAACAGATTTCGACCCCCGCGCTTTCGAATCTGAACCGGCATCCCGCTTTGCAACGCCTGTCGCTGACAATCCTGTGTCACCAGCGCCACCGCTCTGTAAGGAACTAGTTTTTTATATTATATACATAAATACATAACGGCCTGCAAAAAGTCCACAATTAAAATAACTCCCACATATATACTACTGAGCGTCATCGGTTTGTTTAATTTTAGTATGGTATTATTCGAGATAGTTATCCCGACATGTGTAAGATACGTTAGCCATTTTTTTTACGAAACGAACGACTACCTATTTTCCCTGCTACATCTAGAAAAAATTTATAGACACTTACATAAATACATATGTAGATAGGGACAACAGCTCATACATTTTTCTCATTCCTACGTTAAGCTTAAGCAATTGTAGTATGATGCAGAAACAACGATGTTACCACAAACATCCAGACCCGCGAAAATGTTATGTATAGACATTAACCCGACCGGGAATCGAACCTGGTACAGAGCTGTCAACACCATGAAAACCGGTGTGTACGCCACTCGTCCACGAAGGTCGTCAAAACTCACATTAATTACATAACTACACGTATGAACTAGTTACGTTGGTACTAGCAGTACCGACATAAATAAATAAATATCTTCATGCAATTCCCAACACAGGGGTAGACAAAGGTCTAGTCTAGACAATTAAGTCCCTTTGACCCACCTTAGCCCGAAGATATTTTCGGGACAGCGTGTCATTGAAAAACCCATTGGTACTAGCCTGCCACCTGGGGATCGAACTCGGGTCTCTTGACTCGAAATCCCGACCACCCAACCGCTCGGCTATCGTGACCATTTTTAGTAGAACTGTAACTGACAGTACCGACATGAAAAATATAAACGTTCATTTCCAGTGGCACCGCCGCCGAAAGCATCTAAGCGTCTAACGTCACCGATCCAACAACAGCAGCAGACTCCCACGCAGTCGATGAACGGCAGCGACCTGTTCGGCTCCACTCCATTCTCTATTCCCAACCAGACCGCGCAGCAAACGTCACAAACGTCACCGTTTGCCGCGCAAAACGCTGTCAAACCGAACTACGACATTAGCGATTTCAATCTGCAAACGTCGGTCTTCAACAACGCGAACGCGCCGTTCACGAACGGCCTGACCGGCTACGATCCGTTCGACACGCAGAAGACCGGCAACATATTCGGCAACGGTTACGCGAACGCGTTCAACGGATTCGGCAATCTCAGCGAGAAGCAAACCGTCGAGTTGGACAGCAGTTTCAACGGATTCCTAGACAAAACTATATCGGAGATGAAGGTCGGTCGAGTTTATTTTCTTTTTATTAATTAAATCTGATTGATTTTTTTTTTCTTTTCTTTACAGCCAATCAAAATTCCACGGCTGAACATAGACCTTTTTTTTGTTAATTAAATCTTATTAATTTTCTTTTTCTTTACAGTCAATCATAAATCAGGCTGAACATAGACCTCCATTAAAAGATAGTCATAGAGAGCGGTCCTCAACCATAGACTCCCGGAAACATTGTGTATTGTCATTGAGCAAGTTGCGCTTGTATTAAAGCGCCATCTATGTTCTCAATATTTATAAATTCATATACATGTTTATACGTCCAAACGAACTTTGAACATTAGTGACATAAACACAAAGTTTAATGTCGACGTTACAATCAAGTGTTTAAATGCCCATCACCGCGTAAAGGAAGTATCTTCGAGAAAGATTGTTGCTGGTAATACGGATTGTCGAACTGTTTTATTATTATTTCTTAAGCATTCCGGTTTTATTACAATATTGTCCTTCACCGCTGGGCCCGGAGTAAATTGTTATGAACAATGTAAACGATGTCGGCACTGGGAATAGAACACGATCAGGAACCCATACCATAATGTAAATTTTAGAATAAATAATAAATTATCTGATTTGATTATTAATATTAATATGACACAAACGGAAGCCAGATATATACAGAGAAGTGAAAAAAAAATATTTCCCATTTTTGATAAATAAACGATAATTAAAGTGAAAAATTATCTGTAATTTTAATAATTACAGATAATAATTATAGCTATATTAATAGCGCATTAGAATACACAACTTACTTTCTTTTCACAGGATGGATTCAGCAGGGGGATCAGCTTTGGAAACGAAGATTTTTCAATAGACAATCTGGATCCCCTGAAGAAGAATTAAATTAATATTTGTTTGTTTTATAGAATAGGGAAAACGTTAGACAATAAAAGTCCTCGTCGTAGTTCACATAAATTAGTATAAATAAATGCAATATTTTTCGGTAAAATATTATGAATTAATTATTAAATATTAGTCGTTAAGTATTATGTGAACTGGAACGATGATTTAGTATTTTTTTTAAAGAGTGTGTTGCCATGTTATTGGTTACAAAGGTATTTGCTGAATCCGTGATAGTAGATAATATTAATAATGTATTTCTTACTAAACTAAATGAATCATTATGTATCCTTACTTAGATCTTGTAAGAATCTCGAAAATTATGATAACCAGTAATGTGATATAAACATTACTATATATTTTTTATAATAAGAACATATTGGTGTTATATTTCTAAATTATGCTCAATGTCATTCTAAACATGCTTCATAATGTTTATGTTTATGCAAATAATGAAATCACTTTCCTATCTCCCAAGCACTTCACGCTTTTGCGGTAAATTTTGTAATTAGAATACTATCAAAAATAATCCATAAACAACTTTGATGTTCAATGATTTTAGGGAATAAATTTGAAGTTTACCTCAGATTATTCTGTGATAATTCTTTTCAAGATGAGGGACTTCAAATAATAAACAAAAATTTACTTGAATCTATTCCAAAATGACTGATTAGTGTACATGATGTTCAATTATAAAATATTTTTTTGTATTTGTAAATAAATCTTTTTGAAAGCATATAAATTTGTATACGAATGGCATTGAAGCTTAGGGTCAACACATTCCATGAACGTTTTTATATAAATAACTATTCTTACTCTCGTATTTTGTAAGATAAAATTAAATGTGTACATTATTGCTCTTAAACTGTTGTATTGCTGTCTCATTAGTGGAACTGTTCAGAAATTCCATACACTAATGTTACTATACGGCCAAAAGATATACATAATTGTGTATTTGTAAAAATAAAATTGATGTTTACATTGAGGCGTTTTATTTTTTATGGAAAACAAGCAACTTAAGCAACTTAACTCAACCCATCATTTAAGTATATTACTTACTCGTATCTGTCAATCGGAATCATGAAGCAAAATAATACATCCCTTTTGATAATTTGTAGAATTTACGGGAAACTCCATTAAATATTATAATGGTGGCCGGCAAATGGCGGCATAAAATAAATAAATATCTTCACGCAATTCCCAATACAGGAGTAGACAGAGGTCTAGTCTAGGCAATTATGTCCCTTCGACCCACCTTCCACTGATGATATTTTAGGGACAACGTGACAGGTGGTGAGCCCGACGCCGTCTTTATGTCCAAGCTAACGATAAAATTCCTACATAGGTTTTTTAAAAACCCATTGGTAGGAGCCTTCCACCAGGGGATCGAACTCGGGTCTCTTGACTCGAAATTCCGACCTGGGTGGTCTCTCACCACTCGGCTATCGTGACCTTTAAATAATAAATAGCAATAACAAATAAATACATGTATAGATAGGGACAACATCACAAATTTGTTCCGATCCCAATGTAAGAATCTAAAGCACTTGAGGTATGGGAATCGAAAACAACGAAGGCACCACAAACACGTATGTGTTTAATACGGGTACAGTGACCGTACGGGAATCGAACCCGGGACCTCAAGATGGCGATACCTTAAAAACCAGTGATTACTCCTCTCATTCACAAAGGTCGTCTAATCTCTCTGCTCTCTTAAACTCTCTTAAGAACCAAATATTTTAGTAAGTACTAGACTTTAAATTAGCTGTAAAAAAGGAATCGAAGAATTTGTAACACTTCTAGTGGTGATTATTCTTATGATTATTTTTTATATATATATAATATAAAAAAAGAATAATGATGAAAAACAATGACAACTGCAAAATTATATTATATCGGGCTTAATTCCAATGAAAATAAATATTGAAGATATTTATACTGATTAGTATAATAATCAATATAAATATCTTCACGCAATTCCCAATACAGGGGTAGACAGAGGTCTAGTCTAAACAATTAAGTCCCTTAGACCCATCTTCCACCGAAGATATTTTCGGGACAACGTTACGGGTGGTGAATACTTTTGAAAAATATTGTCAAAGTATAAGGGTTTAATCCAATTCTCTTTCCACGTATGTCGAAATCATCTTTTTCTTTGATCATTATATGTCGTCATATATTAAAGCGAAATGGTTCTAAAAAATTCTACCTACACAAATGAAACCAATAAATGAAAAAATTCTGGTTAAAAAAATTTCGTTAAACGTACATTGGATCACTCCGTTTAAATAGATGAATAACAGATAATTGTTGCATTTTAGATAACATTACAAATCTTAGAATATTGAAATAAAGCCGTAATATCACCTATAGCAACGCTTATAGGCGTTGTGATGATGATGGGTTTCAGTTTAATAATTTAGTTAGAATCTCAGAATTTAACAGTTTTATAATGTTTCCTTTGATACACATAGAAATACTTCTTCTTTTTTGGTTCATGGCCTTAGATTGAACCAAGTGGAAGATTTTTAACGGATTTTTAACGGATAACGGCAAAACGGATCTCAGATTTGAAGAAGTTGACAGATGACAATAACTTGACACTGACAATTGACAAATGAGAATATTGTTTGTTTTTGTTAAAAAAATAGCAGGCGGTGTTTTTATCTTCTCCTAGTTTAATTTCATAGTTGAAAGCAAAAACTGCTTTCGTTTTAATGATTTAATTAATCGTATGCCTAGCAAACCGTTTCAGTATTATTCAGAAAGTTCCTATTGATTGAAAATGGTGGACCTAAGCGGAGGCCAAGATGGGCCTTTGGAGCATGCATTTTCTAATTCTGTGTTTATTCTACCAGGAATTGTTGTAATAAGCCTAACAGGTAACAAACCAATTAAATAGATATTAGTTTTATTTCAAACTTAAACCAAAAAGGATTTGGCGACCTCCGTGAACGAATGGCATTCACACCGGTTTTCATGGTGTCACCAGCTCTAAGGCCCCGAGTTTGATTCCCGGTCGGATTAATGTAGGAAACGTTTTTTCTACATTTTCTTGAGTCTGGATGTTTGTGGTACCTTCATTGTTTCTGATTCCATAATACAAGTGTGTACAATTAAGTATATGGAGAACTTTTTAACAGTAGATGCTTGTGTTGTAATAATAAAATATTTACTTTTATATTATTTGCATAGCAATGCAATATGTAAATAAATACAACCAGAAAAATCACTACTGAATAAAATAGTAAGATGATAAATTGATTATGTATGCCTTGCCCAACAGGGTATATGTATCCATGTAGCATGCAAATCTATTAAATAAAACAATTTAATACATTTCTAAAGCATCCAGAGTTTATAAGTGAAATGAAATACTGATTTAATATGGTAAATTATATACATAAGTTATTAGATTGCATATTTTCTTTGTCTATACTATACTGCATTTTCACAATGAATAAGCACATGAAGGTATTATGATGAGATATTAGTTCCTGGTTTGATCAATTGTGCTGTATTTATTGTTCAAAATTAAGTGTCTTAATTTTTTGTATCAATTGTCACCAGAATCAAATACTACAACTAAATTACTACTACTACTACTACTATATAGTACACAAAATTATTTCCTTCCAGGATAAGATCTTTGTGTTTTTAAGTTTTTATTAGTCTAGTGGTGGTAATCCTGCCTTCAAAGCTTAAGGTTACAGGTGTGAATCCTGCTAGGGACAAACATTTGTGTGATGAATTTGTGTGTCATTTTCACAAGTCATGGAAGTTTATGTATTTATACATATTATGTCCTCACTTTACCTCAATTTTGGGACTTTGTGATTGTTAGTGTAAAAAGTTTTTCAAACTAATAAGAATTATTTAATTTCAATAGAACCATAGTAAAAAATACAGCATAAGAGTATTATTTTAACACATATTTTAATTTATTTTTCACATTTTATTGTAAAATGATATTATTCTATACAAAAATATATCTTGGTATATCAATGTGATCCATACCTCCTCATTTAATGTTATCATTCCAAAGCTTTTATTATATAAATATAATGGCTTCATATTATTATTAATACATATATATTACATATATATTAGTTACTCAGTTTTCAGTGGTAATTTAATGTAAATTTTGTTGCATCGGGAAAGATAAAAGCATATTATTTTGGTGTGGCATTTATATGCACATGTCTTGAACGAATTATTATCAGTAATAAAACTCGAAGTGCAAGTCATGAGTGATATTTATTGGACATTGCTGTGCTAAATAACAAATAAATTTTTTTAACAATCCTAGTCATTAAATTAAAGAGCAAAATATTTTCAAAATTTTAACTGACAGGGGTGGGAGTCGAACCCGCAACCTCAACCATGGTAAAACATTTTTTTTCTTTTATTTAATCACATAAAAGTTCAGCATAACAAATATGCTTTAAAAATCTATAAAATTGCGTAATTCCTTAGTCATTTAATATTTATGCCACATATAAAAAAATATCTTGACACAATTCCCAATACAAGGGTAGACAGAGGTCAAGTCTAGACAATTAAGTCCCTTTGACCCACCTTCCACCGAAGATATTTTCGGGACAACGTGACAGGTGGTGAGCCCGTCGCCGTCTTTATGTCCAAGCCAACAATGAAATTCGTACATAAGTTTTTGAAAAACTCATTGGTACTGCCACCTGGGGATCGAAATTGGGTCTCTCAACTCGAAATTCCGACCACCCAACAACTCGGCTATCGTGACTTTGCCACATCTGTGTAGGATATTATAAATTTTCTTACGGTGTTAGAAGGACATAGGCATATTAGTAAAAATAACCTGGCAGAAAGGCTGTACTACACACTAATTAAACAGATTGAAAACCGGAATGTGTAGATTTGAATTGTATATGAAATTGTGAAATTCTTATAATATTTATCTGATCACCAGAAAAATATATACATATATTAACATTTTTCATAAAGATGGTTATATAGAAGGTATTATATAGCTTATTATATGATATTCCCTTTGTTCTAAGTTGCTACAAGATGGCGCTGCAGTGTCATACCATTCAACTGTCTGCCATAAAAACTAGTAAACATATATATGGGCAAACACATATATATATATATTTGTATAATTATTTTACTGACCTAGTTACCCTCTAGTTGGTAATCTCATTTGGTAACTCTGGTACAAAAGGCTTAATTTTGACAATTAAATCTTTCCATGTCCAAGTTTTGACTACCTCCAGGGTCGAGTGCCGTATACACTGGTTTTCATAGTGTTGCCAGCAGAAATCTCGGATTTGATTCCCGTTAAGGAAACCACTTTTTCTACATTGTCTCGGAAGGTACGATAAATACCCAGAAGTTTATGGTACCTTCGTTGTTTTGATTCCCAAGCTAGAACACAGGTGCTTTAGCTACTTACTTTGGGATCATAGCAATGTATATGATGTTTTCATTATGTTTGTATGTATATACATGGTCAAGTGCCGGTCGATATGAGGTTAGTGTGACCGTAGCTTGCCCACCAATGGTGGGCAAAGAAGTTCCGTCATGGCAAACTTTAATTGGCAGAGAGGACACGCCCCAGGTGCAAGCCCCGACGTGTCTTTGTCGTGCCCACTTCCGATGCGTTTTGATTAACTGTTGTGTTTACGTATGTTAACAGGTCCTAATTTTTTTAAACATAACTTCACTTGGAAATCGCTTGTAACTAGTTACTTGTGCCATACAGCTGTACAGCGTGTTACTCCACGTATCGATACACGTATTATTTAGTTTATTATGCTACTTAGATAATGGATAAGGTTCGCGCTGTTGATAGCCCAGCTGTACGCGTTTAAATATTTTTCGTAAAAGACGTCGCATCTGTGTCCATATTATTATAAAAGAATATATATAGTGCGGTAATATAAATTTATTTCATCGGTGAGTTGTCGGAGGGCTGATTTTATATTCTTTTTAATGCTTTTTGTTAATTTACACATTTTTTTATTATATGTCAAATGCACACTGTATATAAATTATTGTAAAAAATTAAATGTTCTAAATAAGTAAAATAAATTAATAAAAAAAGTTCAACATGTTAAATGCTATTTTGTAATTGACAAATTAAAATTTCTCATGTGACGTAAAAAGTTTTAAAGATTTATAAAAAAAGTTATCTAAAATTTAGCCTGAGCGTTCATATACTATCATTTTGCCGTTTGATTTTTGTAACAAATTCTGAAATTGTATTTCATAAATGTCTACAAAATAAAGGTTGTTAAATGATTTATTTAGCACATAATGAATTTTCACGCTTACCCAATACCGGTATAATCCGAGGTTCAGACAATTCATTTGTGCATTTGACTAGATCCGTACTTATACTATAAATTCTCTCTTAGTTAGCCCTTTCGTTACGTAAATCGGAAACTAAAAATGGGCGACGTCGAAATTGAAAATCTGAACAAGATCGAAGACATGTTGAATAGCGTGGACGGACAATCGCCGTCGCGTAAGGAGCTCCTCGATATGCTCGAAGACTCCGAGATGGACCCTGAACTGAGGGAGAATCTGAGGAGCATGCTGTCCGGAAACGTTCCCCAGCTTTTCGGTGGTTACGGCGGCGGTACTTGGCTCGGGATCGTTTTTGTTATAGTCATCTTTTCCGTCCTTCGTAAGTGTATTTAGCCTTCCATGTAATCTGACTGCAAATATTTTTTCGATTCATACATTTCACAATACTACACATCTACGCCTACACTCCACTGCACTAAACTCCTTCTTCTTTACAGCCTATCAAGAGTCCACTGCTGAACACAGGCCTCCTCTAAAACTTTTCACAGTGAACGGTCCCCAGCCACCTGCATCCATAGACTTCCCGCAATATTTTGCAAGTGGTCGCTCCATCTCGTGGGGGGTCGTCCTACACAGCGTTTGCCTGTACGAGGTTGCCACTCGAGAACCTTTCTTGTACAACAATATAAAATCATTAAACACTACACACCAACACTCTGACAATACAAGGTGTAGACAATTTAATCCTTTCGACCGACATTTCACCGGAGCTTATTAGGAACAACATCAAAGAGTCGCCGTCTTAGCGTCAAAGCCACAATACTTTTATAGATACATTTTTATATAAACAGCCACGAGTCGAGTACACACATTCATATTCATCACACAAATGTTACCGCAACGCTTAGCTCCGATGGATATCATCTAGCATATCGGGTCGGAAAACTAAAAAAAAAGTTAACATCTATATACGTTTCTAGATATATTACTTATCTATATTTATAACACATATACAACCATGAAAATATATCAATATCGTATAAGCCGAGAAGGATTCGCACACAGATTCGAACATGTACATCCGATTTTATGAATAAAGGCCAATTATTAAGAATAAGAAATTTTTAATAATTATGAAGCTTTTAAAATGTCATTGCAAATTTATATTTAGTCACGATAGCCGAGTGGTTGGGTGGTCGGAATTTCGAGTCAAGAGACCCGAGTTTGATCACAGGTGGCCGGCTCGTACCTATGGGTTTTTTAAAAACTTATATGCGAATTAGGGGACGAGGTAATGAATAATTTGATTTGATATGTGCCTGTCAAGTGTTCGTAATAATATCGTTAGCCACTTGGAACTTGACACGGCACATATTTCTTTTATTTTCAAATATGGAAACCATATCATCTGTTTCAACAAAACTAAATAAACATTTTATTTAATGTAAAAGATGTTTGCTGAACATGACTAATTTCTAGGAATCTCCTATTTTGAGTATATAAGTTTATATAGGAAATTACAAGATAAAGTTTGGAAAATTCCGATAATGTATTAACACAAAATAAATCGTGTAATATAATAACAGTTTTTATTTAAATAAAGCACGTCAATATACGATAATAGGCTATTGATTTTAAATAGTAAAGCGGTTTATCGAATTTTGCAGCTAATAAAAAGACGCGGTTTCGATATTTTACTTTTTTCGAGATTTATCGGACAACCACGTAAAATTGTTTTGAAATAGTTTTTTTTCGAACCTCAGAATACGTAACAAGAAACTTTCTGTATTCTGAGTTTAAAAGCAATATAACATGATTTTTTAGAAAATGTAAGATGGATTTATAAGTATTTTTTAAGTATTTTGATGTGTGGTTACCCATATCGTATAAGTGCAATATTAGAGGAATATTAGGTTACGTTAGAGACATTTAAGACCACAGAATTGCATGGCCCTGACATTTCAAGAGTAAAGCATTACCGCAACCGCCTCGCGTTAATCGGCATTCAAAACAAAACTTAAAAAATATTGCAAAAAAAAATTATAATCAGTTACCACAGTAAAATTGAAAAATTTCTATCAGGGAATTCCTAAAGGAATTAACTCCGCCCTTTGTTGCCTGTACTGTTAAGGTTAAGCATAAAGGTTTAAATAAATAAAAAGAGCCAATAAGCTCTAAGCATGGGCTCTGTCGTATCAATATCAAAGAAGAGCCTTACATTTACGCTAACGACATCTTTGTCGTAATTCGCAAATAACGTTTAGAAATTCAAGTTTTAATCTATAGTATTAATTTATGAGCAGACATACAGACAACACCCAATGGTCAAATGACACCCACAGGAAGAATCCCGTAGGTATTCCCGTAGTTTACGCAGATAACAAGTGGCAAACCTACATTTTGGAAATCATATTAAACGACTTGTCCTATATTGGTATCAAATCTCATTTTCAGTTATCCGTATAACATAAATTCTTTATGGATAAAAGCGTTTATAAATAATTTAATATATGTTATTAATCGTTTTGTTATCTTCGTTAATTTTGCTTACATAACATTGATTAAAATGAAAATCGGTGAATTCGACACGTAGCCTAAAATTGCGTAAACAATTTTATTGATAAAAAATATTCATGTGATAATTACGTATTTTTAAAGAAGACATAAAATGCCACTGGAATTTTAATTTGACGAAATATTACATTTGCTTATTTAGATCAACTATATGTATCGCCCATATACATAACTAGCTACTGATCTCTAGATCCTAACTGTATAATATAGCTTGATCGTCTCTGTTTAAATTGTAATCTAACCTACATAAAAAGAGATAAGTTTAAAGTAACTGGTATCTCATATAGCAATAGCTTACTAATATTGATAGCGATTACTTGTTTATCAATTTGGTTGAGATACGTAATTAAGCCTGCGACAACATTGTGTTGCATTATTGAAGATAAATCAGTGTCCTTCGCCAAATGAAACAGTTTATCTAAAGGTGTTGACTTAGTAACGTGTGGTGAGTTTTATTGATTTTTAATCTATTTGTCATTATTTTAATTAGGTAATTTTTTTTCTGTACCTGTCTTTTGTTTTGGCTGTACTATATTTCATAATTACTGTTATTAACATGGAACTACTGTTTTGCGACCTAGTTTAAAACAAATAAATCCAAATTAATAATTTAATTATACTTTACCTTATTTTTTAATGATAAAATTAATTGTATTTTTTACCTACCTGCGATACATTTTTTTACGCACTTACTCTCTTTTGAAGTACTTACTAGTAATACGCCTGCCACACATTAGGGTTGACAGAGCGCAGACATTACGAATTTCTATTCTGCAGGGTCAGTGTTGAAAAATAAAATTCCGTCACTAATTTTTGCCTTTTCAGAAGATAGAATTTATTAATTTTAATGCCTTAGTCGGTTTATGCGATACAACAATTACAAAAAAAATATTATATTTTGCACACCGTTCTTGCAGTAGAATGTAATGGTTAAATGTAAAGATTAAAGACCTTAATTGTGTACCTACATTCGCGCAAATAAACATATTATTATTATTAACAATGCGATAGCCGGTGCTCCTAACACTATTACCACATACATATTATCGGATATCATATTACTCCTGGCCACGGAACACAATCTTCATCTTTATTAAATAATGTAATTTATTAAGAGCAAATAATTCAGAAACTTTCACAGTATTGGAATTTTTACTTTCTATTAACACTTTATATTCTAGTCACAATAACGAACCTGTAGTTAATTGTTATTAACTTAAATTTGACTGAAAAATATTTTGAACTATACCAAAATATAATAAATCTAATTTGTCCCTGTTATCCTCCTTTATCAATTTTTTTGATTCAGATTGATACCGTCCGGCTTGAAAAGGCTTATGTTATCTTCTTTTATGATAACCTGTTTACTTGTGGCAATTACAAAGTATTCTTTAATATCTATAGAAAAGGTTAATCAATTCTGTACTTTCATAACAGTTGCAAGAAAATTAAAAGTGGTTAATAATATTGGCAAAGATAATATATATATAGTATCAGTCAAGAGAAATTTAAGATATCACGAGCATTATATATTTTGCTACAACGGTCTAATGATCATTGACCCTCATTATCTCTCAAGTTTCCGGCCTTGCGCCATTGTTGTAAAGAACTATTGTTTTAAAACAGTAATTATAAAATATAGCTATTATTCGTTAAACATATTAACGCACATTACTATTTAACGCTTTTTTTTTCTGTGCGAAAAAAGAACATGGCGGAGGAAGAATCAGCTGGTATTGGCGCGCAAATCGGCAGCGCCATTACTGGTAAATTGACAGACTCTATCAGAAACATGGACGTGTTGGGCATGCTACAGAATATTGTTGCTATGACACCAGAGGACGAAGAATCCGAAGAAATTCGGGAGAAACTGCAGGGAGTGCTAAGACAGTACAATGAAATGGGGGAAAATGAAAAGGTTCAATTTGCGGCACAATTAAAGGAAGCTTTAGCAACGAAATTGCAAATGAAATTACAGGAAACTCCATTTAATATAACCGGATTGGATGAAGCTATACATAGGGCTATTATGCTTAAACTTATACTTGTTGGAATCGGCGCGTTAATATTACTTATACTTATTGGTACGTTTTTATTTTATTTTAAAATGGCTGCGCTCCGCGGCTTTGCTCGCGGTTAAAAGTTAACGTGAGACCCTCTATTTTTTTTTTCAAAGTAATTTCTGAGATACTCCTTATAACATCAGGTTTCAGCTAGTGAAAGACCAGTTAAAATTGGTTCTTTCGCTTTAGAGATTAGCAGGAACAAACAGACAGGCTGACAGATAACATTTTTATGTTTCCATAGCAATGAGTTCGTTTCTATAATGTGGTTCATAAATAAAAGTTAGATACTTGCTTACATCGCATAATAATATCATACTAAAAATTCTCTGTAGATACGTTACCACTGACCAAGATTTGCTTTCTGAGAAACAGATGGCGCCATAATGCATTTTATATATGAAATTTCTTAGTAACACCTATCTACATAGACTTGGGACATAAACTTATCTAAATACAAAAAGTCTGCCAACTCTTTAATCTCCTAAATAAATTCACTAATACAATGTATACATTTATATTTATACACGTTTAAACTAATAAGATGTAGTCGAAGTTGTACTGCTAATGCATTCATTTTCTGGCGCCGTAATAACATAAAACCTCCCTGTGGCATTAGAGTATTGGCAGTAAGAAAAAGCACACGCACTAACAAAATGAATGTAAGATAGTTCACGCCTTAAATTATGACTTTGATAATAGCCACCACAGTGTATTATTGCAACATATACAACGCCCGTTTATTATATATATACATTGCATGGAGCACACGCGCTGTGAGAGGTGGGTGGTCCACGGACTCATCTCATTCGCCCTGACGAAGGACCTCCGACAGGTCCGAAACTGGTCGATACTTACACTGTTTGGATATTATTCTTTTACCACGCGGCTTTTTTCACGACAATTTAAACTTAAAATTACTATTTGAATCTGTAGTATTTATATAATAATGAAACTGGTTTTACCTTCATCCTGCAACGCAATGAGTTCTCCTTTAGTTTTAATTGTTAACTAACACTAAAAAATAAATAGTGAAATTAATGTAATATACGTATTATAACATCGGCGGCAATTTCGATATAATCTGTGGTTAAAGAGAGTGCAGACTCTAGTTTAGTTTTATAAATGCCTACATAGATAGGTACAACATAACATCCATTGCTCTGCTCCCAAAGTAAATCACTTACCCATTTGCATTATGGAGTCAAAAACAACGAACTTATAAAATATAAAAATAATTATTTACATTGTCTCGACCGGGAATCGAACCCCGGTATCCCAGAACTGGCGAACTCAATGAAAACCGGTGTGTCCATTCCAACTCGGAGGTGGTCATCGCTGTGATATATTGATTTCGTATTTATTGTAATTAGTTATCAGCATATATGTTATATTGTTAACTTACTAATAGGTAAATTTTTTCCTTAGTCGCTAAGGTTAGTTATCTTAAAGAGATCGCTGTTTAGCGACAAAGTCGCCTTACAGTGTCTATGCAAAGTAGTTATATCTTCATCAAATTCAAATCCGTGTGGCATAACATGTATGACCCCTTTTGATAATGTGGCAGCAATTTACCTTTTTGAGGACAGAACAGAGATCGCTTTCACTTCACTTTACCTCTTCTACCTCAATAGAACAAAAAGAGTAAAATAGCAGCCTGTAGTGCCTGTAGGTATGCTTTCTTATAAAGTGCGGTGGGAGAGACGAGAGGAGATGAACGTCCGGATATTCGGACGATTACACATGAGATATTAATTTTTATCATTTTCTCAGAAGTGAAGGTATTTTTTTTGTTATAACCTCTTTTGACAGTGAATAGAAGGTACTCTCTCACTATTTTCTCCCATCTACGTCTCGGAGACTATGTCGGAGTCCATTAATCTCATAATGTTATTGTTGGCAAAATAATTCACTAACGTGGCTAAATGTTCCACTAAAAAAAACTTTTAGGGTGCGGACTACGAAACAAAACGTTGCAGGTTCGGGCCCGCCATTCGACTATTGTCGTAAACCAACAAGCATTGCAGCTTTGTTGGAGTGGTTAACGGAAATACTAGTAATGTTATTTGGCATTGCTTGTATTCTTTTTTAATATTTTTGGGTAATCAAAGGCCTGTTTTTAAGAATTTTAAGCAAATTTAATATTCATTTTTATCTTTCAGTATTCTTCGGGTACAAACTTTATAAATCAATAAAGGACAAAGAGAAGAAGAGAGAGGAGAAAAAGAAAGCGAAACAGATGAAGAAGAAGAAATGATTGACTATAATACGAACAAACGAGCATTGTGCAACTTAAGGGAATTTTATCTACTTGTCTAGAATATTATGCGTGATAATACCTTAGGACAATAGTTATTAATAAATACAAAGCGATATAAGTACATGAAGATTTTATGTTTATCAAATTCTTTAAAAAATTTTGACAAACTTGAAACTTATAAATGGTATGGTAAAGCAGCAAGTGCTAGATTATTTTACATTAGGTTTTATGAAATTATATATCTCTTGTAGCACTTTTCAGTCTCTCTCTCTCTCTCTCAATGAAACTTTGATGTCGAAAGACGATGAAAAAGGAATATTGGCCATTTTCTATGCGAGTTATTATTTATCTAAATTCGGCTTTTATACGCATTGTGGAACTAATATAGAACTGGCAAGTCCATGCCAACCAGCTTAAACTAGTTATAAATTAAATTTTGCACACGATCCTAATATATTTAATTTAGTCAAGACTTGCCAAATGTTTGTCATAAAAGTGTAACCAACAAAGTGTTATTAAATATTTTCTATAAGTAAGTTCTATTTAATTAAAACCGCGTTTTAATATTCACGCATAATGTTTTAGGCAATGGGCCTAAATGATGACTGAATAAAAAAAAACTTATTTAAATTACGAAAAAACATATTTATATATGTAGTTTTACTTCTAATTTATTTTTCCTTGCGAATATATTATAAAAATATATGTAAATGTGTTAAATTTATGTTCAATGTTATTTTTCTTATCCAAGTAATAATATCAGTTTGCGACCAAAATTTTATTTTATTTTATAACTTAATTACGCAAGCGATACAGATAGTTAATATATTTAAGTACAAAAGATACATGCACAATATTTGAAAATGACTGAATATTTCATTATTTGATTCCTTTGTTCCTTATTATACAAACATGTTCCTTCTTCTACTATGTAATATAACTTTGTAAAGAATGCCAAATAATACTAATAATTTATATTTTGTTACGTTTATATACCTAGTGTTTTAATTACATTCCCTATATCTAGTTGTTTTGTTTGAAAATATATTTATGTTTAATACTCGTTTGGTTTTATTTTTCCCCAAAACTATTTATTTTAGTGCGAATGAAAAGCGACAACAACCTCCCGAAGGTAACTATAAACCATTTAAAAGGCAGTTTCTGATGTTTCATCAACCCGAATAACGAATATGTTCATAATCACCCTGACTTCAACCTTTTAAACCGGAAGACATAGTTCTTATGCTGCTAATTATCGACATAAATGGTAAGAGCGTGGTGTTCCCTTCTGGAGTGGTATTCTGACTTCTAGACAAAAAGAGTACCACCGCCACATCCATTACTTTTTATTTAAATTGATAGAACCGATTAATGGAATTTTATCCGGAAACAGTTAATAATGGTGCCTTAGCTTTTCAGTCAAAAATAGGATCTAGAGTGTGTGAAGGAGAATGCCTGGCAAACTTAACGCAGTGCTAAGTAACGCGAAACATAGGTTTGTCAGAAGCACAAAAACAAACTCAATGCAATAAAAATGTAATTAATAACTTCTTAAAATTTACGCATTTTGGCTGATCGAAATGAAGAAATTTGCAACATTTCAGGTTTATAAGATGATGTTATCACTGACAGTCTGTCAGACCTACATGAGACAAAAAGACTGGCCATGTTAAATAAGATTCTTCGAATATTTCTCCACATTCGAATTTCGTTTGCACATGAGCACAAACGTACTATGCTGTGACGGTACATACACCAAGTTACTTATCTGCCAGTAAAAGTCCATTGTAGAACATAGATTGCCGTAATATAAGGATTTTCTTCAATCGCCACACTGGGCAAGTGGAATGACGATCGCTGTATCAGACACCGGACATAGTACTATCCGTCACCGATATTCTTATGAAAGACCATTTCCTGGAGTGGAGTTTTCACAAACAGCTGTCTGTGGTTTCTCAAGGGATTCACTATGTAGTGAGTATGAGTAGTATATATATGACATTTGCAAATGAAGTAATTATTATCAACTCCATCAAATATTTATATATTTTTGGCGCAAGGATAATCTGGCCTGGTTTGTCAGGTAAAGTGGCATTTTTTTTCATACTAGTCTACCACGTGGAGATCGGGCTTTAACTAGGTATTCAGATTTCGTTGAATCAATCAGGCAATTGCGACGTCCTTTTCATAGCATAACCCCTTATCGCCCCAGTTATCTCCGTGCTTGATGTCATAGGTCACGCACTTTCAGACATTTCATGAGTAAACAGTTCGTGAATAAGTGAGCTTTCGATTTTATAGATACAGATTGCATATAAAGTGTTCATATTTGAGCATATAAGGCATTAAGGTTTCAGGGTTAACGAATTGAAAGACAATTTAGGAGAGAATGCTTTTATTCATCATTACAACTATATTTACAATAATTAACATTCTTCCTGCTGATTTTTTAGAAAAATAAATTCAGAACGAATATCTTTGGGAATTTTATGATCGCAAACGGGACAAGGCTGCCGCACATCATGAGTATTCCACAAACACAGTTGTCATATCGCAAACAAGAACACGGTTCATATAGAAGGCGAAGTATACCAGCTGTAGTATGAAGCTATTCCAGAATTACCTATATCCGTATAATAAAAGCCATTGCACGCAATACTTATTCGACATCCCAATATAAATTTCAACAATCAGTTTATATGTGATAATACGTTTTAAAAATCTATAATCGATTTATTTCACAAGCTTCCATGGACAATATTAAAACGTGAACCACGTCAGATTAACTAACTACACATCCATCTTGATATTAGGCCTTATATTAATAAATTCCACCGCAAGTAATATTTAGATAGTTGACTTTATAGCAACTATAGTAACGATTATGACAATCGATAATTAATCACGTACGTGAAGACATACTGGATTATGAATTTAGAAAAAAGTTCTACCTCCTGCAATCACCAATTCCCACTCGTGACTGTGGAAAAGTAAATTGTAGGTAGAAGCGTAGTTACCAAAATATACCACGCGAATTTAATAACTTTATTCATGTCTAACTGACGGTGCGACAACCTAGAAGAACTTTAAAGTAAAAATTCGCTACTTAAATGTATTTAAAAAAAGTCTATGCATCATCCCGACATCACGAATTTTCTGATGCAGCGTATAAGTAAAATAAAGTTAAACAAAAGTTATAGTGTTAAGTTATAGTGGATACAAAGTTTCTTACCTAAGTGATAGACTTAAAACTTTGTATATAATCCCTAGTGTTAATACAAATCATAATTTAGCAACTTAAATCCGGAGAAAAATCCGGCAAAGTGCATTTCCTTCAATGAACTTCACTTTCCACTTCCTATGAAATGTTGAGTAGTCAAATAATATACCTAGAACTACAATCGCCGATAAACATTTTAGAAGAAAATTGTTTATAATTTCCATTTTCATTGCAATTTCTATTCTCTCATATTAATATAACTGCAGTACCAACCAACGCAGGAATAATCGCTTATACTATTGTATTGAACAAAATGTGGCAATAAAAAGATAAGTGAAGCAGATGCAAGAGTCGACTAAGAATGGAACTTGGTAAAAAAAAATATTAATAACTTTTTAGCTAAACATGTGCTTTAAAAGTAAAGCCAGCGAGAAGCTCGTTTACACAAGTCTTAGGATACATATTTTTTTAAATTCATACATTGGAAATATTCTATAAGAATCCCTTCTTAAATATGTGCGAGGGTTACAATTTGAACGCTATATACCTAGCTAGGGATAACGAAAGCGATTCAAAAATACAATATAAAATAATTTTATACTATAATACGTGTTGGCATTATTATGTAATATATATGTTTTGTTAAATGCACATTATATATTAGAGAAGAGTTAAATATTTCACATTTCTTTTATGTTTTTATAGATTTAAATACGTATCTAGATTGTAGTCAATACATAAGATAATTATTACGCACATACTAAGTTCTTTGAATTATGCCCGGGTAAGACATTTGTAGAAAAAAATTAAAGACTCAGATCCGACAAATTTGAGCACGACTGAAATTAATTATTTATCTCGTAGTGGTGAATGTTGATAAAAAAAACTTAATAGACAAATATATTATTCATTTAAGGCTGGCATCACTAAAAAGGAAACATCCCTACTGTCCCATTAATTTTTAAATATAATATTAACAAATGACCTAAGACTGGCCAGTAAATCGGGTTTGTACACGAAGAGTATTAAAGAAATTACTGGAAAATGATGCTCAAGTGCTGCACATTTTTAATAATCTGTTCGAAATTCAAATAAGAAATAATACCCGCTTCTCAGAGATATTTAAATAGAATTTTGTAGAAGGTACAGTATTTTTTTAACTGCAGTAAAAATAAGACAGGGCTTCTGATAGCCCCACACCCCAGATGACGACTCATTCTTAAAAAAAGAAAAATAAATACGCACATATAACAATACTAGTTAAACAACCATTATTTACCTGACATCAAAAGATAATAGTATCACAATTTTCATTAAGAAACTTGGCCGACATTCCTTTCTATGTAGTATGAAGCTATTCCAGAATTACCTATATCCGTATAATAAAATCCATTTCACGCAATACTTATTCGACATCCAAGCTAACTAGCTTCACTCTTTTTCTATTTCGACTCGACGCAAATTTTAAACTGACTACCCGAGGAAACAACGTTACAGTTGTTTTTGTTTTTGTTTTTTTTTCAAAACTTTCTAGTTCAATTAACAAGATGTAAAACCTAGATAAATGATAAAGGGATAATCATAGAACATGTCTGAGGGAGTAAAAATGGAGCTTATCAATTGCGGCAATTACTCTCAATCTTTTTACAAAAATATATACAACCTTAAAACTAACCTAAACGAACGTAACGAGCTCCTATAGTAAGTCCATGTTAAAAATTAACTTAAATGATGGAAAAATTTAACTATGTTCGTAATAATAAGTTCAAATAAACAATATTTGTTTCCTTATTGGTCTTGCAAACTTAAAGACAATTTTGTTCTGTGATCACTTATAAAATTATTTATATTTAGTTTTAACGCCTAACAGACTGTTTATGTTTCATAAGAATCGTCCGTACCAAAGTTCGATTTTTATCTAAGCGAAAATCAATAATTATTCTACTAAATGTAATTTGCAGTGAACAACTTACTAGAGAGAAATAACTCTACTAAGATTGTACCACAGCAGGAAACTAGAATATACTTAATACTTAAAATGTTTCTTTTTTTTTATTATTTGAAATTTTTATCAGGCAATTTTCAGTGCTAAAGATAAATTTTAACACGCATCACATTAAAATTCAAAAATAAACTCAAAGTCTTCCATCCGAATTTTACACGTAAAAAAGAAATTGTTACCATCAAAAATTACAAAATTATCGTTAAATAAATAACAACTACTGTAAAAATGACAAAACGAATCGCTAGCTAAACGTCAAATTCCGTCGCTACGACGCGTAAGGATGTGTGAAACATACTATAATCCAGACGCGTCCATTTGCTAAAAATGTCTTACATAACCCATACGGTGACGCTGACATCAAAACTGCAGTGAACCAACTGTGCGAGTTTTATTATTTTTAACATATTTTTTTTAATCGCATTCCGATTCACCGCAAATGTTTCAATAGCTAAACTAACACTAATAAGGGAAAACATACGATAAATCAAATGTTTCGTTGAAATAAATAGTAGGCTAGGTCTCTCCGCTCGTCAAACTTCTAACCCTTACCTCGATCTATTAAACTATCAAGAGAAATGCTGTTCTGTTATTTAAGCCATTAAAAGTCAATGAGGCTAACATTTTAAACCCTAATGCTATAATTACATTACTCAGTTTTGTTTACTAGCGTTCCTGCGAAAACATTGCTGCGTTCAGGCAAAATACGGTACGATTTTGGCTCAAGGCTTAACAAATATATAGTTTACATTACAAAAGTAATTTTTACTTATATTACTATTAATTATTGCTTGCATATATATGTTTAATTCTTTAAAGTATCTTAGTATGAATGATATATCAGTCCCAGAAAGCTGGTTCAAATGGATAAGGCAAGTATTAATGAATTGTATTATTTTATTCTTTTACACTATACATAACTAATTCGAAATAGCTCATAGCATCGATAAACAACTAAATTTGTACTGTAGAAACAAAAAATGGTTTAATTTTTAAACGTTTCTCTTGCTCCTTGTTAATTACATAATGTTCACAGAGTATAACATGTTATATATAACAATAGATAACAAATGAGCAAGAAAGATTTAATGCTGTTACGTAATCAACGATATATTCTCTGTGTATGTATAAATATTCTTGGGCTCGACGGATTTGAATATTTTTTGTACTCCATACTATCAATTGAAATTAGTAATTTTGAATGGGAATACAGTAAACACCATCAATAAGTGAGACCTCGAGGCACAGCTAGTAAGTAATAGAATAAATTATGTGCCGCAAACTGATGGCACGTGTGTGCAGGTTTATTTAAAGTGACGTAGACACGGAATATATAATATTATGGCTGTGTCAATATGGATTCAAATGATATCAAGATTACCTAATATATTATAGGAAATAATACAAGGGACATCAGTCATAGTAGTGAGTACGGTTTACATTTGATTATTTACCTTACAATGACAATGTAGTCTAAATAAACAAAAATCGTATTTTGGTTTTATGTAATAAACGTGTCTTTCGATTAAATTAAAGACAAATAATCATATATACAATTAGGTAAAACAATCTGTCATCAATAATTATAATTTAAAGTATTTACATAGTCAATACACATTCTATAACAGTATTTTTTTTTATTTTACACAAGTTTAAAAGTTGATTTCAATTATCTCTACTATTCAGAAGTCCTATATTAAATAAAATAAAACTATTTGTTAGTTATATATACAAAAAGCTGAACTTGTACCGTAAGCGATAATTTGGTGTTAAATCATCAATTTTGTTGTTATAGGTTCCTTTAACTGTGGGACACACAGCCTTCATTTATGAGTAATCATAAACACTTGGTGCAATAACGTGCATGGGCGTAACTAAGACTGTAAATGTTTTAAGAGGTTTCTGGTATTTAAGACGCAGGCTTTTCCAAATTACCCAATTAATATATCAAATTTCAACTGACAGAACAAGCTCCGTCTTAAATGTCACCATCATTGATGTGCCCAGTTTTAAGTAGGCTTTCAAGATGGCGACCATCCAGAACATTCCCTCTTCTTAACCACGCCCACTAACATCGTGAAAGGCATGGTAAAGATCGTCCCAAAGCGTTCAAAACGGTGCAGTAAAAACACCATCAAACACTCACAGAGATATTATAGACATGTATATTGTCAAATACATTTAAAATACCAACATTACAATAGGCTACACGTTACTGTAGTTCAGATGTATTACAATATCCGGCACAGTCTATAACACCTCTATGGACACAACAAGCGAGCCAAAACCGTCCGTTTGACGAAAGAAAAAAAAATCAGAGAACTGAAAAAAAATCATTATTACACTACACTAGTGAGGTCCGTAAGTTGTTGTTGAGGAACGGCGACACACGTAGCGCTATGGCGGCGGCGGGAGTGACGTCACTTGCCCGCGTGCCCGTTCCCCAGGGTTGGCTCGATGACCTGCAATACGAGCGACGTAGTAAGCGCACAGCCGTGTGTCGTCGTTCCCAATGAGGCTGGAAGGACTGACACGGGGCGGTGGTGTTCTTTTTAATTTTTTTTTTTTTTTAGGCAAACGTTCGACGGCCAGCTTTGTAACTGGCAACTTTTAAATTTAATACGTTTCGAATCAACCACCGCCCCGCGTTTCATATTTACATTCGCAGCTCAGATTGGTTATTTAATTGAAAATTTAGTTTAATTGAATCCCTCAAACGCAATCCAAACTGCAAAGTTAACCCGCCACCAGTTTTGATAAGCATAGACCCAGGTATTATAATGATTGCAATCCATTTAAAAACGTCATTCCAAATTTGAAAATATTCTTTAACTATTTCGAGTATTTGGAAAGGTAGTCTTATAGCCCCAAAAGGTCACGATATACACAGCTGCGCGCAAGCTATCATCTAGCTGTTATACACTGTACATTAAAGTAAATAATTACACTCTGAATGAAAAGAAACACGAAATCATCACAGGCACAATAAACAGCGACATACAAAAAAGGATTACTTTTTTTTTACGTTACTTTATAAAAAAATAACAGCTAAACATTAGCAGAGATTAAATGTAAAATCAGTGCTGTATTTTACAAACCACGTTAAGATAAATGTTGTAAAGCAACGTTCACACATGCAATACACCAAGGTAACTAGTAAGTGTACCATAGTTCAGTTCACATTTGCTAAGCCACAACTGAAATTGTGTGTAACACCGTATATAATTTCAGTAGTGATTTCAAAAAAAAAAAAAATACAGTAAAAGCTCTAAACATTTTTTACACTGCAATATTAAAATTATAAGTAGTGGAAGAAAAATTCTCAATTGAATGTATAACTTTTATTTTAACAATTCATATTAAGGACTAAAGTCAGCAATTCAAAGTCAAATTAATGTAACAACTCTCGGCGGACAAAATTTAAAAACACATTACAAATTAAAAAAATATACAAACTAACATTTTAGTCAATGATTACAGTCGCATATGAAATAAATCTTAGAATATAGATACTGTGGATACATCTGTTAAAGATATGCAGATGATGCGTGTATGAAATATCTTATTTCCAAAGTCTTGTACGCCCTTGTTTCTGCATTGCAAGAATATCGACGTAACTAAAATTTTATTAGAAAAGAAGAAATATATAAACAGGGATAGATAATATAAAGTGAATATCAAATTGAGTTTTGTTATTAGAGTACTTTAAGAGAAATTAAGTGATTCGAAAAGGGTAAAGTCTTAGTTTCAAGATAAGAATGGCCTTTAACATCGGCATAGTAGTTATTTTCTTTACAGTATACATTAGTAGAGCTGGCACAAGTGTATGTTATCTAGTACTACTCACAAAGTACCAATTTTTTTTTACTCCCAAAATTGACAGACAATTTTTTTAGAATTATGTCTGCTTTCGAGTTCAATAAAGTTAAATAAATATATTGTATAATATATATATATATATATATATATATATATATATATATATATATATATATATATATATATATATATATATATATATATATATATATATATATACATATATATATATATATATATATATATATATATATATATATATATATATATATATATATATATATATACATATATATATATATATATATATATATATATATATATATATATATATATATATATATATATATATACATATATATATATATATATATCTTGCAGATTGTATATCCTAAACAATAGTGAATGGTAGATATCAAAATGAAATTAATAGGTAATAGGCATAAATAACGCGAATTGCGACTAAAGTTGAAATTAGCGAATTTTCTTATACTGTGGAGAAGTAAAAATGATTCACTTCTTTCCTCTTAGGACATGACGTCAGAGTGAGAAAAGCCTTGAAAATTAAAGTTATATATCTAATCTATATGGTGTAACTCGTGTCATTAAAAGAATCATAAAAGGCGAAAACTATTTATGTAAGTATGGACTGCAAATATTTTGTGTTTTTGTCACTATCAAATCTACTTTTAATTAACAAATATTATATTGTGTAATGAGATTAATTTAAACTAGTTTTAATGTTGTTAAATTAGGTTAAAAAGTAAATAAAAATAGCTTTAAATGCAATATGTTTATTAAAAAAATATTAAGCTATTTGGGTCTTCCCCAGATATGTTAGAGTCCTATCTATTATATATAATCATTGCTTGAAAGTACTCGGATACCGAGAGATGCGTGTATGAAGATAATTATGAATTTGAAAGAAGCGTGTATGAAGATAAGTATGTATCTCGTGACGCTTAGCGATCTGTTGTATCTGGTTACCCCGTCCAGGACTGTTTATGAAGATAGTTTAATTATTTATTTAATCATTTGACAGTCTCAATGCTATATCGGTATATGATGATGCAGGAAGTACAGTGGTTAAAGTATTTTACATCATTACATGTAATTGCGTCACTTCGCCAAACTTCTTACGGATAATTTTAACTAAAACTTTAACAAAATAAACAACAATAACAAATTTAAATCGTCGCAAGAAGTGACTTTCTCACCGTACATGGAGAAACAGAAATGCGAGTACCGTACGAGCAAGAATGCGAAATTTCGCCGCCATTTTGGAATCTTTTATTTAATGACAGCCATTATAACCCTAGCGAAGAGACTTACAACTCATTCTATTCAGTCTGCATAAAGCTAAGAGAAAGTCTCGAAGGACGGCACGAATTTGAGTACATGATAAATGTATATTAAACAAAATATTGAATTTTTATATGGCATGCAATATTTTACGTCGATACTTCTTTACAATATAATAGCAATTTAAGCTTCGAAAATTTATACACCGCTTCTATATACAAGTCGAAACTGGTATCTATAGTCTAAGTATAAAACACATAAATCAGAGATTTTTACAAATCACTAATCAATAAAAGGTTTTTCTAGAATTTCACCTAGACAAATTTGAATAAAAATACAGTTTTTATCTAAATATTATCATGAACACCAAAAATTTTAAAATGCATATAAAATTTTTCAACATACGTAATATCGAAATAATTTATTAAACACCAATAAATATCTATTTCACCAATTGTTCACTAATTATAAACACTTCAATAACAAAATATATTTTTAAAATTTACAATACCATACAACAAAATTTGTACAAATTGCAATTACTTCTAACATCTACTAATAAATATCATTACAAGAAAACTAGAAAATAAACTACAGTAAAGAACAATATTATTACAAAATAGTTTTTAATCAATTTAGATTTAGAAAACAACTGCACCAAACATCGGGAATGTATATATTTTATATATTGTTCTCGTTTTCAAATTATGTACACAACAGATAAATAATCTCATATTTTTCTTAATATATAAATGACTTAACACGATCTATATCTAAATATAAAGTAACGGAACGTTAAAGAAAACAATAATATAACCTTAAGTACATTATCCAGTAAATATATCTAAAAATATAAAGACACGTAATATATAGTACAATCACTACTCGAAATATATTTCTACAGAGTAAAATGGTAACGACAATGGCACCATTGCAACAATATTTATGCTCAGGTTGACTTTTAGGGAAGCAAATGGTTATTTACAGATGCGTTATAATCAACTACATGTTTCTACCAAGAAATGATTAGCAAAACCAGTATCAAATACCTAGTAAGTAACCAAACTAGTACTAAAATACTAGTAGTAGCTATCCTAAAATTGAACATTCGTTAGTTCTAGTAACGGTATAAGAAGTGAGCACAAGATGAGCGCGATGTCTGTGGCGTGTAGGTTTTAAAAAACATAGGCAGAAGTTGCAAAGGGACTTTGTTTTTTCAGTAGATTTTTACTTTGCGGAAAAGTATTTAGAGTTGGCATTGCCTTTTTGCCTGAATGGTATTAACGTCACTGTGCAGTATAGTATAAAAATCTACACTAGTTTAAAAGATTATTCGGTAACAATCCCACTAATAAACAGGACAGTTTTTATAATAAGATATTTGCATATATGTACTAGTTTCTGTATCACGTTGAAATGTCTGAATAGATTTTAATGAAATTTGGCACACAGAGTTCATAAAATGAATGATACATCTGATTTCGGGTACTGGATGATTTCTGTTTTTGCTTAACGGCCTTAGATATGTACCATTGGGGGTCAGGAAAGGGAAAATAGCGACTAAAATCTAGTTTCAACATAAACAGCCAAAATGACGAGCTTCGAATATTAATTAGCAATTACGATCCAGACATGAATATGAACATGTGCTCACGACTTCTACCGTCATTATAAAAATGTAATACCAAAAATACTTTGAGAAACCCTGGTTATCGAGCATCTGTTCTCAAAGTTTGAAGATACCTAGTGAATGAAATACTTCATGTTTCGCGCTTCTTTAGCTCTGATAACACAAGGAACACTCTGAGACCCTGTGGTATACTTTAGTCATTTTTTTAATTATTTGAGCAAACATTACACTTATTCAACTAAATGAGTCCTTATTACAAATAAAATTAAAGCTGAAGTGGTAATGTTTCTTTACGTTTGGAATGCTTTTAACTGTTGAATAAAATTAAAGGAAAGGAATTATTAATTAATGTTGAAATATATTACGAAAATATTGGTAATACAATTAAAATTTATAAAGAAAAGCTAAGAACAGAAAGTTTGCAAACAGTCAAAGACAAAGAAGGAAATAAGTTTCTCATTCACTCTAAAGTATGGTGGCCTTTTAATAAATATTTTCAACAAAAATAGAAACATATTCTTCGAATAAATTCGGTAAATAATAAAATATATTAATGATAATTTTTATATAAATATACAACGATTGTAAATTCTATTAAGTATTAATATTTGTTATATTGGAATGTCATGAAAGAAAAAAAAAATAAAGTCAAACGTCTTAAAATATTTGGTCACATTAATTACTAATTAGTAATTCATACAGTATGCTCATATACCATACATATAATTTAAAGGCAATAAGTAAGTTAGGCAATATTTAACTACTGATATATACACTGTCTAAGATATCATATATAAATTTTTAAAAAAAATTATCCACGAAAGATCATTAATTCAGATTTATTCCTGTAACTAGAAGTATCACAAGTTACAAAAATTATGCAAATTAATCTGTTAATCAAATATTTAAATTAAGTTTATCTATGGCGACATATTGTGGCATAGATACTTGAGAACAATCAGTATATTAATTTTTTTTTAAAGTAGGTAGTAATTAACAACCTTTTTGTTACTTTTTTGATCCAATTTCCATAAATATTTGCTACGGTTCGTAATTAAAATGTTCAAATATCGTTTTCTTTAATTAGCACATTAAAAATTTAAAAACTTTATCATTATCATTGAGTTCAAAATGTTGAATACAATTATTTAGTAGAATCATATAACAGGTAGATAGAATTTAACCACAGTTACATAACAATACATAATGTTTAAAAATTCCTTTAACCTTCAGTTATGAAAGTGACCACAATGATGTAATAAAAAAATTGACAACATCTAATCTTTTGATAAGGTGGTCTGTTTAAAAAAATATGGTATAAAATATTATAAATTTTTAAACATGTCAGCCATGTTAAGATTAATTATTATAAAGTTTAAAATATCGCCAGTCATGGGCAGGGTATTAATAATATTAATTCATGAAGATAGGTGTGACCTTGAATAATTTGCATGCTTTGCAGTATAAATTGCAATGATTATCAATATAACCATAAAGCTAAATGTATAAAAAACTACATGTATTCATGCATTAGCACAAGCTTCATTGTGATGAAAATCTAAACAAAATAGATAATATTATTATGACAACAATTGTAAATATGATTTACATAGAAAACTATGTGAGCCGGTAAATAATTAATATTTGTCAACAACAATATTCAATGTACATGATATTTATTCAACTTCTTTAACTCCCCTAATTGTAAATATCTGCGAGGAAAATCCCAGCATTTAATAATAATTGTAAATTGTTGGCAACGATAAAGGTTTTCCACATTACATACATACTTCGTCCCAGTGCTTTGACAGTTTTTCATAACGCCAAACTAGATTTCCCATACGACCTAATCCCTGTCATTAATATTTTTGAAGAAGCTAATTATAAATGTACAGTCTTAACTCGTCTTAAGTCGTGACTTCATTTTAAGAGGCCCTGTTCAAATTGTGATCTAATGACTAAATACGTAATTCACAAAAATATACTATTCGGGTGGTGGAGGGGGTACAGGTGGAGGTGGCATTGCTGGTAACGGTGGCTGCGGCTGCGGTGGCCGGTGTTGCGGCTGTGGCGGCCGGTGTTGCTGCTGGGGTGGTTGATGTGGCTGCGGCGGCGGTGGCCCATACATAGCACCGTAGAAATAGCCGTCCATCCCCATGCCGTAGTAAAGAGGGGGCGGCGGCTGAACGACAAAGTAAGGTAGGGGAAGTCTACAAGGAGGTGGTACATTCCAATTGCCTACCTTGGGATGCGGAGCTCCATTCTGACGCGGCATCTTCGGCGGCGGACCGGGCTCTGGGCCTCCGGTCCGCTTCCTCGACGTCTCGAGAACCTCCTTTGAGATCTTGATCTTGAGACCCGACGGCTGGGGGGGCGGAGGGGGGACGGCCAGTCGTTCTTTCGGAATCTTAATCTTCAGTCCCGGACTAGTGGACAACTTCTCTCTCGGTATCGTTATCCTTAAAGCGCCGTCCGCGCTTGGCTCTGCCGCAGGAGGCGCTTGTGGACTCGCTTCCTTCTTCTTCTCCCTTTCTTTGTCCTTTTTGTGTTTCTTTCTCTCCTCCTTTGACTTGTCGCGATCCTTGTGTTTGTGTTTGTCTTTTTTCTTCTTTTCCTTTTTGTGTTTATGTTCGGAACTTTCTTCCTGGGATGGTGGTTGAGGGACAACAGGCAGGGATTCCGGTTGTGGCGGTGCAAGAGCTGTTACTGGAGGCTCTACTATTGGTTCTCGCTTCATCTCTATGGGCGAATTGCGCTCTATAGGCACTGTTATAGGGACAGGTTTCGCTAAGCTCTCTTTGAGTAAATTCGATACCAATGTAGGATCAGTCTCTATACCATTGAGACTCCTTGCCGGCGGTTCCGGTTTCCTCTGCTCTGGGGGCCGTGATCTGATAGTGTTGCCACGTTGCGAATCTCTTATAACATTCTCATATCCAGGAGTTTCGTCTAGTTTCTTTACCACCGGTATTAACTCAGGCTCAGAGTTGGAAGGCGCTCGTTGCCTCGGCTGTTTCGGTAGCGGTTCTTTGGACGCTGGAGGGGATGAGAAGGGAGACAATATGGCTGGTGGTTGCATTTCACGTATCGCGGCCGTGGGGTCCGGACGCTTTTTGTGTGGGCTAGGAGGGCGTTGCTCCTGTGACGTTGGCTGAGAATGTGTTGGTTGTGGTACTTGAATTGGGGCGGGGGCAGGTACGGAAGGAGGTACTGTTGACATCGGTCGGCCCTCTGGCCTGGGAGGTCTCTGTTCTCTATTATGTGGGGGTTGGGGTCGTCTGGGGGCTGCAGCGGCAGCTGCGGTGGGTGTGGTCGCATTTTCCGGAGAAAACAGCGATGGTGGACGTGTTCTTTGAGGTACAGGCTCTGGTTGGGGCTGCGACTGCGTTTGGGGAGGATGAGGCACCGCCGGAATAGAACTCGATGTTGTAGGAGGCACTTGTGGAGGTCTATGATGCCTATGGTCGTGTGGCGGCTTGTGGTGAGGTGGTTTGTGGTGGGGCCAAGCGTGGTGTGGTTTGTGGTGATGCTGGCTCGAGGAAGGCCTTTGGTGATGAGGTGGTGGTTGGGAACTGTTAGGTCTAGGTTGCTGGGAGGAGCTGGGTCTAGCTTGTTGCAAAGCAGCCTGCCTTCGCTCCCGTTCTTCTCTCTCCTTTTTCTCTCTGTAGAGATTATAATCTATTTTCTGTGGTTGTGGTTGTGTTGCGGGAGCAGTCGTTGCCGGAACATAGCCGCCTACACCAGGCTGTCGGCGCCTTTCCCGTTCATATTCTGATAAAAGGTAAAATAAACAAAGTCATGTAACTGATCAGTTATGTATTATTATTATTAATAGAAATTAATAATAATAAATTAATAGAAAGATCAATGTGAGTGCATTGAGAAACAAGAACCCTTGAATGACTGGCCTTTAAAACTTTGACATGTTAGCATTTTGAGAAAATCATTTCCTGGAGAATTCAAGTGTTTTGTCCCAAAATTTAATAAAAAGATACGTGCATGACAAAAAGAGTGTTGTGTCCAAGTCAACAATATAAATTATACAAAAGTTTTTAACAAACCCATTGTTACAAGCCTGCCACCTGAGAATCGAACTTGTGTCTTAAATTTGGATTATGATCACCCAACCACTTGGGTTTTGTGACTTATATTTTTTTATAAAACACTACACTATCTGCCTAGACAGAGACATAATTTTATAATTTGGCAGTAGAAGGGTGAATTTAACAAGATCCTTACCTTTATCAAATGACTTATCGAACTCATCACTGTTAGGTGGGGGATGCTTCTTATCAAAGGGTGAGTTTGCCACACCCTGTGCCGAGGAAGCATGCGCTGCGTTTGAGTGAGGTGAACTGCCGCCTGGAGCAAACAAACACATCAAATAAATATGTATATTTTAGACAATTCTTTTGAGACAACATGTAAGGTGGTGAGCCTGTCTGTCTTTGTCCTAGTTGATACTATATAAATCTTACATACGTTTATGAGATACCCCATTGGACTCGGGGATCGAACTTGGGTTTTTGACTCGAATTCCGATCACCCAACCACTCGGTTATCGTGACTTGAATTCAATTCATATCATCTTACATTAGGTGTATTAAAGAAAATTTGCCTAAATAATGTTTACATATACATTCAACAGAAGGCAATTCGGATTCTGGGGACGTTGAATTAGATAGTTCCGATAGCCCAAGTGTATAAAAAAGTTCAAAAAATTAACTGACTGTTATTCGACATGGTCATCATTTTCCTCTTCAGCCGCGACGGGCATTTGTCGAAGATATGCAGGAACTCCGCTGTGAGCCGTTCCAACAGTTCCGACGTCACGCTCCGGTCTACGTACGAGAACCAGTGCCGGCCCTCGTGCGATTGTGGAATCTAAAATAAATAAGGGTTTAGCAAAAAAAAAATCTTCAAGCCATTCCCAATACAGGGGGAGACAGAGGTCTAGAAAGTTAAGTCATTTCGACCCAGGATTGATAAATCATCAACTTCCTAGGCCCAACGTTTTAGAATTTAAGCTTATTAATCCAGTCATTTAGAATCCAGTAATTAGAATGTATAGATTATAAACTTTCACTCCCTCAATAAATATTAAAGAAACAAAACCTTTTATGTAGAAATAACAAATGCCTCTACTAATAAATTTCTCAAGCCAGATGCAAAGAAATAAACACATACAAGCTTATTTAAGAATGGTTAAACAAAACCTTCCTCCACAGACAGAGAAAAAATTAATGTGCCCTTTACTTACCGACCAATTGCTCCATTTTGATGCCAAATGAATGCAGAAACAAGCAACAACAGTAGGTCTGTACTGCAGGCACATGGTTGTCAAGTGAAGACTATTGGACGCCATAAAATATGAAGTCTGCGCTAGATCTTTCGGTGCTGAAAAGGATATACACACTTAATTATTATTTAATAAAGCTAAAAAAACAAATAATTTTTGATAATATAACGAAATAATTGATTACTTAATTAGATACTACAATATAATTTAAAAAAATGAGAGTGTAAGTATATTGCATGGGATTTGAGGTGACATGGGTAATGAGAGGCGAAATTATTCGGTCATACAGAATTAAAAACTTAAATATTGGAAACATCAGTTAAATTAAAGCTGAATAACTTTAAAACAGGATCATTTTAAGCATGCAGGATATATACCAAACAATATTCTGTATAGTTAAGGTAACAAGTCTATTTATTTAAACTAAAATATGACTATAATAATATAATTGATGATGACACTTGGACATGGGTGTTTTAAAATTTGACATATTAAAATCGAATTGCATAACATTATTATGACAAACAAATAGTCAATGATATAATAAAATAACAAATAATATTAAAACTTTTAATAAATAGACTTTTGGCCACAACTATACCCAGCAAGGGCGAACAGAGTTGCGGTGAAGATGTGCGTGAAATTGGGTGGACACACAAATTTACAGTTCAAGACTATTGTCACATACCTCTCGCCTGTGGCAAATATGCGTGATACCCTGCCCGCTGTGGATTCAGTCATTTTTTGGTTTGGATCGTGCGCGGCAAGTCTAAGCGGTATTTAAGAAACAGTGATGTGTTCCTCTAAAACGATTTTGTTTGACTTCAATGTTGCATTAAGTAACTATTGACCTTAGGAATACTGTAGTTATTCATAACATGGTGAGTGCGAGTAAAAAGTATTACTTCAGAATTTACAAGCACATATGATTTGTAAGAAACTAAAAAGTAGAAATAGTTTGAACCTAACATAACTTGGATATAACATAAATAACTTAAATTTCATATTCTATTATGATTATATCCAATATGGCATTTATTTAAGTTACTATATTAGAAATCCCTTAATTGAATTACATTTATAATTTAAATAAAATAAAAAAATTCTAATGCATAGAAAATGTTTTGTATCTAAAATGCCATTATTCGTATTTAACAATTATTCAATGTTCATCAGACCAGGTCTGTATTTATTTTATATAGTTAAACAGACATCTGATTTAAAATATTATTTTTCCAATAATTTAAATATATAAAAAAAAAATATTAAAACCGCTAACTGCTAACAAAGAAGGCAAACAAGTATCATAAAAAAAGGAACAACATACTATCCCTAAACTACAACCGCTAATAAATTTAGACCGGCCGTACGCCAATCCAAGCGAAATCGAAACGCGCCCGCGTCGCTGCCTTAGAATGGAACGTGCCCACGTCGCTGCCGTGTAACGGAACGGGTCCGCACGGCTCAGTAGGCGTTCAACTCGCGACGCGTTCGGACGCTTGTCTCACCTTTGACAAGGTGACACGTGCGTACAACGTGCGTGTGTGGATGGTCGATCGCGACATCGAAACCTAAGGTCTGTAGGAGTACGTTCTCGTTGAATACCAGGTCCTGCGCCTACAACAATATAACATTTGTACAATATACCTAAACAGCTCAGAAATCATATTAAGCATACAAAATTAACAAGGATTATATACATTACCTGTTCTTGGTACTGTTCAGAAGTAAGGGCATTAACACCCTCACCCCGGTGAAGGCAGACATGTGCTACCTTTATTACATATTCTAATTTTCTGGGTTGTTCCTCCACCTGAAAGCATAATAAATATATAAAATAAATATGGAACTATTATTTTAATTCTATGAGAAAATCTACTCATAGATTCATAGATTTTGTGATCAACTGTTTGAGCATCGTAAAGATCAAAAATACTGAATAAAAATATAAATATCAAAATTTATAAAAATACTGAAGGTATTATATATTAGTAATTTGAATGTGCTGCGAGATTAATTGTATTATATAAGACAGCTTTAGCTCTTGTTAGTATGAATCATGTTACAGTTGAAAGGTCAAGTTAAAAAAGGAGTTATGCAGAGCTTTGAAAAAAAGCTTGTTTGAAAATTATAATGATTTTGTAATATGTAATTCACTAATAATATATAGACATAATTTAACGTGTAATTAAGTCATGAAATTTTAATATATATGCTGACATGGCGGGATTCGAACTTGTGATTACCACCGTACTATGGCGATGCACTTATCGTAGGCGACATTTATGAGATTTTTTTAAAGTTTTAATTTAATACTCAAAACTTTATACCCATGAAGACATCAAAACATTAATACTATCAAGCATAAAATGCTATATGAAATCAAGCATGTAAGTCATATGATCAAAATGGGGCTTCTTGTCATTAATTAAATAATGTTATGAAAAATAAGAAAACAATGGCCATTTTGTGCATATCATTA
Source organism: Sericinus montela (assembly GCA_029286605.1). Taxonomy (NCBI): domain Eukaryota; kingdom Metazoa; phylum Arthropoda; class Insecta; order Lepidoptera; family Papilionidae; genus Sericinus; species Sericinus montela. Next base: position 4,294,459 of record JAGSMR010000034.1, on the reverse strand, counting down.
TAACTTTTTAACATCTATAAAGAATCCACTGAAAGCTATATGCTGCCCTCTTCTATAAGAAGCATTTATCATAATCTTCACGCTTAATAAATGGAATGAGGTGTGCTGTACTAGATACTTGTATTCCTGATATTTGATTAGTATTTTGAGATCCTCATTTTGCTCTCAAGTCATTTTTAGCGAGAAGTTTTTCCTTAAACGCCTTTTACGACATACCCACTGGAGATTAGGTATTAGGTTATTACGACTACGCAATATCTTTATTAGTCCTCGTCTCGGGGAAGCAAGGACAGGTTATGTCGGCCTCATATCGACTAAAAATATCCTGTCCGTGATCCGCCTTGTCCGCATATCGCCCGGGGCCATGAGAACACATTCGCAAACATCCGCGAACACTTTATAACTTTTTTTTTTCTTTATGAACACGAAATCAGCATTTGACAATATAAGAAGGCCTCATATTTAACAGGAAAATTTCGGTGCACTATTTGTTTCATATTACGTGGTGCTTTAATCTGTTTTCATCTTTATGGGGGCATTCCAACTTAGACCTTATGCCTACCAATACATTTGGTAGTTTATCCTGTGTTTAAGATATGTTGAGGTGACAGTGACCTTTTATCGGATACTTTGTTCTTTTATTACCATAACAACAAAGTATCAGACGTATGGTGTCATACATTTTTGGCCTTATCCGGCGCATTTATAACATTATTTTTGATAAATAATAGTAATTAATACATACATTGATAGGGACCAAATCACTTACTTTGATCTGATCCCAAAGAAAGTAGCTTAAGCACTTGTGTCATGGAATCAACATCCGCACCCGAGAAAATAAAGGAAGTGTTTGCAACGTTGACACGTTCGGGAACCGAACCCGACACCTCAGTGCTCGAAGTCGTCATCGAGTGTAAAAAAAATATCTTCACGTATTTCCCAATACAGGGGTAGACAGTGGTCATGTATAGCCCATTAAGTCCCTTTAACCCACCTTCCACCGAAGATATTTTCGGGAAAACGTGACACGTGGTGAGCCCGTCGCCGTCTTTGTCACCAAGCCAATGACATAATTCGTACATAAGTTTTTGAAAAATCCATAGGTACGAGTCTGCCACCTGGGGATCGAACTCGGGTCTCCCGACTCGAAAGTCCGACCACTCGGCTATCGTGACTGCAATGTTCATCTAATGTAATGAAATGTTCATTTAGTAAAAACAAACCATAAAGTAACAACGTACCTTTGCCGCGAGGAAGAGCGCCGCCGCGGCAATCGCATTCCTGTGGAACTGCGTGAAGGAGTGAAACGCGTAAAACCGATGCATATACACGATCGCCGTGTTGATACATAATTGTGAACTGTGAATATGCTGGTTAAGGAAATTTCTCGAAACACATATACCTTAAATATATATATGTTATTTTGTGAATAAATGATCACAACAATACAAATTAAAAGTAAAGTAAAGGAAATAAATAACAATACAGGGGTAGACAGAGGTCTAGTCTAGACAATTAAGTCCCTTCGACCAACCTTCCATAGAAGATATTTTCGGGACAACGTGACAGGTAGTGAGCCTGTCGCCGTCTTTATGTCCAAGCCAACGATATAATTCGTACATAAGTTATTGAAAAACCCATTGGTACGAGCCTGTCACCTGGGGATCGAACTCGGGTCTCTTGACTCGCAATTCCGACCACCCAACCACTCCAGCTATCGTGACTTTTTTATAGTACATATTAAATACATATTTAAGAACTAAATAGGTACATATTAAATATAAACCCACTGATCTCACAATCACAAAAGACAAGTGCGTAAAACGGTATACATTTGCAACATACAGTGCAATATGTGGTGGCGCAGATTTGTTCCTCCGCTTTTTTATTAAAATTTTAATAAAAAAGCTAATTATATTTTTGTTGTTAATTTAACATCGTTTTATAATGAAGTTCCTTAACACTAAAATCATTCCAGAAAACAAAGGGACTTAACAAATAATTAAACCAATACAAAGCTTTAATTTGGCATAAGTATTTGACCGCAAACTTTTTATGAAGTTCCCAACCTCCGTACTAGGTAGGCAGTATCATAATAGTGAACAGTTGAATGGGTCCTTTGTGAATAAATTTCTCTTTTTATTTCTTTCTCTTTTCATAAAAAATCTGTACCTGAGAGAAAAAAAAATGACGCAAATAACAGTTAGTTATATATACGTAAATAAGTCATCGCATAAGTCGCTCACAGTCTGATTTGTTAAAAACTTCAAGTCGAAAATTGTGGTAGGTCAACACGTTACAAAAGTAGAGACATTTACTTGTGCAGGTAGCAACCGCGTCATATCTTGGGCCAAATTTTTTTGCGGTCGTGTGCAAAAAAAAAAGTAATACACCGTATACGTGCCAGTTACAGCCAGCTTTCACTATTGTTCGACCAGTTTCGGTGGAGCCCGAGCCGAAAGTTTCGTTTCGGCGCTTTTGTTATACGTACTGCTCGTAAAATATTTTGACGACTTATTACGCTTAGCAACTGGCTGTACTATCCAACAGAAAAATTAAACGAAAAAAAAAAAGAAATACACGAATCTTCCGATTTGTTGTACGAAATTTAAATTATTCTTTTGTTATATAAATTTTAAAGTGAACTGATTATCAATGAACCTCTATTATGCTATAAAGTAATAAAACCTAGGATACATTTCTTGATAAGCGCAACCTAAGATAATACATTAAGTCGAGCGGCAGAAGCTGTTATACGTATAAGTCTAAGAAAGTTACAGAATGTACTATAATAAAAGACGCTAAACAAAGTCATATCAAATTATCGACCGATATTAGCTCTATTAAAAAAGAAAGTACATAAACTTATCGCATAAATATCGAGCAATATTGCAACAATGAAAAATTATTAAAAAAAGAAAGAATGTAAACAAAACATTGTTCGGATTCTTGGTAAAGCGAGGTGACTCATATGCGAATTTTGCGCTTTAGGTACTTTAGATCTAAAATACCACAGTATGCAAATATATTTCCGACTCTTGAATATCAACAATTTACAATACGTCACTTGCAATTTACTGTAATACCGAGATTATTATATATTTTCCTCATTCAAGTGATGTTTTACTAAAAAATATTATTAAATGTAAATGTTTATCACTTGACGTCAAAACGTATGCAGCAAGTATTTGAATGATATTTATCATGTACTTAAAAACTGCATAAACATATAGTATTATCTTTTATCTCGAAAAAGTTTGAGTGCCTGCGACAAATCTGAAGCAAGATTTTGATTAACGTATTTCAATGTGCTTTGTTTAACTGAATTTATTAATCAGAAATTGTTGGCTTAGTATAAATTATTTAAAAGCATAAAAACACAAATCTATCTCATTATTTCCCTGTTTTATACTTTGAACTCTATCAATTTTTAATTAACAATTGATAACCAGGTGCAGTCAACAATTTTAACTATGGCTCAATTATTGTTATCACAACAGTTTACTGTGACAAATTAAAATGCTACTGTGTACTTGCAATGTTGTACTTACTATTTCTAAGCTAATTATAAAATTTTATACTTATAATTGTTGCCTCTTGGTAGAGCTATTTGGTAATGTCAATAATTTTTACTTTATTTGTATAAATTTTATTTAAATTTAAGACAACAATACAAACATTAGTAATAAGTTTCACAGTTCTGTTTTTAATACCAGGTTTGCTTATCTGATCTGAAGTTCATCATTTTTTGGTATTGAAATTTGCTAATTTTATTTATTAGAATAGTAAATAAAGATGGATGACCATAATATTTTAAATTAGTTTTCAATTTTCATCTAATAATTAAGTTACGTTGGGACAAAAATTAATAAATATAAATGGTTGGATGTTTGTTATTTAAAATAGACCAAAATAGACAAAATAGGCCATGCATCAGCTTTTGTTGTTGCATGAATGGGCCGGCTCGACCGGGGAAGTGCTACAACCTCACAGAATACCGGCATGAAGTAGAAGTCTAACAAACTTCTGCGTTTCGTCTGGTGAGTGCAGGTAACCGGAGGCCCACATACTGACCACTTACCATCATGTGAGCCATCTGCTCGTTTGCCTTCCTTTCCTATAAAAAAAAAATTGATAATTCATGGACGAAGACATTTTGTAATATTTATTATTCCATTTAATGCCAGACACTATCCAATTATTTAAAATACATTAAATTCAGCAAATAGTAATACAAAGCCAACTCATGGTCTTTATGTAATTTATACCATAGGTAGATTGTAGTATATATAAATATTATAATATATTTAAAAACAACTCCTATAACATTTCTGATACAAAAATTAAAATGCTAAAATACTAAAATTAAAATGCCAGATTGTTATCATATTTGCCCTGAGAATTTAACACATGTTATTAATGTTCTAATAATTTAAATAAGGATTCATTTGCAGGCTCATTCATTGCAGGATACTATTATCTACATCCTAGCAGAAAAAAAGTAATGGCAGTTATCTTTAAAATAAAGTACAATTTATTATTGTTTTGTTTAAAGTAACAGGTATAGAAAAAAACTGCAAGGCTTGTATTATGTTGAGGCATACCTGCTACTTTGAAAGGCAGCAGGTAGAAAACTATTATAATAAAATATGTACCCTAAAGTTAAGCACAAAACTGTATGGATTGCTATTCAAAGGCTATTCAGATTTGTATAAACTTTTGTAAAATCATCTATTCAAAAAGTACTTGGAGCAAAATAATTACTTTCCAGAATTTTATAATCCCTAAGAGACTAATAAATAAATACTCAACCATTTTATGCATAACCAAATACTAGGAACAAAAAGTTCAGTTTGGGTTCTACTTCAGTGTTTTAATATCTACTAAAATTAGTTTGAATACTATATAATAATTTATATCCATTTATTATTATTTCAGGTATATTTTGCTATTCAGTTTCTTTCTTAGTCATCAGTTTAATTTTTATTTTTTGTATCTAAAATTTACTAGTCTTCATGTCCATGAACCTACTTCATGTTTTACATATACATAGACAAATTATCATATACAGAAACATATCCAGATAGCCAGAAACACATGGCTAAAAAAATAAACAGTCATATAATCATAAACATTTACCCCTGGTGAGATTTGAACCCCACTCCTTTCAACCTCCTTTGAACCTCTCAGCTTCAAAGGCAAAGTTACTATTGACTTCTATATCAAGCAATCCAACCAAATTTATATACCTTTTATCATGGTAACTATAAGATACTAAAAGATAACATCATACAAATGTTTAACCCTAATGGAATCCAAGCTAACATCACACAGCTTTTAAGCTGTTAAGGGTGTAAAAATTATTGACAATAAAGACAAGTAAAAATAAAAACACTGAGAATTTTAATGTCTGTTGATAAATAGGTTGAATTGAATAATTGATAAAAATTTATCCAGAAGATTTAAATGTCTGAAAATTAGGGGATAAATATCAACACAAAAGTTACCTCTAATTAATTGTAGATTATATTAACAGAACCATCTAAATTTTTGTTTTCTCCACATATGACCTCTATACCTATCAAATAATAAACCACTGATATTTCGCTGCAGAAGCAGGTAAACCAGGGATACTGACCTAGAAGACTCCTAGGCGGAAAAGTGAAAGTAGAGTCTACATGAAGAGATTAAGATTGGAACACTGTGCAGAAAAATATCAATTTTATATCAATATCACAGATTATGCAGTTTTCTTCATGCTAATACAGGGGTAGACAGAGGCCTAGACAATTAAGTTTTTTGATCCACCAAAGATATCTTTGGGACAATGTGACAGTGGTGAGCCCGTGGCCATCTCAATGTCCAAGCAAACAATATAATTTGTATAAGTTTTGAAAAACACCCATTGGTGTTACACGAGCCTACCACCTGGGGATTAAATGATTGATTTCATGACTCGAAATTTCAACCGCCCAACCACTCAGCTATTGTGACTTTTATATTAATAAAATAAATAAATATAAATATCTTCATGCAATTCCCAATACAGGGGTAGACAGAGGTCTAGTCTAGACAATTAAGTCCCTTTGACCCACCTTCCACTGAAGATATTTTCGGGACAACGTGACAGGTGGTGAGCCCGTCGCCGCTTTTATGTCCAAGCCAACGATATAATACGTACATAAGTTTTTGAAAAACCCATTGGTACGAGCCTGCCACCTGGGGATCGAACTCGAAATTCTGACCACCCAACCACTCGGTTGTCATGACTTTTATATTATATATATTTATATAAAGTTATCTGAGATTATGCAGTGTACTGAGTTTATCCTTACTCATGAGTTTTCTTGTTCAAGTAATAATGTTGATGGAGGCAATCAAAATCAGCTCAAACAGAGTACTGTGGTATGTGCTATGGAATAAAATACCATGAAGAACACAAAATATTTTCATGATAAAAAACATTTTATGTAGATTAAGGTAAAGTAACAACTTGATGTAGGTATAGAGAGAGATGTCCAACGGAAAGCTTGCAAGTATTCCTAACAAATTGACCCTTTTCATGGTGAAAAGTAAGAACATGATGTCAGTTAAAAAAAGAGAAAAAAATAAACTAATAGATTTAGTTGTTTTTATCATCTGAGGACCGGGCAACCAGATAACAAAATAAAATTTTTAATTATTAAATGTTTTAAGTAAAGGGCATCTCCAGAGTATGTTGATGGGTTTAGAGATGGTTCTACATCATTCTCAAATGAAACAGATATGCTACCAATCACAACATTGAATGAGCAAGCCAAATGTTTGATTTATATTATATAAACATTTCTTTCACTTAAACAACAGTGCTAAAGTTGCATATGTACATACACTATTTAGAAAAAATATATGTAAATTGAGATACATATTGTATGATACATATACATACATGTAGTGGTTACGATTTTTAAGTTGTCTGGGTTTTAAGGAAAATCATTAGGATATTAAAAGGTAATACTAATACGGAATAATTGAATGACATTGCATACAGTCTCTGTAATGCCATTGAATAATACGCTGATAAAACTTAGTTACAAAGCATCATACAACGTTATCTCGTTTATACACAACGTGCCAATACCAGGAAATAATAACATCAAGATTATAAACGAGAATTACGACGCGCGAAATTAATGGGGGGAAAAGGCGGTTAATTTTAGCGGACAGGTCGATCGCCAGACCCTACGTCATCCGCGCAGGCGTTCACAGCTGTCAAGGATCACTGACCTAAAAAATATCACGCCATCACGCGGCCCTAACCTAAATGGTTTATGATAACAAACTTATAATAAACTAGTTTTAGTTCTTACCTTTGCAATGCTAATATCTGCGTCCACAATACAGTGGCATTCCCCAGATAACAAAGGGAAAGTTATGACACAACATTAGTGAAAATATTTCGTCATAATTTTCACCATCACACATCGTCACTGCACTCGACACAAACTTTGTAATTATAATAGAAACGATGAAATAATATTTTGATTTAATTGTAAAATCACTAATTGAGGCGTGTTTTACACGTTTTACGCACATGACTTGACAAAAACATTGCACTTGCCACATTGAAAAGGATACACTTGAAGCCGCTGGCCCATATCCTGGATGAGGTTTGCAGCCTGCTGCCTATAGGCAAGCTCTTTATCTGCATCTAAACCGCATTTTCTGCTTGGGGAATTCTGGAGTTGCTCTTTTGTAAAATACCATTTCTCTTGTGCTCCAGCCATTGAACGAATGTTCTAATGACTGCCTGCGAAGAAGCACGACGGAAAGTTTAGCTCCGTCTAGGTGCTTAAGAGGAAAAGGGACAGCGCTATGATAGCGACGGACGGATGCAGACGACGATAACATTTGAGAGATTTACAATATAAGAAATAACATTCTGATATATATAAAATCCTCGTAGGTGATAAGAAAATATTAACGAAAATTTTATACGTTCGTAAAACAAAATAAAGTTTATGTCAAAAATATCGTCACTTCATATAAAATTGATAGGTATAAATATAATCAAACGGCCGCCATTGAAAAACTTGGTGAACAAACGTAGTGAGGTCTCCGGTGACAGAAAGATGATCTGCAACAAACACAGGTATGGCTTGTTTTATCACTATGTATATTTCTGTACAACAAACTCTCAGGATTATTTTGTATATATTTTTATAACGATTTGTTCACTTTCAACAGAAAATAAAGCATTATAATTTTACGGACCTAAAAACTCTGTCACTCGGTGCAAATGGCCGACCCACCACTGTTGACAATACACTTCCTTATTTCTCTTGTCAAAAATATTTTTATTTCGTTATAACGATATAATAAATGTTTATAATACCATTTTAATTAATTAAGTAATTATAAAATAATTAAAGGTGTGTTGTGTATTTGGTTCTTAATATTAATATTTAATAAGTAAGGTATTTGATTTAAAAACTGTACATTAGTTTCGCGGTATATGTAGTTCGTGCAATATACCTACGTGGAAAGAAAAAAAGGATATTTTTAGGTTACGTAATGAATTTGTAACATTTATATAGGTTTTTTGATATTTCTAGCTATATTATTATTTTCCAACTAAGTTAAGTTTTAGTACAATTTTTAAATTAATTGTAATAAAATGTTTCCAATTAAAAGGGAAAACCATAAAGATTTACACAATCATAATATTCGAATTAAAGAGCGTAAGTATAAATTACCTTTGTAATCCATTTTATAATTAATAAATTTAATAAGATATCGAGTGAAAAGTGTGAAGATAGCTTTGTAAATACAGAAAAAGGTATATATATAGAATAGGTAGGTAACAGAGTAGATGAAATAGGTTGCACATTTTAATTATCAAATCATTTAGAAAATGTAGGACAAAATTGATAAAAGTGATGCTGTTATTTTTATTGCTTATCGCATTTAGTTCAAAAGACGCCTAAAAGGTTTTTATAATTTTTATATTTATAAGTTAATTTTTATGCATCTGCAACGTCCGCATCCAAAATGGCGCAAATTTTAAAGAACATCATTTAGTCAATATACGTGTAGAATTCTGCAGAGCGAGTGGTGTTTTTGGGAAGCGTCATATATAGGACTTTAATTGTTTTGAAATGGAAAAATAGTGAAAAAGGAATTAACAGAACAGTTTAAACACCACTCCACCGGAGTGGAATCGGCGAGCAAGTTCAAACGAAAAGCTGGAAAGACTGCATTATTTGATTATCCAAACCAATATAAGGAATAATGATTCTAATAGAGAGTGGAACGTAAGGATCGCAACTGATGATCTGTTGCCTCCGATTCCGTCAAAAATGATGCGTAAGATGTATTTATGTTAGAAAGGATGTCACTTACCCATCCTATCGTGTTGTACGTAGGTATCACAAGAAGCTGGTAACCTAGTAGGACGTAACTTTATGAAAATCAACCCAAAGAACTTTTTTCGATATATATTGTATTCTTTATCGGTTCATTTCAAGTTGGTAAATTTTCAATACGTAATCTATTCGTCAAATGACACGGTCAAACTGGAGTAGCAAAATAGCACCAATATCACCACAAGGTAAAGCACTGATTTATTTTACCAATTTCTATACATAGATAAACGAAATCGCGATAGCCGGATGGTTAGTGATCGGAATTCGTCGAGACCTGAGTTCGATGCTCGAGGCTCCGTACCAATGGGTTTTTCAAAAACTTATGTAAGATCTATATCGTTAGCATACATACATAAAGACGGCGACGGGCTCATCACCTGTCAGGTTGTCCCAAAAACTGTTTTCTTTGGAAGTTGGGTCGAGAGTACTTAATCGTCTAGACCGCCTCTGTCCAACCTGTATTGGGATTTTCGTGAAGATATTTACTATTTTATTTGTTAATTTCTATATATTTTTGTTAATTGTTTTTCAGTTAATCCATCCTCGATGTCTGATATGACCTCACAGCCGCCCCGCAAAGTGGTACACCTACCAAAGGTCAGCATGCTTAACCGCGGCCGAGGATCGTCGTCGGCGATAAGGATAACCAATGTCAAGTCCATCAAACCACCGGATCCTGAAATTATAAAGAAACATGAAGAGGAAAAACTTAGAGCACAGGTTTTCCTTTTTTTCTTGTATTTGTATTTTTATCACCAGCATTACTTGAAAAACAAAAGTAAGAAGACCCATTCCATTCCATTAGTCTATTTTCTCAGAAAACTTGCAATGTGTAGCACAATGTTAATAGTATGTATATATATATATATATATATATATATATATATATATATATATATATATATATATATATATATATATATATATATATATATATATATATATATATATATATATATATATATATATATATAGAATAGGTAGGTAACAGAGTAGATGAAATAGGTTGCACATTTTAATTATCAAATCATTTAGAAAATGTAGGACAAAATTGATAAAAGTGATGCTGTTATTTTTATTGCTTATCGCATTTAGTTCAAAAGACGCCTAAAAGGTTTTTATAATTTTATATTTATAAGTTAATTTTATGCATCTGCAACGTCCGCATCCAAAATGGCGCAAATTTTAAAGAACATCATTTAGTCAATATACGTGTAGAATTCTGCAGAGCGAGTGGTGTTTTGGGAAGCGTCATATATAGGACTTTAATTGTTTTGAAATGGAAAAATAGTGAAAAGGAATTAACAGAACAGTTTAAACACCACTCCACCGGAGTGGAATCGGCGAGCAAGTTCAAACGAAAAGCTGGAAAGACTGCATTATTTGATTATCCAAACCAATATAAGGAATAATGATTCTAATAGAGAGTAGAACGTAAGGATCGCAACTGATGATCTGTTGCCTCCGATTCCGTCAAAAATGATGCGTAAAGATGTATTTATGTTAGAAAGGATGTCACTTACTCATCCTATCGTGTTGTACGTAGGTATCACAAGAAGCTGGTAACCTAGTAGGACGTAACTTTATGACAATCAACCCAAAGAACTTTTTTCGATATATATTGTATTCTTTATCGGTTCATTTCAAGTTGGTAAATTTTCAATACGTAATCTATTCGTCAAATGACACGGTCAAAGTGGAGTAGCAAAATAGCACCAATATCACCACAAGGTAAAGCACTGATTTATTTTACCAATTTCTATACATAGATAAACGAAATCGCGATAGCCGGATGGTTAGTGATCGGAATTCGTCGAGACCTGAGTTCGATGCTCGAGGCTCCGTACCAATGGGTTTTTCAAAAACTTATGTAAGATCTATATCGTTAGCATACATACATAAAGACGGCGACGGGCTCATCACCTGTCAGGTTGTCCCAAAAACTGTTTTCTTTGGAAGTTGGGTCGAGAGTACTTAATCGTCTAGACCGCCTCTGTCCAACCTGTATTGGGATTTTCGTGAAGATATTTACTATTTTATTTCGTGAAGATATATATATTTTTGTTAATTGTTTTTCAGTTAATCCATCCTCGATGTCTGATATGACCTCACAGCCGCCCCGCAAAGTGGTACACCTACCAAAGGTCAGCATGCTTAACCGCGGCCGAGGATCGTCGTCGGCGATAAGGATAACCAATGTCAAGTCCATCAAACCACCGGATCCTGAAATTATAAAGAAACATGAAGAGGAAAAACTTAGAGCACAGGTTTTCCTTTTTTTCTTGTATTTGTATTTTTATCACCAGCATTACTTGAAAAACAAAAGTAAGAAGACCCATTCCATTCCATTAGTCTATTTTCTCAGAAAACTTGCAATGTGTAGCACAATGTTAATAGTATGTATATATATATATATATATATATATATATATATATATATATATATATAAATATATATATATATATATATATATATATATATATATATATATATATATATATATATATATATATATATCTTGCCAGCGGCTTCGGTCGCATGAGGTACTATAATATGTGCATTAAAATGATTGGTGTAATGTCCAATTGCTTAATAACTACCACACACACAAAACTCCAAAAATGACGATTTTCCTGTACAATAGTTCGACCCTGAAAATTCCAATTTTCGTACTACGAAATCAAGAAATGCTAATGCTTGCTACTTTTCGAAATTAGAGGGGTGAAGGGGGAGGGGGATTTCAGAGATGAGAGACGTATTATGGTAGGTTTGGAAGAGGATGGTATAATCGCTGATAATATATAAGGAAAATAAGGCCGTGTGAGCAAATTGCTCGAAGAGGGGATGGTCAAGAATACTCGGATATCTAGATGAGAAAACAGGTTCTATCTGATCGGCTAGATCCCCTGGCTTTGCGAAAATGTGTTGCATCTCTTTGCATTTTTTTCAAGAACGGAGAATGCTCCGTGGAATTGTTCGGATTAATACCAGCCGCTGAATTTCACCATCATACCTTACAGCATAGTCAAAGATTCCATTGACACCATCTGGACTTAGATCTTGGCATTCCACCACAGTACGTTTTTCGCGGAATTTTCTGCCACGCAAAAAGAGAGCCTATACGTTTTTCACTGGCCGGCAACGCATCTGCTATTCATCTGGTATTGCAGGTGTTCATGGGCGGCGGTAATCACTTACCATCACGTGAGCCACCTGCTCGTTTGTATTCCTATTCTATAAAAATAAAACAATGATTTCGAAAGAAGCGAGTCACGATAGCCGAGTGGTTGGGTGGTCGGAATTTCGAGTCAAGCGACCCGAGTTCGATCCCCAGGTGGCAGGCTCGTACCAAAGAGTTTTTCAAAAACTTATGTACGAATTATATCGTTGGCTTGGACATAGAGACGACGACGGGTTAACCACCCGTCACGTTGTCCCGAAAATATCTTCGGTGGAAGGTGAATCGAAGGGACTTAATCGTCTAGACTAGACCTCTGTCTTCCCCTGTATTGTTAATTGCGTGAAGATTTTAATTTTAAAAAAATATTAATATACCTCTCAAACACCGCTCCAGCTGCAGAGGTAGATAGTGTCTATACTAGACCTCTGCCTAGTCCTGTATTGGGAATTGCGTTAAGATTCTGTCTACCCCTGTATGTGAAAACGCGTGAAGATATTTAATTTTATTTAAAAAAATTGCAGCTGCAGCGGGAGATAGTGTCGCGGTCGCGGAGCTGCGCGTACCGCGGGCACGCGTGCGCGCTGCCCGTGCTGTGCGGGCGGCAGCACTGCGCGCGCCACGTGCTGTACGAGCCGGGCGCGCCCTACAAGCAGTGCGTGTACACGTACGCCGCGGGGCAGCGCTGCGCGAGGCCCGCGCCCGCGCCCCCCGCCGCCGCCCCGCCGCCGCGCAGCCCAGGGACGCCGGGTCAGTGCTGGCGATTGTTGCGCCACATGTTGGCGATTGTTACACATGCTGTACGTCATAAGGTCGTTATCAACCGTGCACATTGAGCTGCTGGTTAAGAGGTGCAACTAGACTTCGCCGCTACGATTTATAAATCTGTGTATTCCTTCGTACATATTCTGTCTAAATGAATTGACGAGTGTTAGTATAATAAGTAACGTCAGATTCGTGTACATATGTGTGAAAAATTATGCTAATGTTGTCAATGTTAAGGTTATTTTCTGCATCCAACACAGACATAAACTGATTTTTTATTGTTGAAAATTGAAGTTGAAAGAAGCGAAAGAGGTGTGAAAATATTAGAAAATATTAGAAAAAGTAATTTACAATCAAACAGTTTTGCGAAAAAAAACCATATCCTTCCTGAGTGTCAATCTGGTTTTAGAAGGGGAAGAAGTACATGTACTGCGTTACTTGATGTCATCGATGGAATTCTTTCTATGCGGGATAATGGATGTGCAGCCATTCTAACTCTACTTGATTTCCCTAGAGCATTTGACTCAATCAGTGTACCACTTCTACTATCTAAATTATGTTATTATGGTTTTAGTTCAACAGCTGTCAAATGGTTCCACAGCTATCTCTCGTGTCGACGGCAGCGAGTAGTTATACATGGTCATGATGGTTTACTTAGATCTTCTCAGGCGTGCTCGGTATCCTGTGGCGTTCCTCAAGGCTCCATACTTGGACCTTTATTATTTATTATATATTGCGCAGATATCACAAAATGCACTAAATATAGCAAATACCATATGTACGCTGATGATCAGGTTTATACTTCCGTTGACACAAAAGACATAGATGCATCCCTCCGCTTATTAAACACCGATTTAGAACATATTGTGGGTTGGTCTCGAAATAACAGTCTTTTCCTCAATAAAACAAAATCCAAGTTTATGATCCTGGGGTCACGTACACAGTGTGAAGAAATTAAGAATATGAAACCCAAAGTTGTCATTGAAGGAAACACCTTAGAGAGTGTTGACGAAGCCCGAAATTTAGGCCTTCTTATGGACAACTACCTACACTTTGAGAGTCACGTGTTGGAATTAGTACGCTCCTGCTTCTATAGGCTTAAGGTCCTCTATCCGATGCAAAAGTTCTTGAGCGGATACGGCTTTGCGAATCACTAATTTTGTCAAAATTGAACTTTTGTTTGCCTGTGTACGGACCTTGTATTTTAAAACGATCCCACAGACTTATTCAGCGGATCCAAAACGCGTGTGCTCGATTTTGTTTCTTCATTCCAAGTCGCTCGCATGTTACACCTTACCTGATCAATAGCAACATGCTCAATATCCAGCACCGCATAAAATTGTTTTACTCCACTATGCTATTCGGAATCATACGGACTGGTAAACCTGAATATCTTCACAAAAAACTCACATGGCGATACTCTCAGCACCATTACACAATTAGGAGTTGCTCCCAAATTTTATCTAACCCCAAACATAAGTCTGCTGCATTTAGAGGCAGTTTTCGGTTTAGTGCCTCTAAATGCTGGAATGATATACCGCCTCCTATTCGCGAAGCAAAAAGCAAATTTTTGTTCAAAAAATTAATTCGACAACATCTGTTAGATTTGCAAAAGCTAGGTTAAGTAAACATAAGTTAAAGATTTTTTTTCCCTTTTCCAATTTTTATATACATTTTTATACACATATTTTATACACATTTTTATACACACAATTCCATACTCTATATTGCTATGCATGTACAACGACTTCATTGTTTAAATTGATCAATATGTGTATTTTATATTGTACACTAGGCAGGCTCTGTTAATTTGTATAGCGTCCTTTTTATTAAAACTTGTAATGTAAAAATGTAATTTAATAATATTGTGGTTCCTTCACTTCTTTACGGGATACGTCGCGCAACTAGGTAGGTACTGGCTGAAAATCAGCGTTGCGGATTATATCGCGACATTATGCTGAGACAGTACCGTTTCATTTGGCACGACACGGGTATTTGTTATTGTTAGTCGACATGCTTTTATTTAGTTTCTTTTTATATATATACTTTTTTTTACTATTTCTGTATTTTTGTATTTTATGCCTTTGTGTCTGTGTTAATGAATAAATCATTCATTCATTCAAAAGATCACTTGGCAATCTGTTCTCTCTGGCTACCCCGTCAGGAACTGTGCGTGAAGATAAACGATAATAATGTAACTTATAACATAGTAAAAAGGCGAAGGTAACCTACTAACATAATAAAACACGATGTCGGTTCTCAAATATCTTACTTAAAATTTTAATTCATGATATAAAATTACGTATGTACATGTGTTTATTCTATGAATATCACAAGCTAAGGTGACCTGTAAAATGCACTGAAATGTACACCTTATCGTTGCGTAAATCATTTCAAATACTTTTATTTATAATGGACTATCCAATGTGGTGCTATACGTAAAGTTTTTTTTGTTTATTAATTTGTTGATCATGTGTAATACAACGTAAGATGTTAACTTATTACGAAGACTTATAGTATGAACTGGCATGTATTGGCATACAAATATAAACATTTTCATAATTTGCATAAAAAATATTTGTTAAACTGTTATCATTATTAGTCACGATAGTCGGTTGGGTGATCGGAATTCATGACAAGAGGGTTTTTTCATCAAAACCTATGTACGAATTATATCGTTAGCTTGGGCATAAAGACAACGACGGGCTCAGCACCTATCACGTTGTCCTAAAAATATCTTCGGTGGATAGTGGGTCGAAAGGTCTTAATTTTCTAGACCTCTGTCTACCCCTATTCCGGGAACGGTGCGAAGATATATTTTTTTTTGTGTTGATATATTTAATGGTAACATCCGGTTGTGGTTTCCGCAGGCTGTGCTTCGAGCACGCGCGCGCCGCTCTGCACGCGCGCCAGCGCAGCGCCGCGCCGCCGCCGCCAGTCACCACCACGGAGACGCTGCTCAATCAACTGCAGCACTACGTGCAGTCAGTGCCCTCGCTTGTTTTTTTTTAATGTGTAGCGGATGATGTGCTGCTGGAAAAGGGTAGCTTTTTTTTAACGAAACGCAGAAGTTTGTTAGACTTCTACTTCACGCCGGTATTCTGTGAGGTCGTGGTACTTCCCCGGTCGAGCCGGCCCATTCATGCAACAACAAAAGCTGATGCGTGGCTCTACCCACCAGGTCGGGTGTGAGTGACCTAGCGCGATGTAGGACGTCGATGTGTTTCTTAGAGACATATATGTCGCCACAAATATAAACTTCTTTGTAACCATAAAACATCATTATCATAGCGGGCCAGTACAGGTCCACTGCTGGACATGGCCTCTCCGCGGGTTTGCCGTAATCGCCACGCTTGGTAAGCGGATTGGCGATCACGACACCTCTCACCTTAGACGCTGCTGCCCGTCACCCGTATACTGAATTCTGGTTTGGTATTTTACCACAGGTTTATCCGGCCGTATGTGGGTAGCCGATTGCATTTCAAGACTTTCCCCTTGTCGCCTTCTACGACGGCCATGGGAAGTCAGCGGATGACATTCTTCTTACATCAATACCACATGGATAATAATAAAAATAAATACAAAAAAGCTGAAGTACCAAAGTATAGGGATTTCACGCTGGAATTGTGCAAGATCATGGAATAATTCTGGTCTAGACCAGCTAAAAGCCGCCATTAATGATTGAAGTAGAAGAAGAGATAGTTTTCTCACAGAGATTTTAATTTCTTTTTATAAAGGCAAATCTGCATACTTTTTATGTAAATAGTCAAATTACTAAACCAATAAATTATGGTAAATGACAACCAATATCCATCATATAACCAAAAGAGTTCCTTTAAAGAAAAGGATGAGGAGGAGACAATGGTAAGGAGAGAGATTAAACGATTCAGCTAACCAATTTACAAATGTCGCATTCTAAAATTGGATAAAGAAATTTAGTTTAATTTGCCTTTCTAATATATTACACAATACAAAATACATAAGTTTTTCTTTTCTAACAGCCCAGAGCGAACCAGAACAACGTCGTGCGCGTCTTCTGTCTCTGTCGTCAGCGATCCAACTGAGCAGGAGCCAGTCACACCGCACCCCATCGACCCGTTTAGTGAGTAAAGATAGTTTATTTTGTTTATATAAACTTTTATTCTCTTTGATATGCCTCTTAGGAGCTTTACTTTAACTATTTAATGTGTAAATGTAGCCAGCATTCTGGATGCTATGCCATACCATACCTAGCGGTCTCCTAACTAATTACCCTTTCCAGCTTCACATTGGTAGCAGATCCGTGTCTGTACTTCCCAATACAGGGGTAGCCTGAGGTCAGATCTGTGTAATGTGGGTCATTTCGACTCATATTACACGGGATGTTACTTTTAGATATATATATGTTAACGCAATTCCCAATACAGGGGAAGACATTTTTTGGGATAACGTGACAGGTGGTGATCCCAGCGCCGTCTTTATGTCCAAGTCAACGAAATGAATCGTATATAAATTTTTGAAAAAACCCATTGGTATGATTGGCCTTTGGGATCGAACACGGGTTTATTGATTCTAATTCCGATCACCCAACCACATACCTATCGTGACTTATGGTATATTTGAATATGGAACGATTCTTATTTAATTTAAGAGCTACGCTCTTGTCGGCGCAGCATCTGTCAGTTTAATGGCTTATGTCAATTTCCTATACCTTCCTATATGATTTAATATTTATTTATTTTTTTGACGGCGACGTGCTCACCACCAGTCATGTCCCAAAAATGTCTTCGTTGGAAGGTAGGTCGAAAGGTCTTTATTGTCTACACCTATGTCTACCATAGTATTGGGAATGGCGTGAGGGTATTTTTTAATCTTGTAATGAATTAGTGACAGATAGTTCTTGGTCTTCCTCTACCGCTTTATTATATAATTTAATGAACAATACGCCGGCCCCGCAGAGCAACTGGACGCGACGGCGGTGAACTCGGCGCACTCGTCGTGGCTGATGGAGTGCGCGAGCGGCAGCGACAGCGACTGCGACAGCGTGCGGCTGGGCGCGGCGGGCGACTGCCGCTTGCCGCTCGAGGCGCGCCTCTCCGACGCCGAGGAGGCGCCGTGCGAGTCGCAGCCGCTCTGGTGCGCGCCATGTTTTTTGTAAAAAAAAATATCTTCACGTAATTCCTAATACAGGGGTAGACAGAGGTCTAGTTTAGACATTTAAGTCCCTTCGACCCACCTTCCACCGAAGATATTTTCGGGACAACGTGACAGGTGGTGAGCTTTTAGTGGTGAGTCTTTATGTCCAAGACAACGATTTAATTCGTACAAAGGTTTTTAGAAAAACCCATTGGTACGGCCACTTGAGGATCGAACTCAGGTCTCTTGACTCGAGATTCCGACCACCCAACTATCGTGACTTCAATGTTTTTTGTGGTTTTTTATTATTCTTAATAAATTCGATTTTTGAATTCTGATCAACCACCTACTCGGCTAACGAGTCACAATATGGGCCAACTAACTACTCGGCTAACGAGTGACCATATGCGATGATCGCATGCGTTCGCAAGCGAATCGATGTTCGCAGTTTAAAACATGTAGGATTTTAGACGTAAAATACAAATATTTCTTCTCAGCGATATCATAAAAGGTCATGATGGCTGAGTATTAAAGTGGGTCTTCAGGACTTGACTGTGTCACAACGTCTGACTACCCCAGTATTGGGAATAGGTTTGTTTTTCAGATGCAACAACATTTGGTCACATAACATTACTTTGGATGATGAATTAAACAAACTTAATCTATGCTTAACTAATCAACTAACTTTTTGCTGCTTTTGGACATTTTTAATATCTACACTTATCAGCATTACACATTGGCCTCTAAAAGACCACTGCTGCAAATAGGCCTCACCTGAGAATGAGAGTTTGCCACAATCGCCACAATAGGCGATTACAGTACAACCTGACACCTTGTACCCTAGACGCTTGTTACCAGTCTGTTTCAGCATTGCAAATGCAAAATTACCATTTACATAAATAGAATCCGTTTCAATTAAAGGAGAGCGGGCGTTTACACAGCGGAAGAGGCAGTGAGTGAAGCCAAAACTGCACTGAAGTCCTTGCAATCGGCATACATCAGGCAAATGGGCCGTCTGAGGATACTGCTTCAATCGGCCAGATACCAGTACCTGAAGTCGTTGAAGGCAGAAAAAGAGCAGTACTGTTAGTATTTATTACTTTGCTTTTAATCAGCATTTTCCGTAATTGGCTTTGTTATCAGTCACTATGCTATCTTATTTTTGATGTCTAATAGTATTTGTAAGTATTCAGTAGTACAGTGTTTTTTATAACCTTCTATCATTTCACTATACGGATAGCCAAAGAAAATATAGACAATTTAGCGCTTCCAACGCATATTTCAACAGAGATTTTTTGGGACAATATGACAGATGGTGAGACGGTGATACGTCTTTATGTCCATGCCAAGTATATAAAATTGTTGTTAAGTTAGTAAATTTGTTGTTCATTAGCCTACCTACTAGGGATCTAATTCGGGTCTCTTAACTCGAATTCCGATCACCGAATTACTCGGCTATAGTGATTTGGTTAGTGATTTCTATGTAATAAAAATTTCAGGCAGCATAAACGCTCAGTCTCGCGCTGGTCCACTTACTGTCCGCGAGAGAAGACAACTTCGCAAGCTGAAGGCGTACGCCGGTTACCACAAGAAACACGGCGTGGACGCGGTGCTGGCAAGGAAGTTATATCATAAACGAGCTAAGGTATTCTTACATTTAATATAAAAGTATTTAGAAGAAAGATAAATAATTTTATAAGCAAATGCTCAATTCTACAAATCTCTGCTAGTCCAGAAAACCTTAATAAATCCTTTATAAAATTTTTTCAATTTTCAATAATGTAGAAACCATTAATTTTCAATTACATAAAAAGATTTCTTTCTGTCCTTTTTTTCCTTTAGCCTTTCCCTGGGGATAGAGATACTGGGGGTAGAAAGAGGTCTGGGCAATTATGTCCTTTTGAACCACTTTTCACCGAAGAAATTTTTTTTGGACAACATGCCAGGTGGTGAACTAGTAGCCGTCTTTGTGTCCAATTCAATGATACAAATTGAACATAAGTTTTGAAATAATTTTCAATTACATGGAGACACAATTACACCGTAATTAATTTAAAATTAATTATGTAGTAAAATAATGGCAATATCTAACGTATATTTAATTCGTAAGGTGAACGACACGGGCGCGCATCGCGCCGCGCCGTCGCAGGGGCGCTGCGTCTTCACGGAGGGCGGCGTGCGCTGCGCCGCGCCCGCGCTGCCCGCCGCGCGCCACTGCCGCAGGCACATCCTGCACGACGCGCACCAGGTAAGCCGCACACGTGTTTATATACATATATACACACGTGCGCTGCGCCGCGCGCCACTGCCGCAGGCACATCCCGCACGACGCGCACCAGGTAAGCCGCACACGTGTTTATATACATATACACACGTGCGCTGCGCCGCGCCCGCGCTGCCCGCCGCGCGCCACTGCCGCAGGCACATCCTGCACGACGCGCACCAGGTGAGCCGCACACGTGTATATATACATATATACACACGTGCGCTGCGCCGCGCCCGCGCTGCCCGCCGCGCGCCACTGCCGCAGGCACATCCTGCACGACGCGCACCAGGTGAGCCGCACACGTGTATATATACATATACACACGTGCGCTGCGCCGCGCCCGCGCTGCCCGCCGCGCGCCACTGCCGCAGGCACATCCTGCACGACGCGCACCAGGTAAGCCGCACACGTGTTTATATACATATACACACGTGCTGCGCCGCGCCGCGCCCGCGCTGCCCGCCGCGCGCCACTGCCGCAGGCACATCCTGCACGACGCGCACCAGGTGAGCCGCACACGTGTATATATACATATATACACACGTGCGCTGCGCCGCGCCCGCGCTGCCCGCCGCGCGCCTCTGCCGCAGGCACATCCTGCACGACGCGCATCAAGTTAGTCATTTATTTTATACAATACACCTACATAGGGACAACTTTACATACATGCGAACGCAAAATAAGTAGCTTAAGCACGGAAAAAACAAAGGTACCACAAACACCCAAATCCAAGAAAATGTGGAAAAAGTGTTTTTACCTCACAGCCAACGACAAAATCTTAATGTATAGCAATTCGTCCACGGAGGTCATATGGAGCTAGGAGTGACCTATGGCGTTATTGTAGCGTGTGTGCTGTAGTTATTGAGTGCCATGTGCACGTGTGCAGGTGCTGTTCACGGCGTGCGGCGACCCGCGCGGCTGCGCGGCGTGCGGCGAGCCGGTGGCGAAGCTGCCGCTGCCGCACGCCTGCCGCTACCACGCCGCGCCGCCGCAGTACCACGTGTTCACGCTCAAGGTGCGCGTGTGTGTGTGTATATTGCAGTAAACTACTGTTTTATCTTCATGCAATTTCCAATACAGGGCAGCCAGAGGTCTACACAATTTAGTCAATATAATCCACATTTTACCGTAGCTTATTTTGGAATAACATGACAGGTGATGAGCAAGTCACCGTCTTAATATATATCAAGCCATATATAGGATATTACTCTTGAGAAAACTCATTGACACAAGGCTACCTCCCAGGGATCAACCTTTGATCTTTTGACTTGTATTCCGACCACCCAACCACACAACAATGGTTGGTTATCAATTGTCATCATCACTGAGCAATCATTTATTATATTTACAGAAAGATGACTCGGACAGTGATTCAGAGTCTGAAACAAGTTCAGACGAATCGCAGACCGATGATCTCGGAGACCACTTGGAGCACAGAAACCATGAAGACAAGGTTGAAGTTGCACAGGACAGTTCACAAGCGGAGCCGTTCCAGTATGAATGACAAATGGACTTTGATCATACCATGTATGATGATCTGTGGAGCTGATCGGACATTTATTCATTATAAGTGATGTGAAAAAGATAACAGTGTAGTGAGTGATACTTGTGTCATAAAAATGTGTTTAAGACAGTATTACATAACAATATGTGGTTTAGTTATAACCTTGTTCTGTTCATTGTGATTTAAAATCACAAAATTTACTCTGTTTCCTGCCCATTGTAAAATTGTATTTAATTGTAGGCTAAATATTATTAATTGAAGGTCTGTGTGAATGTCCAATTTTCCATTATTGTCCCTTTATAAGATGATAAAGGGACCATAATGAAAAATTTCCAGGGTAGGAAATAATGTAAAAATAATATTGCATGAATGACCTTTATTTTGGGCAGGAAGCATTCATGTGATTTTGTACTATGCAAAGTAAATCTAGCTGAATCTCCTAATTACACTTAATTAGCTTCATCATGAGTGTATCCTACATCATGTTACTTATAGAGCATGTAAATATTTGAGCACTGGCCTTAGTATTATTAGAAATATACTGTGATTTCCAATATTCCTGTAGCAATAAGCAGTAATCAATAAGCTAAAAAAAAAGAATTGTAAACATTTGATTCAACATAGTTATATATTATGTAATTATATTCGACAGAACCTACCAAATATAGCCTAGCATATTGAACGATTTTCTGTATCATATAATCAAGCTAATATGTACCAAAGGCAATTTATGTTTAGAATCTAAACTCTGGATTTATATCCAGAGTTTTTTTTTGTTAAGTTATCTTAACAAAAAACAAAGCGCACTGTACATATATGGCACCAGTTTATTCTCCATGGAGTGTGCGAGTTCCAACAGCCATTCTATTTACATCTTTGATTTTTGTATGAATCCAGCTAAACTAAGTCACCTCATAGACATAAGCATTTAGAAGCATTATTAGAGAAAGAATTATTAAGATCGGTTTGGCCTTTATGTTTAAATCACCTATTTAATGATATATTTTTCATGAATAAAAAATTTATGACTTATTTATAAAACAACCAAAAGCACAGTTTGAGATGCGCAACTGGTGGGGATAGTGCAGTCTTTAAAATTAGAGCTGTTCACAAATTAGTCTTTCCTTGCTCGGTTTGTGCCACTCGCTTATACCATTGTATCTAGTTGATGCAACCCACTATTGAGCGGTTGTCAATGCATCAAACCCAGCCTATTGTGCCTATTCATTTTTAACCAATAGGACTGAAACCGGTTTTGACTATCTTAAATTCTTTAAATAGTCACGATAGCTGTGTGGTATGGTGGTCGTAATTTCGAGTTCGATCCCCAGGTGACAGGCTCGTACCAATGGGTTTTTAAAAAAAAGTTATGTACAAGTTATATCATTGGCTGTCATCACCTGTCATGTTGTCCAAAAATTTCTTCAGTGGAAGGTGGGTGGGTCAAAGGGACTTAATTGTCTAGACTAGACCTCTGTCTACTTCAGTATTGGGAATTGCGTGAAGATATTGTTTTTTGTGTGGTTGAGACAAAACTGCGTAAGATTTCATTTAGTAATTAGTGTGTGTGAACCTGGCTTGATATTAGGAAATGATTTGAAACGCCTAGAGTCAGCATAGTCTCAGTCGTAGAAAATGAGGAATATCCCACCGTTTTCAAAGATATTAATATTCAATAAATTTTTGCCGCTTGTATATTTTTGTTTAGAATCAAGAAAACATTACTCCTTAAAAAAATCATTAAACTCATTTTAAAAAACTATCTGAATGACGTTTTTGTTTTTTTTTTTTTTTGCTAAAGTTCAATAAATTTATGCATGATGTATATGTGATAGACTGCTAATCCGCTTGCTAAGTTTGGCGATAAAGTCAAATCACTAATGGAAAAGACTGGCCTGCAGTGACCTATCAGGCTTTTATGAAGAATTTGTATTAGATTAGGTTTATTATTATTATTTGATTGGATGGATTTTCATTTTAAGCAGGAGTATAACTTAATAAATAAAACATGAACTTATTATTGTATCTAAAACATAGAGTATATTAATTTCTTGATGTATAGTAAATTTAAATAAATGTTGCAATGAGTTTCCTACATTATTTGTATTTTTTTACTGTTGTGCTAGAATGAGGCTCAATAAGGAAATCTGCTTACCCTTTTTAAAACGCAAGGAAAATCCTCTCAAATCTCTCATAAATAATTCCTTTACTTATCATAACAAGCTTCCGTTCGCGGCTTTGCCCGCAGTTTAACACAACGTAGGGTTCCATGTTGTCTCTAAAATAAAAGTAACCTATGTTACTCCTTATAACATTAGCTATCTGTCAATGAAAGTCCTTTTAAAATCGGTCCAGCCGTTTCAGAGATTAATTAGCCGGAACTAACAGACAGACAGACAAAATTTGTTAAAAAAATGATTTTGGTGTATGTACTGTAAATATTCATATACATGTAGTAAAAAACTGTTATTTCAATATTACAAACAGACACTCCAATTTCATTTATATTTATAGATTAGCTGTCTGTCTCCCGCGGTTTAAAATTTAACGTGGACCCCTTATTATTTTTCTAAATTAAAAGTACCCTAAGATACTCCTTATAACATCAGATATCTGCCAGTGAGACCCGTCAAAATCAGTCTAGCTATTTCAGAGATTAGCCGGAACAAACAGACAAAAGTTGTAAAAAAATATATTTTTGTGTATGTACCTTTATTCATATACATGTAGTAAAAACACTTAATTCAATATTATAAACAGATACTCCAATTTTATTTATATGTGTAGATTTGTAGGTGATCAAGAAATTTACTAGGACACTGGCCCTTAATACAGCTTTATTTGTTGCATAATACTTATAAAATCAGTATGTTGAATACTAGGAAAATCATAATTTCCTTATTTAAAATGAATAAACCCTTGAGCATGAAGGCATATATTAGGTCTACGGTGAAACAGAGTTTACTTATGAGAAACCTGTGTACTTTCACCGGTATGTGATTATGGAGCAAACTCTCCCGTCTATATATAAAACACGGTAGACATGCGACTTTCCGACGGTGGCTAATGCAATGCAGGATGGTTTCAAACGTGTTGTCGCTAATCAGTCTTGGTACTCTGCATTCCACCGAGTCAAGCGCGGCAAGCTGATATTTTACTGAACCTGGTATGGTTCAGTAAGTAGCTAAAGTATTCCATTCCATTCAGAACTTACCCTGAGTTTTACACAGCTTAAAAACTGTCCTTGCTGGACTTTAACAAGGTGCAAACCTTGTTTAAATTCGATGTGTGCGCCAAAATTGAGGTTAGCACTCAATTACATGCTGCCCACACACCCCCATCCCTCAATTTGGGGAGGGAATCTAAGGCCGGCGACGCATATGCTATGCCTCTGGAGTGAGTGAGTGGATATCTTCTGCTTTTAGCATGTATCGGGCCTCGTGGCAAGCCTCATTACCCGGACATCTTCTCAGGGGGCTGCTGCTCCCCTGGTCCTGGGTATCGCTTTCTGCGGTATATATGTTGCGTATTTTACGCCTTACGTCGGGTCTTTCACTCTTCCCCGTCCCCCCCTCAACGAGATCGGGAGGTGGCTGCAACAATCCCCTAGGGAGAGGTCGCCGATCTGGTGGTCGAGCGTGCTGTGGCAGGAGGTCCGATAAGGACGCCAGGTCGCGCAGGTGTTCATGTGGTCCATTATCAGCGCGGTCATACAGTTTCCGCGCCAAATGGACCACAAAATCGTGGATGGACTCGATTCGGAGATCTCTGGCGATGACGTCATTCCGGACGTAACGACCAGCTTCCACAATCACTCTTAGGGAAATGTTTTGCTGAACCTGCAATCTTTTCCGCTGTGCGGAGATGTGAACGCGTACCACGCTGGTGCAGCATATGTGATTCGCGAGCGGATGTAGGTCTTGTAGATCCCTACCTTGGTCTTCGTTGGCAGGTTGGATGCCAGAACCGGACGGAGGACCGCCCTCGCAGCACTTGCGCGCTGTGTTACGTATGAGACCTGAGGGGTCAATCGTAGAGAGCGGTCAATCTGGCATCCAAGGTAGGTGATGGTCTTCTTCCACTCTACCCTGTCCTCGGAGCTTGAGTGGTGGTGGTACACGTCCCTGTCTGTTGACAATAATGGCGCGTGTCTTGCCAACGTTCACGGCCATGCGCCATTTGTCCAGCCATTCAGGCAACAGGTTCAGCAGACACTGCATCCTCCAATGTTTGCCCAACGGGACGACGTAATATACGCGCTGTCGTCTGCGTAGAGGGCGAGCTGACATCTCGTTCCCATTCTTGGACGCGACCTTCAAGTGTGGGGATGTCGTTGGTGTAAACTGCGTACAGGTGCGGAGAGACAGCTGCCTTGTGGCACACCTGCCTCTATTCTTCGTGCTGCCGAGTCGATCCTCTCGACGCTAACACAGAAGCTCCGTCCCTCCAGAAATGACGCCACTAGTCGTATGAGCGCTGGCGGCGTCTTGGTGTTTTCAATCAGCTTGTAGATAAGACCCATGTGCCACACCCGGTCGAAGGCCTTCTTTATGTCGAGAAAGACCCCCAGACAAGAGCGGCCGCGATGTATTGCGGGTGTTCATGGGCGGCGGTAATCACTTACCATCACGTGAGCCGCCTGCTCGTTTGCCGACCTTTTCAATAAAAAAAAAATCTCCAGATAACTAACGTCATTTTAGGGTATGAGATCACACAAGCAGTGAAACGAAGTGGTTATATCCTTTACTAAGAGTGATAAAAACTACCAGTTCTTTCAGTTTTGAAAACTACTAAGAAAATAAAAGTAAACGTGTTCAGACAATTAATAAAATTTATATATATGTTTTTTCAATATAATTTTTATTTTGTGTTTGTATGCTTTTTAATTAGTGTTTCTTTTCTTGTGATTGATTTCTCAGTTTCCTATCACCTCCAAAAGACTTTTTCTTCACAAAATTTCTAATATTGTTACAGAAAAGGATACTTCAGGAATAATCAAACAAGTAAATGAAACAGAATCTTCGCTTTATTCAGCAATTTCGGTTGAAAAAAAATAATCAACAAAACTACACTGAAATTCTGAACGTGACTATTTTTACAAACAATTTACAGCAATTTATTTTTATAATTACAGCGGGTTTTTTGAATACCTCTCCGGCTTGACCCGAGCGAAGCGTTGTCACATTTCAAAAGGGACCACAGACGCGTGACGCCTTTGAACTAAATTAAAATTAAATTAATATTTACAAGGAAATAAAGTACAACGTATGAATGCGCTTGCATTGGCAGCTCGAAGAAGAAAGCTGAGAAAAAATT
Organism: Sericinus montela; assembly: GCA_029286605.1. Classification (NCBI taxonomy): domain Eukaryota; kingdom Metazoa; phylum Arthropoda; class Insecta; order Lepidoptera; family Papilionidae; genus Sericinus; species Sericinus montela. The sequence continues at coordinate 4,266,910 of JAGSMR010000034.1, read as the reverse complement.
GCAATTCTTTTTTGAAAAGCATTCAAAATACCCGCGACAGCCTAAACTAGAAATCAGAAACTTATGAGGTACACATCTTCCTATCCACTTTACTAAGCGTATGGTTACTGGCCCCAAAAATGAGGCCATGTTTTTTTTTTACATTTTTTTCGAAATTTGCAGCCTTTTGTACAGTATATGATACTTACTAATTATATATGTATAGACATAGTTAAAACTGTTACATTTTTTTTTTGTCGCGAGATCCTTTCCTTACCAGATCATTATTACAATGAGCTGATATGAAAATAAATCGTCGCTGAATTTTTTTTAACATTGAAACAACAGGACTTTGCGTAAACACGACTTGATATAAGTTTCGCATAGCTAGATTTAAATCCCAAATCTTAGTTACATTAAGATAATGACGATATTTTTTAATTTTTGTTGCACTTTTTCTGAAAACTTCTAACAAGAATCGAATCGAACGGACAAAATTTTAAAGTTGGAACCCGAAAAAGAAACTACAGTTTAACATTGTCGTTAGTTTTCATTCAATTAGCTTTAACGCAAAGTTGACCTTAAAATTATCTACATGTGTCTCTACGCATATTATACATTTAATGGACACATTTCTTCCTAGAATACTACAATAACCATACCAATTACAGATATTTAAACATTCATCACACCGGTTTATATAATTTGATTTTAAAATGAAACATGGAAATATTGTGAGGATAATATTTATCAAAATTCTAAATTCCATTCACTGTGATAAGTGTTTCCAGAATTATCATGAAGTATGTGGTGACTTCAATAGCAGTAGAAAGTAACCATGATACAAAACGTTTCCAAAAATACACGAACATTTTATCTGTTTTCTCACTTCTATGTCATTTGTCAACAACTTTTTTTTTCTAATTATAATAACCATAGATTAATTATTTTTTGAGGAATTAATTGCATAAGTCTTGTCTGTTTGTTAATTGTAGTTTCTTGATCAGAACTTTTAACTGTGGGGACATTAAGAAATCAAGGTAAATATTTTGATTAAATCTCAGTGCCTTCTAGTGAAAGCTATCTATTGTTTAGTCACAATACATCAAAGCTCCACTGATAACAACCTCAGCTATTATGTTGTATAGTCAATAATGGAAGCTTATGTTCCATACGTAATGTCCATAATGGCTTGTTATCTACTGTATATGTTACAGACACTATGTGAATAATTATTTACGCAATATATATATATATATATATATATATATATATATATATATATATATATATATATATATATATATATATATATATATTGTATAATATATATAAATATATATATATTGCGTAAATAATTATTCACGTAGTGAAAATAGAAATATAAGAAAATCTACAACCTCATCAGGTATAGACATATAGGTTCACACCCTATGTTCAAAAGTTTAAATTTTAACCTCTTTATACTTTTCAACATTGAAAATAATATTCCGATACATTCAGAAACTAAATATTAGTAAAGCGACATGAACCACAGTGTGTCTTTTATTTGGTTAAAAATAATACCATGTTGAAGTCGATTATTTACTATTTTTAATATTGTGGTATTATCTTTAAACCCACAATTGTTGAATTTCGAAAGGGTGGTGCGATCCTTGTTTTTTAACAATTTTGAGACCCAGTAAATAATTATTAGATATTGCTGAATTTAGAAAATTTATATATACATAGCATAAAAAGAAGAGAATGGGTGTTGACATTGTTATTGAGAAATCTCAAAATATTTTTCCATCCAAGAGGAACTACCACAACATAACTATCTGTCATTGAAACTTAGATTTAATAAGTCATATACAGTTAAGATAACATAACTGCCTTTTAATTTTAATAAGATCAGATTTACTATTGCAAGTAATATCTGCAAAGAATATAAATTAGGAGAGTAAAGGATATTTCAACATAAATAAACGTCGCGGGTAAATCGAGCATGCGTTACATTCTTTATTCTACAATACTTCATCTGCTCACTGGGCCGGCCAGCTAATTAAGTAAATAATCAATTAATATACACATAAAACTATATAATACACATACTGCAATCTATGTTACAAATTTTCATATATTTTACATCCATTAGTTATATACTCGACAATGAATAATTATACCATTTTTTTCCAAGTGACAATACTAGAATGTTTGCTAAAGGAAACATAAGCGAGTAATGCCAGCCCTTCGAGTCTTGCATATCACTGATTCTTTAATAATGTGTTACTGTAAGGTTTTAACTTTACTTACATTAATATCTTATGAAGATATTTACAATAATAAAATTTTGACACAACTGAAAATATCAATATATTTAGCTCAAGACAATTAATAATAAATATTACAAATATTGACTAACTTGTGACAGTTTTAAAATGCAAATCTCAAAAACTATTCTCTCACTCTAGAGACTGGCATTGATAAAACAGTTTCCATATGTATTAACTACGTCACAGCCACTTAAATTTACTTTTAATGAAGCTTGCTTTATACTTAAATGGACCATATTCTTTAGGGTTTTACAGATACAACGCTGAAGCAGGATTATGTGCAACATTCATCAATAAGACTGTAGGATACTGTAAGATATATTTGCAAACTACTGCACAAAAGAAACCATATTGTTAAGTGAAGTCTATTTCAGAGCGCTGCGAAAAATTACCATATTACACTTTCGCACAGCTTAACACAAATACTGTCAAACGGTTATAAACATAGAGTATAATGTTTCATACATATTGACATAGTCCGTGATAGTAGTCCACTAAAAATCAACAAAACAATTAGTTATCTCATTTTTATTTTGACCTTGCTGTGAAATCACTCCATGGCCCTTTTTCGTTTAATTAAAAAAATATTCAAAACTCGAATAAAATATGAACTACGGATTATATTACACATTTTTATGTTCGCGACCTAAACTTATCATTAAATAATGAAAATGCGTTGTGGTAGGTAAGGTTTAAAAAATATTTTAAATATATTTAAATAAGAATTTGCATAATATGTATAAGGTTTTTCTGCCCAAAATCACACAGTATAAAACTTACATCAAGTAGCTCTTTATGGCAATGATGTAAGTCATGATGTAAATAAAATTTAAATCAGAATATTTTACCAGCAACTACTTTCATTATATTTATAATATTTACAAAAAAAAATTAAGACCATCGTAGTAAAAACCAAGTTATTAACAATTTCATTTAGGGCTGTGGCATAGAGTTAATGAACTTTTCCAAATGTATTTATCCAGTGAATCTAATGGCATATAGGTTCGTTTATGCAATATTACGAAAATATATTTCCAGTGTCGATTAAAATGGCCACATATGTTTCTTTTTATTTAAATTATAGATATTAAAAAGTAGCAAGGGGTTGCTACTATTTTGCTCTAATGCATAAAGGCTAAAGGAATGATTATTCTGAGTAGCATTCAACTATTTTTCATTTCGATTTAATGGTTTTTAGTAATTAATAAATACCTAGACAATTAAGTAATGACTTAAAATTATTCCTTGTTTTACCTTAACATTGCTATAAATATATAACATATGGATACCAGAAGCGATGAAATTATATTTGGTATATAATGAGTAAACATTGATACATATCGGAGATTAAAAATTGTTTAATAATTTCGTGTATTTTAGGGCCAACCGCATCGGTTATTTGCTTCATCTTCTACTTCGGGACTTCACACCGCTAATAGAAATATCGGTAAAAAAAAGTCAAATAAAACAGAACTGCCGGGAATAAGTATCGTCGATTTATCGCTTCGCATTTTCGGAACGGATCACTTCCCCCGCGCTATCCCCGTTTCCCTTCGAATGGTTAGCGACACCGAAAATTAACTAGAAAGTGCATTAACTAATACATTAAATGTAGGCATCATTACTTCTTTAATATCACACTTTTCTTTAAAAAAAATCATAATATGTACAAAACGCAATCCGGTCTGAAGGGGGAGTAATCGGACGCGGCTCGAGCGCGGGAGCGTCCGGCGGCTGAGTGGCGGCCGCGCTAGAAGGCCAGCACGGCGGGCTGCGGGTCGGCGCGCGGCGACTGTCACGTGACCTCCATCGGCAGCGTGTCGCCGGCGCGCCGCCGCACGGCGCCGTTGCTGCCCGCCTCCTCGCCGACACGCTCGCCGACGCGCTCGCCGACACGCTCGCCGCCGCGCTCGCCGACGCCCTCCAGCGGCGTGTCCAGCGCCGCCAGCCCCGAGGACGACGCCACGGCCACCGGCGCGGTCGTCGCTTCCACGATTTCACTGAAAACATAAACATACGTATATAAACATACACACCAACTACACGAAACGGAAAAAGACAAAATTAATAATGCAATAATGAAAAAAAGAGGCAATTCTACCACATGTGAACTGCACGCACACGTTCTTAAAGCGCTCTACTATTAATTTGACTTTACTTGATGCCGTACTGTCCTCCAGAGTAGATTGTAGGATTAAAAAAAAAAGCTAAAAGAACGAAACAATACTCACGCAACGGGCGAAGGCCGCGGCTGCGCAATGAGCCTCGCCTGCCGCGCCTTCAGCTGGGCCGTGGAGAACGCGATCGCCTGCACATTGCCCGCCAGCCCGCCCGGCCCCGAGATGGCAATCTTCTGCCCGCCCTTTGGCAACTGCACATTCTTCTGCAGCAGATTCGCGACTACCGAGCTCGGTATCGAGGTCTTCGATGGCGCCGCGATCGTGATGGACGTCGACGGCTCCGAAGATGTCCTCGCCAGGGGCGCCGCGACTTGCACGGTCCGATTCTTCAGTTGGATCTGGTGGCGGACATTCGGCGCCCGCACGGGAAGCGCAGCCCGGACGATCTGTCGTCCGTCTAGGCTGACGCTGACGCGGTGAGGGCGAGTCGCCGTCGCCACGTTGCCTTTTAACGCACCGTCGAATACCACCTGACGCTTCCTCGCGTCGTTGATATCGAGCCTAGCGACGGTGGTCTTTCCGGGCGGTGGCTGCCTCACGACGTTAACCAAGTGGGGGCCTTTTCCGAGTTGGCCGCTCTTGATCTCGAAGAATTGGGCAACGGAGCCGGGCGCCGCTTTCAGGAGCGGTTTCCCATCTCCCAATGCCGCCAGCGACACCACCGTTGGGAGCTGGGCCAGGGAGCGGTTCTGCAGCAGCTGTGCGCGTTGCGAGTGCGTGAGCGGGTGCGCGTGCAGCACTTTGAGCTTGCTGGAGGGCACGTGGTGCACGTGCGGCGCCACCACCACGGCGGGCGACGAGTGCAGCTGCAGCGGCTTGTGGCCCAGCGCGGCGGGCGCCAGCTGCACCAGCGGCGCGGCCACGCGGCGCGCCGGCCCGCCGCCGGCCGCGCCGCCCGCGGAGCACACGCTGCCCACGGCGCCCACGCTCACCACGTTACCCGTCGTGCCAGCGTTACCCACGCTCGACGTAGCTGGAAACGATATCAGGAAACTTTTAAATAAATAAATAAATATCTTCACGCAATTCCCAATACAGGGGTAGACAGAGGTCTAGTCTAGACATTTAAGTCCCTTTGACCCACCTTCCACCGAAGATATTTTCGGGACAACGTGTCAGGTGGTGAGCCCGTCGCCTTCTTTTATGTCCAAGCCAATGATATTAAGTACATAAGTTTTTAGAAAAACCCATTGGTACGGCCACTTGAGGATCGAACTCGGGTCTCTTGACCCGAAATTCCAACCACCCAACCACTCGGCTATCGTGACTTATGAAGAAACTTAGTTTTATTTACTACCAAAAGCTTCATATTAATGAAGGACTAAATAGAACTGTACAGAAATATCAGAAGATATCTCTGTAGGGTCTGTAGGTCAGTCACACAGGAGCCACGTGTTGCTATAGCTCAGTCTGTTACTAAAATTAGTAATAATAGTAATGTTTGACAGCCAAACCAGTTATTTTGTCTTCAGCTGGGACGTGAATTCTTACCTCTCTTTGATTACCATGACAATTTTAAAACAAGTTACGTATCTTAAGTTTTGTATAAAGAAAATGTTTCCCTTTTCCGTGGAAAATGCGGGATACAAAGTTTACAAGTTTTGCTTGTAAAAATGCACCCACTCGTTTAAATTTGAAGTCAGTCCGTCGACTACTTATCATACAGTAATGTTAGTTTAAATATTGTCGAAGTCTTTTTACAGTGGTAGAGCCACGCATCAGCTTTTGTTGTTACATGAAAGGGCCGGCTCGATCGGGGAAGGACCACGACCTCACAGAATACCGGCGTGAAGTAGAAGTCTAACAAACTTCTGCGTTTCGTCTGGTGAGGTTACCTGCACCTTTTCTATTAAAAAAAAATCTCACCGAGGTCCCGCTGCACAGGCAGCGCCACGGCGGCGAAGGGCCCGTTCTGCAGCAGCCCCACCACGCCCGCGCCCGCCGGCGCCGCCTGCCCCGCCAGCCGCACCTGCAACGTACCGCCGCCTTCACAATGTGCACTACAACGTCTTACCCGATTATAGCTAATAAAATATGTTAATTTTTCCAATATTTGTAACATTCACCAACAACCCGATGGCTCATTGGTGTTATATTTATAAAGATATGATGGAGATTATTCATTGGTGTTATATTTATAAAGATATATTGGAGAAATGATGGGATGCCTGGTAATAAATAATTTTAAATAAAAGGTGAAATACCTTTAAGCTCTCGGAAACGGCCACAGTGACAATCTGCGGCTGCGAAGAGTCTTGCGACGTGACTATCGCCACGTCGCTGCTTCTCCTGTGAGCGGCTGATGTGATTATGTGCTTCTTCAGCGGCGAATGTTTCGTCTGCACAGTCTTCAGCTGGACCCCGGATGCCAGTTGTATCTCCTCTATGGTGTCTTCCTTTCGCTTCTTTTCCACTTTGATGTGGGGGACCTCGTTGACCTCCTCCACGATGATTTTGGAGGTGGGCACCGGCTGCGCGGGCGCCTTCACCTCCTTGGGCGTAGCGGTGTGCAGCGGCGTCGGCGGCGCCGGCCTGTCCACGTATATTGGTTCCTTATCAGCCGATATATGTACGACGGACGAACCGAACGCTTCCCCCGCCTTCCTCCGCCTCGGGCCAGAGCCGGCACGCCCATCCAAGCTCTGGCCTTGCAATAAAAAAGGATCCTTTTCGACATCCTTCACGAGCTCATCGAGTAAATCGTCGGTTATTGCGATTTTCTTGTCGTCTTTAGTCAAGTCGACGTCTTCTAGTGCCTTTAGATCCGTTTCCGATAGGATACTCTCGACTTGAGCTTCTGTTAGTCCTGTGAAGTTTTCATTGAGGAGGTCATCGCCACTGAGGTCTAGACTGCTACCACTGTTGTCTATCTCTGGGAGCAGAGGTTCCGTAAATAAGTCGCCCAGCGTAAATTCTGAAGTCGTGAACGTGTCAAGAACTCCATCTGGCGGTTGCTCTGCTAGCCTTAACTCTACAGAGAATGGTGTTTCCGGAGTGATTGGCAACTGATCATCGTTTGGTTTCAACACGTGCGGTGGCGAAGGAGGTGGAGTTTTTGGCCGAAAATGTAGCCTGGAAAATTAAACATTTCATGTCAATTATCCTAAATCATTATAAAAATATATGTCATAGAAAGTAAATATGTTATTTTGTATCTTAAATACTAACATTATCACATACATAATGAAACACTTTTGGATAAGACTGTTGTAGTTACAATATATTTAATATTTATTTTAATACAAAAAAAAATTGTTAATTTTTCAAACCTAAATTACATTTATGAAACACAAAACGTGAAACGAAAAAATGAAATACTTTATAAAATTTTCAATGTTAATATTAAACTAAAAACACTCACCATTTTTTATTAACCTCATTAATGAACTGTTCAAACTCCTTCTCCACTGGCTGTAAACTCTCATCTGAGTCATAACTGCTGTCACTGCATCCACTCCATGCTCTCTTCCTGATTACCCGCTTCAAATTCTCTCTAACCTCACTGTCTATAGTTCTGGCACTAACACTAATATCACTTTTATCATCTTGAGGTAACGTAACGTCCGGTAAGGGTCCATCGATGTCCATAGGCTCTTGCTTGACGGCGACGTCGGGCCTGCCGTCGCAGTCGGGTTTGACGTCGACGTCCGGTTTGTAATCGGCGCTCCACAAGGTAGGATTTCGAGCGAGATGCCGCCGGAAGGCATGCCGCCAGGGATACTTTCCGCCTGTGTGATAGTCCCGGGTCATCTCCTTTGGGCTTCGATGTGCTTTTGTTTCCAGCTCCACCTGTTCATAAAATAATTATTTACTATTTCATATTAGTTTAAATATTAAATTAGATATTTTTTTTTATTTTTCATTTGACAGGTGCGGGATTGGAACCTTTGCCGTACTAGTAAACGGCATATTATTGGAACGCGTTTGGTTGCCTGACGACAAGTCACCTCAACCTTGCGATGCTTGGTTGGCTTAGTCACGAATGCGACGGGCAGGCGCGGCCACAGGTGGTCGAGCGGCGTGGCCACGGGGGGCGCGCTGTGGCCACTCACCTCCTCGTCCCGCATGGCGCGGTGCTCGCCGGAGGCCGGGAAGGCGAAGGGCAGGCGCGGCCACAGGTGGTCGAGCGGCGGCCACGGGGGCGCGCTGTGGCCACCACCTCCTCGTCCCGCATGGCGCGGTGCTCGCCGGAGGCCGGGAAGGCGAAGGGCAGGCGCGGCCACAGGTCGTCGAGCGGCGGCCACGGGGGCGCGCTGTGGCCACTCACCTCCTCGTCCCGCATGGCGCGGTGCTCGCCGGAGGCCGGAAGGCGAAGGGCAGGCGCGGCCACAGGTCGTCGAGCGGCGTGGCCACGGGGGGCGCGCTGTGGCCACTCACCTCCTCGTCCCGCATGGCGCGGTGCTCGCCGGAGGCCGGGAAGGCGAAGGGCAGGCGCGGCCACAGGTCGTCGAGCGGCGTGGCCACGGGGGGCGCGCTGTGGCCACTCACCTCCTCGTCCCGCATGGCGCGGTGCTCGCCGGAGGCCGGGAAGGCGAAGGGCAGGCGCGGCCACAGGTCGTCGAGCGGCGTGGCCACGCGGTCCAGCAGCACTCTGCCGCCGCGCCCCAGCCTGCGCCTCGCAAACCCCACACAGTGCGTGTAAGGGTGCCTTACAGATGTTAGTGTGAACCTGCATATAAAAATGTAGAAACATAAATACATACATAGATAGAAACAACACCACACACCACATACATTGCTCTGTTCTTGTAAGCAGCTTAAGCACTTGTGTTATGGAATCAGAATAATGGAGGTACTATAATGTAGAAAACTAAGAATAATCGTACCACAGAACTGGCGACACCATGAACTCTAGTATTTACGCCACACGTCCGAAGAGGTTGTCAAAAGTTTTTGTATAAAATGTATAGTATATAATTATTAATATTTACACAAACACATTTTTAAGAGGATATACATTTACTGTCTCCTTGGCAGTCATTAATAATCTATTGGTGAACAAGGGACTTTACTACAGAGTGGTTTGCTTCGGTAATGGAAGGTTTATCTATATAATAAAAGGATAATTTGCTGTCACGATAGCCGAGTTGTTGGGTGGTCGGAATTTCGAGTCGAGAGACCCGAGTTCGATCCCCAGGTGGCAGTACCAATGAGTTTTTCAAAAACTTATGTACGAATTTCATCGTTGGCTTGGACATAAAGGCGGCGACGGGCTCACCACCTGTCACGTTGTCCCGAAAATATCTTCGGTGGAAGGTGGGTCAAAGGGACTTAATTGTCTAGACTTGACCTCTGGCTACCCCTGTATAGGGAATTGCGTGAAGATAATTTGCTGTAAATGTTATGCTTTATGTGTCCAGTACATCTAAGTACCAAACCAAGTGAACCAAAGTACGATACTATAATTATTACGATATTATAATTATTTCTTGAATAAATTTAAGACTGGAATCTATTTTCTATTTCTGTACGTTTCTAGAACAAAAAAGTTACAGGTTTAGCAAGTTTTAATGTGCTAGACTAGTGATAACATTTTAAATACAACTTATTACAGAACTGTCTGCAATTGACATCAATTGGAAACGGCTACAGAAGCATTGTCACCCCCGAAGAGCAAGATAGAATGCTCTTAAATGAACTGTCTCAGTTTCTTTCAAATAGGGAACACACCCGTTATTACACTGTTAATTGGCAGCAGAATTAGGCAAGAGTTACTGAACTACCTATAAAACTAAGTTTCTTTCATTCTTACCTATTCCTCTCATCCAATTCGTGCTCAAATAGACCTTCTTTTGACGGACTGTCCGGATCCACAGGGTCACCGCATAGCGTAGATGTGGGCTGTAGACAAGGAAATACAGTATTTTAAGTTTATAGTATTTGTAAGGAAATATTTATTTTCTATGATTTAAAACTGACATAATTAAAGATATAAATCAGTAGATTTAAAAAAAGCCTGGTCAATAGCACATATCACTTACAAATACATAACTAAAACATTTTGTTTTTGTTAAAATACCATATAGCATGTCTCACCATTTCATAATAGCAGCCGGGCTTGCGACGAAATGCGAAGGGGCCATCGTCAATCGCTTCCGCTCGCGCGCTGACTGCGCTCGGAGCAACCACGCTCGCTTCTTCGTCTGACGAGGTGCACACGCCCGAGTCTGTAATATAATTGAATACCAAATGAGTGACAAAACCGAGCAGTAAACCTTAAAACTTTTATCAGGGTTGTAACGATGTAATAGTAAAATTTTTAGGTAAACCATGGCAACTAACTTATTCTTTTTTTTTAATTCTTAGGTTTAGAGAAATTAATAGAATTAAATAAATATAATATAATAATAATAATATATTCACGCAATGCCCAATACAGGGGTAGACAGAGGTCTAGTCTAGACATTTAAGTCCCTTCGACCCACCTTCCACCAAAGATATTTCGGGACAACGTGACAGGTGGTGAGCCCGTCGCCGTCTTTATGTCCAAGTTAACGATATAATTTTGTACATAGGTTTTTTAGAAAAACCCATTGGTACGGCCACTTGAAGATCGAACTCTGCTCTCTTGACTCGTAATTCTGACCACCCAACCACTCGGCTATCGTGACTATAAATATAATATTATTTAGCAAAGTATTTTTACAATTGAGTATACTCGTAATAGCCTTGAAAATAGATGATGAGATAAACATATCGGAAAATAGCAGACCAAAATTGAGCTGACTGGTAGACTCTTCTGGCCACCAGTCTGCTTAATTTTAGCACATGGCTAGACTCAACTGGCAAAGCTGTAGCACATTATACCTTAGACTCTATCGAAGCCAGCCAGATACGTAGCCAATAAGCGCGTCATAGGTGGCGATTACAGCAAAATCCTTCAAAGGAGAGACTCATGTTCTTCAAAGGACTTTTACAAGAATGAGAATAGGTAGTATGATTTTAAAAACAAACGTCGAAAGCTTTTCAGTTCAATTTGTACAAAAAAATATTTTTTTTTGTTCAAAACTGATAAATTGAAATAAAATCTGTATAAGAATATTGCAAATGATATACTTCCAAACAGTATAATAATTCATATGCAGGGCCATAGTTTTCAGAACAGCGAGCACATTAAATTGTGCCTCATTCTAAATTTTAAAAGCACGGTAGAGCTTCAATGAAAACAGAGTTGAAGGGACTGGATTGGATGGAAGGACGAAGGGATCGTCTAGATCTCTGCCTATCCAAGTATGGAAGATATATTAGAGAAAAGTACAGCAAGTGAATGGTTTAGTGGTTTTGTCTGTCGTTCTGTCTGCGTGTCACTCACCTCGCAGCCCCTGCACGGAGCCGGCGACGTGGTGCCTGTGTTTCCGTCTCTTGTATGGACGCTTCTCTCGCTGTAAGGCAACCAATCAGGTGCATAATACCACACTCACACTACAACTATTCGGAATTCGAATTTGAATTATGTTTATTTTGAATTTTATAGTACAAATGTTTGAGATATGGGGCCATTGCAGAGCCTAGAATTATTTTTAAACCAAATATGAAATATAAAGAGAAAAAATTCACAACTGTAGCCATCTCTTAGTAGTAATAGTGGATATACTAAAGCAACAACGCAAAGTTTTTGTCGTCAATGACACAACAAAGAATATTTAAAAATAAAATTTTGTAATTTTAATAATTAATATTTTTTAAATTATCACTGTTTATAAATTATATACATTAATATATATAAATTTTTAAATAAAATTGTATTTAAAATACTATACATTAACCGCCTTCAATGTTATCCCACTGCCTTAAGGTTGACTGGCAGAGAATGCTTTTAGCATTAAGTCCGCGTTTGTTTCTTCATATTTATTAAGGTGCATTAACAATAAATATATCTCTCTAACGAAGAGTGCCAATTTGACCAAAAAACCAAGGCACATCTTTTGTTGTGTAAATAATATTTATTGAAAGATATAAATAACTGTTTGCATTTTAACTGATCAAAGTATATAGCAGCAGAAAAATATAAATTGCCGTGTGTCCTCACCTGCCTAGGCTGATCGACGGGCGTGGGCGGCGCTCTGGGCGGGTAGTGCTGCACGGCGTACTGCTCCCGCCGGAAACTCACCGCCGATATCGGCACGGTGCTGTATTGCCTGGGAAACGATTTCACATAAGTATACAATACTTTAATATACAAAAACATAGATAGGGGACGACATCACATACATTGCCCTAATCCCAAAGTATGCAGCTAAAGCAATAGTGTTATGGAATCTGAAATAACGAAGGTACTAGAAACACACAGACCCGAGATAATGTTGAAAACGTTGTTATCCAAAATTACACGTCCAGAAATCGAACCAGGGACGACAGAGCTACCGACACAGTGACTCGACCACGAAGGTCGTAAATTTGATTTTGTTATTTGATTACTTAATACATATAATAGTAGCCGTAGTGCCGCTTTAAGAATATACCACAACTGACGCACATGTATTTCAAGAAACTGACGAAAGTAGTATGCCAGGAAGAGGAAGGATGTGATGTTTACCTACTGAGGCATAATGTTTATTTTTTTTGTTTATTAAATGAATTTGAAATAAGAAAAAGAAAAAAAAATGTAATTTAAAGGGATGCAAAGCTTATAACAAACATTGTGCTACACAGGAAAAAGGAAAGTTTTGCTTAAGAGAAACACTTTAACTTAGTCTATAAAACATTGAAAGAGCGCTCCAGTGCAAATAAAACAGCTTTACGTAGTTACTGGATTGAAGTAAGAAGCTGCAACGTAGTTATAAATAACGCAATGGTGTGTTCTCAACTTTATAAAGGTTTCTTGTTGTTGAACTTGCCTTGAGCTAAGTTGCTTTTGCATCAGATTTAAAAGTTTTTTTTTTTTTAAATACGGTTAAAGAAAAGCTATTAGGCAATTAATTGACGTATATTTATCATGAAAGTATTATTTATTTCCGTATAGAATGTGATTTTTGGACAGTTATACTTTTGCTTTTAATTTTTAAAAGCTTTTTAAGCCGATATCCTCACCGGTTTGGTTTGAGATCTTATCGTTTGAAGAGTTTGCGACTACAGTTTGCACTTACAATACATAAAAATAAAAAATTAAATATTAAATATCTTCACGCAATTCCCAATACAGGGGTAGACAGAAGTCAAGTCTAGACAATTAAGTCCCTTTGACCCACCTTCCACCGAAGATATTTTCGGGACAACGTGACAGGTGGTGAGCCCGTCGCCGTCTGTATGTCCAAGCCAACGATTAAATTCGTACATAAGTTTTGAAAAACTCATTGGTACTGCCACCTGGGGTTCGAACTCGGGTCTCTCGACTCGAAATTCCGACCACCCAACATCTCGGCTATCGTGACTAATAACATACAGTGTAAATTGACTGTAGTACAGTATGGTATGTAGCAAGAAATGTTGGGGTAAGGAAATCCAACTGGACATGAGCACTGTGAATGCAATGCAGCGTGGTGTACCTGGGCGGGTCGGGCGGCAGCTGCGCGACGAAGTCCCCGGCGTGGTAGCGGCGCTCGGCGAGCTGCGCGGTGAGCCGCAGCAGCTCGCGCTTGGCTCGCTCGCGCCGCGCCACCAGCTCCAGCAGCGACAGCGCGCGCGCCAGGTCCCGCCGGAGCTTCAGCATCTTCTCGTAGGAGCTCTCGTCGTTTTTCCTGCGGGCGAGCGTTGCTATTCACTAACTGCCGCTTTATGTACGGACGTGAACGGTGCTATTATTATAATACACGGTAAGAATCTTCAGCACGAGGTGAACAAATAATAGTTTAATAAAACTAAAAAGCCTATGTGTTCAGATGCGGAATAAAAATCGTAAATCCTGATCTGGATAATAGGACAAATTTAAATATTAATTTGTATTGTTGTCGGTGCTTGATAAAAATGGAAAGTTCCAATTCAATCCGATGTTTAAAGTAACAAAGTTTCTCCTTTTATCAACAGATGGCGCTGTTAAACATTTTGAATAAACAATATTTTCAAGATAAATTTGAACGATTTATTTCAACAAATTAGCGTTGCGCGCTATCTAAAAAAATATTGTCAGAATCCTTGAAATAGTTTCCGAGATACCAATACATACAAAAAAAACTGACCAGATCCATTAATACTATGACTAATTATAACTAAAGACCAGAAACTTCCTGGTGTCCCAAACATCATTCCGTAATTTTTAATACCACCCCGCTGATAGGTAGGTCCCCTATTTTTATTGCGATTGTTACCTATTTATCTATCATAAAACTATATCATAAAAGTTTTGAGAACGTTTCCATTTTGAAAATATAGTTATCCAATATCAACCGAAAATTATATCCAATCATATCTTGTTATAAGTGTTAAAAGAGCTGTTAATTTTACCGGGAAATTGGAAAGTTCACATGGAATTGTGTTGTATTTTTGTTATAATGGATAATATGCTACGAAAAGACTGGTGTAGTAGAGCGAACCCCAAATAGATACATAAATTATCCATAACATTCATAGTTGTAACTGCATTTTTTGTGAAATTATTAGTCTAGAAAAATAAAAAACTTAATGAAAAAAAAAATAAAAAAAATAATGGTGTTACACTCACCTATTCTTCCTCGTCTGCATCTTCTCCGTTCTTCTCCTGAACGCTAGATAGGGGTTGTTCGACGATTGCCCCGGCCGATGCTCAGTCTTCACGGACAAGACAAGGGGATGTTGCTGCAAAATTAAATTTCAAGAACATATAGAAATTTTGCTAAAGCGTTTTATTGTAAAAGTACAAAAAGAGATGACACCTATACAAATTTTCATCCACTTTTTTTTAACCTTTTATGCTCTCTACACTTTATCTGACATGTGTATGGTTTCATGAATTTACCAATAAAACGAGCATATATACAAACCTACATATACCACATTTTACTCTCTTACTCACACATTTACAAAACTCCCTTCTCCTAGTGCTCAAGTACCATATATCCTTATGAGAAACTTTGTTTAAGACTCTTTGACTGTGCCAGTACTCCTGTTTCTCCTTTTATGATAGAGGCTGACTAAAATAAATTTCCGTTGTATATAACATTATACATTTGCCTATTTTTTTAATTATCTCGCGAAATTTCTATCGAACTCGAAATAGAATACATGCTTTTCTTTGTTTTACTAGCTACTATTAGCAGCCTATAGTGCCTTGCACTATAGGCTGCTAATAGTAGCTTGTAGCTTGTAGCAGCCTTGTGTTATTTATATAAGCTGCTCATGATAGTTAATGAAAAAAATTGTAGAGTATAGCTTTCTTAAGAAAGCTATACTCTACAATTTTTTTCATTTTTTATAGCTTCCGATTTGCAGATTTCTATTCTGGCCTGGACACATCCTAGTCGTCCCCATCCGCACGTAATAGATTTGTTAAATTAGTAGGTTCGATGTTGCAAGTTGACGATTAACATACCATACAGGGTAAGTTACACTGTCTTATCTATTTTGACTTAAACTATAACGAACGTAGGCTTTTCCCTTAGTTGTGTCTAACAAATACCACTGGAAGAAATACCTTAGAATTCTTACAACGATACCATAACATACAGCCAGACGTTTTGAAACAATTGAATTGACATGAACGCAGTGCAGGTATGGTTTCAAGTTTTATTTTCCTCGCTTTCAGCAATAGCGACACATACCTCTTCCAATGGAAAATTGGTCTCTGTCTTAAACAATTTGTATCACAGACGCTGTAGTCTTTACATAACATTAATATTTTAAGGTTGTTTTTTAAATCCGTCACATTTTTTTTGCGATATATACTATTATCGACTTCAACGTAGCCGTTTACGTAAAATGGCTCGTCGAAATACGACTCCGCCAACACGGCCACGACTAGTATATGGGTATATATTTAATTTTTTACGAATAAATTTAAGAGCATAAATATTATCACACTGTTGCCATGCTTGGCAAGCTGACAAGCGCAGAATGATGGTTCGGACAAAATAATGCTTATTAGAACGGGTTAGACACTTTTCCCCTAGCCGAGCTCTGACGTATCTTCTGATGGATGCTCTTAGAACGCCACAACATTTACAGTATGTCGATCAAAAGTCAACGTACGAAAGCATTGTCATGGCTCACCGTGTGGAGGCGCTTGTTGAGCCAATAGTCGTAGACGGCGATGACGAGGTCGTCGTGCCGCTCCAGCAGCAACTTGGCCTCGTTTAGTGTCACCACCGTCTGACCTGAACTGCGCTCCAGCTTGTCCATCATTTGCTCGAACTTTAGTTCTGTACAACGAATGCATACTTAAGCATTTAGTTAGAAAAGAATTAAAAAAAAAAACTGTTACGATGTCCGAGACGGATAAAGGTACTTGACCAATAACAGCGAACGTATCGAGCGCATAACACATAGCATATAAGCAGCCTGTAATGCATAACTTCTCAGTTTTCCTACCGCAGCGTCAACTATTGGCAATGTTTGTAGGCAAGGCATGCAACGGTATCCGTTCGTTGCGGAATAGTGAACGCATACCACAAGTTGAGCTTAGCGATCAACATACAAAGACATGCGATCTCAAACTGTTAATTTGTCCACCTAAAACGAGATATTATTGGGTGTTTTGTTTCTTTCTTTATAAGTAAACTTTCTTATAAACATGCCTATAAATATAAAAAACATGTTCGAGATTAAAAAAAAGTCTAAAGGGCTCAATGGAAATTTTGATGATTACACATCATCATGTACAGACAATATTTTTTTTATCTTTTTTGCAGTTGTTCGTTTAAGGACTAACCAGAAAGATAATTGTTAGTTTCGGTTGCACTAAACTCACGCATGTATTTGCGCGTTGGCTATGACTTGCCCCTCTAACCTTACATGCAGTGTATACCTGTGAGTTCAGGATGCCTCTGCTGTTTCAGCCACCTCTCATCGTCCGAATCGATGTCGTACTCTGGCGCCTCCTGCTCCTCCCAAAGCACTATGACAACAGAAATGAAAATTATATAAATTGTAAAAATTTAGTTTATTAGTAAATTGTAAAATGATTAAGGCCACTGTAGGCATCCCTTCGAATATAAGGGTTGCAGATTCGAATCCCGACAGAAGATACAAATAATGATACGTAGACATATATATTGTTAATATATTTACGAAGATAAATATACATATAAACATCCATATCTCAAGTAAGAACAGTATCAACAAAAGTAAGAACAATAGTATATTGTACTGTTGGCTTGAACACTCAAGACGGCGATAGGTCCTCCACGAGTCACGTTGTCCTAGATGGACTATGATGAAATATGGTCGAAAGTTCGAAAGGACCAAGTGTCCAGACTTTTGTCTA
This sequence comes from Sericinus montela, assembly GCA_029286605.1. Classification (NCBI taxonomy): domain Eukaryota; kingdom Metazoa; phylum Arthropoda; class Insecta; order Lepidoptera; family Papilionidae; genus Sericinus; species Sericinus montela. Next base: position 4,249,103 of record JAGSMR010000034.1, on the reverse strand, counting down.
TTTTATTTGTTTAATTTTTAGATTTCCCGTCATCGGTAGCCATTGCAATCGTCGAGGTTCAGGAAGTGAGGGTGTAGGAGAAGAAATCATGACACCGACACCATGTTACAAAGTTGAAAAATAAAAATCCAAATTTTATCCTGACTATCTAATTCTATGTAATCCATCCCACAGTTAGTAGTCTTCAAGGAATAGCGTTACAAAGCGCCCAAAAGTTTTAACAGGTGTAACACGATACCAAGGAGAGTATTTAATTCGATATCTAGTGTATAAGCAAGTTTTGTAATTGGAACATAAAAGCACAGGTAAGTCAGAAGCCGAATCAAAGAATTCATTTATCAATAATTCACAACATTGTGATTTTTTTAGATTTAAATCAGATACATCAGATTATCTTTTTTTTTATAGAAAAGGGAGGCAAACGAGTAGGTGGCTCACGTGATGGTAAGTGATTACCACCTCCCATGAACACCTGCAATACCTTAGCAGATGCGTTGCTTCCCTTAGAGTGCCCCCCTCCCCCAGAATTGGGGAAGGGGGGTGTGTGGGCATCCGGTTACCTGCACTCACCAGACGAAACGCAGAAGTTTGTTAGACTTCTACTTCACGCCGGTATTCTGTGGGGTCGTGGTACTTCCCCAGTCGAGCCGGCCAATTCATGCAACAACAAAAGCTGATACTACCACAAAAGATCTATCTTATTATTTTTATTAAAAATAAAGGAGTTTAAAAAAAATACTGCGGAGATTTGAACCTGTAACCATTGTCGCACTGCGGCGTCACTTTTACCAATCTGAAAACTATGAATAATATTCTAATACTGTTATATTATTATATGAAACAAAACTGATTTTTGCAGACGTATTTTCAAATATCACAAAATCCACCGCAGTTCACAATAAAATAGACTTTTTATGTATTTCCAATACTGAGATGGTTATTTTGTTTACCCAATAACTATTTAACTATTACTGGTCTTTATTTACAATTTCAATGATATATTTAAAAAAAAAAGTCTAGACAATTAAGTCCCTTTGACCCACCTTCCACTGAAGATATTTTCGGGACAACGTGACAGGTGGTGAGCCCGTCGCCGTCTTTATGTCCAAGCCAACGATGAAATTCGTACATTAGTTTTTTGAAAAACTCATTAGTGTTGCCACCTGGCAGCAGTTTTATCAAAATTTAATAAAACACTGCCACCTGGGGATCGAACTCGGGTCTCTCGACTCGAAATTCCGACCACCCAACAACTCGGCTATCGTGACTTTTTTTATCGTTATTTTTTTAAATATTCTGTCTCGTTTCTTTTAGTACAAAATCTTTTTTTTTTTATTAAAAAAGAGACGGGACTCTCGTAATTCTACAGTAAACGTATAAATAAAATTTCAGTCTCAAATGAAATATACTTCTAGTATATCAACAATTTTAAACATTTATAGACGGAAAGTTAAAAACAATAAAATACTCCTAAAATTTATAATTTTTATTAGACACGTTAATTTCAAAAATGCAGACAACATAATTGTAAGAAAATGAAGCCAGGGGGCACGGATTTTTTTAGTGATCTCTAAGTCCAAAGCATCTTGGTCGAAAATAGCCCAGCTCTAGGGAATTACATATGAACGGCGGTTCGACAAAACCGTCGCAGTCGTTCTGAATGTAGAAGGTCGCGCACTTGCGCGGCGGCATAATCAAATAACCAGACGAGTACGTAGACGGCGACATAACGCACACGTTACGAGATAAATACAGATATGTCTAGATGCTGAAAATGGATTTTGTATGATAGTATTTATAGAAAAGAAAGTTTGATTAAATTTTCGATAGAAACAAGATAGGATAATTCTTTGAAAATTTGGTTTGGTTTGGTTTTATTAGATTTATTAACTAGATTTCAAGTCATTAACAACGTACTGCACGTAGCAAACTTGTAATAAAACCAAAATATATTATAATACCAAACTATATTAAAAATAGATTTTAACACCCCTTTCTTTTTGCTGGTGTCGTAAGAAGCAACGTAGGGAAATGCCTACAAAATGACTACCGAAACATGGCGGGGTAAGCATCTCGAACAATACCAGACGTAAATTAGGCAAACCGGTGACGGCAGCAACGTCTAATTTGCAAGTGTCTGGTACTGCGATCGAACTGCCAAGCATTAAGATGATGGCAAATCCTCTACACGAAAAAAGGCTTATAACCCTAAAGTATATACATCTAATAAAGGATTGAGTACTTTTTTATTCAAAATATTGCAAACTAAATCAGATGTGAAATATCCTCGAATTTCATGTGTAGTTGCTTGCTATCTCATTTGCTTGTAAAATACATCGACACTTCACTCTCAATCTCAATTTAGTGTAAGTACACCCTATTGCACTACAGATTGCAAATCGTTTAAAGATTATTATATAAATGTGATCATAGCTTCACTAATACCACATCAATGCAATTTATCGTGTAGGTTAACATCTAGCTAGGTGCAGCCGCTTTTGAATGTAAAATACCGAGCTATTATAAAACTGTCCAGGCGTTTCAAATAACCTTATTCATAATAATACAATAAATTGATATTATACAACATAATAATAGTAGTATAAAAATCTGATTGGCGAGTCGAAGATTCCGTATCAATTTTGTGCACAATGTTTTAAATTTTGTATATTGAAATGTTCAATTTTCTTTTAATAAGTCATGGCACTAAAAATGATGCTTCTGAGGTAGAAACACGCACTTATTGTCAAACTAAGACGACAGCTAGATGGGCATCATAGGTCGTAAAAAAATTAGGCGAAGGCCGTTTTATCACCTCTTTTTAGACCACTTAAAAAAATTCTTCGAAAAAGGAAGTTCTAGAGTACGATACCCCAATATGCATGTAGGAAGAAACTGTTGAATACGAAAAAAAAGAAATACGTGTGAAGAATTGTTATACTTGGCAAACGGTTCTTTTTGGCTATTCCGATATATAATAATAGTGTTCTTTTAACTTTTCAAACGAAAATATGCTTTGAATTAATACGGATATTTTATAAATGTTCTATTTCATTATTAAAAGTCACGATAAAAAGTGGTTGTGTGATCGGAATTCAATAAAAAAAATCTCATTGGTACCATCAGGGGATCGTCGTACTCTGGTCTCTTGACTTGAGTTCTGATCACCCAACCACTCGACTAACGTGAGCCATGGACGTAAATATATATTTATAAATATTGATCTATGTAAATATATGCCTATAATCTACCGTTAGATTGGACACTAAGACGGCGATGGCCTCCCCACCAGTCACGTTGTCCTGATTAGGCTTCGCTTAAAGGTAGGTGTATCTACCCCAGAATTGAGTATATATATGCGTGAAGATGAAAAAATCCTAGCTTTGTTTTCTTTACTAAAACAGTTATGGACAGAACTTTTCCGTAGAATCATTAAAAACTTAACAAAACTTATGTTTATGAGAATATGTGTCCGATAATATTACACTAAGCCTCACATCACAGCTACATCAATTCTATAATAATAGAATCATATTATAAAAACATCTTAGACTTGGCATTCCCAGACAAAATATACTTTCTATTATATATTAATTATCTCTACAGCTTCGGGATCTCGTTATTACTTTAAAATATCTTTTTAGGTATAATTTGGTTGCATATTATTATATTATTCACACATATAATGAGAGATATATCATTTTCAACCAAATTATTACAAAACATATTTCATAGATCATAGAATAGCTGAAGTTTTGAAACCGGAAGACAAACTAAAATATTTTAAAAACATATATTTAGTTATATTAAATACATTAAATACACCGCCGCTATCTGCTCGTGTTTGTTAAATATTAAGATACCAGTACGCAATATACAATGATAGCCTTGCTGGGTGATTGGGATTCGTCTCCAGTTCGATCCATAGGAAGACTAGTACCGTATCAACCGTACGTATATGCACAATCGGCATTGTGCGACTTGGACGCTAAGACACCCTCACCACCACTCACATTGCCCCAAGTAAAATGTGTGTCGAAAGACTTAATCGTCTAGACCTCTGCTATTCAAGTATTGGAAATTGCGATAAGGTATAAAAACCTAATCAGTTACGCCTCGTGTAAATTAGTATAATCCCATAATAATGGTTTGTGAGCAAACTTAAAAAACAAATTCTATTTTCGTGTTTTGCGTCATAAATATCATTGAGCAATCCAAAAACCAACAATGACTCGATAAGGCTCTTTCTCAAATGAATTCTTAACTAATGAGTCATCGATTAGTAATATAGTTGGTGTATCAATAAATAATATCAAATTGTATAAGCATACTAAACAAGTAAATATATTATGGCCATAATATAGAAGAACCGGTAATAAACAAAATTGGAACAGAATTCCTTTAATCAGATTTAATAAAATTCACGACCCAGGATTTATTTATATATTCAGATGCCCCTATGTAAGATTTGGATATCCCTATACGTAAATAGTCACATATATCAACTTTCTTTAATAGCATTCTGTTCTATGGACTGTAGTCACATTTCAAACAATGAGACAAAAATAGTATGTGCTACAAAGTTACTTTGATAAAACCGCAAATATACAAAATTATTAACCTGATGAGCAAACACTATTGTTCGAGAGTTTGCACAATGACAATTTACTTCAGATGAGGCAAATATATAATCAAATTATATGTTTAAAAGGGTATTAATATATCGGCATAATGATAAAACTAAGTACATGTTAGTGGCGCTGCCAACATTCTTCGAACCTTCAGTACGACGACACATTTATATCTATCTGACATGGTCATAACTAGGTTTCGGAAGCCCATTAGACTACATTTGTACACCATGTTGACAAACTATATAAAATATTTATATAAAAAATTATAATAAATGTGCCCGACAATAGCCACACTCTATTAAATTAATTTATATATTTTCATTAATATTCATCTTACGTGACTTTTTCGTAGCCATCAAAAAATTACAGTATATTTAGACGCATTAAGCCGATGTCGTCAACTCGCAATTTACTTTTATGGTGTATTACACTTAGAACCAAATTAATCTAATTGAATTAGCTCAGCTTTGTTACAAATAATTCATATTCTGTGCGAAAATTTTATAAGCTTCGATTAATCATTTTAAAAGGTGGGTATCCACCTACTGTAGTGTAATTTACCAAATAGCCAAAATATTCTACGGAATATACATACATATTCATATCAGTCTGTAAGAGTTCATTTTGTAGAGCCTCGCTCGTAATAGAGATTTTGTCATAATCGGCGATCGCTGTAACAGGCTTGTTAAATTTAGGTCTAGTATTTTTCTAGAACGTTATCAGGCCACATATCAGTGGCCAAAGACATATCGAAGTCATTTCCCATAGTCGTATTACAATGGGAACAAAGAAAGTGGTATATTCTTACCATATCATATTGACTAACAATATTTTTATTTTCGTAAAAAGCCCTCATTATTAATTGGTTCAATAAAAAAAAAAACTTTTAAGGACGGATTTATCTAATGACATATTACTACATCTTAACAAATATTCTAATAGTACTATAACAGCTTAAACAAACTTTAGATAGAACTTGCTTTTTAACTTATTTATACAACATGCTGCCACAGCGAAGCCTGGCCGGGTTTACCAACGTTTATAGAAATATTTATCTATGTAAATATATAAATATGAAAGTATATTGCATCGCTGGCTTGGATACTTAGACTGCAATAGGCTCATCACCTGTCACGTTCCACCATCATCAACATCACGAAGATATATATTATATTTCTTATTATTTTGAATGAGTCACTCGGAATGATGTAAGGATTCTAATGAAAGTCGAAAAAGCTGAACATCTTTAACAATACGGTATTTTTTTAAAACTCGACGTTTTTATGAAAGGAAGTTTATGAAGAAAAAAATTTTTACTTAAAAAGCCCATTTTTCTTTTTCCCATCCTTAGCTCGTCCTAGCTGCGTATTCAATCATTTTATATATTTATGTCAAACGTGTCAATCAAAATCCGAAACAATTGGATTGATTTTGATTGGCAGATAGCTGATGTTATAAGCAACTATTGCTATATTTATTCAAGACGGATATTATGACAATTGGAGTTTAGCGTTAAATGTTAAATCGCGCGTAAAACCGCGGGGCGCATTCAGTAAGAAATAAAATCGCATTCAAAGTATTGTTCATGAAAAACTTTAATGTTTATACTAAGGTTTATACGAAAGTCTGTATATTCTTAGTAATGATTACTCACAGAGGTAGTTACATTTGGCATGTTCCTGGATAATTTCTCCGGCTAGAAAAAAGCATACATAGAACTCTATAGACATTAAAATGTGAGTTTTAAAATATACAGAGTGAATTAAAACACTGCAAATAATTTGTAATTTTTTAATATTGTCATATTTTTTGATTAATTATTCTGCGAGTTTTTTTTACAATTTTAAATATAGTTTGGTTATTCTAAGTAGATCGAACATAAAACAGTACTTATTTGTCCATAAATAAAAACTTTTATGAAAAATAAAAGCGAAAAAGACGTAACAAAACAGGGATCCGGTTTAATATCAATTTGTGTACATCGGGGCACATAAGGGTGAGGTAGTCAAGCAGAAAAACACTTTCCGCACCACAAGTATGGTGGATTTTTGTTTATCAAATGCAAACGTTAAATGTGCATGAACTGGAACAAGTGGATGTATTTTATACTACGGAGTTATTTAGGCGTGCGTATTTGATAAACAGATTTGTTTTTCCTGTCTTGGACAGATAACTTAGTACATTTCATTATTTTTATCTCATGTACTTATTTACAATAGAATAACGTACATAATTAGCAGTTTTAAGATAAGATTAATTTCTTCAGTAATATTCCTCTTTTAACAACAAATATTACAATATATACCAAACTAACAAGCTGCATGTGCTTACCTGCGAACAGTTAAGGGTTGCGGAGAAATTGAAATATTTCTAGAAATTCCAGTTAAATACGTGTGAGGCGCGATCTTGAATTGAGTCATTATAAAAGGTTACTCCAATCAATCAAAGAATTTATCAAGAATTAATAAACCGCGAAGAGCTATAGCTGCTGCCCGAAATGGCCCGGAAAGAAAAAGGAGGCATGCTATATTCTTTGTTACAATTGTATATTATACCGTTCAGCTTTGGAATGCACTTCATCTCGAAATCAAGATTTATAAGGATCATTTCGCTTTTAAGATGAAGGTGAAAGATCACCTCCTAAAAACATTAGCAGAATCGTCGTGATATCAGTTTATTCACGTCATTTATTATATAATTTAAGTATTTAATATGCGTAAGTGTAAATTTGTATGAATTATTATATTTTATTTATGTGTATGTATGTATAAATGTAGGTATATATATTTTTATACTCATGTATTATACCAATTATGTTTATTTATATTAAATGTTTCTCCATCATATTTATCCCCTTTATCTACTTCATTTCATTTCTGCATCACCCAAAGGTCGACTAGTAGAGAATGTCTCAGTCATTGAGTCCGCCTATACACTGATGACTGTATGAAGTATAAATAAAAAACTATTTTATAGACAAATATGATTTATTTCACTCATAGTAACTCATTATTTGTCATTATTTCATTTCCGGTTAAAATCAAAATCCCATTTAATAGGAATTGAAGCAATTTAAAATAATCCACTGAATCGGTAACTTAAAATTCTTTGCAAAAAACCGAAAAAGCACCGCGGAACAACTATTACAACTTTGTCGATTTGTAGTCCAATTGCGGTGGGTCACAATGATTTATCACTGTCAAATCCACAACATCTCTACCATTTACGAATTTACTACATGACTTACGCAAGTAATAAGGATCACAGGAATCAATAATCTGACAGTGAACTTTGTAAAGTACTACGTAAAGTGCTTTTTTAAACTTTTACTTCGCTTTTCACCAGAATACACTAAATGTATCCTCTCATATATCTTAATTACATGTCCGTTCTCATTTGCTCGCGATGCTGATCAGCTTACTGATAAATTGGTCTCACATTTGGACAAAGGCCACCAGACTCACGAAGAGATCTTGAGAGTTAGAAAAGATCGCAATGCGATTAGAGCTTTTTGGTAAACTTTCTCATGTAAGTATTTTAAATTTACTGGAACCGCGAGCTCCTGTAAATTTAAAATACCTACGTTCCTTAATTATGAAAAATAATTTTGCCGTAAAGTGCTTGAAGTTTTTATATTATATTTTAAATTAAAAACTCAGCACAAGTTTCCGGTGTACTTATTAAATTTAAAGTGTGCTGTGGTTGAAATATACAAACTATAAAATGTAGTATAAAATGCATTCTATTTTTTTAACATAAAAGGATAGAAAACGTCCGTACGTAAAGTATTATTAACTAGGTGCTCACAGTAATGTCACCTACCGTTTGATTTTGCCAATTTTATGATTATCCAGGATGTAAGTCACTATTAAGGGTTTCATTTGATCTGTTAAGGCGTTACATAGAAATAACAAACATATACACTTCCACCGCGGGTTTAGCAAATATGAACGTATTCTTAATTTAAAATTCAAATAAATATTAATTAAAGTTCAATTTGTCAACGAATGACAATTGGCGGCATTGGACAAACAACATGTTGTTGTTCTACTACATATGTAACAAATAAATAAACACTAATTTTTATAACCGACTTTTAAAGCTTAAGTTTGTTTATACGAGTATATTGCACCCGCACCATTACACTCAAGTACGTCGTTCCGTAACATTTACTTTTAAATTTCCCTTCCACCAGGGTCGAGGGCTAATTGAATTTAAAAACCCTTTAGTGCCATCGGGGCAACATAAACTTCAGATGTTTCACTTTGCTCGACATAATTCTTTTTTAGAATTATACTTTTTGACAAAGACTTCCCAGATGGATGTACAATATGATTGTCTTGACAAATAAGCTTCAAAGCTTTAAAATCAGCATTGTTTAAAATGTAAGTATATAGCTTATGAAAAATGTTTAGGCTTTATTATTTTTAGTAAAAAAATATATCTTCACGCAATTCCCAATACAGGGGTAGACAGAGGTTTAGTTTAGACAATTATGTCCCTTCGACCCACCTTCCACCGAAGATATTTTCTGGAAAACGTGACAGGTGGTGAGCCCGTCGCCGCCTTTATGTCCAAGCCAACGATATTCGTACATCAAGTTTTACCCCGCAAACCTTAGTTTCGAAAGCAGGGTGGTGCCCACCAACCAGTTTATAGGTTTGTCACCATAACCGTAGCTCGTATCAATAAGCTACATTTACACCTATTTCCATGTCCTAAAAACAGATTTCGATAAAGCTTGCAATATTTCTTTAAGTGCAGGTAAATGTAAACCAATGCACCAATTAAATGTTGTATATAGGTTTAGATGCATATAGTATCCCGACCGATTTCGGCCTCAGCGACTTGGACTATTGCGAGGATCGTTTGTGTGCTCGCAGGTGATTGATTTTACCAATTTTTGTGTTGAACGTGCGAGCACATTGAGTGCAATTCAGCGCAATAGGTTTGGATACATACTTAAGTTGTGATGTGTGAATATACTATAGTTCATAATACCTAGCAATATCCATAATATATACATTTATTTATTTACTCTTTATTGCAAACCTCACAAAGAAAGTTATACAAAGGGCGGACTTAATGCCTTTAGGCATTCTCTGCCAGTCAACCCGAAGCGTGGAGAAATATTGTTAAGGTGCTTTAAACTGGGTAACAGAAAAGAAAATTAATATTGGACCTAGCGAAAATAAAGATGCAATATATAATACTAATACAAATAATAAATATAATATATATACATACACACACACACACACACACACACACACACACACACATATATATATATATATATATATATATATATATATATATATATATATATATATATATATATATATATATATATATATATATATATATATATATATACGTTTTTGGTGTTTTTCGAAGTCCCTTAAAACTACGAAGCCTGTAAAAAAATTATGTACGATCTTCCAAGCCGAGGAGCTGCGAGCGAATTCATACTTGAAATTGCCATACGACCTTAACGAACGTAATATTTATGTCCCAGATCCAAGTACTGGCAATTTAGTAATGTAATCTAAGAACCAAAACTGCTACAAAATTAATGCAAGTGCTTGTAAAAACTTGCTCTTTGAATGCACCTACTTACATTTTAAATAATATTATTTTTAAAAATCACATAAAGGCATAATTATAGTTGTTTTTAATTTTCAAAAAAACCAGTATACTGCCCAATTACTGACAGCTGACTGATGTCCATTATTGGAATGGGCATCTGTCTTTATGTTATTACAAGTTTTATATATTTCATAAAACCTTACTCAAATACTTGCAGAAACTTTTGCCGAAAGTTTCTCAGAATACAGTTGCAATATACAGTGAACAAAGGACCTGCACAATTGTACACAGCTGTTTTGTATTTCATGGAAGCATTCGAACAAAGTCCCACGTTGTGATAACACAGTAGCAAGCTCTAGCAAAATGATTTTTCGATGTCATATCTGCAGTACGTTCATCCTTATATTGACGTAGTCTTTTTAGTATTACATTTACGTGATATGATATCTCCTCATTTATGAATATTCCACTGCTTGACATATGCCTCTATCCATAGTGATATTTTCTAAAATCAGTACGCTAAGCAAGCACAATTTTGCCGATCACAGTATTAGATATCAAGCGCACTTCAGATGCTGTTGCTAAACCTCATCGACCTACCTTGCTAGATCTCCATGATTACAATGATAACCAGGTCATGTTGAATTTAAATTCTTGAAAGGTGACTAATAGGGTGACAAGGAACATACAGACAGCACAGTGTAGTAGTTCTGTTAATGAACTGCCGTATTAAAATTAGCCATGCTAAACATCGAAGAAGTCAGTAATCAAAAAAATCGGGTAAAGAAGAATTCCTATCAAGCCTTGACAATGGTCGAGAAGCACACACGTACGTACCTACTCATAATACTATTGTACATACGAACAGCATTTATAATTATTTATGTATATGTAGCCTAATATAGCCATTTAATAATATATTTAACGGTGGTTGAGCCACGCATCAGCTTTTGTTGTTTGCATGAATGGGCCGGCTCGACCGGGGAAGTACCACGACCTCACAGAATACCGGCGTGAAGTAGAAGCCTAAGAAACTTCTGCGTTTCGTCTGGTGAGTGCAGGTAACCGGAGTCCCACACACCCCCTCCCCCAATCCTGGGGGGGGGGGAGTACTCTAAGGGAGGCGGTAATCACTTACCATCACGTGAGCCACCTGCTTGTTTGCCTCCCTTTTCTATAAAAAAAAACATACATAATTATAAATTCCGAAGATGTGATGATTTTGTGGGTACTACTGTAGGATATTTAAGATGGTTTATTTTGATGGTTAAACGTTTTTGCATACAACAACAAACTAATCCAATTTGTATTATATTATTGGCAGTTTGTATGATTTTAGGTTTATTATTTAATCATATGAAAAGTGTGAACGAATAGAAATATATTTTAACAAATAAATATTATATCTTCTCCCATTACCACACGCATTACGCATTTATTCTGGGGTGGTCCAATGAACTTAGTTCTTTTGACCCACGCTTGTCCGGCGCTTTTTTGGGACAATACAGCAGCAGCCTGTCGCCATCTTAGTGTTCAAGTCAACTATATAAGGAATAATATACTTCTATAAGTAATCGCCTAGGTATTCTCCCTAAGGAAATTAATTGGAAATAACTTCTAGTTGTTATAAATCTAAATTATGAATTCTATATTTATGAAGAAAACATAAAATTTTATCAAAAAGCGTTAGCAAGTTTCTCAGGCTGTACGCCTAAGCGATATCTATGTAGGCAATCGAAGAAATTATGTTTTATCGTGTTACCTATAGTGAGTCATTTGCTCATTAGTAAGTACAAGTAGCTTAGTATGTACAAAGTACTAACATGAAATGATGACAATATTCGTATCGAAATAAGTCGTAGCGAAATGAAACATATCTTTCCCATTTTAATTTTTCCAAAAGAACAAAAAAAAAACAGAACAAAAATAAATGTCTTCACGCAATTCCCAATACAGGGGTAGACAGAGGTCTAGTCTAGACAATTAAGTCCCTTTGACCCACCTTCCACCAAAGATATTTTCGGGACAACGTGACAGGTGGTAAGCCCGTCGCCGTTAAACAACAAAAATGAAATGGATATACACATTTATTCAGAAATAGGTGCTTATTAACAGACATAATTCATACGCAGGATAGCCGGGATTTGTATACAGAGATGCTCAAGGTTCTTATATGGGAGAAAGTCCTTAACAAAAAAATATACATTTTTCCTTTGAAGAGACTTTGCTTGGATAAAATGAAATAAGTAAATGCAGTACATAAATACGTTTGTTTTTATTTAAAGTTTTTTCAACATATTTTCAGTTTATTTAAAATCTAATCAAAATGAAAATTGGTATTAAAAAAACAGAAAACGTTTCGACGAAATGACTTCCAAATTAGCATATACCTGTACACGCAAGAGTGCAATGAGAATACATAATAAGCCTTTTTAAAATAGCACTAATATTTTTATAAACATAATTTATGTTACTTAGTACCCATATTCGTAACCTCACTTTATATGTATCAACTAAGTGATCGTTACAGTGATATTAATGTGAGTGACGGGTAAGTTTAGATAAGAATTTGTATATGAAAGGTATGAGAGTAAAGAGAACGAGGAGAGTTAAAAGCATAGTAGTACGCCAATGTAAGTGTGTTAATTCAAAATAGACTTACGGTTGAATGTCTATTTGTCTACTAGTCACTTTACAGCCACGAAAATATAACCGGTTGGGGCTAAGGGTCGTAAGTCGCAAGAGCCTTTCAAATGAACATACTGTCTTGCATCACTGAGCAATGTCAGTTAACTGGGACGGTATGTCCTGTCCTGCATTTCAAGGTGAACTGAGAATGACACACTTCTTAGTCGAATCAATTTTATACTATTAGAAGCAAACACCTGAGAAAAGCAAAGTAGAACATCGTAAGGGTACAAATCATTTTAATTTTAAAAAGTGAGTATCCTGATTAAAAGGTTAATAGCATGTTGACGGTATTACTTGTAATTAAAAGGAGAGTTTTTGGATAATGATTTAAAGAAAGGAATTCTACAGTCACATCCATAGGTACCATTTTCGCTTCATCAAGTTTATTGTTTTCCTTATTTCAATCATATTCTTCTGACATTATCAGTCACAATAGCCGAGTGGTTAGGTGATCGGAATTCAAGACAGAGTTACCAGAGTTCGATCGCCAATGCTCGTGCCAATGGTTTTTTAAAAAAACTTACGTACGATTTACATCGTTAGCTTGGACATAAAAAACGGCAACGGGCTCACCACCTGTCACGTTGTCCAAAAAATGTCTTCGGTGGAAGGTAGGTCGAAAAAACTTAGTTGCCTAGACCTCTGTCTGCCGCTGTGTTGGGAATGGCGTAATGAGATCTTTTTTTATATTATTTTGATTTTTCCATCTTGTAGCAATTTACATCTATGGTCTGGTTTACCTTGACTCTTTTTGTTGTTAACTATATATTTTAATTAACGTTTTATATTATTCATTGCAACATTTTATACAAATTTCTTCGAGATTTTGACTGAGAGAGTTAGGTAGTAACTGGGCAAGGTCGTTGATCACGATTAAATCCCATCCGAAGGATAATTTTGCGACTTATAAAACTGCTTTTCTAACTTAACTTGGGTAAAGGGCACCTTTTCTAAATCTTTAATACGATTTATCTCGGGTCGATTATACACACTTACATACAGAAAAATATATGCTTTTAAATGGAAAAAATGTTGCTTGTTTCGTTGGCGATAATAAAAAAACCAGCATGTTTATGAAAATTCAAAGTTAAGACTTTTTTTATGTAACAGTAGGTCAGTAAAAGTACAGAAATGTAGAACAAATTTCCGCATAACATAACGTATTGTATGTTTATTTTTATATTTTTCAAACAATGCCCTTCTCCGCATCAGCTTTCTAAAGAACTAAGGTACATATTCTGTGACAGTAATGACGGTTAGCAGGTTTTACTTAAAAAGTAGCAAGGTTTGTCAAGACCTGTCAGAAATGAATCTATTAAAATCCTTTGACAACTCCAGAACGAATTATCTTTATATAATGGTAGGTTGTGAGAATAAAATAGTCATTGTTAATTAGCACTAACATATTTTACGGAAAAATAAAAATTAAATATTATTCTGACAGTGATTGTACTATCACGTACAGTAAATAGTGGGTCTGGTTGTTTCTTTACAAACTCACGTCGAACTTTACGAGTAGGCATGATCTTTCGTTCAAAAAATACCTTCATTGTTAGTAATGCGATTTTAGATACCGAAAGATGTTTTAAATATCTCCGAAGCGGTAATTTTTTATATTTAGAAATGGTAATCTCTTGACCTCCATCGAGCCATAGACCATCATAGATAGGGTCTATAATGGAGGAAGTTTGAAGAGGTTAAAGTTGTATGCGTTCGCAAATACAGACACCGGAAGAGCATCCAAAACATCTTTTTCCCTCGGGTCTGAATGTTTGTGGCACCTTCGTTGTTTCTGATTCCATAATACAAGTTAATCACTCTAAGCTTCTAAATTGAGATCAGAGAAATGTAAGTGTTGTCCCTATTTTTATAAAGTGTACATAGATAAGATACACTTTGGAAAATAGGAAAAAGACAATTGTTGAGACTATGAATATTATAAATGTCACCACGAGGTGGATGGTTCTCTGGGTAAGAACATAGGATGCATGCCTTTTATCCCTAAAAATAATTATATTGCCTTCATAAATTTTATTCACGCAGGCGAAGCTTCGGGTAACATCTGGTATAAAATAAAGATACAATTTAGTACGTTGTTAATTTTTTAAAGCATGTAAGGCACGTTGGAATTGTTAAAAAATTTCCGAGCTAGAAACTTCTCGTCAGTACAAAGGGGTCGCGGTTTATAATCTCACTAGTGTTACTTGGTTTTTTATATTTCATTTATTAAATTACTTCTGAAGTGAGAAATAGTAATTGAGTAAACTATAAGGCTGAAAGTATTCCTATGACGAATTTATTAACATAATTAATTATTGATTTTTTAAGTCACGATAGCCGAGTTGTTGGGTGGTCGGACTTTCGAGTCGAGAGACCCGAGTTCGATCCCCAGGTGGCAGTACCAATGAGTTTTTCAAAAACATATGTACGAACTTCATCGTTGGCTTGGACATGAAGGCGGCGACGAGCTCACCACCTGTCACGTTGTCCCGAAAATATCTTCGGTGGAAGGTGGGTCAAAGGGACTTAATTGTCTAGACTTGACCTCTGTCTACCCCTGTATTGGGAATTGCGTGAAGATATTTATATTTATTTATTTTTATTGATTTTGTAAGTTTGATGAAGCGTTTATTAACGCTTTATGTAACACTAATTACGAAAACTCCAATATAGCTAAATTAAAGCTTTGTTTCGAAAACATATTCCTTACAATTAAATTTAAATTAGGCCTGTATTTCTTAGAAATGAACTACTTTAAAGGTATAATTTTGGAAGCATCATTAACACGGTAATTTCTTTGGAGCACTGCATTACATTACATACAAGTAACTCAAGCTAATGTCAATTTATGGAAACATCAAAAACACATAAATATATTTATAATATACACGTTAGTAAATAAGTGTTAAAGCACAGGCCTCTCCCTAAAGGAATGGTTTCCATAATCGCAACGATTGGCAATGACTGAATTTTGGCCAAGATTTATTGGAGATGGATGTCGCATCTGTCGTTAGCCAGTGTCAATTACAAGGTTTTTCCCGTAGTCGCCTCTTACGACACCCATGGGAAGAAAAAAGAACAAGAGAGGAACATAATACTAAAAGCGTCCGCTACCACTAAAAGCCTTTCCCCTTAGTTACCACTTACGACTTTCACGAGAATATCATATCAAACAGGTCCCTAGTCACAATCATTAATGAAAATAAATAAAGGTTATCCGTAAGAAAATTTTATCATAAATTTAATACAATCTCAACAAAGAAAATGTAATAAAAATCCCACCGAGTATAAAAGTCCATGAAAAAAGATACATTCGAGAGGATAATGAAAAATAACAACGTAGAAATTGCTGGAATTATTTATACAAAATACGATTAAGTAAAATTGGATTACTCTGAAATAATTATAAGATTTAAAGATTAGTATTACTGAGACTTATTAATGATTTCGATTTATGATAAAAGTTCTTTATTTTTATACCGCGATTTACCTCCGACATTGTCCGAAAACGTATAATAAAAAATGATAGACCAAGTTGGAGAAAAAATTTATGATCTTTAAACAGCTTTTAAGATGTTTATTTTAATAATAATTAAGAGTACTAAATCTTTCAAAGAAAGCCGTTTCAAACGTTTAGGAGCTATGATTCCACAGACAGAACAAACAGATTTAAAACTTAGTCTGGATTAAGAAAGTTTAATTTAATAGTATTAGGCACATAAATGACATGTCAAGCTATTAAACTTTTCATAATTGACGGTACTGAACTTTAATAAATGCCTTTAAAAGTACTTACGCTGCATGTGTATGTGCTGCTTGGGCATCTTGTAGTCGGCTGGATAGCATCTTTCGTAGAACTCAAGGTCTGAGACCTCGCACACCTCCGGCGTTGGAATAATGAGCCCTGTGCCTGATATCGCCCTCTGGAGATGGTGCTCCTAAACGATAGATAAAGAACTGTTAAAGACTAGTAGATCGTCTGGTTCAAGCTTACATTCAGCATTTAAGTATTAAGAAACATAAAAAATATTACAAATTAATGACTGAGACAAATTAACATTAAGCTTCTGTAAATTAGGACTTGTTCCAAAAGTATCTTATTTAATTCAGATACAGTTAACAATAAACAATATCGAATAGAACATAAAGGAATAAGGAACAAAAAGAAAAATAGAAGGCCATTCAAGAGTTGAAATGGTATAACTGGTAAATAATATTCAGGCCAAAAACAATATGTAAACACGTTTAAAATAATAATTAATTATTCAAACAAACAGTAAAGTAATAGTAAATATATTTTCCAGACGAAAACATTCCGAAATTATGTTTGCTCATAGGATCATCTCAGAATCTATAACAATAGATTAATAATGAAACAAACCGCTCTAGCTATTTCATTTTCTCATTCCGAGCAAATGAAGATTAATTTTCCCTTGCTCATTTATTTGTAAGGCCGAAGGGCCTTGCGCCGCATTAGAGACACACAAAGGCCGCTTTAAAACATAAATACCATACCAAATACATGTATTTTAAGAAATTAACATGGTACTTTTATCACGAATAGACGTAGCTGATGAATAGATGTACCAGTCAGATTAATTTTAGTCTGGTGTCGGGATATTACTATGCCGACACCACACGACAGACTATGCTAAAAATAAACAGTTCATTAAATATTCAAAGATGAGTAAAATGAACGTTTAACGCATAATGCGCGCCGCAGGTGTTGCACGCTTGCCGTTATGTTATGCAATTTAATTGATTTTTAAAGCATATTTATGCTGAACTTTTATGTTATTAAATTAAAGAATAAAAAGTTCTCTTTAATAAAGTTATTAAAATGTATGCGGCGCCGCAGAGCCACCTATGTGCAACGCATCACAGGACAATAGAGGTAAATGGATTCCACACACGCGTAGTGATGACGTCTTAAGTTCAGTTCTTATGATGTCATACGCATTTTGCATAAAGTATGCACCACAGAAGATGAATTCGAAAACAGAATAAACTTACAAGTGGGGGACATTTTCGAAATATATTGTTATCCTTCATCGCGCTATCGAAGTTCTCACGATTACGATTACACATATATAACATTACGATTACGCATATATAAAACGAGTATCGATAGCACATTAGCGAAGGAAATGTTCTCCCCAGGTCACGATTACGCAACCTGGCTACTGAATACTTTTAAAACTTAAACAACCGTAGTTTAACGGATATGAGCGAGTTTAAGAAGTTAATATACTGAAAAATACCTACTTAACGTACATATGTACATTATTATAATATAACAAGCAGTTTTTTTTTAAAAATAGAACATGTTAAGAGAAATAGAAAACAATTGAACAACAATTTTGTAAATATAATTTGAAGTCATGTCCATAGGTTTAAGTTTCAGTAATTGTTTGTTACTACAGGATTTCAATGAATTTTGTAACCCTATCAGTTTATTTTTTTACTAAATCAAAATGCGAAAATAAGAGATAAGTGAAGTTCGTTGGCCCTATACTAACAGTACATTGTAACTGTATTGGAGAGGGAGCAAGGACCGGTTCAGCGCAGTCTTGTAGTACTCCACGTTGTGTTTAAAACGTAGAATGTAAAACGAAGTAAAAAAATTGAAATATACTCACTTCTTATGATAACTAAGTAGATGGTCTAGTTTACAGAACCTAGACCTACTATAAAAGCTGAGATTAAGGCCGACGTGGAATAATCTCGCTAGAAGCAAAACTGTATATATTAAATCAATTTCCGAGTCATCGATGTTTATTTCGTGCTATGATCTAAGGTTCGAGTCCGATTACCACGAAAAAGATTCGTAACAATTGTTTTTTTTTAAAAACTAATGAACAATTTCATTCTTTGACTTGGGATCAAGCCAACGGTAGGCTCACCGCCCGTCATATTTCGTAAGGAAGCTAAACTGAAGGATTGAACTATCGATACTATCGACACTCCAGTAATAGTCACATGGCATTGAGAGCTTATTTGTTAACATGATAAAAAAATATCTTTACGCCATTCCCAATACTGGGGTAGACAGTGGTCTAAGTCTTTCAGCCAACCTTTCACCGAATCCATTTTTTAGGACAACGCTGAGTCTGTTACCGACTTTATGTCCAAGCAAAAGATATAAATCGTACATAAGTTTAAAATAAAAGAAATTAACATGAGCCTACCACCAGGCGATTCAACTCGGGTCTCTTGATTCGAATTCCATAGCCGAGTATCGTGGCATTAAAGAAAGATAAAAAACATAAAAGTTACACACGCATATGTACATTCCATATAAATAAATATACACAATATTTAATTTTACTTTTTAAAGAAAACAAATAAAAGAATTACACAATACAATTATTTCTTATTTAACAAGAAAAAACCCCTCAGTGTAACTAGCTCGGAGCTCCACATGCTTCTTCATTTATTCAACATGGAGTGATGTCTCCCAAGGATACCAGTAGAATACGCCGAGTTCAATTCCGTCACGTTTCGCTCCGCAACGATACTCTCGACGGGCGCAGAGCCCGGGATTTCATTACAGCGGCTGACTTAGGAAGACGGAGATGGAAAACGAATTGGGTTATGCGATGGAACGAGCGGTCGAAATTATTTTTTTAGAGGCCTTCGGGGAATAAGCGCAGCGAGGCCGATCGGTAGTACCAACCGATGTTCAATTGTCTCTAAGGTTCTCATGACTCAGCTTTTAAAGTAATGATGATGACAGTATAATGGCAGGTGAAAATAAAACAAAGGAAAGTCGTAACGGTTGAATCGTCGGGAGTTTACGCTTTTGGTTGGCCAGTATTTATCGAGGTCTAAGAAGCTAGGAGCACGGTATTCCGATCGCCAATCAGCTTGCCGCGCGTGACTATAATAACAAATGCTCCCTATGCGCACTACTCATAAAAATAGTTAGATGTAAATAGTATTTATATTAAATTAAAGAGTTTTCGGATTTTATCGCGCTCTTAACCGCTTTATTCTGCAGCCTACGCAAAATCACATCTACGCTTAGTTTCGGAAATTCTATTTATTACTCATCTCCGGCGCAATGGCTGCAAATGTTAAAGCTGTCAAGTTAAATTACTCTTAAGTCTCTATGCGAGCATTGTAGTTTACAATAAACTTGTAGGTATGGATATGTTTCCAAAGCAGACAATATTATTCATAGATTCAAGTTGTCTAGTCACAAAACTAGAACCCGTTTCAAAGCAATAAACTTAGCGTTAAACTTGTACAATAAATGCAATGCCGTAATCAATGTAGTGTGCTTTACTATTTTTTACTAAATGGAGCAACTCATTAGTCATGCACGAGGAGCAAGAAGAGAATAAATACTAATAAATACTGTATTTCTATAAAGAAGCTAACTATAGGTACCTAAACATACATTGTACATCCAACTAGCAAAATAACAACGCTTTGATTTTCCAAGGATAATTATGAAATATTAGGTTTGTTATTATCAAACTCACGTGTGATATCGACGCAAGTATTATTACCACCTTTCTTTTGCCATGACGTAGGAGCCAAGATGGCAATGACAATCAAATGCAGGTTCGATAAACTTCTCGAAACATACTAAACCAAAATTAAGCAAAGTAATGACTGAAAGCAGCATCAAGTCTGCATCGTGCCCTGAAACTGTTACATGAATTAACTTATAAGTGTCGAGGCAAATCTTTCTTACGTTCTCTACGTAATTAATACATACATATAAACAACGCAGAGTTGACTCTGTTAACTCATTACGACTAAACCACGTAATCGATTGTAACTGACCGAAGCTGAAGGACAAAGAAAACTTTTAGTCCATGGAGATGATCGAATCCTTGTTTGCAATAAAAATTTATGTAATCCATTAAAAATATTAAATAAGGCTGTGCTAGAATACAAAAACGTGGCGCGAATTCGGTAAAATGTCAGCAACAGCAGACTTCCTAGTTTACAGCATCACTCGTTACAATATACAATATACAGGCAATTACATACATTTAGCCGACACGCTCCACATCGCGTAACAGTTTGCGAGTGGCAGGTGATTTACGCGTCATTTGCATCGCAATATAACTTACTTAAAGTTAAAACAAAAAAATATATGTTTATGACGATATTGATTATTTAAAAATTATAAATTAATTTATTTTGCAATTTTGAAAAGGAGAGAAAAAGAAATAGTTCAGAGGAGAAAAAGAACACTTAAAACTTAATTTTGAATCGATGTGGTTAGTTTTGAATGATTTCAGACAGCTTACACTACTAATAAAAATAAGAAATTTTTTGCTTTTGTTGTATTTTTAACTAATACTTCTAGAGTCGAGTGATGCCAGGCGGACATTACTGGTATTGCAATAGGCTGGGAATGAAAACGTGGCCTACACTGGTTTTCCCCAGAATTTATTAACATAGACTGACGACTATTTGTAAAAACAAAATGGTGATATGCTCAGAGTATATTTACGCTTCTCGCGTAAAAACTAGTGTTTCAACATATCAAGATATTTTTGCATGCCTTAATGAGCAGCGTATCTTATTGTAAAGATTTGAACCTAACCGAAGCAATCATTTAAGCAAAAACTACAATATTTGTTGTATGTTGTATTGGTATCTTTCGTATATCAATAAAAAATTCCAATCTTATCATATTTGCCTTACATAAGACATGGAGTACATGTTTTTCACATTCACTCGGGCTAATGCAATAGGTATTTGCAGCGCAGTTGACAATTACTAATAGAATTATGGTATAAGATTTGAATTAAAGCCGTCCTTCACCCATCTGATAATTTTTTTATTAAATACAAGTTAAATCTTGCCACACACATACATGCAGCTTTACATGGCCTCAATCTGATATTAATTTTATTTAATTTTGGCAGCAAACAGTCTATACAAAACATCAAATGCTTTAAAATACAAGACTTATTTACTCGATCGTATCCTAATAAATAGGTTCATATAACAGGAATTGCTACATAATCTGCTATTTGTACGAGTCCTTCAGAGAATTTATTTTTGGAAAGAAGAGTCTTTAATGATCTGTGTAATCGGAATTGGAAGAGCCCAAATTGTATTTTCAGGTATTGCGACAAAGGCGTAGTAGACAGAGGAGTCACGGTATTACAACGGGTTGACATTATTTGCATTCTGAAACAAGGGCCTCGGGTTAAAGAATTATATTTGCCTTGTACATTAAAGTTAAATACGAATTATTACTACTTACTCGGATTATTTACAGTATCTAACTACAGTATTTACAGTAGTAATTAGTTCTATTAACTTGATGCACACAATTACTTTTAGTAGTTATGGGTAGGACTCTATTACTGCACTTTCAGTACAGATAGAATAAGGTTCACCCGTAAAATTATGATCAGATATACTTTGAGGAAGAAATGAGGAAACTTATTATGCGTACATGATGCACTTTATCTTTTTTTTCATCGTTTTATTTTATAAAAGCCTACCGTCACTAAAATAGCGTAGCAGACCATCCGCCGAGCACTCTTACTACAAGAGGTTTATACTCTAAAGTGGAACGTACACGAACTTCATGTTTTTTTTATTTTTTATAATTTCCGTAGAGTTATTTTTTTGATTTCATGTAAAGTGACGTAGCAGATTGTATTTTCAGACTGCAGGATAACGACCTTCTTTTAAATATTCTTTTAGAGACTTAAGTAAAGCGTAATGTACGCCACGAAATGTTGATGCAAAACTCAATGTTTGTCAATTGATTTCTAAAATTTCTTATTATTGTTTATTCTTATAAAGATTTAGAAAAAATATCAGACCATGTTTAAGTGACTACTACCTTCCTTCGCAAATGTTAATTAATTTCTACATAATTATTGATGTGTCAATAAAAGTAAAAAGTACCTTAATGAACGGTATCACCAGCAAAACTTAGTCCATTCTGTTTCCCCACAAAGGTAATTATAAAGATTTATTTCATATTTTAGCTACAAGAGATGAAATTCTTAAAATACCGCAATATCTCTACCACTTTGCATGATGAGTGTAATATATTATTTCAGGAATAGCTTGCTGGCTTTTATTCGTACTTAACGGAACGGCCGTTGCATACTAGTATCAACTTTTTATATCTTTATCTATATTATTTTGAAAACAGAAAGATATTTTTATTTACATAATAGTGTGGAAAGCTGAAGATTTTAGAAAACTATATCGCCGTCAAAACTACCGCTGTTTTGAACAGAATCAATCTTAACTCGGGTCAGTCAATAGATCTTCCTGTCTGTTTGATTGTATTTCTAAAAGCATAGTAATCTATACAGACAATTACAGTCGAAATGCCTCTATAGCCAAAATTCCTCAAAGAACGTATTGGTACCTGCGCCAAAACTTTTGATTAAGAGGAACTCTACTCTTTCATATGCTAAAAAACATTTTCATACAATATTATATGATTTATTGAAATCTGCGAACGTGTAATATTATAAATGCCGAATGAGGACGTTCAAAGTTGTTCAACGAGCTATGGGCTATGCTCGGTGTTTCTTTGCGTGCTAGATTCCGTAACGAAGAAATCCGCAGTAAACTAGGATCCCGTAGGAAACCGGAAGGATAAGTACACTGAAGTAGCAGTTGGCCAACCTGACTACAGTTGAGGAAGAAAGGCTTGAATGGCAGCTTCATATAGACAAACGTATTGTAAGACGTATACATTATATTATAAAAATATAAATTACTCAAATGTTATAAATCCAAATATTTGAGTAAAATGTCTACAAATTTTATCGAAATTTAAATATAGCTTAATTGAAAATAACTAACTCAATAAAGAGGCAAATAACTTTTTTTATTCCGGTTGGCTGTTCTTATATCCGCAAGTAAAACCGCAGGGTGCTAATAATACCTATAGGAAAGATCTATAGGATAAGGAATATTTCAACTACAATACATGTAGCGAATTTAGAATTATTAATTCCACCTACGTTATCAAATACAAAGGTAGGCAACGTATAAGAGGCTGTCAACATCGCACTGTTCATACGTATACTGTCCCGTGTAGAAGATAGATAGGACATTACTTCGTAATCATCATTAATTTTGTTGCTATACGCGCCAACATAAATATGAGTACATGCATTAAATTGTAATGTCTGACAGCCATGAAAGTTTTTCACACATATTTTATCACGATGGTCCGGACATTTAATAGATATATATGAGGCCATTTGAACAATCAACAATTAGGAAATGCAACTCCAGGATGCGAAATCAATTCAACGTTTTAGACAGCCCGACTGAATACGATTTATTAAATCGTTAATAAATATTAATTACGTACACTTTGTAGGTATTTATTCATTCTTAACTAGCTGTCGCCCACAGTTTCACCTGCATACAAGATCAAGATAAGGTTGACGGTATCGTACGCAAACGTGTTGTACTTGATAATAAGTAGGTAGATAGTAGACAAAATATATATGTTTGTAATACGTGGGTATTATTTGCTTAGAATTTTTTATGGCTGTATGATAAATTCTTGAAGAGTGAAGAATCAAAGAAAATTATGCGAAAGATTGTAAGGATTAAGGACTTCGCGATCTCTCTCTGTTCCCCACAGGTATTTTTCTTTCTCTCTATTTATTTAGGGACCATTGTCCTATATTATTTGCCCTTTCGGATACATAAGCTGCCTTAATACTTTACTCCGTTAAGAAAAAAGCATAGTTGAAAAGAAATAAAATTAAAAAAGAAATGGTAAAATTATTTCTTCTTTTTCAGAAATTACTTCTTATTTCGAAACAAGTAAACGAAGTAAAATATAAATATACTGTAAGTAAGTATGGTAGTAAAAAGGGATTTAAAATGCTAGACTATTAGCAAATCTCTGTAGAAATTGGATTTTTTTCAAACCTTTTAAATTAATAATTGTTTTACAAAATGGCACCCGAATATTGGCGCCAATTCGCTGGACAGGATTCCTTCAAATTTGGCAGTTACGTAACATGAGGCGAGGTCGATGCCCTGAGACCAAGACGCGCCGCGTGTCCGCTAACTCAGCCGTTAGTGAACGACTGATTGATAACTATGGATAAGACTCGAATTTTATTATTTTTATAAGTATTGTTATTTAACTTTTTTAAACAATATAAGAAATTAACATCATGAATAAAGTATATTTGCTAACAGAAACATGAATATATTACAACTTTAATGATTTTACCTAAAAAAATTATATACAACTTAATTATAGTATTTTATAAATAATAAATAACAAATATTATTCCTAACCACATCAATTCATTACTTTATATCGTCACGCCATTCCCAATACAGGGGTAGACAGAAATCGAGTCTAGACAATTAAGTCCGTTTGACCCATCTTCCACTGTAGAAATTTTTCGGGACATTCCTTTATTGTATTTATTTAATATAAAAGACTGCAATCAACGGGAACTTTGAAACCTCATTACAATACAATTGCCATATAAACCTTCTCTTTATGATTTACGAGCCTTTATGAAAATATGGACAGTTTTTTTCATAAACAGTCACGATAGCCGAGTGGTTGGGTGATCGGGATGCGAGTCAAGAGACCTGAGTTTGATCCCTAGGTGGAAAGGCTCGTACCAATGAGTTTTTCAAAAACTTTAGTACGAATTATATCGTTGGCTTGGACATAAAGACGGTGACGGGCTCACCAACTGTCACGTTGTCCCAAACAATGTCTTCGATGGAAGATGGTTCAAAAGGACTTACTTAATTGCCTAGACCTGTGTTTACCCTGTATTGGAAATGGCTTGAAGATTATTTTTGTATATACATTATAATAGTACTAGCAATATTTCGATAAATATTTCTAGTACTATTCAAACGACTACCTAACCAAATCGGGATCGCTATAAAGTAGAGATTCTTAAGACTCAAAAGTTTTCAATCAAGCAAAGAATTTTCTTAAAATGTCCCCATTAAGCCTGTTATGAACCAGCTGATATCGAAGGCGGTTTGCACGCGGTGTTCGTATCCGTCAGATCAAATTTAAGTACCAGCGTACCGTGACCTCATTCCCTAGCTGTGATGCCATTGACAAGAGTGGCCTATCACGGCTTTATATTAACTGGGCGTTAGTATTGGCTGTGGTATCGCGTCAGTCGCTAGTGGCCGTGAAACCTGACTTGAAAGTATAGAAAAGCTAGTCGATTGAATAAAATTACGACAAGTTGTAATAGAAGAGCACCTTTAGCATTTAATTATTTTTTTAAATATTAGTGTAATAAGTGTGTGTTGGCAAGTCGCCCTCTTCATTGCTTTTTGGTTGCTAATCAAATTATTTATAAAAGACGAAAGAAGTATATTATAAGTGTAGAAGAAGCGAAAAAGCGTGCCTAGATAGCACCAAATGGCTATCTAGATAGCTTACATACATATTGGCGGACATGAATTTTAATGTATAACACATGTATTTATTTTTACACACATAGTATTTAATTAGTTCTTTTTGTGAAAAAGAAGCCAAACATTTCAACCTAAGTAGGCTACGGCCCGATTAACCCTGATTTCCTTAAATTGGTTAAGTACATGAGTAATCACTTTAGTTTCCATGATGTAAAATTGATAGATCTGGATCTGGAAACTATGACTAAAATTTTGGTTAGTTATATAAACTTAAAGTAAAATTGCTTTTGTTAAAATATTCAGGGCGAAATTTAAGCCCCATTCATTTCGAATATGATCAATGTCAAGTATATTGTATAAGTAGACAAATACATTTTTGATGTACCTTCACCTACTACATAAAATAAATATCTTTACACAATTCCCAACACAGGGGTAGACAGAGGTCTACTCAAGACACGGAAAACGTGACAGGTGGTGAGCCCGTCGCCGTCTTTGTCCAAACCAACGATATAATTCGTACATAAGTTTTTGAAAAACCCATTGGTTTAGGAGCCGGCCACTTGAGGATCGAACTTCGAGTCTCTAGAATCGAAATTGCGACCACCCAACCACTCGGCTATCGTGACTTCACCTATTTAAGTGTTATAATACAATATGAATATTTGTGATCCACACGTTCGTGATCGAATAATAATTATTCTCTATTCTAATACAATAAAATTAAAAAGGTATCGAAAAGTCAAATAAGCAAATTAGTACTCTAGTAGAAACATCGACTCGATCTCTATATTAAAGATCATTTTATGCCATAATATTCTTATTGCCAATACAATTCAAGTTAAGTATTCATTTTATATTGGAATAAAAATACAAATTCCTTAAGGAAAAATTACAATAAGCCACAATTATTTAGTAAAACATACGGCTAAATGTTTTCCTTAAACATTCGTAATCGTTGAATATATTTTTAAAATTAGCTCTTAAAGAAGGAAAACGTTTAATATTTTCAATGGGAACTCAATCGAACACCGTACCCAAATGCAAATCAATACAATTCCGTTTGAATTGCTTTGCCTACATTAAGTTCAATATAAAACAACATAAATTTTTTATAACACACTGCCTCAGTTATTTCTAACATTTCGCTTACAATTATCTCCATATAGTCGCAATAACAGTAACAAATATAGATTTGTTATGGTACGAAGAGAGGAAAAGCACCTTTAAAGTATATATCAATGTTATTATTTAAATGTTCATTTTCCAGTGTTATTTCTTTTAATATATCTCGTCTTTCCTTCTCATGGATTATCGTACGAGCGACGGAGGCAAAACATTTTAAAAATCTTAATAGCTACAGGAAGAAGACGATAAGGATAACCATCGAGATATATTTGCAGACCAAAATTGAAATCGGTGACGTCAGCGTTATATAGTATGACACAATATCGGCCATTTTAGCGATATTCAATGCTTTTCGCTTAGACGCCCACGGGAAGAAATTGAATGGATAATTTAACGCCTTATCCACACGGTTAATATTTTTCAGTTTACCGTGTGTAGTATCAAAAGAACAAGATTCGTGAGATGTTATAAAACGATAATGACCGCTGTCGACCCGAAACCAACAAAGTGCCGAAATTTGATGGTGCTGGCGCTAATTGAATGAATTGAATCCGACTTAAATGAGACTACCGCTTAAATAAGCTACCTTTAAGTTAAAGCGTACACTGCTGCAATGGAAAATAAAGATTCATGTTGAAAAGAGCTAGAGTCTAATGGTAGTCAAAAACAAGGTTCTCGAATCAAATCAAATATTTTTATTAATATTGTAATTTGACTAAGCTATTAGTCTAGAAAATACCAATGGCTACCAGTAAATAATGGAATAGAAATATAGTAAAATAACACTTATACAGATCGGTCACAGACAGCAGCATCTAAAGTGTGAGTAATCTAGTGCGTTGAAAATTGAGCCAGTGCGGATAGGTATAGGTGTGGCTTAAATACTTTTAGAAGTCTTTCCTCTGAACTGCCATGAGCCGATAGCAGGAGCCAATAGTTATATATCGTCGACAAACGTCAGCATCTGGCGAACTAACTGCATCACCTAGCACATCCAACAAATAGTGTCATCAGTACAAAATAACGTTTAACAACCCGTTTTCTATTATAAATAAAACTTGTTTAAAACCAGCCTACACTCGTTAAATATAGTTTACAATACTGATCATTTTCATATTGTAATATTGCAGAATGAGTCGAAGTCGATCTCATTTTGCAAAATTTCTATATGTGGCGTATATCATAAAAATACATTTATGGCATTCACATGCATTACATGCGATGGAGAACAAATCAAATCCGAAGAGGTTTTGTATCTAACTTGCAAATAGAGTCTCATAATTCTTTGTATAACGATGATAATAACATGTTTAATACTAATATACATAAAGTTATCGCCACGGGAGATGTTTCGTAAGTTATAACTGTATTGTTATCCGGACGGATGCGAATTGAATCCGAATCAAATCAATGTATATTTTAAATAGTCGTTTAGTTGACTGCGGTTATCATTCCCATTAATAAGACCAATACAATATTTGAGTATTCACCAAAATAATAACACACTAATACATTGTGTACTACTACTAGAATTTATCATTTTGAATAATAATGGGATTATTCGAAAAATTAGAAATAATCAATATTACTACTAGAAAGAATTAAGTGTTTATTTCTTAATTTCACCTTTACCTTTTTTGCCATGCTATATCCACATTTTTTTCTAATTAATTTCTCTATTATTATATTAGATAAATAATAATTTCTCGGTTTTTTGTCTGGTAAATATAACAATTGAACAAATTGAAAATTAGTAAAGATTCTGGGAAATATCCAATCTGTTTAGAAAAAAAGAGCAATAACAGCACCTGATAATGTACACGTGGTGTTACTTACACCAGGGCCGACCAATGTTATGTAAATGTATTGGGATAATAGCTCAGTCTTCATAAGCGCTAAAAACGAAATATTTTCTTGCTCATTTAGAAACATAATCCCACAAAGACCTTTTATGTGTAAATCTATTATAATAGAATGAATCTTGAGCTCATAGCTTTCTATATTATTATTACAAAAATAAACAATTCCAAAAATGTTCTTTGGGGAACATTATCTTCTTAACGTTATATAGTATTAGTATAGATTTTTATCTTGCAAAATATTGTCATATATAGTATGAATACTGAGCCATATTTTTTCAAAAATCATTTTGCATTAAAGATATTAGATAGAAGTCGCGATAGCCGAGTGGTTGGGTGGTTGGAATTTCGAGTCGAGAGACTCGAGTTCGAAGCCCAGGTAGCAGGCTCGTACCAATGGGTTTTTCAAAAACTTATGTACGAATTATATCGTTGGCCCGTTGTCGCGAAAATATCTTCGATGGAAGGTGGGTCGAAGGGACTTAATTGTCTAGACTAGACCTCTGTCTACCCCGGTATTGGGAATTGCGTGAAGATATATACAGAAGGCGTTTTTATTTACATCCACAGAACATGCCATTCTAAATAGTTAAAAAATTAATGTTAATAGTTTTTTCTTCTATATTTATCTAAATTCTGCAAAAATTTGAGATATATTTAAGAATTACTGAGAAAAACGTCGGCGACCCGTACGCTGGGAAAAGCTTAGTTACGCAACTAGAGTTCCTTCGGCTCAGTAAGTACGAAACCCTTAAAATAATGTAAAATATTTTTATTATCTACATTATGCATTAATTTGCAGGACTATGATGTCCTACAGAACAAAATAAACTGTTTTCATAACAAAGCACGACTGAAATTTAATCAAAATGTGTACTTTCGAAAATAAGCACATGTTAATTTTGCCCGCCTGACCTTGATATACCATAGTGGCAATGAATGAGTGGTGGTATAGTGATGATAGAATGTAATAAAATAGTCTTTAGAATCAGAGATATTCTTCTGATCAAGCTGATGCTTGATTCACAATTCTTATCTAGTTAAAATATTTTAGCGCTTATTAACACAACATTCGAAAACTATGTAAAGTTTTTAGTGATCTCTTTAATTTCATTTATTGGTATATTAAAGAACTAAAACTTATATTTTTAACATTTGAACAAAAAATGGTTTAATTGTTCTTTAACCATAAACTGCACGGAACCTCGCACTGAGCAACAGAACGCAAAAAACTCAGACATCGTCCTCTTATTTAGCGTACTCAATAACGACCTCTGAAGGACTTGATAAAGTTCAAGAGCAAGTTCTAGTAGATTCTTTGTCTGTCTGGCGCTTTGAGTCTAGTGAGATAACCTATGTAATGTATAAAACAAAAACCTGATGTTACAAATGTTTTAAGTAAGAATAATGTTGTTACACATACGTGGTTTCAACTAGAGTACACAAGTATTCATTTGAAAATGCTACGTGATGGTAGCAAATGAACCCTTGTTTCACTACAAATACTGCAGAAATGCAATGAAGTATCGTCTTCACTGCATTTTTTACTGTAAAGAAATTCGCCGAGATTTTTGTTTTAACTTACAATGGCAGGAGGATAGATACTGCTGCCCTATCATGCTTACTGTCACCATGTCGAATATAGGCCCTGATTTAGATTTTTGCGCCCTACTTGAGTTGGATTAACATTATGGGATATTTGTAGAGTACATATGTGCCCACATCAGCCTTAATTCCTGGCAAAGAAAAAGGTATACTGCTGTATATCTGTATACTGCTACACTGTTTGTACAAAGGCTTCTAACAATAAAATAGTTATCTAAAGGCATCTCGGATTTCGTTTCGTCTGTTGATCGATACAATAGAAATGTTACTTACTGACTAGCACAAAGGACTAATGTAGATTCCTATGACTAAAATATTTTTATAATAGAATTTAATTTATTTAGAATTTAAGTTATCCTGCTGTAAGATTTACAGATACAGTGTGGACTGCTAATAATAATTGAGTGATATGTGAGGACAGGTTTATTAAATAAAAATTATTGATTCCTTTTATTGTAACAGCAAAATACTATACTACGTTATTTTGTTATCATGATTATCCACTTTATGACAAAGATAAGGGCTAAAGTAATCATTATAATAATCATTGATATGTCCACTTCTTAGAAATTTAAGCAGTTTTCGTCACAATTTGCACATATACGTATTGTGTATAATAAAGTAAACCAGCTGCGCCCCACAGTTTCGACAGGGAACAATGTAAGCCATTTTTTTTCAATACAGAAGTAGCCCGTGTGTTAGCACATTGCCCCTTTTAAAACCTTTCAAAAAGCTGTGATTACCAATATATAAATAAAATACACATAATATAGTAAAATAATCTTTAAATTCATATCGGTAAGCCTAATTAGTATTTAATACAAATTATTTAATATACCTAAACATTAATAACACAGTTTCACTCTGTCAAAGGAAAATCAACATTATCTCGTACGTACAAAGCACTAAATCAATGTTACCGAATATAATATACTAGTGGTTAATATAATTTTACTCATAGGGGTCCCCCTTTGTGCACAGTCTGATTCAATTAAGGAATTAATGGGATTAATTACAGCTTTCCATTACTAGCGTTGTATTGTATTATATTTCAGTTTTGAACATAGTGCAGATTTAATTGCCGTCGAATTCATAATGAAGCAAAATTAAAACAATATTGAAAGGGGTAATAAAAACAATAAAAATTTAACAAAAAAAACGGCTTAAATACGACAAAGTTGATATTTATTTTAAAAAATAAAATTTAATGAAAATATTATTCTAGTATTACTGAAATAATTTAACTATCATAACATTAAACCACCACTTGGCGACCAAACTCGGGTCTCATGAATACGAATTCCGATCACCCAACCACTCAGCTATCGACATAAAAATTAATTAAAAAATACAAATATAACTATGTATTACATAGTTTTCATTACCGGAATCATGTAGAACTGAAAATAGTTATAAGCGCCTGTCTCTAACAGTCAAGACGGTTATGAAATTTCGCAGGTAAAGCCGCGTCTGGCTTCGATTCGCCTGCCCTACAAAGTGAATGATGCAAACATGTTGGCTTGCCTTTACGTATAATTTTTATTTGTATAGGTTAATATTCAATTAGTTATTTCAAATAAGTCAATTAAGCGTGAATTAATTAATTCCATAATCATTTACCAAAATTAAGTATAATATCAAATGAAGCATATTCTAAATAGTTGTTATTTTTATTATTAACTGGAATATTATAAAAAAATTATTGTAAAACGTACACAAAGTAAAGCTCTTTCACTAATTTTTTTTTAAATTTCTTGAAATATTTACGATTATTGATAATTAATGACATTTTATGGTCAGAGAAAATTAGCATTAGCACAAATAAAATGTCACTACACACTATTATACACAGCGTATTACACACAAACCATTTTAAAAAATTGATTACAAAAAAAACGCGACAAAAACTCCTAACAAGACTTGAAAAGTATCAATAAAAGATAAGCATGGAACATGTAAATAGCTAGTAACATACTGAGATCATAAATTACAGCTTTCATCTGAATCCAATTATACCCTAAATAAACATGTTATATTGCCTAGGCTTTAACGGCCTTCATTAAATACAGATTAAATTCGTCGAAGCGCTTCGCAATCCATTAGATCTTGTCTCATAAACTTAATTATTTACCTCGTACAGATATACTACACAGAGAACCATCGTTTTCTGTAACGATAAAAACGATAACGTATTTATAATCAGTATGTTTTCTACTAGGCAAATTTCCCGAGTTTGGAATATTTAGGTGTTAGAATGGTGTGCACACATCTCGCTAGCAAAAAAGACTGACTGGCAGTAGACCAATGGCAGGAGAACCCCCGTTCAGGTCGAAACGGAATTCCATCAATGCAAAGGAATCACCAATCAGCAAGTTCAATAGAGGAATTGTGAATGAAAAGCATTGGTCAATAATATTGTATGTGCTATAATTTGATGTTATAAAACGATTGTTTACATTTATATACCATTTCCTTTTTACGCTTCGTACAAAACCCGACTCTATTGCAAGTAGTTTTTCAGGTAGTATTAACACAAGTTACTGTTGGGTTAATCCCACTGCTAAAGCCAGAGATTGGAACGCGACTGTACTGAACACGGCGTTCCTAAGATAAAAATATTATTACGTAAAAAACCTCTAGATAAAAAATTAACGATTGTTGGTATTTAACTTTTACGTACACTGGAGATCAGCAATGGTCAGGTATAAGTCAACCTATCATTAAAAGAACTGAAACCGAACTACGATTTAAAAACATCATTTCGTATTTGGTGTTAGGGAGAAAATTGAATACGAGTGTGGCACTATCGAGAACTTCATTTATAAGAAGTATGCACATCAGCAACAAATCGTGATATAACACATGAACGAGCTTGCCAATTGGCAAACGCAGTTAATTTTAACTTAGTACTCATTTCGAAACGTACTTGTCATTACGTGTAAGCGTAATGACAAGTACGCAGATTATCTGAACTTTGTGCGGGATTGTGCAAAACGGAAAAAATATTTATTGCGTAAAATAAAGATAGAGCTTTTTTAAGGCAATTTCTATTATAACCTCATGTGTTAAAACTTAAATTATTCTGAATAAAGTATAATTTCCTAAAACAATTTTTTCTGCACAATGGTCATATCCATACACATACATAACGACTGAAAACTGTCCACTCAGTAAAGGAGGGTTTGCCTTTATCAGTTTTACAGTAATGCGCCAGACATCTTGCACTTTAGACGTTGCTGCTCGGCACTGGTCTACTGAAAAACACATACCTCAGTCTGGTCTGGTATTTTTCAAATTTCTGGGAGAAACATATGTCGGTAGCTAATAGTATTTTTAATATATAGAATACACTACCCATACATTTTTACGGTGTACACGGCACAAAGATCGCATGTTCATCTAAAATTTAAAGTCTTATACTATACACACTATCGCACCGGAGCAGCGTATCTTATCCTGACCTTAAACCCTACTTCATCGCATTATCTACAGCTCTTTCACAATGCACGGTTCCTGTTGTGTAGATTTGAACCATATTTTTTCTCTACAGATATACATTCGTAGTACTAGAATACCGGCGAGGGATATAGGCTGCATTTTACTCCCGTAAATTGAGGGATCTCTTAAATTAATGGAAAGTGTAAAGACAGTTCGAAACTTATAATATTCCTACTACTATTACTATACTATTACTCGACAAAGCCATAGACAGAAAATTACGTACGTATAACAAAATCTACCTTTATTTTTATTATTTATTGATTATTAGATTGCAAAGGTCCATTACGTAAGTAAAAAAAAAAATCTTCACGCCATTCCCAATACAGGGGTAGACAGAGGTCTAGTCTAGACAATTAAGTCCCTCCGACCCTCCTTCCACCGAAGATATTTTCGGGACAACGTGACAGGTGGTGAGCACGTCGCTGTCTTTATGTCCAAGCTAACGATCTAATTCGTACATAATTTTTTGAAAAACCCATTGGTACGAGCCTGGGGATCGAACTCGGGTCTCTCGACTCGAAATTGCGACCACCCAAACACTCGGCTATCGTGACTTTACGGCTACTTCTCGGCTATTACGTAAGCAACATTTGAATATAATCAAACAATCTTCTCGTTGTAAAGGTTTCTCACGGTGTGCTTTACACGCTACTCGTATGTTAGTACAATTAAAATACCCAGGTAATCTCTGTCGATCAGTGACTACAAGGCTTGTCGCGTCGAATCGATCTTTCCGCATTGGAAATATACCATGATCACTTACAGAGGAATTAATTGTTTTTTCTTTAGTATCAAGTTCTTAAAAATGTTATGAAAAAAATTACGATATAAAAGAGGAAAAAATGACATCAAGCAAATATGCTTATCAATCACTAACATTGATACTACTTAAATAAATAATATTAATATTGAAAAAAAAGTCGAGATAGCCGAGTGGTTGTGTGGTCGAAATTTCGAGTCGAGAGACCCGAGTTCGATCCCCAGGTGGCAGGCTCGTACCAATGGGTTTTTCAAAAACTTATGTACGAATTAAATCGTTGGCTTGGCCGTAAAGACGGCGACGGGCTCACCACCGATCAAACCTGAAGTTACAACTTCTTCAACAACTAGAATAGAGCTGATGCGCTGGTGAGCTATCAACTGATGGCGGAAAAATCAAATCAAAAACATTCTTAGCCTCTTGGAGATGCGAGTACAGTACACAGCATTCTCACGAGTAAACTCGCACCGCCTCATGTATGTCTTCATGCTCTTTGGATGCTAAGAGATTATCCATATTTAAATAAGAACTCTAGGAAAAAAAATTCCAGACAAAAATAAGGTGACGGTTTATTATGCAAGGTGCCTAATACTGCCATCATGTATACGCTGGCTAGACGTAGTGTAAGGTACCATATCACTTACAGGAAAAGTTATATCCGGCTTACTGGAAGTCGTATACGGAAAATTAAGTAAACAAAGCTATTAATATTATAAGTAAAAAATGTTATGTGTGGAATTGCCTACTTCATTGTGTGACCGAAAACGCCCACGCGCTGTCTCAAACTTCTCTCGCCCTGCGGCTAGCTAATCTAATTAGACACCATTGAGTTTGAAACAAATGATAAAACATTAAAGGTCGCGCCCCATTCTGTATAACTTTATATTTTCCCTGTATCGTATGATTAAGGTACTTTTAAGAAAAAATATGTTTTTTTAACGTATAACGTATAACTTACAAAATAAAAAAAAATATATGAAGAGAAAAATAAGAGGTCCTCCGTGGACGAGAGGCGTTCAACCCCGTTTTCATAGTGTCGTCAGCTTTGAGGTTCCGGATGTTTTACGTCTTATGGTTTATGATGAATTCCGAGTGTGATTGTTTGTAGTAGTTAGATAAAGGTCATGATTTTATTTAAAGACACTTTTAAATATACCTCTTATAGGCCAATTCTCATTACATTCATGGATTTTTAAAATTTCCATTAACATAAAATGTTGAACGGTAAACGAAAGGTGAGATATCATAATTGCGTCTTTCGTAAAAGACAAACCGGTTTACAACTTACCAGTAAAATGCCATAAGACAAAAATCTTGTGGTTATTTTCCCACATCAATTTATTAGTAAGTCAATTAATGTAGATTTAAGCGTTATTAAATGTCAGTCACAATACCTCTTCGCATATTGAAACGTTTCTGCTAGCCCCTGCAAGTCCTCCAAAATTCATGTTTAGATATAAACTTCTGCACTTTTTGTTTTATAAAGAAAATATATAATAATATAAGTATACGAACACAAAACGAAATTTGGCAGTATCACCTCTGACAACGTATCATCACACGTAATATATTTGTATGTATGCCTTATTAAAATTCGTTATGCGTATAGAGCCTGTTCTTTGAATGCGTATATTTTCCTGGATGTCAGAGACGACTAAGGTAAACAGCTATTATGGCAACCGATAGTTGGCGGGATAACCATGCCCTTAAAATATCAGACCAAAATTATCTGACCGCAGATGGGCAGCAGCGCCTGAGGTGCGAATGGTCTGATACTGCAATCGCAAATTACCTAACCAAGCGTGGCGATTATGGCAAATCCTCCCTATGGGACAGGCCTATGTCCTGCAGTGGACTTTAACAGGCCGATATACCCAAACAATACAAAAATAATATTATTTTAACACACCTAAAAGTTACAAGAGAGAGTTTGTTTTAAAAAAAATATCACAATGGCCATCTTGAAAATTGCTTGTAGAAACTTCTTTTCTGATTTCACAATATAATGCAATTTGTTTTTGCTGAAGACACATTCACTACAACATTGTTACAGGTTGTCTGGAAGAAATCGCTTTGAGCGATAAGGCCGCCCATTGTGCTACCATTTATGTTTAGACTGTTTGTCATATTATATTTTTTTTATGGTGTGCAATAAAGTGTACTCTCTCTCTCTCTCTCTGTTACGAGCCTGGGCGAGAGCATCGTGGCGCAGTATATAAAGCATAGACGATTTTAGATAAATCTACTTAAAATAAACCATTCCGATTTAATTTATGAGAAATCAAAATTTCAACAATAGTCCAAAACAAGTAAATTTTCGAACAAATCTTTCAAAACGAGTCAACGTTTATTCTGACAGTACAAGTGCTCTGCTTTTCCTTCTTTACTGTATTTCTATTACTGGGTAATAGGACTAAGAATATTATTATTAATGTTACTATAAATTCTATCATTATAAATAAGGCAAAATATTTAATTCACAAATGTGACGAGGACTGCAGTATGTTGTGCATGTAGTTATAAAATGTTACGCATACATTCACGTTTACTATTTAATAAAAATTATAAAAAATGGTACTTTGACCGTACACGTTTTAGTGTTCTTTACATGTTGACAAAACAATAGAAGCAAATAAGAGATAAATTCTCCAAGGTGTCCCCTCTCAGCACGACTGTATAATCAATGACGGCCAGGCCGGGACCACGCCACCTACCACGTGACGCCCCCGCTGACTCACTGCCTGCATTCATTCGGCGATAAAAGCTTGTGTCAGCTGTCTTCCGCGCCCGTACACTCCGCTGGCTCCGTGCGCCGTTTCTGTTCTTATCAATTTCGTAAATTGCAAAACAACGCCGCTCAAATACAAACATAATTTTTTCACTTGGTATTTATAATCTCTAAAATGTCAAATACAGCTCGTTCTTTCAATCATTGTGGAATATTATGGAAATATGATTTAATTTGTTACCTACTTTAGGTCTTGTAAACCGTCCAATGCCGTATAACAATAGCAGCCTTTTAAGGTACCCAAGGCAATGCAGGTAGTTAGTTTTACAATAGTAATAATTTTACAATTCATACTACTCATCCATACTAGTGCTGTCCGTACTATTATCATAAAGCCAATTCTAAATAAATTTTAAGAAGCTTCGACGGATCGGGAAATTTCCCGAAACTGATTATCAGTTTCGGGAAATTTCACGAAACCGATTAGATTCTGAACTTTTTTTTACTAATAGGAAGATTTCTGTTAAAGCTGAAATTTTAATACCTATTTTACCACCCTTTCTTGACATTAATATTTTTTTCTTTTCCTAACTATATAAAATGCTCAGTAGTGTCTAAAAGATAAACTTAAGTATTTTAATAAAAATATATAACTAACCCTGGCAGTTTTATCGGACGAAAACACCTTCAATCCTTGTACTTATTACATCTTATTATATTATGCTGATATTAAAAATAACAACTTAATAATTTCTAAAAAAAAATATGTAA
Source organism: Sericinus montela (assembly GCA_029286605.1). NCBI lineage: Eukaryota > Metazoa > Arthropoda > Insecta > Lepidoptera > Papilionidae > Sericinus > Sericinus montela. Next base: position 4,210,457 of record JAGSMR010000034.1, on the reverse strand, counting down.
TGAGGGATTAATGCATACATATCGTAATACCATTTCCATTTTTTACAATATTATATGGACCTCCGCTTTGCCTAATATTCGAACTCATTTTTTTTAAATTTTACAGATGAATCATCAAATACGCTTATATTCTATTTACACGAACTGGTTACCTGCAATTTGCGAAACGTTACATTTTTCGCCCACCGTACTTTTAATATCTAATGTCATTTAAAGAATTTTTAGAAGATTTTTTTTTTCAGAATAATGAAAATGATACTTTTACAATAAGTTAAATATAATACATTGATTAATAACTACAATTTTAAATTTTATAAAGGTATGTTTTATCCTTGAATTAAAATTAAAAAAAAAAAATTAAAACATTTACGGCACTAACAATTACAATAATCTGTTATTCAAACATGAATTATTTACAATGTTCAGTTCGGATAACAAGTTCAAGGCCACCAACGACTCTTCACTGCGTAAATTACATTTGACGTTTAATTGCACAATACTTAATAAAAATAAGTATACTATACCTACAAATAGACTTACTACGTCCCAAATAAGCTCCAGTGCAAGGCGGAGTTAGGCTAGACCTCTGTCTACGCCAGTGTATGAAATATGAGTGAAAATTTATATTTTATTTTACGTACAAATAGTAGTTTATTTAATTAAACCATATATTTAAAAGACAATTTTACTTTAAGAAGTTAAATATACGTAATTTAATAGTTTAAACGTACAGTTAGTACAACAATTTTATTGCCTAAACATTAAATTTAGCTTATATAAAGCAAAATGACTTTAGTAACACTGACAAACAAATGAATATTGGTAATAAACAATCATAAAATTATAGTATTCTATGAAGGTTGGAATCCTGCTTGGAGCAAACATTTATGTCATAAATATGTCTGCATGCGTGTCGTGGATGTTTTTATGTATGTATATATTATTTATATGTCAGTATATTGTGCCGTTGGCTTGAACAATAAGCTCATCTCCTGTCACAACGTCCCCGATAGGCATCTTAATGTTCAAGACATTAACCTCTGTCTACCCCAGGATTGGGGAACTGCGTGAAGACATTACAGCAATGAATAGTCTTCTAATATGTTCCACGAAAATTTTACTTATCTAAATATAACGTAGGTGCACAACTTTTGGGCCAGATACTCACACACACACACAAACACACACGAGCATCAGTGAGGTGTTCCAGATTTCGCCATTATCTCTTTGACTTTACCATTGACACTCGGTGGTGAAACTCGTAAGTAACATGTACAGGTTATGTTTCCGTAAAGAAAAAGTTGTAGGTATTCATGCTTACAAAGTGTGTTGTTATCTAAAGGGCATATTAGTTGATAACAATAAGAAATAACAAGAAAAAAAATGTCATATAAAATGTCATCACGACTAAATAAAATAAACGAAGAATGCCACGTAAATCTCATGCATATGAATGCAAAAGAGACAGAAAAGTCATGTTTTTCTCTCTCTTCGGTCTCTCTTATTTATGTCCTGCCTGTTAAAATCATAACAAGTTCATCAAATTCGATCGAGCGATCGATTTTTTTCATACAACGAAGCAACGTCAAACGCGGTTGATGTTAACAAAATTTAATTAAACTTGTTTACGTTCGCTTAGGGATGCCTGGAGGCTATTAGTTAAGTGAGCTGGCATTGCTTCTTGTACAATGTAACCTCTATGAATTATCTTTACAACTAAACTCGTGGGATTTTATTAATAAAATGTATGATTAATTTAATGTGTAAATAAAAGCTTACCTAGCTGAACAATATAGTCAAACTTTGAAAATGCTTTGTTTATCAGGTAGCTGTTTAATCTTTCAGAGAACTATTTTAGTACATAACATCGGTTGCTTTACAGTACATAAGAATGATTTATGACTGAGAATGTTCCTCCCCTCTTTTTCCCGTGTGTGTCGAAAGAGGGAAAGTGGGTCTTTAATATACCACTAATTACCGATTCGTGGTGGGTACAATTGTAACTATACCTTTGTGAAAATAAAAGATACTTCAAGTAAAATAGAAAGATAAAAACATTTACTGTTTATTTTATCTACATGCATACGTACATTATGCTACACGGCATTTATATAATAATATATCGACCTAACTGCTCTTTGATAACGCAGGTGTAAGTCCAGACACCTCAGGGTATTGGCATTATTATATCTGTGCGAAAAAAAGCAATAAACAGGTTCCTAACCAACTCTGATTTCTAGACTAGCAACAACTAGTCGATAGAATTCAGATCGCCCTATCAATCGGTTAGCTGGATGTAATTTATTTTATACTTTCTCTGTAGTTAATAAAAAAAATAACCTGGCAACTTTATTATAGTGGTAATAATCCTATATCAAAGTTACTAGGTAAGGTTGATATTTTTATTTTATTAATACTCGATCCTCGTACGGAAGACTCATAACAAAGAGTTTCCAAATATTATGTACGACAAACGAGGCGTCCTAACTTCGCAGCAAAAAGGAAATTTCGAAGCTATTTTCGAAGGGGTAATTTTTTAATAAAATATAACTCATGTGATTCGAAAATTATGAACCTTTCTATAAATAAAAGATGTTTTTAAAATTATTCAAGTAACAATGAAGTTTGGCATTGTAATGCCAAAAATCAAATCTCTTTTATTATTATATACATATTATGAAACATAATATTAGTTATAACATAATAGTAGTAATATAGAATTGAATCCTTGTCTAAGACACAGAAAACGACAAACTCACCAACTGCTATATTGTCTTACTGATGCAATGTGTTTCAAAAAACTAAAATGTCTATATCTCTGACCACCTGTCTTGAATATACCATCTTGAGAGCTGTATAAACTAGTATCTAGATACCAGTTTAGTTTGGCATCAAAAAAATATATTTTTTTTATGAAAATGAGTATATTTTTAAGATAATAGCAAATGTGAATAAAAGTGAACCCATATCTTAAAATAAATAAGAAATCGCCCACCGTTTAGATAGTATTGTATAGACAGATAGCTAATCGTTGTCATCGACCAATTTATTTCTTATAAAAACAAAATCGAAAATATTTTACTTTTTCAGGAATGTAAGAAGACCTCCATTCGATATTAGAGTAGCGTGTCGAATTATCACCTGCTATAAGAAAGTTCTCTGAAGAAAATATTTGAGAGAAGGCCTGTATTCTAAAGGAGATGTTTCAATGTAGGGTTTCAACTCTATTAAGAACAACCCATGAGGACAGTTTATAACAATACATGTACACATTTAGTCTATCAGTCTGTACGTACATAATCGACGTGAAAGTATATGTATATCTCTACAATAATATTTCTATGAATACCTCTAAAAACAATGTAAGTAATCCATATTTGCATAAAGCATCTGAAATAGCGCATATTTTGTCGATCACTATAATATTGTACCCCACACATATTTTTTACGGATATAGAATTAAATAGATTGACTTGTAAGGTTAAAAAGACCTAGTAAAAATATAGAATAGCTCAGTATGTGATATGTTAAGAAAAATAAATATTTTTACATCGTGTCCCTACCGCCGAATACCATTCCGTTTAATATTAAGATCAGTATAATTTACGCAATACAAATTATATGAAGCTAATGATTTGTATTGTTTAATTTAAAAAATAACACCAGAATGCGATCGTCATATGCCTGGCCTTACAATGTATAAGCCCTATATTTACAACATTAACGCTCCAGATGGCATGCTTGCGAGCTTACTTCATTGTATTTCACATAAAGCACAATGTACATATTCTCGGTACAATGCGACTTCATACAATTTTTACTTAATACATATTACATAGTATTATTAAACTTATATAACTTGGTAAATATGTATGAACTGCTTGTGCTGAATCAGTGTTTTCGTTTCTATTCTGTGTAAGATATAGACGATCTTATTATCACGTCTCAAATAAGCTACAGTGAAATTTCTTTTGGAAACTCGAGTTTGGTTTCCTGACACGACTTAATGTGTTTTCTAAAACTTAAGTACGATATGTTTCATTCACGTTATTTAAATGTTCCTAAATAAATAAGTTTTATCTTTGTTCATTTAATTATAATTATTGTGAGGAAATATCGTGTCATCACTTTTTAAAAAAAAACTTATCTTATCTTATCACATATAATTGTCTCATAATTACTTTGGTTCACAGATATATTGTGAAGTAATTAATCGAATAAAAAAGTAACAAAGATCTCTTGAATAGACGATTCGACAGTATCGACTGGCTGACTGTTCTCGAAGCCACAATCGAATATTCTGTATTATTCAGGGAGGGCGCAAGTCCGCACGTCAGACGGAGGGCCCCATCCCCTCTTACCCTTAATGTCCCTAATTTCGACGTAAATCCCGAATTCAATGACGCAATAAGTTTTAAATAGTAAACAAAATTCAACGTTATACAAGATGCTCTTAGATAACAAATATAGATGGCAAATGAATTATTATAAAGCCGTATTCAACTAAAGACAAAGTTTTCTCTATTAAAATGCTGGTTACATTTTACCTAAATATAGAATTGTCAGAACTCTAACAGAATTCAATCCTAACGATCCAAATTTTATCCGAGCTTATTCTACTATACATATTCTACAAATACGTTAAAAAAAGTAGAATTAACCCCTTCCCAACCAAAACTAACACTGGTGTTGCTTTTTTTGAACTTATAATAGCTTATAACAGGAATACTAAAAGTAAAAAAAATCGTTGTTCCACTATCAGAAATCACTTAACCTGTAATTTAGTTAAGTGTTGAAGTGTGAGTCTGAAACCTACAAAATAATTATGCAGATAAGCTAGGAATGATTTGTAATTTATAATATCTATTGGATTGAGGTGTATTGTTTTTTTTTTCCATTAATTTCGTTAATATGCTCACCTTCAGTTATTCAACTTCAACCTATTTTTATTAGTAGCGGTTAATGTACCACACCAACTGACCACTAAGAGATCGCTACGTAATTAGATTTGATTTTTACACTGTTGCTTTCTATTCAAATAGCTTAATTCAAGGTTAAGTTTTAGAGATATGATATAACGAATTATAGTCTGGATACAAAAAAACTTATGAAGAATCTAAAACAAATTCCAGAAATACGTTTTAACTCTGCCTCACCCGACCTTTGAACGAGACATCCGCTGGGAAATCCAAACAGCCGAATAAGATCCATCAGCCATCATGAATAAGAGCAACTTTTTCTACGATCTACGAATAATCTTACACGTTCCTTACATACGAAACATTTGTACCTACTTGTAATATTTATTTTATTTATATCTTCACGCATTTTTATTATACAACCGAGTAGACAAAGGTCTATATAATTAAACCTTTCGAGTCACCTTTCATAAAAGCCTACCTGGGACGTACAGGTGGTGGGCCTATCACCGTCTTACCTTCAACCTAACGGCATGAAATACTAACATAGATACATAGATAAATATTTCTATATACATATAGACATCTATGACTCGCGAACAAGCATTAATATTTATAACACAAATGTTTACCAGTAGCCGGACTTGAACCCGAAACTCTTATCTTCAAAGCCAGGGTCAGTACAAGCTATGCCATCGGGTTGTCATAACTTTTATAAGCTTTAGTAGATACTTTAGTTTCATAACCAAATTGGAAAAACCAAATAACAACAACAGCCACTATCAAATAATTGCGCATGCAAACGCTAAATACGTATGACGAATGTAAAGTATTTTCGTGCAAAAAATTAAAACTTTATATCAACGAACAACGGTCGCCATAATATATATAAGTTACAGTATAATGTACGATGATAATACAAAATCGACCTAGCCCCAACCCGTCACTATCAAGAATGACGTGTACCAATCAAATCCGAAGTTTAGGTATAAATAAATATAAATTCGTAAAGGTCCTCGTAAGGCATACAAGAATATCATCATGACTGAAGTATCATATAAGTAACACAGGTCTAGTCTAGACAATTAAGTCGCTTTGAACCACCTTCCACCGAAGATATTTTCTAGTCAACGTGACAGGTGGTGAGCCCGTCGCCGTCTTTATGTCTAAGCCAACGATATAATTCGCACATAAGTTCGCACATGACTGAAGTACTTTACCTTCATTAAGGTAAAAATAAAACAACGTGTATTTCTTCACATGAAATCCAAATATTTTCATTATTAACCGAAACGTACTAAAAACATCACGTTACGAGGTGCGCTCCCATATCACAACATTGGCCCTATGTGTATCCGCGGGTGGGAATAAACACACGCTACCGTAAATAAATAGGTATCTGGAAACTGACTTGCCTAACACATAATTCAAATAAATATGTAATAAATTTAATAGGTATTTTTTTAAAACATTTATTCTTTGCAGTGCTTGGAAGATGAACATTATATATAATATAACATAAATATACAAAGCTTCTTTTATAGTCGCCTTTTTAGGTATATTCTTACTTAGTAAGTTATTTGAACATTCAAACCCTCACATCCCTCAGATTTATTATTATACCTATATTATTTATTTTATACCTTCTTCAAATCTTAATAAATGATAGCAAATAGTAATAAATACTTAATAAATAAGTACTTTAAACTATAATTAATTATAAATTTTTGTTTATTCGACTTTAAGCAGCTTTGTGGTTTATGTTTGTTGATTCGTCTAAAATCTTATGTTTGTCTAAATTGTTTGTTGATTAGATTGAGGTGGGTTTTTAAACATTTTAAAAAAATAAACAATTTTAAACATAAAACATGTCAGCATTAAGGATGGCGAGGTCGAAAAAAAAAGTGTGTAAAAAAATTAAGCTAAAAACGATTATTTTATCGCCAAAAGCCAAGCAACTTCGAAACGCATTTTCCATCCCGCCATTCGTCTATTGTATCGAAGTACTAAAAGCATTGGAAGCTTATTTGGAATGGCTTACAGGAATAAACCGAGATGTCACCACATCTCACGTTATCCCAAATAAGCTGAAGTGTGTGTCGAAAGAGCTAAATCTTCTTGATCTCTGAACACCTCTGAATAATCTGAATATCCGTGATGCGCAGAGTTAAAAAAATTTGGGTGAATTTAATCTATTGTGTAGCCGTCTTTTAGTGCGCTACTGTTGGGAGTATTCAATACATTTTCTTATTGTATTCTTGTAAGAGTTAGGAATTAACGGTTTTTAGTTTAATTGTACTATTTGTTCGACGTCTGAGGATCGTAATTAAGATACTTTGGTACATTAATGACAAAACATAGGCCGAGGAATGTAAATAAATCATTTATAAAAGAAATCGCATTTTAAATATTGGGTATGCTGATGTGCAAGAATATAATGCGTAATTATCATTTGGCATTTTTTTTTAATTTAAACTGCCACTGCGTGGTTTTTTCCTAATATTCAAGCACAGGACCGTTTTTTCAGGCCCATATACAGTAGACCGCAAAGAAGAAGATGGATGTCGTGTCTTGTCAATTTGTTCGAGCTGTGTTATGACAATTTCCGGAGGCGTCTTTTTTTCGACATTCGAATTCGGCTCTCGGCTATGGGCCCGTCAAATTTTTGTACTCCTATCAAAACATAATAATTCAATGAATTAAATGAGATTCCTAATCCCACCGCCTATTATTGAACTTCGTGTTTATTTAATTCATGAAGAAAAACAAAGTAAGTAAATAAGTACATTGAGTACACGTATGTCCCTCAACCCAAACCCTCTCATATAATTTTAAATAGGTTTTTGTGCATAATAATCTCCTATAAAACACTCGATCCCTTCAATAACTGCTTTGTTAAGCAGCATAAGTACAAGGACGCCGACTCATTTCAAGCGTAAGCAACGTAATTAACGCTGCATCGACAAAAAAAATTACAGGTAACATAAGCCCTACATTTTGTAAAGTCATTTATCGATAACTTATATAATCATTCTTCGAATTTGCTAAGGCAATGTTATGCATAAACTTTCTTCTAGCAGGTAGCTAAAAACGGCTTTAACATCCGGTAACGTGGGCAGGTAAATCCCTTATGAATATAAACCGAAAATACTTTGTATTCAAAGTAGTTCTTGAAATCTTTATGCTGTATTGTTTTTTTATGGAAACAACGTTGTAAAATAGATAAATGGTAACTTCGCTGCGAAAACAAATTGGCGTGCCCAGTAAAAGAAATACCTCTCCCTTTCGGGAGAGTAAAGGCACGATAACCGAGTGGTTGGTTGGTCGGAATATCGAGTCGAGAGACCCGAGTTCGATCCCCAGGTGTCAGGCTCGTACCAATGGGTTTTTCAAAAACTTATGTACGAATTATATCATTGGCTTGGACGTAAAAACGGCGACGGGCTCACCACCTGTCACGTTGTCCCGAAAATATCTTTGGTGGAAGGTGAGTCGATGGGACTTAATTGTCTAGACTAGACCTCTGTCTATCACTGTATTGGGAATTGCGTGAAGATATTTATTATTTTTTTTACGGGAAAGAAAAAAATAACACTGCCATGGACTTTTACTATAACTGACGAGTATAAGTAAGAATTACTATAAACATAAATAATAAAAAATGTTTAATAAAAACCATTTATATCAGCAGTGTTAAATTCTTAAAACACTATAGACTTTTTCACAGGAAACCGAAATTAGGTACATCATTATAGCCCATAAAATACTTTACTAATGTATAAGCATATTTCATAAATCAGTGATTTTTAATTGATGAATGTAGGTTGTCCATGATTCAGGGGACAATGTCGTAATTTCGGAGGTAGCGGCAATCGTGATTATTTGAATTGTCCCCCAAATTTTCGCTTGACAGAATTATTTCCAGACTGGCATTTTAAGACCAGTACAATTTTCTTCATAGATACATATTTTAAATCGATAAATATCCACTCAGACGTGAGTGCAAACATTCATATTCATCACACAATACTTGCCTCGGGATTCGAACCTGCAACCTTTAGCTTCGGCTACAAGGTCACTACCAACTATTGAGTCGTCAATTTTATTACGTAATTATGTGTGACATGTGACACAACGATTTTTCCGCAGTTTCACTAGCTCTAAGGTTCCGGGTTCGATTCCGAGACGGGTCAATGTAGAACACACTCTTTCTACATTTACTCAGATCTGGGGGTTTGTAGTACCTTTTATTGTTTGACACCATAAGACAAGTGCTTAAGCTACTTACTTTGGGATCAGAGCAATGTATGTGATGTTGTCTCTATTTATGTTTGTGTGTGTAATAAGGATGCTAATTTCTACTGACACAGACATAACAACCTCCTCCAGGAACTGATCTACATGAAGAAAGAAAGGATCTCAAGTGGTAACCTTGTACAGGGTACAGAGATCTTACAAAGATATTAAAAAGAAGATAAGTAGATGCAAATACTGCCCATGTCAATTGGTTTTGTTCATAATTATTGAAAAAAATGAAGTTTTTTTTAACATTTAAAAATTTTTAGGTTAAAATATTTTTTTTTCTAACAGCACACTTCATTGATATTAGAGTTTTTCTTTCTATTAGTGATACCACAAAATAGTGTTTAACAGTTTCCCACTAAAAGAAAAAAAATCGGAAATTTTGTCGAAAAATATTCCACTGTAAATTATGTAATGCCTAAATAAACCAAATTTAAACTATAATTCATATGAGTTTTTATTGATAAATGCATATAAAAAAGTCGTGTAAATATTATTAAAAATTAAAACTCGAATCATTACAGGTTACTGATACATAAAATAAATGTAAGTGAAAAATAACTATTCAAAAAGGCAACTAACTAGTAATTAATAAACATTAACTAGTAATTAATTAAATAAACATTTAATTTATTTATTAATTACTAATTATTTATTATAATATTAAGCTTTTAAGGATACTGTAAATGAATATTATTATTTACATTTCATAACGTACCGAAAGTAATTTGTAAATCAGCGCGTACCGGCATATGCATTGTTTGTAAACAAATAACATATGACGACATTGCCGAACAACTGTATGTTTATTTGACTAATTTCCGTGCATATTTCTACAGCAAATAACTCAAACTTGAAGCTATCGTTATTGCTGTGAACGAGAAAAAAACATAACATTATATGCATGAACACCGCACTTCCAAGGATCAAATAGACGACCATGTGCATGTAGCGCGCCAAATTTTGACACATACTTGAAAACACGTGTCCTTAAAGGCGAACGATTGATATAACGATTTTATACAATTGCTCATAGCAAATAAATAACAGACGCATACGCAAATCATTTAACGATTTATTTGCAAAAATATCCAAATTATAAAATAAATGACGCCCCTAGCGGTAGGAATACGAAACACAAACATAATGGCCGACAATGTAGCTAGGATGACTTAATACCTAAATGCGCAAAATACTTACACTTTCTTCCTCTTTTTCCATTCCAGAGGGCATCTGAGGTACGGCACGATTAATCGCCGAGTAATCCGGTAAATCCGGAAGCTCCTCGGCGAGATATATAGGCATTGGTTTCGACGCATCTAAGGCCCTCGCCCTAAACGAGAGCTTCGACATTTTGTTGACAGAACAAAACACGCTAGCGTCGACACACAAATGCACTAATAAATCACTTTATAGCTTTTCCAGGAGGTCCTAAAGGACCGTAAACTACACTTTGCACACTCTAGTTCGTTCCCATGGTTAATTTTTGCACGCACTCAGTCACAATTAACGAAAAACAATAACGAAACTTTACATATTGAGCGTACTTTGCAGAAAGCCATCATGGCGGCTTTCCGTTTGGCGGACGACCATGACCAACTTCCACCTTGCGCTGTGTGCGCGGGAAGGAAACACGCGGAAACAATTCTGGCTATTTGTGTACTTTTTTTATTAAGTTCTTTAATTTATGTAAATAAAAATTACACATTTTAGAAAGAAATATTTGCTAAATAAATAATATAAATATTAAGCTGTTTTATTGTAAGAACATTTAATAAAATAAAAAAGTACTAATATGATGTCGGACATTGGTTGTCAAGCCATAGACAACAAAATATTTTTTTCTGCCGTTCCGTTTTACCTTCAGTAATTATTAAAAAAATATCATTATTATAACGACTTATTTAAAGATATATTAAATGTAATATATTCTGTTTCTAATATTAATAAAAATACTACAGATTTTGTATAAAAGTGAACCAATATTAAAAAACGGAGTATTGTATGCTTTTTAGATTTAAACATCACATTTTATTTTAAAAAATATCTTTTCATTTAAAAAATTATTTTATTTAGAAATGAATTAATTCATTAAGTAGAAAATTAAATAATACAAACAACAAAATTAAATATTTGATCTTATTTTACTCTTATGTTGTGTTACTCTTGTGTTATTTAACATCTTGTAATAATTTCGTAAAATTTTTGTAGTTTGTTTTGTTTTATTTAGTTAATTAATATAATTTGTTATTGTATAGAATGAAAAAAGTAAAAAAATAAAAAATAAAGGCTGAACCCAAAAAGACAATTGTAACCTTCAGTAGTCTAGGGAACCTAATATTTTTATTATTTCATTATATATAAATAATAATTACCACTGTAAACAATATAAACACATTTGTGCTACAATCATCACATCTCACTTTTATATGACAAAGAAAACTCCAAGAAAATTAAATTTGACAAACAGTGGTAAACCTAAGCGAATATTTTACGAAGCGCAATACACGTGTTAACAGTGCGGACACCCGAATCAAACTAATTAGTTTGAATAGGGTGTCCGATTCAATCACTTACTTAATTTTCAAGAAATAATTAACATCTAATACCTTCTTTCTTTCTTTCTTTACAGCCTATAAACAGTCCACTGCTGAACATAGGCCTCCCCCAAAGATAACATCTAAATGAAATAAAATAAAATCTATGAAATTAGTTAAACTGGTAGAAAACTAAACCAAAAACAGGTACAAACTTTTTTTCCCATTAAGATTAAATTCGTTATTAAAATGTTTATAATCGCAAATTTTCTCAACATTAGTTTTACTGGGCAGAGTTTTGAAAATATTGTAATTTTACGATCTTAACTGTTTCAGTTAAAACAAATCACAAATCGAATTCTAAATTATTAGATTGGCAAGCTCGGCACAATCGTAAAGGTATCACAAACACCCAGACCCAAGAAAATGTAAAAATAATGATTTTCTTGACCCTTCTGGAATCGCACATGAGACCTCAGAGCTGTGTGTTACTCGTCTACAGAAGTTGTGTACTATATACAATACATGTGCATGTGTATATAACGAACTATTTATTACTTATATAATGTTATAAACCCATCATAACGTTAATGGACACTAAACGCATTGCAGGACAGTCTTGTCCCACACGGAAAGGTTTGCCGTAATCGCCATGCTAGACAAGTGTATGTGCGAACGCAGTACAAGGCACATCCCACCTTATTTGTAATTTAAAGATTTTTCCATAAGTGCCTTCTTACGAAACTCATGGGATGAACCCACGCCTACCAAAATGTCAAATTTGGTAAACATAACCTAGAAAGGTGTACACTGTTCCCACGTTAGCGCTACTTTAATTTAATAATTTTCGTTGGCCGGAGTTCCACTCATCGTTCTTTTATTTCATTGATGGTGAAAAAAAAATTTGTTGTTTTTTAAATGTTATAACTCCTAACCTTGATTGCATCATATAGTTTATTTACCTAGTATATTAGTTACTAATTATTTACTAATTATTAAATAATTATATTTAAATAATAAATAAGTATAGTGTTTTCCAATTCAACAGAAATGTCGATATGGGAGTCTTTTTGAGCTTCCTCCACAATATGACAATAATTAGGGATACGTAAAAATGCATAATATGTAGAGATTGTTACATCGTATTCTTGTCGTCATATATGTACCTATAAAGTTAAGAGCATGGAGTTGGAAATTCTAAAGACTTCCGATGGATAAAACCAACGTCTTTGAGGCGTATGATGTTTTATAATTTCAACTAATACAGTCAAGAGAGGCGTCACGGTACAGCAGAGGTCATGGGTTCGAATCCCTCCCGTGTCAGTTGACTTTTTAAATTTCAAAAATGTGCAAAATAAACGTCTTACTAGCGTCATACCACGTGCTTCTCATATGTAGTAGTGTATACACACTACTTTTTTCGGTCACAGTGCCGTCGTCTTTATATTATTAGTTATGCATTAAGTTCATGGTTTTCTTTCAAAAGCAAGGAACTCTCCCAACTAACTCTCGTAAAGGTAAATTCCATAGTGGAAAACTGTAAAAAAACGCCATCATTAGTCCCTTGTCATACGATGCAGGTTCGAACCAGCTATTTATGTTTAACTAATGACAATAAAACTATTGCAGCTTAGTGAGCTAATAACAGCAGCATTAGAAATGTTGTGGTTTCCTAGCACTTGCTAAAATATTTTTCATAATAAAAACACTGAAATATATATATATATATATATATATATATATATATATATATATATATATATATATATGTATATATATATATATATATATATATATATACATATATATATATATATATATATATATATATATATTTATATATATATATATATATATATATATATATATATATATATATATATATATATATATATATATATATTATAGCAGCTTCGTAAATAATGTTAATGAGCTACTTGGTTTTAAAATAAAACTATTTTGGAATTTTATCGCTTGTATTTTCGCGTGCTTAGTATCCGAAACGACGGGAAGTAAAAATATTTTCTACAAAACCAAATAATACACGCGACAAAATCCGAAAATCTTTTTATTTTAGATGCGTAGTGTTGGCGTAAACACAAGAAATTGTTATGAGCGACTTGGTTGTTCAACAACAAGAATGATAAATATTTTCGCTTAAGTAACAATTATTCGTTCTGTAATTATGTAAGTATGCAGTTAATTAAGCAAAGGTAAAGACATCGTTCCATTATTGTTTAATCATTTAAATTTGTTTATTACTTTCGCTTATTACCCTATATCATGTAGAATAATATCCGTACTCATTATTGCAATCAAGTCAAGACTTTTAAATGCATATTATAAAACGAATTTACATTTTGGTTAAGATGCATAATATATTATTGCGTATGTATAAAATTCTCGTGTCACGGTGTTTGTTATTAAACTCCTCCGAAATGGTACGACCGTTTTTGTGATATTTTGTGTGCATATTCCCTGATTGTTATTGTTTTTGTCATGTTATATAATATATATTCACCTAGAATATAAGATCATATTTAAATATTATTAAATTACTGTATCGAAATATAGTTCCTGTGACAAACGACTACATTTTTAAAAGTGAAAAACCTCAAAATTTGATGGCACCGAAGCCATTTGATTTTAAAATTTTTGATGATACCCATTCATAGTAGTACTCGTTACCCTTCCCTCTCACAGGAATTGTAATTCTAATCATGGTATAATAATGGAAACAGTCTAGTTTTCAATGTATAATTATAGAATTCAATGACAGACTACTCATCAGATTATTGTTATTATCTCGTCAAATGACTGGTAACGCTACGCCGGTATTAAAAGCTTAGTCAGTCAAAAACTGATCAAATTTTTGTGGTACTCAGCTTAGCGGAGAAGAAAGGCCGGCAACGCATCTGTTATGCCTCTTTTTACTTATACCATCACGTGAGCCACCTGCTCGTTTGCCTCCCTTCTCTGTATAAAAAAAGAAAACTATTCTCAAAGCATTTAAGCAAAGTTTTTTTTTTTCAATTTTTAATTTTTTTTACGGTTTACTTTGTACGGCTTTTATACGGTTTGTTTATGAATATAGTTTTATTTTTTTGCGAAACCACAAAGTAGGAAAACAATTTAGAAGCAAGTCTAATAAACTGCGAATAACACATAAAACTGACACTTAAAATGTGTTTTATAAATTAAATTAAAGTCAAATATTCCATCCATTCCATTCCATCAAATATTCGAACACAGGAGCCCAAAATTATCAGACTGGAGAGTATAGCGTCGTCAGTGGTGCAAGCTGATATTCAAAGGAAATAACCATTATGTTTAGTTTTATAATATATTTATTATATTGTGTTGGTAAAATAAATTACATGAAAGCTCCCTCGTGCTCAGTAATTGGCGTAGAGTACTTATAACTTAACATAGGACTAATCATTACAAGCATAATATTATAAGCGAAATTAAAAGACTCCTTGGATGTCATTTGTTGCTATAGAGGAAATAAAAGTTTTAATAAATTTTAACTATTATTACTTTATTAGACGTCAGAAACAGTCTAAATGAATTTGGATCTAAACAAAATATTATCATATATAATAGTAAAGTTGTAGTAGTATAAAATTATATATAAAAGTAAAAAAAAAACTACAATTTGAAGGAACGTTTCATAAAAAATAAAATGGAACAAAAAACGTTGATTAAAATAATTTATTGAGACAATTCATAAGTAATTTCTAAACTGCTAATAAATGAAGATTAGAAAAAGAAATAGTATATATATGTAATGCATTTGAGTATCTTGTATATTATAAATAATGATCATATCATACTAATTTCATTCATCATGATTATTATAAATTACAATTTTAAAGGCTTAAAAATAACAATTCATTGATTATTCTACATTCTTAAGAGTTTGTACATATTATGACAAAATTATTTTCATTCATACTGTCAATTTCTACATAGAGAGGTCAGTAAATATGAGTTATTGTGGTTGTTTATTCCATATTTAGATCATAAGTAGTCAACAGGAATATTATAACGAAAAAAAGTCTTAAATAAATTATCACTGCTATTCATCATTGAGCCAAAAATTACAAGTACCTTTTGACCATAAATGTCAATATAAGTAAAATTATGTTGCGCTGGAAAATTTTGCCCTTTAAAATTTTATATATTTTTTTTTTATTTTTTTTTGACATGGACTCTTCTCTACAATGCAACTAAAATAAAACTGGTTATTGGGATTTAGAATATTCTGTTTAACATTATAATGCTTAGGCCGTTAATTGATTCTAAGAATTGCTAAGTATACTATTTTATTTGCAATTTACTCCAATATATTTTTGTATCCAGGCAATATAATAATTAGTTAATGGGCATATTTCGGCTATACAGAGATTAGTTACATTGAATGTCTAAATCAACTTTGATCAATGGAGTCTTGGGACTGGTTGACACTGGTACAGTCTCCTTGCGGGGCAGGTTTAGTTGGTTTACCGCTTTTGCCCACAAATATTTCAACTTCCTGAAATTAAAAAAAAAGACATTTAGTGTACATTATAAAATTAAAAGAGTGTATGATAGATGGAAACCAGACAATGAGTCATAGAATGCATGTTTCTAATTTATCTTAATAAGTACTGACATCTTTATAATGGATCAATGATTTTATTTTCAAAAATATTTATTTATTAATAACTGTGAAAATTTTTAACCTAAATTCCAATTGTTCATAGAATGTTTTGTGCAATAAAATAAATAAGAAATAAAAAAACAATATTACATGCGGAATATGTGCTTGTCAGTAAATGTAATGTAAATAATAATTCTTAGGTGCAAGTGTCAGTACTGCGCCGATCTGATTGCCACACGTGGCGATTATGGTAAGATTCATACGGCAGCACACATACTTCTCCCGTAATCTCTTACGAGAGAAGGAGAGAGAGAGAGAGACAGAGACAAGTGCATTGCTATCGTCAAAATGGACGTTATCGCGAAGGTATAAGGTTCAGTTTCACCTGTGCGCCCTCCGCGGCCGGCGGACCCTCGTCGCGGCTGGCGGCGGGCGCGGCCGCGCGGGCCGCCTGCTGCCGCTCGCGTGCGATGCGCCTGTTCGACAAAATATCACTTTTATTATTATTGTCACTATATCTTTACGCATCTTCCCCGATGTGGGGGTAGCCAGTGAGAACCAATCGCTAAAATCACGATCTTAAAGAGAATAAATTTGATTATTATTAAAATATTAATAATTAAGAATTAGAAGACTTTTTTATGAAGCTCTTCACTTCAGCACAAGGTGAAAAAAAGAAGTCTTTTTTTATTTTTTATTTATTTATCTTCACGCACAATCCCTGACGGGGTAGCCAGAAAGAACAGATCGCCAAGTGTCACGATCCCTACATACTTCTTTCGCTTCTTTCAGATTCATCATCTTCTTCATACATGCACGTCTAGGTATCCGCGTACTCTTGACCCTCCTCTCTTCGAGCAATTTGCTCACATGGTCTTCGAAAGTTAATCTCGGTCTACCTCGACACCTTTTAATATTAACTTTCGCGCTATATATTTTCTTCACCATTCGGTCTTCACTCATTCGCTCAACGTGCCCAAACCATCGAAGCACGCCCTTATCCATTTTTGAGACAAGGTCATCTTTCAAACCTGCCATATTGCGAATCTCTTCGTTTCGCTTTCGGTCGGCCAAGGCCGCACATTTTACGAAGAAATCGCATCTCCACTGCATTCAACCTGCTTTTATGCTTCTTCTGGCATACCCAGGTTTCGCTGCCATATAACAAAGTCGGTACCAACACTGCGTTATGTATTGCAAGGCGTGCACTTTTCACAACGCCTTGCCTTTTGATTAACGCAGTCAGGGCACCATTGACTTTGTTCCCGGCAGCGACACGCCTGTCCACATCTAAATCACATCTTCCATCCCGGCTAAACGCACTCCCCAAGTATACAATTTCATTCACCTGTTCTAAACATTCCTGATTTACCCAAATTTCGCACTTCGTTCTTTCTTCGTCCCTTTCAAATACCAGAACCTTAGTTTTATTAGCATTATAAAACTCAAGTCAAGAAGTAAGAATCACGATAGCCGAGTGGTTGGGTGATCGGAATTTTGAGTCAAGAGACCCGAGTTCCATCCCCAGGTGGCAGACTCGTACCGATGGGTTTTTTCAAAAACTTATGTACGAATTATATCGTTGGCTTGGACATTGAGACGGCGATGGGCTAACCACCTGTCACGTTGTCCCAAAAATATCTTCGGTGAAGGTGGGTCTAAACGACTTAATCGTCTAGACCTCTGTCTACCCCTGTATTGGGAATGGAATGAAGAGATTTTTTTTTAATAAGTCAGAATAGTGGAGAATCTAATGAGGATAATCATACCAATGAGTTTGCTGGAATTGAGTATGCTTTGTATCCTTGGATCGGCTTCAAGACTACTACTCAAGATCAAGACCACCATCTATCATATTTTCCTAAAAAATTCTGTTGATATGTTAATTGGTAATACTAGGTTGTCTAGAACACAAATCACTTCCCACTTGGATATATAGTCATTGGAGCTTTTTAATCTATGAGCCAGTTTGCACTAAAAAAATCCAGAAGAATAAGAATAATAACAGTCAAGTGGTTAGGTGATGAATCTTTAACACCTTAATATCGGGAGAATACAGTTGCTACACTGTTGTTTTCCAGCAAAGTTTGTTAGAGTGTGAGTGAAACTGTCATATGTGTTGTATATTGTTTATGTGCCATATATTGTGTAAGACACATCTAATGTTGAAAGTTTGTATGTTTGTTATACATTATTATCATTATAACATAATCAAAAGTTCTCTTCCAATGGGTTGCCCCATTGAAAAGTTATAGACAAGATATGAAATCATATGTTTCATGAAAATGTTCATCGATATGTGAAAGAGTAGAGTGCGTCTAATTCGGAATGTTTATAATATTAGCAGTAGTAGTATATACTTTATTGTACACTACTACAACATAAACCAAAAATAAATACAACAGAGAGAAAACTTAATAGTATGTAAAAATAAGGCGGTCTTATCGTTAAGAGTGATCTCTTCCAGACAACCTTAGGGCTAAAGAGAAACTGGAATTAAGAACAGTAGGCTTAGGTAATAGAGGCTTTTCGCGAGTTATTTTTTATGAGGATTACTTCTTTTGTTAAACTAACACAATCAGATTCCAAACGTTTAAGAGCAGATATGACAGACCAGACAGTAGACCTATCAACTGACATAAGTTAAATTTGCTTCCTTCTACAACAATGTTTGTTTTGATGGTAGTAAAAGTCTATATATAAAAGTTCTTTCTGTTTTCTATAGATAAAACTTAAAAATTTTATATCAGACTTTGCAAAGGCAATTCCGTTAAGGTATCTCGGCCTCAATACCCAATAATGGGGTAGCCCGATGTCTAGACAATTTAGTCCTTTCGACCCACATTTCCCCGGAGTTAATCTTGGAACAATGTGACATGTGAGACTGTCACCGCCTTTATGTCTAAGCCAAAGACATAAATCGTACAAGTTTTGATTCGATTAATGTAAAAGAACCACTTTTTCTACATTTTCTTGGGTCTGGATGTTTGTGGTGCCTTCGTTGTTTCCGATTCCCATACCACAAGTGCTTTAGCATCTTACACTGGGATCGGAGCAATGTATGAGATATCGTCCCTATCTATATATTATTACAAACCAGAAGTGGTATTAATTTTTTAAAAAGAGAAAAACATTTAAGATCTATTTGACAATTCAAGCCACTAATGCGTCCGTCGCGTCCAAGCGCTACCGAGGGAATGCCTCTGTGCCGCTGTCTCCGCTGCCGCTCACCCCACCGATCGTACGATCGTTCGATCGCTTACGTCACGATGGCGTGATGTTAGGCTCCGCCTCCTTACTCATTTTCTCCATTATTCTCTAATAATATATATATGTATGTAGAAGTGTAGCGTCACCTCCTGTGCTCTAGCATGGCCTTGCGGTCGGCCTCGCGTTTCTCGGCGGCGAGGCGCGCCTTCTCGTTGCTGGCGGCTCGGGGAGCGGCGCGGGCGCGAGCGCGCGACGGCGAGCCCGCCGCGCCCGCCGACGGCGGCTTCGTCACCGGCGCAGCCACCTGCAAATCAACACGAACACGCGTACTTAGACCATTTAAAATATAAATATCTTCACGCAATACCCAATTCAGGAGTAGACAGAGGTCCAGTCTAGACAATTAAGTCCCTTCGACCTACCTTCCACCAAAGATATTTTTTAGACAACGTGACAGATGTCAGGTCACCGTCGCCGTCTTAATGTCCAAGCCAACGATGTGATTCGTACATAAGTTTTTCAAAAAACCCATTGGTGCGAGCCTGTCACATGGGGATCGCATTCGGGTCTCTTGACTAGAAATTCCGACCACCCTACCACTCAGCTATTGTGATGTTATTTTAAGTGCTGGAAATTTTTTGTCTACTAATAGTAGGATTTTTCTGTCTCGGGTACTGGATAATGACAAAATATATACATACAACCACATAAATACCTAAATAGTAGTAAAACTATTTATATACTACTACTATTCATATCACAAATGTTTCACCCCAGGAGGATTCGAAACCGCAACCCTTAGCTTCAAAGGCAGGGTCACCACCAAAGTTAGTGGGCCTGAATAATTTGACTATGTGGAAGATTTGGCAATTTTTTTTTAAGAAGTCTTACATTATCGTGTTACAAAAATACCAGGGGTATTTTAGCCAAAAGGGAATAAAAATTTCCCATTTCCTAAGAATCACCAAGTAATATTCTAAAACCTCAGTATAAAATATTCCGTGTTCAAAATGAACGAAAATCCAAATACAAAATGAATAAATTCCAAATACCAAACTTAAACATCTACTGTAGAACATAGGCTTCTCCAGTATGAGAGAATATGACATAATCAACAGACAGAGTAAACGGACTACCAAACACAGCACCAGACTTCTCGCGCCTTAGTCGAACTGTCGATAGCTAATAGCATTTCCAAGGCTCATCTCATAGTCGACACCCACGGAATGAAAGGAGACGGCATATACCTATGTCTTGACCACACTGCATGGAAGTTATTTACTATCATGCTAAATAATCTAGGACATATATATCAGTCTGCGCCCCACCTCCTGCCAATTGTTAGCCTTCATGGCCGCTATGTGCTCGTACAGGGCGTCCACGTTGCGCACCTGCAGGCACACCATGTCCCAGAATCCTTGCAAGTCCTCCACCGTCGTGGGAAAGGGTTCGTCCAAACGCTCGTTGATGTTATTGTAACAGAGGCCTGAAAATCGACGAATAAAGATTTATGAAGCTGTATGAAAGTAAGAAAAAATTATATTAGATATTTTTACGCAATTCTCAATATAGGGGTAGACAGAGGACTAGTCTAGACAAATTAAGTCCCTTCGACCCACCTTCCACCGAAGATATTTTCGGGACAACGTGACAGGTCGTGAGCCCATCGCCTTCTTTATGTCCTATGCCGTGTCTTTATTTAGTATTTATTCAAGGTTGAAAGGAAAAACTATATTATAATGCTTGTTGGTGGGGTTATTTAACACCCCATTATTTAACGAAACAGACTCAGGAGTATGAATGAGGGCAAAAAAATTCATTGGAATATACCAAAGTTAATCCCACCGCCGTCATTTTAAGAAAGTATGCAGACTCTTGCTCTCTCCATGTACTGCTAGCTGGTACTGATTTTGAAGACCATTGGTACACTTTAAGAGCTAATCTGTATACTGGAATATAAAAGTTACGGTATTTTCTGATGTCCTCTCTTCTTTGACATACATACATACATATAATGGCCTGTTAAAGTCCACTGCTGGACATAGGACAATGCCAAAGGAAGGATTTGCTGTAATCGCCACACTTAGCAAGTGGCTTGGCGATCGCTATCTTCAACATATTATCAAAATAATAAAAGTATAAACAGTTATTTATACCTTCGAATTGTTGCATCTTTTGCGTGGCCAGAAGGCGAGCTTTCCCGGATGCGGCACGCAGTAACCCTAATACCTCTTCACTTACATTTTCTTCATTCTGGAAGTTAAGTACCTTGAGGTTAGCCAATGGATTTGATACCATGTCCGCTGGTTGTAACTATTAACAATGTTTATGTGAAATATCAAACTATGATGTCAAAGTATAAATCTCGTTACTTTGAATGAGCTTACTACTTACTTTTAGATATTTATTACTTATTTAAAGATATAATAAATTTATATTTTGTATATTATAACTTAATTAATATATTTTATTTTTAAAAACATAAGTTATTTTTTTTTAATCTATAGGCCATACCTAATATGGGGGAGACATAGGGCTAGACAATTAAGCTTTCCCACCCCACCTTGCACTTAAGACATTATTTGGGACAATGTGACAGATGGTAAGCCTGTTGCCGTCCTCATGTTCAAGTCAACAATATAAATCATTCATAAGTTTTTGAAAAAACTCATTGGTGCAAGCTACTACCTGGGGGTCGAACTCTGGTGTCTTCATCACCCATCCACTCTATCATGACTCCTTTATTGCTAATAAAATCTTATTTAA
Organism: Sericinus montela; assembly: GCA_029286605.1. Classification (NCBI taxonomy): domain Eukaryota; kingdom Metazoa; phylum Arthropoda; class Insecta; order Lepidoptera; family Papilionidae; genus Sericinus; species Sericinus montela. Next base: position 4,188,078 of record JAGSMR010000034.1, on the reverse strand, counting down.
AGGTTCTGCCCATATTCTTTCGCGAAAATACGCGAAGAAGAACTTACAAAATCTTACAGAATAAGTGCTTCCTGTTCAAAAATTTCAGTTCAACATATATTTTTTTAAATCACTTTTAGGGTATTATAGGTGCCATCATGATATGGAACACACTACTTTTTGAATGCAAATTAGTGAAGTCTAACAGTTTTCAGCATTTTTAGCTATAAAAAATTATTAATTGTACCCTAAATTTAATTATGTTTAACCTATAATTAAATATATTTTTGAGATATTTGCCTTACACCAGTATAAACAATAATAGGGCGAAGTTAAAAAAAGTCTAAAAATTATGCCTAGGTTAATGAAATTATTAATAGAAAGTTATATATACCTGCAAATGTTCCAATTCTTTTTCTGCACTGGCAGCAAGAGCGATCAATCGCTCCGTCTCCTTCTTCTCCAAAACCAGAAAATAATGTGCATCTTTAACAACTTCTCCATTAACTTTCTCAGCACCATTCACTTTTACACTTCCATTTACAGGGTCCTTAACCACAACCTCTTTGTTCTCATCTAAACTTATCACAGATACACCATTAGTTACAGACACTTCACTTGTTTTATCTTCAACTTCTATTACCTCAGTCTTGTCTATGGGCTTTGGAATGTCTTGGTCCTTTTGAGGGGACAGTTCACACTTCATGCTTTTTTTAGGAGACGATATAGGAAGCTGCGCTCGGAATTCCGGTCTTAAATGTCTCAAAACAGGTAGGACACTCGAGTCTGTTTCTTTGGGACTAGAATAAATGTTTTCGCTTTCAAGACTGCTACAGGATTTTCTTGGAGCCAGAAATTTATCAGGACAATTTAAAGACTTCTCTGTTAACACTTTGGAATCATCATCATCACTGTGGCTTTTGAATTTAAGACGTTTCTGGTTAAAGAATCCTTGCGCTAGGGCTCCCGGACCGTAAAGCCTCTCAACGCGTTGTTGAATGAAACTTTTCATTGGGCTTGTTAGTTTTTCACCATTCTCTTTAGTAATTTCAACCCTTTTCGAGAGCCCATTTGAAGATATTGTGTATGATTCAGAGCTGAACCGCGATTCCTTGCCATTTGTTGTTACCGTTTGTCTAAAGTTTGTTTCTGAATAACTAGATTTGAAAGTGATTTCTTTTGTGTTATCAACTTCATCCTTATGAAGCATTGAAGCGGCGAAGTTTTTACTTTCACTGGAAATATACGGCCTACTTGCAGTCGTCATGCTGGGGCCCAAGAAATCGTTCTTGAGTTGTTTATTCTCTGCAGCCATGAAGGCATGCAACGGTGATGACAGATACGGGTCCGTATGCGCCTTGGAAGGCGCTTTCGCTGTCAAATCCGTTGCAGTGTCATGGGGAATAAACGTCGGTACAAGCAGCTTGTTTGCGCTAATAGGAACTGGAACAAGTAGAGAGTTATTTTCGCTTTTGTACTGGTATGTGTGTGTGATAGGTCTTATTGGGGACGCCTCGCGACTTTTGTTGATGTCCTGTCGCAGCTTCGAGTCATATGTCGTGAGATTTGTATAACCGTTTACAGAGCAAGCTAAATTTAAATAACTGGGCTTTTTGTGAGGTGACTCTTCCCGCTTTTTATGATGTGTGCGCGATCTATGACTGCCGGATTCTACATAGAGTTTTGGAGGTGGCTTGAGAAGGTTTTCTTTCCTAGGTGTTGGTGTGATGTCTTCAGGAGTTCGAGTTGGTGTGAGCGTGGGAGTTGGCTGGTAGCTAGGCTGTTGATTGGATCCAGCTCTCTCTTGAATGCGGGACGTAAAATCCCGAATGCGACTGTTGGTGGACGACGGTGTGAGGAGATTCAGGCTCCCTGATGTAGTATCTGAAGGGATAAGAATAAATTATTAAAACTTTATTGTATTTGTAAAAGAGAGTTGGAAAGACATCAATAATATTAATATAGTGGGATAATACTTTAATGTTCTCATGGACTTGGCAATGATATTGGTACATAAAATAAGATATAATTAAGATTCTTGAAGATAAAATATAGAAATTAAATAAATAAGAGCCAATCAGAAAGCAAGGAAGACCAATTCTGTCGAGTTTAGGGAATTAAGGCGAAAATGGTAAAATAGAATTGAGCAAACAAAATAAGAAAATAAGCAAACTTTCAGCATTTCAGCTGGATGCAATCGAATAATGAGTGCTTTTGATTCATATTGAATGTTCTAAAGCCAACAATAACTTGTAAAATGTTTTATAATTCAATAAGTAATATAATTTTAATATCTATAATTTATATGATCAGTGTATAACGCAAAAGTTCAATACTGCATATACTACTGGCTGTAATTGCCCAATATTTAATTACAATAGCATAAAAGTGCATTAGTATATATGTACAAGTCATAGATAGAAAATCAGAGATGGATTAGAATGGTCAATACCTTCAGTTTTGTAAAAAAAAATCATTATTTATTTCAATACCATAAAATTGTTGTAATCTGCTCTTGTATTGTACACATGAAACCGGTCTCTGGAAATAATTTTCCTTTCATTTAATGCCGATTCTAAAACAGTGTTAGTGTGTATATCTAATCTAATAAGAACTTTGTTTTTTTTTTAAACTAAGTTGCCTACATCATTTTGCATTTTATTTTAAGTCACAATAGTACAATTGTTAGGTGTTCTGAATTTAAATCAGGAGACTTGAGTTTGAGTTTCATCCAACAACTCGGCTATTGTGACTTTTTGGTAAAAGTAAGCAGCCAAAACATTTGTGTTATGGTATGGGAAACAAAAGAACCAAATATATCCCATTAGCTTCTATGAAATGTGGGTCTAAAAGACTATATTAGATTGCCTAGATCTATTAGATTGCCTAGACTACCCCAGTATTGGGAAATGTGTGAACATAACAAAAAAAAAACACATTTACATGACAAATATATTCATATTCATCACATCCATGTTTGTCCCCAGTGGGATTCAAACTTGTAACCTTTAGAGCTTAGAATGCTGGATCACTACTAAGTTGGATATCAAGCTGTGAGTTTTGTTACACAATGAGCTGTCAAATATTGTTAAACCAAACCTGTTATAATAGTTATTTAAGTTAGCATAAGTGTCAGATTCTTGTATTGGTATAGTCTTAGAGACAACAATATATTTACAAAAACACCACACACATAATGAACAATGAATTAAAAAAAATCATGAAATACTCACAGGAACTTTGGAAATATAAAAAATAATCACACATATTTAATTTTTTTTTTTTACATTTACGAAACAAAGCACTAAATTATGCAAACTGCTGAATAGATTAATTCTTGATTATCTAATCAAACATAATGATTATAACTCAAAGGCCACATATAACATTCTTATGGGCCAGTTGATTTATTTGTATGTTTATTAGGTACCTATGAAGTTAGTAGTATAAGTATGAACAATAAATAATATGAAGCAGAGATGTTACTTATGATATTCATTGGTACCCATACTCAGGGCAGGCACACAATAACTTAAATAACATAATTTTTTTATAGAGAAGTTATCAAAAAATTAATAAATAAGTTATTGCCTCTGTGGGAGGAAAGGTGGTGTCTTCTCTTAGGACCTGTTATCATATACTATCTATTGTTATACAAGCGGAATTGTGCAAGGTAATTTTACAATAACAAATCTATATAAATGATTTTTCGCAAAGTACGCCTAAGTATATTCACACAATTTTTATGCATACTCAAAAACAGTAAAAAAAATTATAAAACATGATGGTAAGATTACTTCTGACTACAACTACTTTAGTTACTTAAACTACTTTACTTCACATATTCATTTAAGATACAGCCATCATTGCTAGAGTTAAATAATATTGAATATACACTAACATCTATTACTAGAGTACAAACATTCATATTCATCAGAGATGATTTTGCTTTCTTTTTTTACCTAGTGGGATCTTTAGATTTAAGGGGCACTTTCACCTAGGCTAATGAGCTGTCAAACATCAGCATTCACAAATTATATGATCTAGCATAGGTTGAAACTTATCCAGAGATTTAAATAGGTAAAGACAGTCAGAGACATATGGGATTGAAATGAAAAATTGAAAGGAAATGGGAAATTAGGGAATTGTTTTATGTCTTTTATTGTAGATTTAATGGTAATATGCACAAAATTGATATTTATTTATTCCATTTTATAAAATTATACTTTCTTATCACTCCTATGGCTGACTTGAAATTGGAAGATGTCTTCAAAGAGAAGTAATAAGAAAGAAGAATTCCTATCAAATATTTTTATGATTTGTCTTGTTACTATTTTATTTGGTCTAAAAGAAAAAATAAATTAAAATTGCACAATGAGTTACTAGCATATCATGGCTTGTATAGTTTATATATTAAAAGTATAAGTCAAAGTGTCACAATCCTTACATGCTTCTTTCTAATAATAATTTCATACTAATAACTAAGCTTTGTAATATATTTATCTATATTAATATAATTAAACATTAACAGAAAAATAATTAACTTATAATATATTATTTGTCCTAACCGACTGGCCAATTCAACAATACCTAAACTGCTGAGGCTAAAACTTTTGTAATTCTTGCGAGATAATTATTTCATAAATACTTACATACATAACTGCCAGTGAAAGTACACTGAAGGGTGTAGAACTCTCCCATTAAGGGATTGTTCATCATAATAGCCATGCATGACAAATAGATTGGTGATTGCAGTAATAAGTACCTTGCACTTTAGACATGGCAGGTCACCAGTCTGCTGAAGTTTGGTGTAATCTTTTTTGTACAGTCTAAAGTCTTTTAAAATAAAGTCTTAAGTGAGAGATGTATTCAATAGTGGATTTGTGACAGCCGATAATAATGATGATAATTATTTTTCCTGTAGAATTCTTGATTTCTCAAGAGTATAATGTAAGGCTATATAACACTCTGGATTACCAATAAACAAATCAAATCCTATTCTTGGGATAAAAAATATTCTTCATATAAAACCCAGATTATTTTTATATGATTACATACATGCATATGTAACGGCCTATTAAAGTCCACTGCAAGACATAGGCCTCTCCCATTGGGAGGATTTTCCATAATCGCCACGCTTGGCAAGCGCATTGGCGATCGCTGTAGCAGGCCACTTGCACCTCTGACATGGCTGTCTATCTTTAGGCAGATTATTTTGGTCTGATAATTTTAGAGATGGTTATCGCATCATCTATCTGTTGCCATTTCTTTGTCGCCTATTACGAGACCCCTCGGGAAGAAAGGGAGTGGCAACATTCTTACACCGCTACCACACAGTACCATATTTATATGATAATAAATATATTAAGATTAATGAATATCATTATATGATTATAAAAATTTATATGAATTAAATTTCATTAATTAATTACGGTCAGTTCTTTTTAACGTTATTGAGCAACAAATGTACAGTTTGAAATTTTTAAGTTACATGATATGCTGAATATTTTTATTTGTACTACCCAAAATACTGTGTCTAATCAGTTCAACTTATTAATTAACTTACTGAAACCACTAAGTCAGATGTATATTTCTTAAGTCTTTATAAAGAATTATTTATTTTTCTACTCATCAAGAAAATAACAGGCTGTCTATCGATGATAGTATTAGTCTCTGAACTCTATTAAAAACATCGGTAACAATTATTATGTAATTATATTATTCACATTTTCTGTTATATTTAACTATATGTAAAGATTTATAGTTAAAATTATTAAAGTAAAAATAAGGTAGGTGGTTATATGTAGACAAAATAATAGGTTTATCAATGCACTCACCGGTAACAAGCGTAACTGTATTACTATTCACTCGTTATTTTTAAGGATATGTAAAACGACGAGATACTTCGTAAAGAAATAGTATTTTTCATTGGTTCTTTCACTTCCTAAACAGCTTTTTTTACATAGAATTTATGACACTCGCGAACATGAATCACAAACAAATGTCAAAGTCAACTTTCAATGATTCCGTTCTGAAACGTCACTGTGTCACTTTTTAAAAAATACTACGGGGCATCGCTAGCGGCCAGTTTCTATTCCGTTTCACGCTTGATTAGTAACAATTCTTCACAATTTTATTTAATTAAGCCTTTTTTAGCAGTAAAGACAAAAATATTTATTATTTACCGTTGATATTTAGACTTGCGTTTTCATTTTTAAGAGGTTCTGGCGTGCTTATTATCCGGCTCGCTCAAATACAATGACCGATCTTGAGCGAGATAGAAGTATGTAGGCTGAATCGAGGTCGATTCATCGATTTGCCCATATGTGTAAATGAGTAGATGTAGATTTCTTTTGTTTGTGACTTGCATTTTGTAATTTAAATTGGATGCAATATCTGCAATCGACCTAAATAGTGTGCGTAGATAGATTAATATTTATCATAAAAATCATATCAAATCTGTGAGGCTGTCACCCGGCGGGTCGTAGCAATCATAATAACAATCTAATACCCTATAGACGCCTAACGTCTAACGTCCTAATTAATGAAGAATGAGGTTTTGGAGGGCGAGAAAATAATTGCTTATTGGCCTATTCAAAGTAAAAAAAGGACACAGTTGAACGAAAGAAAGGAATGCAATGCATGGTTACTGACATATAAATGACCCACCAAAGTTGAACTCTGTTAGAACATATATGAATTTTAACTATTAAAGAAAATAACATACACGTCAACATCATCCGATTTAAATTTACGGTTTTGCTGTTTTCGCTACGTAATTGTATGGTACAAGGAACCATTGCAAAAAGTATAATTTTTGTAAGCTAACCCAAATTTGTTCACGGGTCACAAGATCTGGTTGCCAATCATTATTGGTCAAGCGTTAGTGGGCGTTGATTTACAAAAGTTACAAATTCCTAATATATTGTTTGAAAATGTTTTCCTAATATTATGCGTCTATTGGCTATTAAAAGATATAGCAAGGTATACAGGAATTAAACAAAGACAACTTTTTTCATGCGTTAAGGGAGTTATATAAGATGTAAGAGCAAAAGACAAAAACGCTGTAAGTATGGACATGCCAGATTTTGTTTTAGAGAAAGACAGGTTTCATACTCACACTAATAAAGTACGGAGATTATTCTACTTAGGTAGCACAAGACGAGCTTAATTCTTTGAGTTGAGATTCAGAATTATTAGTAGCTTTAATGCTCCTCTCATTAACATTCCTTTTATCCGAAATACTTTATACACAACAACATGGAATGGTGATAAGCAGGACGAGACTTGTGCAATGCTCACGAATATCTTAACGCAGTAAATAATAATAATAATAAAAGAGCAAAGACACGTGTTTGTATTTCCTCGGCGCCGAATGGATTGAAGTAAAAATGTGTACTATTAATTGATCATGAAAAGTATTTGAAGAAATTTATAATCAATTGCAACAAAAATAGCAAATTACCAGTGAAGGTATTTTTACTTTGGATTTAGTCACAATAATAGTTGGATTTGAATCATAAATAAATATAGTTCTTATACAAATTGAGAAAAATTCTTAATTTAGGTAGACTCATTCTTAAAACTACGATGTATATATATAAAATACGTGGAAGGTACGATGTAGGTTACAGAATAGGTCCTCTTCAAATACTCTTCTTCAATACTTTTATAAAAATAGCGATGAAAACTATGTCATAGTTTTATAATTAAACTTAGTAATACGATAATAAAAATGTCATTATTCATCAAGTAGACTCGGGCATTGTTCCCAGAATTAAGAAAAGATAAGACTGAACTTAAAGTTCTCAATCTCTGTTGTCATTTAATGATAACTTTGTATTATAATCCAGGTGCACGATGCACGATGCTTACAATGTTGTACAATAAAAACAACATTGTGACAAGTAACGTAATGCTATAAAAGTATTTTATTAATGAAAAATAACATTTAACTACACAATAGCGAAACCAGGGCTTAATTGCTTAATGAAAAACATCATAGAACAAGCACAACTGATATAGGTAGTAAAGAAAACACAAAACTCATATAAAATAAAAGAATATATTATACTAAATATGTTTAAAGATTGCCATACGTATTGTTATTTATTTCGAAGATATTTATTATTTCATTCTAAGTAAATAAAAAGAAAAGCAAATGAGTTGGTTTTAAACAATAACAGCAAACATTTAAATAGAATCACAAACAGTAAATATTATAAAATCACATACACATGCTACACATTCATATAAATACAGAAAACAACACAGAAACGCGATTTTTCGATTTACCTGAAAAATCTGTACTCGCGTCGACGTCAAGCGAACAGCTACCAATAGAATCTACAGACTTGTCCATGACTTTTACCGTGAGATTCTTCGCTTTATCTTTTAACAAATCAGCCTCCTTTACTTCTATCTCGTAAGCACCGATACTGTCTAAATCATTATCGAAATTTCTCACTTCATTAGATTTTGGCGAAACTGTAGAACTTGGAAGTTTTATATCTGTATCTTCAGTGTTTATTGTTAGTGTAGAGTCGGGTTTTAAAGCGAAATCACCCGGAATTGTCTTATCTAGAATTAATGTGCTTTGACTGGTAAAATTACTGCGAATAGGCTCAATGTATTCCACGTCATCGTCATACACGAACAAATGATTGGTATGTCCGCTTGGACCTTGTAAGTCGGTAGCGTCCTTCGGTACCGCATCTATAACTGTCTGTGTTTTACTTAAACTTTTATAGAAATGATTTTCTAATTTGTCTAATTGTCGTCTTGTTTCGGACTGTTTCTTCCGCACAGAATCTATTATGACTGGCAAATTCAAAAGATCTGGTGTTTTCTCCCTTTGCTGTTGTGGGGAAATACCACGTTTAAAAAGTGGAGAGTCGTCGCTTTCTAACTCGAAACGTTTGTATTTTGATGAACAATAATCATCTATAGATGACGTATCAGACTTTTTAGAATCAAAAAACGTGTCTAAAGAGAAGAATGACTTCCGTTTTTTCTTAGGTTGGCTAGTTTTGTCGAAATTTGGTAATATAAAAGGATCTCCTGATTTAAAATGTTGTACACAAATGTTACTTGTATTGACGAGGGACTTGGGACGCTGCTCTTGAGGCAGGCTTAACGGCACACGATTCGTTTCAATTTTACGCGAATCCAAACTAAGTGTTTTGCGAAATCTTTCATTTAAGTTTGAAAGCAAGAAAAGCCTACGTTCAGTCGATTTGGGAGTGACATTGTATGAAGTTTGCTTGCTACTTGACGGTTCGGAATCTGGAATGTATTCTGTATATTTGTATTCTATATCGTTTTCTGAAAAGTCTTTCTTTTGTTCTAGCCTTGCATAAGGTTCGGAGGGACACAAAGAGGATTGACGGTTGTCAGGTCTATGAAAGGAAAATGACCCTCTATGTGATGACTTTTTTCTGTCGCAATTACAATTGCCAACACAGCTCAAATTGAGACACGGCCTCCGTGATACAGGTTCCAACGACAATTCATGATTTGTATTTGGAATGTATCTATCTGGTTTATGTTTGTGCTCTAAGAGATCTTGCCTAATTTTCTCCAATCTCTCGTCTCCATGAAGTCCACGCGTATACTTAGATTTCGGTGGACGAAAGAACCTAATGGAACCGGAATTGTGAGATTCCACCGACCTTCTTCTAACAAAAGGTGAATCAGATATCTTGTTTACTCCTAAAAGGAGAACTGGTGTCTTCTTATCCTCTTCATCTGGCAAGTCACTGTAAATAAACATTGTAAGTTAGATAATGAGCACGGAACTAGAGTCGAAGAACGCAAAGATGTGGTTCTTTGGAATTAAAATTCTAAATATCCATTGTTGAATGTTTGTCTGTATAGCAACATCTGGTACGTGGGACGATTTCCCGTTTTCAATTTCGGTAACAGGTGTAAACTTGTGGGTGTTGAAAAGATCATTGCGTACTGCGTGCCCTAATTTGTGAGGAGAATATGTTAAAGACCGAATGTTTGAAGACGTTAGTTACTTACACATCTTTGCATTCTATAGATTTCTATAAATATAAGAAAAAGAAAATATGCTTACTGTTTTATGATATTAAGAAAAACCATAACCAAAAAACAAACAAAAACTTTTAAAACATACTCACGTAAATATGTTAGTAATTAAACACATGACAAAAAAAATTACACAAAACGGTGTACAAAATTTAGTATTCATTATTTTATAAATTCATTAATGTTGTAATTGTAATTACTATTAAATTTTATAGTTTTCCCATGAAATAATTGAGAAGTAAATCACAACTCTTATAGATCTGAAGATAACTTAGGACTCATATGGCGTTTCAGAATCGTGTTGAATCAGCGCAGCTCGAGGTTTTTTTTATTTATTATTTAGAATAAAATTATTAAATGTTACACTTTGAAGCGTCGCTAAGAGCTTTATAATCTGTCCAAAGAGTTAATGAAAATTGTGACAGCTCTAGATTTGCATAACTCGACATATAAATAGCCAGAATCATTGCTACAGCAAAAAAAAACATATTTAATTACATTTAACATAAAAACATAAGAGTATTTATTACATTATGTTTTTATTAAGCATAATGATTGCCTTATATAGAATGATAAGTCTTATAACAACCAAGTGAAAGTAGTCGAATACGACTTTTCAAGAAAGTTGCTACAAAATTTATTCTTTAATTATCCAGATAACATATGGATGAAGTATCCAAATCGGGGTTTGACGAAAACATGCCTGTTTCTTGTCTTTTTACTTTATGTTATATCCAGTGACTAAATACCGGCTACGATCTGTTAGCTTTCAATAAGTAACAGAAGCAATTCATTAACGATTCCCGCTCCCTGAAGACTTAAAATACAAATACAAACACCGAATCAACACCGTTTTATTTATAATAAATTTAAAGTATAACAAATCCAAGTTATCCTTGACATATCCGCCATACCTCCTAAGACCCAAAGAAATAAAATACTTTTCACGCATCTTCCCAATACTGGGGCGGACAGAGGTTCGGACAATCAAATCCTTTTGAAGCACCCCTCACTGAAGCCTTAAGCACCGGGATATTGTAACAGGTAGTGAACCTATCGCCTTTAAGGTAGTAAGAAGAATAGTATAAGTATCAATTTAAGCAATAAGTGAGAAACTTTATTTGAATTATAAGTGTAAAAATTTGAAAAATTCTGTGTATATGTGAATATTAGGCTTTGATGTTTTGTATTATAAAAGTAAGAGACTTAAAAAGATTTCTGCAAATGAGTCGTCTGGATCAGTATCAAACCCTAATACATTTCAGCCAATTCTTTGTTCTGATTTTATTAATTAACAGTGTAACATCTTTTTTTCGTTTTAAAGGTATAGAGAGCCAGTGTAAAATTATTGTATTACTGTGACCATTAGTCATATTACTACGTACTTTAACTTTACCAAGAAGTTGCCCGAAAATTCTCACTGCTGGACCTTTGCTCAACATGTTTTGAAAGAGCGTCTACAGCAGGAAAACGTCTGCCAAACTGAACCCACACAGGCTATTAAAAATTTAGTGGTGCCGTGGCCCGAGTATCAAACCCTGGTCTTGTGAGTCCTAGGTCTAAATCGAATTTTGACCGTATTCGTATTTATTCGTTTTCGTTGTTACCAGGAACAACCCTGCTGCGCGGCGTCAAGCCATACAATATTTTGATGTATTTTGTTGTATTGAACTCTGCTCTTCCACGACTCAAAACTATAAAATATATTCCTTACTTATCATATTATAGACAATAAATTAATGACTTTATCCAAAGAATCGTGATTAGGCTGTGCCGGGTCGTTCCTTATACGAGACCAGCAATTTCCTCTTTCACAAAAAAGTTTTGCAACTTATGGCGTTTATAGCTTGTACAAGTTAGGGTTTCCGATTAACCCACGTGTAATAGGTTTCTGCTTCAAAATAGTTAATTATTAATTTTTTTTTTGGAACTGAATTCGAATGATTTTATGCTGTCTTTTTTTAATTTCGTTATGGTGACATGAAATTAGTTTTTCGTAACGTGTATATATAAATTAGGGGTGTATATATTATTAAAAAAGTAAGTAAACCTCAAAGATTAATGCATAAAATGGGAAGGTCAATAATTTTGACAACTATATGAAATATAAAAATGACCAGAAAATATCTTCGGTGGAAGGTGGGTTGGACATAATTGTCTAAACTAGACCTCTGTCTACTCCTGTATTGGGAATTGCGTGAAGATAATTATTTATTTATTTTATATGAAATAAACAACCGAATAAAAAAGAAGACTAAAATCGATTACAGTTCTCGCGTTCTATTATGGTATGGTAATGTTAAAGATTAACTAGCGATTTATGGCGAATTATTCATCAATCCAAGCCCGTGTAGGTTAATGAGTCAAGTGAAACCAGTTCCTTACGCAAAACAATTCAATGACACGTTCGGATAGCTCTTGAACCAATAAATGCATAAAATGGGGGTCAAAACTTATTCAGTTACTATAAACTGCCGACATTTTCAAAAGAGTTCACACATTTACGTAAACTAAAGACAAATCAACAAATATTTTTATAGCTAAAGTAAAAAAAAGCAAAGCGACTCAAACTACATAGTTTGTCTTTTTACAATATCGCAAATTTAAATTTATGAAAACTGAGAGCGATCAACTCATTCCCAAGGGTATATTCCTTCAGTGACAAGATTAAACATTCACGTTTTTTTACAATTAAAATAAAAAAAAAAGTATTTCAAAAATATATTAGATCTATGCTTGCACAATTGAATTAAGATCAGAAATTGCTTTAGTTTTTAAATAACCGTTCAGATTCATTCGGGGATATGATTTATATCAGACGAACGGACGCAACGGAGTCACGATAGCCGAATGGTTGGGAGGTCGGAATTTCGAGTCAAGAGACCCGGTTCGATCCCCAGGTTGTATTCTCCTAATCTCTAATCCCCAGGTTGAATTATGTCGTTGGCTTGGACATAAATACGACAAAGGGTCACTTTGTCTCAAAAATATCTTCGGTGGAAAGTGGGTCGATGACAATTGTCTAGACTAGACCTATGCCTACCCCTGTATTGCGTAAAGATATTTTTTTTATTTTAACAATTAGCTTTGATCATATAAACTGACGTATAAAATATACAATCTGTGTTTTTTTTTTAATGTCTATGCTGTATCTAGATCGTTGATCCGTTTGTCAGTTATCTATTGCGTGCAGGAAAACAATTTGCTTTTTAGAGCTATTAAAGTTGTGTAGTTGAGTATCGATATCAATAAATTTGGTAACGGTATTGGAACAGTTTTCAGATTGTTTCAAATGAATACAAAATCAAATGAAATAATTACAAAAACGGAACTCTTGCTTAGATTTATTGTATTATTTCATTATACATTTTTTTTTGTCAAATTGCTTTCCGTTCACACATTTCTCAATATTGGGGTAATCATTTCTTTCGACCTACTCACTTTACTGAAGCTCATTTGGGACAACAGGATAGGTGGTGAAGCCGTCGACGTCTTGGTGTCTAACTTTACTTTAAATTATATTGATAAACGCCCAAATTATATCCCATAATGGGATTCGAACTCGCAACCCATATCTTCGATGGTAGGGTCACTACCAACTAGGCTATCAGCTCGATAATCATCAATTTGTCAATAAGATATAATACGTCAAAATATGAATTGACATTATTTTATCAAAATGTCAAGACGGAATACACCGAAGAAAAAAGACATAAGGTTATAAGGAACATGTACTAGTACACGTCGATAGTAAACGTCGAGTGCTTCCTTAGATTTTTTAATGTTTTTTTTAATAATTATTAGGTCATATCCTCCATTGACAACAAGCTTAATCTGATAGTGAATTACCGATAGTATTTTTATTCTTATCAATGTCGATATTTCACACATCACTAGAATATGTATCTTTAACTGGATAAATGGATCACTGTGCTTCATTCATTGTACTATTAATTCTGTCATCGTTCTGGCTTTGGATTACGGACTGAAGGTCGAGTACAACTTCTGTATCTTACTAGACCTGTTGTTGAACAAAGACTACTATAGTATATTTACAATAATATAAAAAAAATGATTCATATTTTTTGGCATTGTTTTTCTGACAGACAATAATTAACCAAAATAAAAAAATATGATTTTTAATTATGTTTTTCACGGCGTATCTATACTCGTACAACCAAATCAGTACATAATATATAAAAAACCTAAACTAACTAAACATTTCAGATCACATTGTATCCTTGCAGAGAAGTGGGAGCCTGGTGACTTGTTTTGTAAAACCTACAACGGGCAACAGTCCCTCACATTTAGAATAAATGTTTTATAATTGTTAAAACTAAATGTGGACATTTAAGTTATATGTGAGAAGGAAACAAATAAAGATATTATTATTATTAAAAGTTTCAGAAGACGCTCTTTATAAATTCATCTATAGAGTGGTGTAAAACCAAAACTAACATTCTTATTTCACAAGGTATAGTAACATATTATTAGTACTGATTATATATGATTTCTATCAGACGAATGTTTTTTTGTGATGTGAATCAGGCCTCTGTCCAAATCTCTGCGTACTACATCAACAGTTTTTGTTGAGTAGCAGTTATATACAATACTAAGAATATTGTATGTTATCGATTTTATCGCTAAGCAATTTAAATCGATTGTTGCAGACACAGTGTGGACTGGGAAACGTGCACACCGAAAATTTGAGCTCACAAAATTTCATATATAAAATTATGGTGCAAGCAATCTATTTGTTTTATCGCACATTATTTCTTAATTCTTCTAGTAATCACGTGGATGGTTCTCTTTCCGGCCGCCTCGTAGTGGTCGCCGTTTTCGAAATTTAGTATTTTTGCCAAAATTTTTGACTTTGAATCCAATTTTTAGTAATACCCTCTCATACACATTTCTACACTTTAAGAAAGTGTAGAAATGTGTATATTGATTGTGTAAAGAAACGTAATGATTTGTTATAAACTGTACAATGTAATAAATAAATATTTATGACTTATATTTGATTATTCATTGGCCTTTCTGTGACTGTTCGCAACATTTTCAAATTCGTATGTCATTCAATATACATATTATTGTTATAATAGGCATAACTTATTGTATAATACAGTTCAGTGTAATAGAATATAACATGTTATGTAACAAAGTAAATTACGTTCCTTCTATGTCAGCTGGCAAGAATCTCTCTTACAAAAACACTGATTACATTACTCTCATTATGTTACATACGAGTGTGTCAGGAAGCTATAACTTGTTTATGTAAACAAGAAATTCATATTAGCTTTCAATAGTAAATTGATGAAGCGGTGTCGGACTGTCCGTTAAAAGTAAGAAATGGTTTCACTATTGTCTACGCTTGTAAAAAATTCGATCAATATATTACATTACAAATAATTTTTTTTTCTGTAGATCATTATTGACTATAGTTTAAAAGTATATTTTTTTAAAAAAAGTCACGATAGCCGAGTGGTTGGGTGATTGGAATCCGAGTTCGATCCCCAGGTGACAGGCTCGTACCAATGGGTTTATACAAAACCTATGTACGATTCATATCGTTGGCTTGAAGATACAAAACGGCGACGGACTCACCACCTGTCACGTTGTCTTGTTGTAACACAAAACTAGAAATATTTTTAAATAACCTTCAAATAACAATATGATAGTAGATTTACATAATTTATAATACACTATATCGAATGGAGTAATTAATCCTTTTCAAACGAAAATATGAAAGAACGTTTGCTTAAATTTAATTAAAAATAAATAAAGACCAAGAAGTGTGAAGACTTGATTGTTATTATTTGAATTAGAGAAATTCTCGTCATTAGATGGGAAAAGAAATATAATTATATTTCATACTCTATAGATCTGTCTCTGAAAAATTGAAAATCGATTTAGTGCGTGAAATCATAATTTCCGGAACGAAACAAATCGTTTAAGAGGCGGCGACGCACGGCATATTCCGTTTTCGATCGCAGCAAAACTTCAATGTGACTCAATTAACTTCAATTTAATTCAAAAACACGTATCAATTTTAAGCTCCGTCCAATATTGGAATTAACATACTTTTGAAAATGTGTAGTTTGTCAGGTGAGTCCGAAAGAAGTAATAGTCCGAAGTTTTGAAGAAGAATAGAAGAAGGAATAGACAATGAAATAATCGACGGATGAGGTGGTAATACTTCACAAAATAGAGATAATCATTGATATTATGTTAACCTTGTAACCACTTTATTCAGAGTTCGCTTCCGAGGAGCAGGTATGTACTTCGGCCGTACTATGTTTCTTGGACACTAACACGGCGACAGGCTCACTGCCTGTTGCGTTGCTCCGGTGAAATGTCTGAATTACCTAAATCTTTGACAAACTCAGTATTGGGAAATGCGTGAATATAATCATCCTTATTATTTCTTTACTTAAGAGCAAACATGCCATAAATACACAAAGCCATATAAATTTTATAATCTGATACTTACTATACTATAAATAAATAAATATCTTCACGCAATTCCCAATACAGGGGTAGACAGAGGTCAAGTCTAGACAATTAAGTCCTTTTGACCCACCTTCCACCGAAGATATTTTCGGGAAAACGTGACAGGTGGTGAGCCCGTCGCCGCCTTTATGTCCAAGCCAACGATGAAATTCGTACATAAGTTTTGAAAAACTCATTGGTACTGCCACATGGGGATCGAACTCGGATCTCTCGACTCGACATTCCGACCATCCAACAACTCGGCTATCGTGACTATACTATACTATGATATAAATAAAATATAAAATCAAGTCACACAACATAATTGCGTTTTATATAATAATAGAAAAAAATATCAAGTCAGGGTTCATTTTAATAAATTTTTATTATTTAGAATTCAATGCCAGAAACCAAATGCTAACATTAACTTTATAAAGTACTACAGAAGTACAGAATAAAAGTATTAGAAAGACAAATATAATTTATTAATATCAAAATTGAAGATTCCACACCTATAGAATAATTAATTTCAACTGAAGTAAGTAGCAATCGGTATATGGGCAATGCACAGGAAAGGATTTTCCCAAATATTAATCTATTTAAATAAATATAAATGAATATCTTCACGCAATTCCCAATACAGGGGTAGACAGAGGTCTAGTCTAGAGAATTAAGTCCTTTGGACCCACCTTCCACCGAAGATA
Source organism: Sericinus montela (assembly GCA_029286605.1). Classification (NCBI taxonomy): domain Eukaryota; kingdom Metazoa; phylum Arthropoda; class Insecta; order Lepidoptera; family Papilionidae; genus Sericinus; species Sericinus montela. Next base: position 4,170,853 of record JAGSMR010000034.1, on the reverse strand, counting down.
TTTTCGGGACTATTAAGCTATTTAATATATTCTACTCCAGTTCTGATTGATGGACCTCACACGCCCGCGAAATAATATTAGCATTCTATAAACTGTGTGTTAATTAAATAAAAAAACAATCCCTTTAGCAACGTCAGCCTGTACCATATTAAGGATTAGCTCAAACAATGATCGCGTGATGAACACGCTCGCAATAGATATGGCTGCCAATTCGAGGGTCGAAGAACTCGGAGCATACTGTAATCCGCTTTTCGTGAGTGGTACACAACCGCTCGGTAATTATATTGAGGTTTCAAGGGATCAAAACCATCTCTTAAACTTAACTGCAATTTTTTTTGTTACTGACTCACGGTATTCTTCAAGATTTTTCTTGGTAATATTTTAAGAACATATTACATTAAATTGCTCGCACACACGTGTCTGTCTATAAAATACCGTTTTGATCACTGGAACTGTCGCAGATACAAGATGACTTGCCAACACGAGGCTCTGCAAGTCATCGAGAAAACAATTTATGTCATGACATTGTAAGTAGACGATGTAGAAAAACTGCTGGATTATCGTTTGATATTGTTTTAATTTTCCAAGTATATTAGCGGTGCTGTTATTAAATAAACGAATCAACGAAAGTATTGCACACTCGTACATCCAGAACCGAGTACATGTAGAAAAGGTAGTTTTTCCCCGTTTGTTTGACCCGTCCGGCAATTCAGACTGAGACATCATAGCTGGCAACTCCATTAAAACAAGTAATTTGTTATTATTATTAATATTTTTCGAGTCCTCTCCCAAAGGCTCCGGGTCAAATCTCATTAGGTTTGTCTACCTAATCGGCGCCTTGGCTTTTTCTTTAGACGCCATTTACGTTATCCACAGGAATGACGAGGGAATAGAAGTCACGATAGCCGAGTTGTTGGGTGGTCGGAATTTCGAGTCGAGAGACCTGAGTTCGATCCCCAGGTGGCAGTACCAATGAGTTTTTCAAAAAAAAAAAAAAACTTATGTACTAATTTCATCGTTGGCTTGGACATGAAGGCGGCGACGGGCTCACCACCTGTCACATTGTCCCGAAAATATCTTCGGTGGAAGGTGGGTCAAAGGGACTTAATTGTCTAGACTTGACCTCTGTCTACCCCTGTATTGGGAATTGCGTGAAGATATTTATTTATTTATAGTAATAACGAGGGTGTCAACTTTTATATATATATATATATATATATATATATATATATATATATATATATATATATATATATATATATATATATATATATATATATATATATATATATATATATATATATATATATATATATATATATATATATATATATATATATATATATATATATATATATATATATATATATATATATATATATATATAAAATATCCTCACGCAATTGCCAATACAGGGGTAGAGGTCAAGGCCTTCCACCGAAGATATTTTCGGGACAACGTGACAGGTGGTGAGCCCGTCGCCGTCTTTATGTCCAAGCCAACGATGAAATTCGTACATAAGTTTTTGAAAAACTCATTGGTACTGCCACCTGGGGATCGAATTCGGGTCTCTCGACTCGAAATTCCGACCACCCAACAACTCGGCTATCGTGACTTTTTAATAAACTTAATAATAAACAAAAAATATACGAATTAACGAAACTTCAAGGTAAACCATATTCAAAAACATCACACTGCGTATTAGATTTCCCTTCTACACAGAACAAAACGAAAGAAAAACTGGCCGCCGAGTAACTGAATACATTAGAAAGTAAAACAGTTGACAGTTTCTCGCGGACTGTGAGCGGAACAGTCTGATCTGGTATTCTATTACTGTGTGTTTAACGACACCACTAGACATTATTTGCGCAGATGTATTATTTCGTGAGGGTATACCTAACTTTAAAACTAAGAGCACTAACATCAATATTTTTATGTTAGAAGGTATAACACTCTTGGGTAAAATGTAACGAACTGTCATAATTTCTAATCCATCCAATCAATCCATCGCCTACCTTTTGAGGTTTTTGGTCAAAACATACGGATGCCGAGGGTTTGTTGATACACATGAAGTAACAGTTATCTAAATACTTTTATATCAAACATTGAAGACATTTTCTGAGATGAATATGAAGGTTTCAGTTTGAAATTTTATGCCTTTCTAACAACAGCTTGTAAAGATTTAAAAATTCGATCCAAAACAGTCTGAAATTGTAACTAAATTCGTTGTGCCAGCTAATTTTAAAACGCAGACAACGAGATTGCAAGTTGGCTAGTTCTTATTAATATATCTCAATAATCATCTATTTATCAATAATCATAAGTAAGTTTAAGAATACAGGTAACATACTTCGCAATGAAAGGGAAGGCAACGTAAACAAGGTGTTAAAATAATTCGGAATTTGTTCGAGCAGTGTGAGCTGCGCGATGAGGTAATTTACATAATGTTGTGATAAAAATTTAAGGATGTGATAGAGTTTAATGAACTTTTAATCAGGCGTCGTATAGAGCAGCTAATACTGTAATTTTTCATAAAAACATTAACCGTTACGCTTATGGTAGCTATATGAGAGCGTAGTGTTTATCGTATGAAAGTACAACTCTTCTAAGAATCTTAAACATTTAGAAAAGTAAAATATTGTAATGAGACTTTCCGTTGCTTTCACATCGTTTAATAAGTTACTTAATTGATTCATAACATTAAATGCATAGTAATATCTCCTGTCACAATAACATGTTAAACTTAGGGAACTGCCTCGTAAATTGCAATATCTACTAGAAGACTTCAAATAAACGATATAGAAATAGTCTGACCATAATTTGAGGAGTTGAAGAGAAGAGAGTGACTGTCAAAGGTACCAGGCTGATACTACGATCGCCCATTCATCGAGTGTAACGATTATGGTAGTCATCCTTATGACAGAAGGTTGAGCCTGGCACTTGACTAAGCAATAAGCTTTTAAAACTTGAGTTAAAGCTGTTGCGATAAAAAGGCTTAGAACAGTGCTTTATGGCAATAGATGGTTTCCGGTTTTGGTGCAATTCCGAACCAAATCGACAAAAAAAAAATACTTTTAGCTCCTTTTCATACTGTAATGTTTAGTAATTTCTCTCGGGAAAGAATAAGTAATAAAGTTAAATATATCCCAGAATATTTATTCGTTTGATTTTCCAGAAACACCAGACCATCGATAAACTTACCTTAATTAGTAAAACCTATTTGTCTTTCTTTTAAAATAAGTCACGATATCCGAGTGGTTGGGTGGTCGGAATTTCGAGTCAAGAGACCCGAGTTCGATCCCCAGGTGGCAGTAGCAATGAGTTTTTCAAAAACTTATGTACGAATTACATCGTTGGCTTGGACATAAAGACGGCGACGGGCTCACCACCTGTCACGTTGTCCCGATAATATCTTCGGTGGAAGGTGGGTCAAAGGGACTTAATTGTCTATCCTAGACCCCTGTAATGGGAATTGCGTGCAGATATTTATTTTATTTATTTATTTTACAATAATGGGATAAGTAGAAGATATACCAGTCATAAATCGGAAATATCGGCAAACAACACTTAGTTTATGAGACGATAACAGGAATTTTGGATGATGAGTTAAATAAGAGAAAAAACGAAGACCCAGATGACGTTTGTATAATATATAACTATATGGTATTTTTATTTCAGATTTCTTCCTCCTTCGCAAAAAAAATTGTTTGGCAATGGCCTCCGGTGAAAGATAAAATACCTGAGAATAGATCAACTTATACATAATGGCCATATTTCATAGATATGGTTATTTCTATTCATATTTCATAGCTTAACACGATGCATACTTTGGGCTCTTATACGTAACGTAAAACGTATGTGCATAATCATTCTGTATAATGTTTCTGAATAGAAAACTGTATGCTAATTTTGTGAACACAGCATTCACCGACACCGCTGTTGTGTTCCAACACATCATTCAGTTCTCGTCGTGTCACAATAGATCTAAACAAAAAAAATATGTAGCATGCATTCATCTGTATGAGATATTCAGACCATAGGCTTTACACGCTTTTTTAAAATTGCGTTTTGACCAAACTTAATGAATACAATTTCAGAAATAATTATTTACAACGCACTGTATAATTTTAATACTAAAAGACCTTAATTGAATTGAATTTATACTGTAAATTACTACACCCACGGGTATAGTAATTTACAGCAGATAAGCCTTTTCATGAATTTCAATAAAAGGAACACAATTTTAATTTTAGTTACGAGTTTGTAATGAATTTCATTATCAATTTATAAAGAGAATTACTTATTTTTCGATATTTCTTTCACTATGCGATATTTATTTAACGTTTTATTTCATATAATCGCATGATATTAAAACTAAGATATTTCGATAAACTGTATAATGCATTCACCATGAACGCAACAATGATTCATCAATTGCATGGTTAAACATAAAGGAGTCTTATTTATATAGCGATAAAATATATATTTAAAAAAAAGTCGAATCGACCCACTTACACTTCTTCAGCTTAGTCATTACATTGCCAAGGTTCAAGTCTTCGATATTTAGTTTAACGTTAGAAAAGCAAACATTATAAATCAAATAAATCAATCAAAGCGAACATTATAAATCAAACTTTTAAATTTTGTGACTTCGAAAATATTACAAGACAACTTGTTACTATAAATATTACAACACAATAAGTACTTACACATTTTACGGGATTTTAGCGATTGAAAATTATCTCTTCATTCTACAATCGTGCATTATTTTGTAAAATTTCACAATTCAAAATTGTTTCAATAAGTTTTGTAATGAAAAAAAAAATCACATTCGGTTTAAATAAAAACACTGTTGTAACAAGAGTTCATTGACACCAGTTATCGCTGTAACTTGTAAGAAAAGTTACAGTGGACCTAATAGTTGTTATGGCAGTACGCCCAATAGTTATTTCTCGCAAAGGGGCTTTAAAACGCGGCCACACGTCCACCTTCCCGTGGGCGGTACGACCGTATGACGTGGACTCAAATTGCTTGAAATTAACCATCAAACTACATTCCACGCCATATAACCACCGAACGAAACATGAAAAACAGTGTCCAATGCGTTCCTCAAATCTACGACAAATTCGACTAACGGATTCATGCGCCGTAATGGACTAGCTGGCGATGTAACGGGCCGTGGGTAATTTCAGTTGAAAGTTGAAGCGGTGGGAGGTTAAAAGAAGGGGGGGACACGACCCAGACGCATTGACTGTGCCCATGCCTGTTGTTGTTTATGTTTCTAAGTAAGTACGTACGCCGTGGCACGTGCTATAAGAAGTGAACAGATGATTACACACATCTTGTTTTACTATCGATGATCATCTGCTTTTAAAAATTTTATATTTTTAAATTGGACGCTCATCTGGTTTTCTGTATTCTAGTGAATATCTTTTTAGTATAGTTTAAACGAATATGCTTGCATATGCTAATATGCCAATGAGTCCGTTATTGTCCTAATTAACCAAAACCTTTAGATGTTACCTTGTGAACTGTAGTTGAATATTTAAATGAAATTTAAATGCAAATGGAAATGTTAAAAATATAAGTATAAATAATTAAGAACTAAATAATACTAAGTTTTTTTTTTTAATCTGGACCAAATGTAGCTTATAAAATGAATGGGATGAAAATAATAATGGAGACGTACTCTAAGTCATTAGACTCTATAAAAAACCTTATATATGTAGAAGTAATAAGATAATTAATAGATGATGGATAGTTAAAGGATCTTTTTAGACTTTTTAACATAGACTTTTTTATAAAGAGTAGACGTAGTCATTTTAATTATTTTTGTGATAGTAATTCGTTTTCTTTTTTTACTAGATAAATAAGTGAAGCATTTACATATTTTCTAACTCTTCTGTGTGTTCTATGCGTTTCTGAACGGTAAATTCACATAATTAATCATTTTCATATAGAGACTGTTGATATCGAATCGTATTGATGGATATTAAATAATAAAAATAAATATATATATTACATATAATTCATACTTGCGATTGTTGTCACTTGGTGAAATTGCATTCCATTAAAATTAATTGTTGAGAACTTGATCACTTGTGCATAAGTGTTAAACAATGTAATATATTTTAATATAAATAATAATAATAAATAAATAATAATATTACATTTTAATACTTAATAAATTTCAAGAAAAGACACATGTCAAACATTTTCATAAAATTATTTAAACGTTAAGTTGAATAAACTCAATTTAATAAATCAAAATCAAATAAATAAGTATTTTCGAAGCACTCTTCGTGGTGTCGTCTAGATGTATAATGCATGCATATGTATGACGTATTTTGTCGTTGTTTAGATAATAAAGAATAATTACAAAATGGTTTGAATGACCGGATATAACATCAGTCACAAATCACAATAGTCAATTACCTGTCATATATCATATTCATTGTTTCATGTAATACGTACTTCAACGTAACATACGACTGATCTGAGTTTTGGGATCGTATATTACTGATCAATGACAGTTTATTTTGTTTTAGATCTCGCTGAATTTTTGTGACACCAAGAAAAGTTATTATCACTAAAACTTGTTCTACTATTATTTTATTTATATTTAGTCTCTGTTATTGACTACTTAAGGTATGTATAACAATAGTCGGATTTAATGTTTTTGGTACTCTCTACTAGTATAATGAAAGCCTTAAATTAGAATTAATAGATTTTTCTCGAAAACTAACTTTTAAAGAGTTAGAGAACGAATGATAATATAAAAATATATGTTTATAATGATTTCTTGTATTTACGCGAACACTAAATAATAACATCTTAAATGGAACGATTTTATCGCGTTTTTTATAAGTTTTTAACACACAGAATAATAAATAAAAAAAAATTTTAAACTCCAAAAATTTTTTAATAATGTACTAAACAGATATTTAAACGCGATATTAGAGACAGAGAATAGTATTCATTTATATCGTGTAAGATATAATTGTTTGGATGAACGACTTCCTTATTATAATAAGAGTCGTGCTAGTCTTCATAACGTGAGAGAATGCGCCCTGCACTCTGCATTCCGATATAGGCGTAATAAGCATCGGACGGAAAAACTATAATATACTGTTTGTTATAAATACATGCTGTCTCCAGCTGTAACTGATTATTTGAGTACAATCATAATCTTATAAGGCTGATATAATGGAAATTTAACTGTCCCTCCATAGGCTAAGTCTGTGAAGGTATTTTGCCTTTGATTATAATTAACATTTCCTCAAAATAGGATATATTCACGTTAATACTTTGTCGTATTTTTGTTATAATAACAAATCAAGCAGCTTATTGATAATAAATCACGTATTATACAATACTCTTGTAGATAGAGGTCTAGATAACTGTCCTTTCTACCCACTTTTCACCGAACCGAGTTGGAGTTACAGGCTATGAGCATACCATTGTACATAGTATAGAATTACCAAATAACCCACGGTTAAACTCAAATGTCAAAAGTGTAAAACCTAACTTACTCTTTGACAGAGTTGCTACTATATTTTAGGCTGTTTTTATCATATAATCGATAAAGATTATATGATTTTATCATGTAATCAATAAACGACGACAAAAATTCATTTGTGACTGTCTATATTATTGATTTCCACCGCCTACTGAATTAATATCAAAGATAACGTTTCATAGATAAATTTAACATGACGTATATATATAAAAACAATGTCGTAGACAGATGAGTGAGACATAAAGAAATAATTTCATAATATTGGAGTATCTCATATTTGCTAATTACCCACATCATCATCATCATCAACCTCATATCACCTGTAAAAGTCCACTGCAGGACATAGGTCTTATCCGTACGTGAGAGATTGCAATAATCGTCACGCTTGCCCAGCGGATTGGCGATCGCAATACTCGCACCTTAGACGCTGCTGTCTGACACCGGGATGATAAATTTTGGTCTAGTAATTTTTGAGATGGTTATCCCACCATCTATGCAAAGCCAATTGTTATTATCCTTACGACGCCCACGGTAAGAATTGGGCCGGTATATTCTTACGCCGTAACACGGAAAGTTACCACACGTGAGATTATATTGCCGACTGGTTACGCAGCAGATTCTAATGTGCGTTATGACAGGTAAAGTAATCGTTCGCCAATCAAGCATGATGGCAGAACCTTTAATCGAGAGAATTTTTGCAGTAAATAACTGAAGAAAGTTCAATTTTGTGAATTTTTATAACACTACTGCATATCCATACCTTTCAATTTGAACAATTTGCCCAGTCGGTCATGAAGCAGTGTCAAATTCCATATTGAAAAATTAGTGAATAATTAAGCGATTGATTGATTGATATCATAGCAACAAAGGTAAAATTACACTTTGTTTAGCTCTGTGGTATTTTTGTTTTGCTTACTTATCGTTTCATGTTTAATATTTCGAAAAAAATCTGTGGCAATGCCGTAAGGATCTAGCTGTGTTTTTTTCTATGGATACACGTCGAGTTGGATCTGAATAAAAGAAAAGATGCGGCTTATATGGCACCATCGGAAGTAAGCGCGGCAACGTTACAGCTATCCGTACACTGAGACGTTCTAACAATAATTCATAAATATTTATTAACAATTAACTTTTAAAAATGGTTTTCTAGAATGCTATAATAAATTTGTAAAGATTTAAATTATGGATACGATGGACATTGATAAGAAGCTTATGTATGCTTATATAATAAGTGAGCGACAAAAGATCATCGACCTTGAAGTTGAAGTGAAGCTCATCTAACTCACTAGGAGATAGATGAGCAGGAATTTTGTGCGCATCTAGCAACCCTAGTTTGGAACGGATTTCCATTTCCATGGAAAGCCATTAGTAATTACACGCATCGACTATCGACATAGTCGTTTGAAAGTCGCGTGCTGTATGCATTTATGGGCTGCGTTTTGTTAATCGAGTTAAATGAAGAATCGAACAATTATCACGTTGGTTCACTGCGTTGTGTCATGACTGTTGTTACCACACTGTTCAGAATTTGAATAAAATTAGCAATTCGTGCATTTGCGTAACTGAGATTTATTTCTTTAAAGAAAAGCTGTTATAATGTCGATTGAATGTTTTCAATTTATATTTTTTTATTTATATAACATTCTTTCAGCAATTTTCTATGCAAATTTGGAGAAGACACGTTTATAATTTAAATCGAGTACACAGTTTTACACTTATAGTTATGTGACATCACTTTATCTTCAATGTTGAGGGAAATGGAACATTACTCCCGTGGACTTAATACATAAAGAATAATTTTTAAGCCATTCCATTCTTTAGTTAAGTAAATTACGTTATATAATAATAATGCATAATAATTAGAGCAATAGACTCTTACGTTTGAACTCTTATATTTGAACAGCCCTATAGGCAGATACACATCAGTAATTAATAATGTCACGACAGCTGAAAAATCACAAATGGGACGAAGTGGCAAATTGCATCAATCTGTGACAACAGATGTAAGCCATCGAAAAATTTAACGCTCTTTGTTCTCACACAATTGGCAGTTGCCTTTTTGTTTGTTATTTGTAATTGGTTTTTGTTTAAAAGATCTTATATTATAACTTTATTGAATAATGTTGATTTTATTCATACTAGGAATTCTAACGAAAAAAAGCACAAACTTTTTTATTGTATTTATAAGGATTTAGCATTCATAATGATAAATACAATAAAAATGGTAAATAACAAAGCAAAGATATTATCCAATTTATACTGATGAGAATGCAATTCTAACAAATATTTAAAATATGAATCACTGAAAAACTAATGGTGATTACTGTTTAAAATTACAATCACGATCCGGAAAGTAAAATAATTGAAAATAAAGAACCTCGCATTGATGTAAAAACATATAAATGCAAGGATTATGAATTAAAGTCAACCAAGGTACTCCTGTTTTAAATGGAATGTAAGTTGCTGAGAAGAAATGTAGAAATATTACATTACATATCCTTGTCTGATACAAATCAAATATTTCTGATCTGGGTTTCAAAATGGTAATTCTAAGAAGCTTTGAGTGCTCGAAAATTAAATGATGACAGAGTGACGCATGTAGTTAAAACATCGCCAAGTATCACTCTTTCATCATTTTCTTTAAACACGCACACGTCGGAGGATTATTAAATTTCCTTTATCAAATAACCTGCTTTGGAGTTGAAGTTATTGGAAGACCATCATCAAAAGTAACCTCGATTTCTTTTCGTTCACTTTCGCTCTATAAATTTTAACGTGCCCGAAATATCGAATTATTTAATAGATCACAATAAGAATGGAATATAACAATTAAACATTAGGAAAACCATTGTCTTCTGTTCAAATATCATTGAAGATTTAAGTATGTTAGACGCAATGTACTTATAAAACGGATACGTAATTTCCTTCCTTTCATTTTTAATATTGCGACCTAGACAAAATTTAAGAAGCGGACTACAACACTAGCGCAGCCCACATTAGCAAGCTTGCGTGGGAAGGTTGCGAAACTGCAACATTTTTGCCAACTTACAATTGGTGCATTGGACGAAAAATAAATGTCTATATTGCAGCAGGTTGAAATTCAAAAGTAGGTAACCTTTAATGCTTACATTATAGTCAGGGATTGTATTTATTTAAATAATATATTTCTCATCGCCCTCCGGAACCAACACAATGGGAATATTATTCATAAAAATCCCATGACGACCTATGTGGACGAGTGGCGTACACACCGGTTTTCAAGGTTCCGCCAGCTCTGAGGTTCGATTCCCAGTCACTTTTTCTATTCTCTCTATTTTTCTTCTTCTATTTTTTTTTATTTTCTAGGGTCTGGGTGTTTGTGGTGTGATACCTTCGTTATTTCTGATTCCATATTACAAGTGCTTAAGCTGCTTATTTCTTATATATTCTTATTTATATTTATTATATATTTATTTATTATTTATTATACATTCATCTTACGGTATCACAGTTAAGCAAAAATGCTATCGCACCGATACAAAAGTCAATCATTTTCTATAACTTTTATAATGTATTTACAACTAAATATTTGATAAGGTTCTCTAATTCTAATGATGCAAGTTACCAGAGAACCATTTACGTTCAAACGTGGTGGGGATACTAATCATTAAGTACCTAAACATTATTTCCTGCTTAGCCAAATTTTCTTTTCTTTTTGGTTTTTAAGGACAGATGTGAGCTATTTTATTGTAATGCAATGTATACTAAATCACGATAGCCGATTGGTTGTGTGATCAGAATTCGAGTTATGAGACCCGAGTTCGATCCCTATGTGGCAGGCGCGTACCAATTGATTTTATTCAAAAACTTATGAACGATTTATAATTGGCGTTAGCTTGGATATAAAGACGGCGACGGACCCACCACCTGTCACGTTGCCCTAAAATAATGTCTTCGGAGGGAGGTGGGACGAACTTAATTGTCTAGGCCTCTTTCTTCTCCTGTATTGGGAATCGCGTAAAGATATGTATGTATATATTAGCAGGGAACAGGTGTAGTTAATATGCAAAACTGTGACGTTGAAAATATCACAACGCGAAGTGAGCATAAACACAAAGAATTCGTGAACAGGTAATAACTGAAATTTATAGAGAAAGCTAAAGAAAATAGATTGATTGCGATGCCGAATTTAGATTGCCTTTCTATCGATAAATTTGTAACGAACATTAGAATTCCTATGGATTCGTTTTGGAACATTAATTTATAACCATCTTAAATTGAGATTTATCGATTAACGTATATCTGCATTTTTCTTTTAGCTATTCAATTTGAATATCATATGCGTTACAATATTTAGAAAATATATTTAGTGTGGTTCAGTCGACTCTTGATAATTCAAGCCATTAATGACACGATCATCTCTATAATTTAAAGTAATTATTAGGTCCCTAGACAAACTCATGACACATCGAATTGCTTCATAAGGTATTGGCACACTCACTAATCCGAAAAAAAAAACATTGCTTAACAAATAATTCTGAAGGTTTTAGGTTATCTTTTCTTTCAGAATGAGTCCTAAAAAAGAATAAATGCTGATAAATGACTATTTTTAGAAGAAAGAGAAAGTTATTGAAATCATTATACAAGCGAGTTCGATTTGGTGCATGCGCATATTGACACATTTCTTAACAAAAATTAAAACCTAAAATTATCGCTACTTATAATGTACGTTTGAACACTCTACATAAAATATATGCAAGAACTGATTACCACTGTTTTATAAGTTTTTCTACTCTTTTTTTCCGCTGACTACTAAGTAGAAAACCATATTGAACGCAGCCACACCCACAGCATCTACCTGATACACTGAAATGCCTGGCACCTATAGTTTGAACAATTAAATTGACAGATCAATACATTAATGCAAGAAAAGATAACCGCATCTGTTTAGAAGATTTTACCGCTATGCCATAGCCTTCCAGGATTTCAGCTGATCTCGCGGGGCATTCATGCGGAAGCGACTAGCAAATGCGAATCTCTTTTATGAGCAGATGTTGGATAACTGTTTATTTGCTTCGCATTATTGACTTCCTTGCTTAAAACATAATTAACAACTTAATTGTTATGATTGCAGCTACTCGATTTTCAATAATAATTACGGATATAAGAAATTATCTACGTCCGTTGGCGCAGTGACAATTTCAGTCGCAAATGAAGTAAAAGCACGCAACTTTCTTACTACGATAAGTGTTGTTGTTTTCTTCATCATCGTACAGAAAGAGTTAGCAAATTGTCCACCCCAGATAAGCGGATTTGTGAGCGTAGTATAGTTACGCTTACAAAGTGGTTCTGTCCTTAGTCATTGGTGTGTACTTTGTAGTAAATACAATTCTTAATAAAACCAACTTTTGGTCTTTTTGTTAAAAGAAAACTGGACAAATGTTAGACATTTAATTATCTTTATATTAGTGACAGACTGCTTGTTAAAAAACATGCTACATAAACAGATAGCGAGTTTTATAGACTGCGACATCATTTGAGGATTGGGTGACAAAACGAAGATCAATTTAGTTATTTATATATGCATGGTTTACTTTTTCTCTAGTTCTAGCTAAAACTTTTTAGAATTTTAAAAAGCTTCCATTAAAACATATTTAAGATCAAGTTTTAAGCACTAATAGAAATTAAATTAATAAAATTATGGAATGACGACCTGAAACTGTTGCGGGGAGTCGTTGGTTGCCGTTTTTGCGGCGAATTTCACGAGAGGCCATGTTTAGCAGTGGACTCTTGATAGGATGCAAGGATGACGACGTCTTACACACTAAAAATAAAAAATATACTCAAAAAAAGCTTACGCACTTCAATACTGGTTGCTTCGGTTCACATAGTTGAACGAACGTTACGCACACTGCAAAAGCAAATGGCAGATGGCCAGAAGGCATCGTCGGCGGCGGCGGTTCGTTTTATTGTAATGGCAATATTGCAGAGTAACGGCTGAAGCACATTCAATCTTTTTCATAACACTTATTTACATTTTAAAGTCGTTATGAGATTTACGATGCGCAACTGCATCGTTAAGGCAATAAAACAACAATAAAAACCATGTGATCACCAATTGAAGAATATTAATTGATTTTTTCCTTACGAACATGTTAAATACCCTGTGGTATAGGTAATACAAATAAGATACAATTACCCTATAAATTATAATTGGATTAGAGATTATCATATGTATTTTTGGAACAAATGACAAGTGGGAAACCCGTCCCCATCTTATTTCAGGACAACGACAGTAAAAGTCCTTCGTAGCTACGAGTTGCGAGTTTAATATCCGCTATAAAAGGACACAGAGAGGGTTACTTTCGCTTTAAAAGCATAAGTATATATGACCGAAGAATTGTAATGCTATTTTCAATATACTTTAGAATGGAAATACAATGCTGGAGTCTTATATGCTGCAGTATTATGATGGCGGTATAGATGTTTATATGATTGCGTCTAAGGGTCTGTTTTATAGGTATTTGCTTATTATTACCATCCCGTAACTGTGACAAAGGGAATCCTACTTAAAAGTTAAATTACGTATACGATAAAAAAGAAATATATTTTATAACAGTGTCATTTTATTTCATTAAAAAGAGTCACGATAGCCGAGTGGTTGAGTCGTCGGAATTTCGAGTCAAGAGACCCGAGTTTGAACCTCAGGTGGCAGTATCGCACCAATGGGTTTTTCAAAAAACTTATGCGCGAATTACATCGTTGGCTTAGACATAAAGACGGCTACGGGCTCACTACCAGTCTCACATTGTCCCGAAAATATCTACGAAGGAAGGTGGGTCGAAGAGACTTAATTGTCTAGACTAGATCTCTCTATCTACCCCTGTATTGGGAATTGCATAAAGGTATTTATTTATTTTTATTTATTTAAGAGATCCGCAGTACGGTAGGTTTGATAGAGATTACTCTAAAATGTATAAGGGCCAACTTCAAATGTTTTAGCACATTGGGCGAATGAGTGGAGACGTAATCGTTATGAAATTGTACAGCGCGAAAGTTTTCTATTTATATATATAATTCAATAGAGCTAAAAACAAGGATAGCTAGAAACACAAATGCGTTGTCACATGGGACTAAGAGTAAATAACTCACGACATAATTATAAACGTTGGCCACGCCTTTCAAACTTCAACTTAAAAGTATTATGTATTATTTTGCTAACGGAAGACTTTAACAATGTAATATTAAAGATATTACTATAGCCAGACGGTGGCTACAACTACTACCTTTTCAATTTAATAACAAACAATCTAGTAACGGGCTGAGTGGTTGGATAATCAGAATTCGAGTCAAGAAACCTGAGTTCGATCACCAGGTGGCAGGCACCTACCAAAGGGTTTTAACAAAAATTTATGTACGATTTATATCGTCAGACATAAATAACGACGACAGGCTCACCACCTGTCACGTTGACCCATAAAATGTCATCGGTGAAAAGTGGTTCGAGAGGACTTAATTGTATAGACCTCTGTCATTCTCATAATGTAATATTATACATAACCGCTGAACAAACCCAACGAACTAGTTATACAAATCGCTTAGAACAGTGACGTAAATTAACACGCCATGATAGCGTTGCATATGGAAGGGAGAATTAATAAACAATAGACTGCAATGTAAATTCCGTCCTTGAGCTGCTCATGTGTGCCAGCTGCAAGTTTTAATTGAGTTAAAAATAAATTACATATTATAGGCGGGTCTTTGCAATTTGTAATAGTAGATGGTAAAAGAAAGAAATTGATCGTAAGTAGCTACTGTTACATTAAAAAAAATCATTTTAATTTGGAACCTGTGGTGTCACGATAGCCGAATAGTTGGATGGTCGGAATTACGAGTCAAGGGACCCGAGTTCGATCCCCTGGTGGCAGGCTCGTACCAATAGGTTTTTCAAAAACTTATTTATTAAAAAAATTCTCGAGATATTAAAATGGAGCTGGTTGATAAAGGTACTACGATAATATTTCAAAACGAAGATCTGAAACCAAATTCAGTTTTTGTCTGTCTGTCCAATAGCAATCTTTGTCTAATATAACCTGCTCTTTTGAGACTTCTTGGGTGAAATTTTGGAGAAAATTTGGTCATCCTAATACTGCTCGCACAACTACGAAAAAAGCAATGATTAAAAGGATTCATTAAAAATCCTGACTGAAAACAAAAGATGTTACCTTAGAAAAATTCAACCAGAATAATGTAAGCATTTGAAAAAACTCGCCATCTAAGATACTGTACATTACTTAGCTTATAATTTAAAAGTCAATAGTATGTTCCGATTTGGGCGATATAGAGTTAGTGAAATCAAGGGTGAAGCATTCTATCTACGTCCTTTTATTCCTCTCTAACAATCAAATGGTTTCCGTCTTCAAAGTCATTATCTGGTGGTCTAATATATATACGGGCATTTAATCGTACCCATTGTCTTTGAAGTTAGTACATAATACTTATTACAGATAGTGAAATCAATCTGTTGAAGGATCGTCTGGGTTAATACTATTTATTTCAACTTTTCTTACTACCAAAAGCTTAGCTTAGGTAGGTACTGTCGTATTCCGGTTAGAAAGGTGCAGAGAGTTTAATAACATATGTGTGACCTTATACCTATTGCTTTTCTGGGCTCACGGACGCTTGAAATGTCTATGGGCGCCATGATTACCATCAGACTATCATCCATAATAACTTACCTTCAGATGATCCTACAAAACCTTCCGGCCGCCAACTCATAAAAAAAATTGCGGTGTAATCTAACTGGTCTATTGTTTATTAATTCTCCCTTCCATATGCAACGCTATTATGGCGTGCTAATTTACTTCACTGTTCTAAGCGATTTGTATAACTAGTTCGTTGGGTTTGTTCAGCGGATATGTATAATGTATATAAGAATGACAGAGGTCTAGACAATTAAGTCCTCTCGAACCACTTTTCACCGAAGACATTTTATGGGTCAACGTGACTGGTGGTGAGCCCGTCGTCGTTATTTATGTCTGACGATATAAATCGTACATAAATTTAATGCAAATACCACCAAGTGCATAGATATCGATAATTACATGGATTTGGATCTAGTTCTGCGTAAGTTTGTCAAGCTTGGCAATCATTAATCTTCAGAATGAGGGTTAATTATTGCACCTCGGGCTACAACGCAGGAAATCTCATAAAAATCTGTTCGTAAATCGCCTTATTTTCTATCCATATCACGTATCATCAACCATATGAACAATATCACAACAAAAAAGAATGAACCTTTATAATTTTTGGCAAATATATAGAGCAAGTTAAAAGTAATAAAATTTAAAGCATTTGTAATACAAGTTATTATATGTAAAACGATGAGGGTTATTTTCACGCACATGCGAGATAATAATAATGTTAATAGACGAACGTATAGTGGATTGGACAAAGTTAGAAGCTGTTTACTGTGTTAATCAAACACCAAGATTCTATAGGAAAAAGATTAATTCATACCTTCTCATCCAGCGAAAAAATCTGTTGCCGCCTTTTTTCCCGTTTTGTTTTTTCTTTTTTCCCATTTCGTAGTAAAATAAGTGCAGTCATCAAAAAGAGTTACAATTAAAAAAAATCAGTTTGTTTTCATAGTCTACACAGGTTATAAAATCACAAAAAAATAAAAGTAATTTTTACAGCACTGGTTTAATAATGTACAACTATCACTTTATTTTTGTATATATCATTTATCAATCATCACACTATTAATATTATTTGTTTATTTGAATATCGGATAGCTGCGCGTTTTATATTTGGAACGCAATGTCTCTGGCCGGTACAGGACTCTATGATGGTTGGGCTCTATTAAAATTAACATTATAGTATTAAATTTCACAATAAAACACGAGTTATTTACAATATTACATAGAAACAAAGAAGAAACCAAATTGAACCAAAATATCTTAACACGAACAAAATGCCAATGGTAAATTACAAATAACAAAAACGGGGTTTATTCAATTGTAACACAAACGGTTATTGTCGTATAACGGTTAATATTTACCGATAAATAGAACTGTCACTGAATAAATTAAATAAAAAAGAAATGAATGATTTCGATTTTCAAATGTTCAAGAGTGCGCGATGTGCTGAACACGCCGTGACTGGCGCGTGCCCACGTCCCGAATTAGAAGCTGAAAAAAGAAGCGCTGGATGCACATTGCGAGAAATGCAGCATATGTATGCCTTGTTTATTTTTGTCCACGTGATAGATATAGCAAGGGATTAAAGACACTTTATTTCTAGTAGTCATAACAGTAAACGAAGATAAGAATTCGAATTTTATTCCTGTATTATTCAGACCATATTAAGTAACAACATCTTTTAACCTAATTTTAAATCATTTTCCTAGGTTTTTCTACAGTTAATTACTAACCTATAATCATTTCACTAGTTTCTGCTAGCGATTTCGTCCGAAACCTCGAAATTCCCGATAAACTAATTTATCGTAGTAAAGGTAGCCTTCTTTGTCCTTGATCCTAACCGGATTCTCAATACAACAATTTAATAAATTTAAAACAAAATTTTAAATAGCTGGCTTCACGGGAGCTTTCACAGTGGTAAAGCCACGCATCAGCTTTTGTTGTTGCATGAATGGGCCGGCTCGACCGGGGAAGTACCATGACCTCACAGAATACCGGCGTGAAATATAAGTCTAACAAACTTCTGTGTTTCGTCTGGTGAGCAGGTAACCGGAGGAATTATGGGGGACCCTAAGGACGGCAACGCATCGGCTATGCCTCTGGTATTGCGGGTGTTCATGGGCGGCGGTAGTCACTTACCATCACGTGAGCCACCTGCTCGTTTGCCTCCCTATTCTATAAAAAAAAGAGCCCTACATTTTACCGGAGTAAAAATATTACCTATGTACTTTTCCACACCAGTTTGATTTATCAGATTCATAAAGATGTTCTGACTTGATCGAGTGAATGCCATACATACTTTCGCATTTTTAATATGCAATAAGAAAGATTATTTATTAAATGCCACGGTTCATTGCCTTACGTATGTGTATTGTTATGACTATAGACGACTTAAAAAAAAAGAGGAAGCAAAAATAAAAGAAGACAGTGATAATAAATATAGAATCTAGTTGAGTCACGACGATCTATACTTGGTTATCGAGTATAGATAAATACGTACTGCTAGAAGCTGCGTTACTCGTTACGTTAGATTTTCTGCCACGATAGCCGATTGATTGGTTTAGGTTTATATTATATCTTTTGAGGACTGACAGTTTACGTCTGTTTTTTTACAGTTATTTATTATATTTTAAAAATTAAATAAATATATCCAATTGAGTGAAACAAAGAGCAAAACTTAACACATCCCATGACATAAAGTACAAAATAAAGAGTTGCGCGATCTTATATTAAAAATATCAATGAACTAAATTAAGTACTTCGCCAAATTGCGCTAAGTATTCATCGCAAAATAAAATATAAACAAAATTCACGTCACACGCCCAATGATGCTACGTCTACCACATTTTGGGCGTCTGCCAGACCTAGACACCTACTATAGATAAGAATGAGGAAATATGAAAATAAGTTGTAATGTAACGAATATTTCCAATTCATATATAGCTTTAGATAAAATGTTTTTCTTATTACAAAGAAAATCGCTGAAAAGTGCACCAGAGATGAATCTATTCGAATCATGTGCCTAGATCAATTCAGACAAAACTCGATGTGATACTACAAAATCCAGATTGGAAACCATACACCAAACATAAATTAAATAAGTTCTGCTTTTCTCAAAATGTAAATATGTATGTATGTATAAGAAACAACAGTTTAAAAATTTTGTACGTTTTATTTTCAAAAATCATTTCTCTAAAACTTTGTTTCAAATTAAAGTTATCTTTATTGTTGCATTGGCTACAAGGTCTTCTGCCAAAAAAGAAAACGATGTCCTGATTTATGACGTAATTGACTTTGAACGTGGTTATACTGTAGTTTGTAAACCTAGGTTAAAGCTAAAATATAGATATTTTTAAACTAGATTACTAAAATAGTAGTATTTAAAAGTTTTATAAATGTAAACTCGAGTTAACAAATGGAAGTAATGTAAAGTGTTGTAAGCAGGTAAAGTTTTCAGCATTCAGTCACAGGGTATTCAAGTTTGTAACAATTTCTTGAAATCTTTAATAATTTCTCGACAACAATTGCTAGAAAATGACATAAATAGTGAAATATAAATAGTGAAAATCTGTGTAAAATAGTGAGATTTTTGTAAATTACACAAAATCTTAAATTTTAAATTTAATAAAATACTAAATAAAAAAATAGCAAAACAATTGCATATTGAACTTTTAATATGTATTAAATAATTTGTTTAGAAGGATTGTAAATGAAAACAAAAATTATTTCCTTAGTTTCTTAGGGTATATCTTTTTTTAAGGTTTCAACACATTAACAATAGTGATAGTAATGTAAAAATTAATATGAGAATTAAATTTTACGCAGAAAGAAGTTTAATGTCATCTTCAGTATTATTAAACATCATAAAAAGACCGCGAAGCTTTCGCAGTAAACGAAAGTGGAAGGCATGCTGCCGACCTACTTCAAAATTGCGTTTCCTGTTTCGTTGTCACATAAAACTTTTATTTAACACTAATCTATTTAAATCTGATGCAATTTCTTAAAAACAAAACAATAGTGCATTGTTTAATTCATTCACAGACAAACTAATCTGTGGAACGGAAAGCCGCAACTATAAAAGCGGGAAATAACCGTTACATTATAAAAAAAAACTACTGCACCGATGATATGATGAGCTCGCGGGGTTGAGTCCTGTACCACGTCAGTATATTACTAATATAACGCGGCTACTGACCAGAGATGTTTCGATGAAAATTGAAATATCAAGCTTTCCGGGATCACATGAATTTAATTATAGACCGCGATGAAACGCTGATGCGTTATACGCAAATCTGCATGCACACAAATTTGCTTTACGAGTAAATTTAATAGAAATAATATATAACTGCTATTCATTTTATATAAAAATGTTTTCGAATTTCAAAGTTAAGATTTTTTGTTGATAATGAATACAAAAAATATATTTAATTTGCATACCAGCGCAATTTTATGATAATTTATTAAGAACCATGTTTACACAGTAGCAAATACACAAAATTATAAATATATTGATAAGTGGGTGATAGCTGCTAGCATAAGTGTGAGAAGGCTGACATTGAACGCCATATAAATAATGAGATGGCATTGGAAAAAAACTATTAAAAGACAGTGAAAAAAACTTACACATGAAATCAACGGACATGAATGGCATGTGAAACCGCGACCTCTAACTAGTGGCGTTGCGTGGCGTCTGTTACTTTTATTAAATTTCTCCTTAAAGAAGGTTCTCACATAAGAAAAATCTAAGAATTGTTGACATACCTAAAACATCTAAGTTGTGCGAATAAGAAAAAAAAATAACACAATGTCCTTATCTAAATGCCAATATCTACTGCGTTGGTGTTTCAGTTTAAAAAAGCCTTGTCCGCTATTTCTACAGAAACAAAAAAAATATGCGGAATATGATACAATTTTTTAAATAATAATTAATTATTCGATTTAATTTAATAATTATTAATTAATTATTTATTATATTAATAATTAAGTCACGATAGCCGAGTTGTTGGGTGGTCGGAATTTCGAGTCGAGAGACCCGAGTTCGATCCCCAGGTGGCAGTACCAATGAGTTTTTCAAAAACTTATGTACGAATTTCATCGTTGGCTTGGACATAAGGGCGGCGACAGGCTCACCACCTGTCACGTTGTCCCGAAAATATCTTCGGTGGAAGGTGGGTCAAAGGGACTTAATTGTCTAGACTTGACCTCTGTCTACCCCTGTATTGGGAATTGCGTGAAGATATTTATAATTAATTATTCGCTTAATAATTGTTGCGGAATTGGTTAAAATAATTATTTATAAATAATACAAGTTATATAATAAGATAATTAAAGCATTTATATCATTTTTAGTATGAGGTTTCATGTATTTCCTACTAATAAGTGGGACTACTACTTTAAGCATTTCTAATTTCTACGACTATTATGGATATGGACGGTTTTCATTGCGTTAATATATGCGATTCGTAGAGCACGATACGCCCTGTATGTAAAAGTTATCCAGTCTTTCTAACTAGTACACTTTCAGTTATCCATCGTGTGAAACTAACTTTAAAATGTCTTATTACTTTAAAGTTTAAATTCAAGCTTAATTATGTATGATGCAAGATGAGCTGGTTTAAAATTTAAATCTTGCTAATCTTGCATCACAAATATATATTTGAAAATGTGTAATCAAATGCTAAAATAAATACAAAGGCTTTAGAGTACTTCATTTAATATGTATGATGACCGAATAGAGAAGAAAATATGTAGCGCGAAAGTAAACATTAAAAGGGGTCGAGGTAGGCCGAGACTTTCGAAGACCATGTGAGCAAATTGCTCGAAGAAGGGAGGATCAAGAATACTCGGATACCTAATCGAGCGTGTGTTAAAAAAATTATGAATTTGAAAGAAGCGACAGAGGTATGTAAGAACCGGAAAACTTGACGATTTCGTCTCTCTGGCTACCCCGTCAGAGACTATGCGTGAAGATATTAATTTTAAATTATGTCATTAGCAACTTCATTAGTCATTACGTTAAGTCCGTATTTTTATTCCGCTAAATATCCATACTGGTAAACCTTTAATCAATTTCATCCTGTTATTAAAGTTTTAAATTTTGATACTTTCGATTAATTTGGAATATTGGGATAAAATATAATTACTCCAGTTGCATTTAAGTCACGGGCCATGCTTTATTGCTTATTATACCACTCTCATACGTTAACGAACAGAATTTATGATAACAGAGTCATTGGCAAATTTGTGAGTGAACATGCATCGCCAAGAATGCTTTTAAGAAATGCAGTCACATGATTTAATTTAAAAAAAGGTTCAAAAGGAAAAATTTTAAAACACGCCACTTATATGTTCCCACAGTTGCTTAAAGTTGCTCAAAAATACTTGTGCGGTCTAGCACGCTACTTAGCAAGCTTACTTAGTTGCTTTTAATAGACATCCTCCATATACGAGTGGCGTACACACCGGTTTTCATGCGTAGTCAGCCCTGAGGTCCCGTGATCGATTCCTTGTCTGTCAATGTAGAAAACACTTTTTCTACTTTTTCTCGGGCCTGGCCGTTTATGGTACGCTCGTTGTTTTCGATTCCATCACATCACAGTGCTTTAGCTACTTTCTCTGGGATCAGGAGCAATGTATGCGATGCTGTCTCTATCTATGTATCTTTGTGATAGATCCACAAGAGGAAGGCTCGTACCAATAAGTTTTTTCAAAATTTATGTGCGATTTATATCCTTGGCTTGATTATAAGGACGGCGACAGGGTCACCACCTGACGCGTTTTTCAAAAATTAGGTCCGGTAAAATGTAGGTCGAAAGGACTAAAATTGTCTAGGCTTTTGGCTACCCATGTGCTGGGAAATGCGTGAAGGTTTTTCTGATGCAAATTAGACAAACATTGGCAGCACGATGGCCTGAGAATTTTAAAATATTTGCTTTTGACGATATTAAGAAACCAGCTCAAGGTCTCCACAACTTGCGTATGTGTCACTTTCGCATTTGCCACGCCCGAGTTAAATTAAATAATAAGGCATCGTAGCTTACAAAACGAAAATTTAATACAAAAGTATATAAATAAATTAAATAAAATTTTTATTTTTAAAATTCACGCTATTTGCAATAACGGAGTAGACTGAAGTTTAGACAGTTAAGTCTGATCGATCCAATTTTCACCGATGATTTTTTGGGACAGCGTGACAGGTGAGCCAGTTGCCATAAAAATATAACAGAACTTAAAATAAAATTTTACTTTAGTATTTGAAATTAAATAAAATTAGTATCACTAGATTCCTCGGTCTATTGAATAAGCATTAAAAACAGTTGTTATAGCCTCTACCGCACCGAAATAAAAATATGCCTTTGGCACAGCGCCTTTACTGAATTAAAGCCTACATGAATAAAAAGAACATAACGATTGGAATCTTAACGACGAATATTCCGGTTGTTCACTAGCATGGCGAATTCCAACTTAGACGTCATAGTGTAGAGCAGACCCAATACCAGTAGCATCTCGCGGCAGCGGCGGATTGCTCCATGATGCCCAAAGTCTTTAAATAAATTTTTACTGCTATCAGCAATCGATCGAAGATGAAACGATGGGATTCAAAATACGGCAGATTTGAATGATGACTTTATCACAAAAATTTATAAGGGCGTGCTTCGATGGTTCGAGCACGTTGAGCGAATGTGCGAAGACCGAATGGTGAAGAAAATATATTGCGCGAAAGTTAATATTAAAAGGTGTCGAGGTAGGCCGAGACTAATTTTCGAAGACCATGTCAGCAAATTACTCGAAGAGGGGAGGGTCGACAGTACTCGGATACCTAGACATGCATGTATGAAGAAGATGATGAATCTGAAAGAAGAAGAAGCGAAAGAGGTGTGTAAGGATCGTGACACTTGGCGATCTGTTCTCTCTGGTACCCCGTAAAGGATTGACTATAATATAAATGATATTTGTGCTCTAGTCACCGACGTTTTTAAATAATTATCAAAGTATATAATATATATAATAGGTAATAGTTATATCGTACCATTAGCTTGCACACTAAGATGGCGATGAGCGCACCTGTGTGAAATAAGCTTCGGTGAAAAGTGACTCAACACTAAAACCTTTCGTTGAAAAGTTGGGAAATTATGGGAATTATTTAATTATTCCGTAACGAACTTTTAAGATCCGCTGTAAAACATATGATTCCTCCTTTAGGCAGATTTGCAATAATCGCTAAGCTTGGTAAGCGTATTCCCAAACTCGAGGCAACAGAGACTCTGCTGCTGCATTTGTTTATTTATGGTCTGTTTTCTTTTTCGGTGCTGATCTTTGATTTGTAGGTAGGTGGTCATTACAATTTTTAGGGTAACACCCATTGAAAGGGGGAGGTCAATTCTTACATAGACGCCACACGGTATATTATTATTACTAAAAAATACGCTATCAGGTTTCAGTACTTGAATAATTCTATTTACATTAATGACTTTTAACCTGCAGGAAAGGGTATCTTATTTGATTTTACTTCTTTTAAACACCGGCTTATAACTCGTTTCTCTAAAAATAAATGCTATGTGCGCGTCGACGAGGGTTCAGTTAGTTTTATTGTAACATAAATAACGGTAGGAGATCTTGTGGACACTGAGTTTACGAGCTTTATATAGAGCTTGGTTTACATGATCATCGTGTAAGACAAGTAGCATTTTATTTATAATAAGATTACATACATACAGAACTTCTTGCAAATGTCAACAGCAGGATAAATGCCTCTCTCGAACTTCGGGTTTACCAATATCGGAACGCTTGGCAAGCGGATTGTCCAACGCAGTATTAGGCACCTTGCAAGACACTGCAGTCCGTCACTGGTCTGCTGGATTTTAGTCTGGTATTTTTCGAGATGGTTATCTTGCCATTTGTCAATCTATCAAAGTTATGTTTAAAGCTATTCTCTGAGTTGCCTCTGGCAACATCCAAGAGGAGGAAAGGGGGTGTTAAGTTATTACGCCAACAGCACGCGTATTTGTTCCACGTAGTGCCGATCCTACAAATATTATACAACGCGCCTGACAGTAATTCGCATCACATTTACATGTCGCTGATAGTTCTGCTGATACTGACTGAACTTTAGTAACTATTTGGCAAGTAATAGGCAACATTATTCTACAGTTTAAAAAAGTCTGTCGTAGCAATTTCGGGTATTTAAATAATTAAAAGAAAGAAAAAAAGCTTAATACTATTATTTATTATCGCTACAACGCAAAAATTAAATTATAATTTGAAATATTCAAACTAAAACAAAAAAGAAACTATAATTTTGAAAACAATTATTGGGTTGCAGCAATAAAAAAGCCCCCGAAATTGAATTAATCTTTATAAGTATTATTTTTAAAATATGCATTAAATATTGTGCATTAATACTTATTATACCTATTAGATCTTAAAAAACTATAATTTTAATAAGATTTTAAAGAAATAATTCAGATTTAAACCTTTGTAAAAGATTTCTTGGGCTTCATCGTTTTGCTATATACTAAAAAAATACATAGTGTCCATTAAACATGACAAATGGCTTGTTAATAAGCCTTATTAACATAAGGCTTATTAACCGCACATTAAACCTCGGTCACAGGTATACACATGCCCTTATAGACGCAGTGCTAAGGCGTCCGACTATGAAATGTAAACTTATTAGCTTAACACATCCTCCGCACTTAAGCATCTGTAAAGACGGTAGGTACGTTTATGCTTACATTATGCAGTGCATGTTCTTGATACTAATTCAGCAGAGAACTAAAAAAATAATAAACATCTTCACGCAATTCCCAATACAGGGGTAGACAGAACTCTAGTCTAGACAATTAAGTTCCTTCGACCCACCTTCCACCGAAGATATTTTCGGGACAACGTGACAGGTGGTGAGCCCGTCGCCGTCTTTATGTCCAAGCCAACGGTATAAATCGTACATGAGTTTTTTAAAAGCCCATTGGTACGAGCCTGCCAACTGGGTTTCGAACTCGGGTCTATTGACTCAAAATTCCGACCACCCAACAACACGGCTATCGTGATTTGTTAAGGAGTTTTTTTTTGTGGCTGGAATTACTACCGTCTCCATCATCACACCCTCGATGGTTACATAGTTCATATTACATCACGTAAATCATAAGTTCATTAAGTTCTCATTAAGATTAATGAATCTACATGAATCAAAAGAAGCTGCTACAAACCGTCGAGGAATTACCTCCATGTCTCTGTGTCCAATATAAGATCAAATTTAGGTCTCCGTCGGGTTACATCATCCTTGTTAAAACTGGCTATTGTGCCAATGTTTGAACAGAATTTCTTCACAGATGAAAATTACCTCCTCCGTGTCTTTCGTCGGTTCGAAGAGTTGTGAAATCAAAACAACTTCTTAGACGGTACGTAAGGGGACGTGGCAGAAAACTTAAATACTGTTGGCAAAATTTTTAGAAGCAGAATAGAAAAGAAGTATAAAAAGAGCTCAAAGCGCTAAACTTCGATAAGCTTCTCAGTCTGTAGGATATGACATGGATCCGGTATAAGTTGTGGGGTAACTTGAATAAAACACAATATAAAAGATAAATTCAACCAATTAATAAAATTGTATTGAAGCCTCTATGTTCAAATAGACTTTTATACCTAGTTACTATTACAAGTACTATTATTCGCTCACAGCATCAGCAAAACCTATATCGACTCGCCCCGACAAAATATACAAATTGTTTTTTTATTAGTAAATAATATATACACTATTTTATTTAATAATATTTAAACTTTAAAATGATGCAATTATATTAGAAAATCTATCCCAGTACTTTTTAAATTAGAGTAAGTAAATTAATAAGAGTAGATGTCAGCTAGTGGAGAGTCAGAAGACGCATAAGAGAAGAGCATACTTCATTGCAAGAAGGCCCGCCAGTAGCCCAAAGTTGACCACAACTCACCGACAAGCTCGCCTTGCATTTGCTCGCGGACACATCTATTGGAGTGCTGAGCAATGGCGATCCATCCTGATTCATCCCTCAGTGATAGGAGAGCTCTAGTCAACACAAGGGTAGTAGAGCAGTAGTCTAGAGTCTATACGCGGCATGGCAAATTGCTTTTTGCAGTGTTGTTTATTTGCATGAACTTCCCTTTTTTAGTTTTCCACTTTCATTTCGATTTGATTAATTCAAAACTGGGTAGATTTTCAAAATAATGGAATAATTTCAAAGCTCATATATGAGGTGTTCAAAAAATGTATTATTTTGTGTACATTACTTTACCCAAATTTGAAAAAAAAAAAACCTGTACATTTTATCGGAGTAAGTTGATTTAGCTGCTCGCTACTGTATTTTATCACATATATAAATCTAAACTTATTGATAATCCGTTCGTAATGAAAACTAATTAATTTATTCTTTAATTAAAAACGTCTGCAATAAATTAAATTAAACGAACACCAGAAGTAAGCACAGTAATAGGAAACATTTTCTTAAAAACTAAGCATTAATGATATGTAATTAATTTATCATTGCCTGCCAAGTTATATTCTATCTTTTTCGTTCGACATACCTTCCACTGATGACATTTTTTGGGACAACGTGACAGGTGGTGAGGCTGTCGCCGTCTGACGCTGAGTATGTCGAAGCTACCGTTATATATCGTAGATAAGTTTTTGAAAAAACCCATTGGTACAAGCCATGGGGATCGAACTCTGATTTCTTCACTCGAATTCCGATCACCCAACCACCACTCGGCTATCGTGAATTTAAATAAAAAAAATTATAAACATGCAATATATGACGAAATGTTTGCGGATAATCAAGAACTTAAAGAATCACTATGTAACACTTCAAGCGTAATTAAACATCGATACAAATAGTTTTTATTACAGCTTAATTATAAAACGGTTACTGAATTCGTACTTCAATACTATAATATCTAACTGTGCATACATACATTTTAAGTTTTGCTCAAATCACCTTTTTGGATAGCTGCCAAATCAAAGGATCGACGACCGACGGACGGTGTCTTTTTACCTTTTTTTTGATGAGATGCCTTGGATAGAAATGCAATGCGCGCCAGCAATAGATGCCAGGACTATGACAAAAAAACGTCTGTATCTTATACAGTATAGTCTTATTAACGTCTAACTTTATTCACTTCAATGTTAAATTTAAGTATCTATAACTTTACGGTTTAATTTTATAAGAAACTAAAATTCCAGCGCTTAAAATCGAGAGACAACCGCTAGAACACTAATTGCACAAAGCATTATTTTTAAAGATGAATATTAAACGGACATTTATGATTCTTGAAAGTTAATGAAATAAAACTTAATTTGTTATTTTATAGGTTGATAAAAAATATAACAGTACCTGTAGAGGACTCAAAAATAGAATGTTTATGCCTAAATGAAAAAAGTTATGATGGAAAATATATAATACTATCACATCTATTGATTTTACGAAAATAACTTTACTTATATAACTTAGCTAATGCCACTTGTACAACACTTTCACTAATAAATTCCCGCCAAAAATTGTACAAATGTTAGGGCATAGAGTTAAAGCAACGACCAGAAACAACGCGTTTTCTTTCAACGACAGAAAATGTATAAGCGCGCGAATCACACGTTCGATCGTCACTTACTGTACTCGTGAAAACTGACGGTAAATGACAACCAAACTATAATGCTAATACAACAAATTTGTAGAACCAATCCATTAAGATTCAATATGTGTATCATCTCCAAATATGAGATTCTAATGTTGCTCGTGGAATTTATTAGGTGTCAATAAAAATGGGTCGATGGATAAATCACAGACCTGTGTCAAACTTTTTCTACAAATGCATACGCGGCACGAATTTGTTTTAATACGCCTTTCAAACTTTAACCATATTTTTTTTTATTGGATTAGTGTGCCAAAGGATCCAACAGACTAACTGATGTCTGTAGACGCCCTTACACGACGCGTACACACCGGTTTTCAAGGTTTCGCCATCTCGAGGTCCCGGGTTCAATTCGCGGTCGTTTCAATATAAAAAAAACCACTTCTACATTTTCTCGGGTCTGGGTGTTTGTGGTGCCTTCGTTGTTTCAGATGCCCATAGCACAAATGCTTTAGCATCTTACGAGTACATTGGGATCGGAGCAATGTATTTGATGTTGTCCCTATCTAATTATGTATTTATTTATTATTAGTACCTGTTGTTAGTTCTTACTTCGGCTCATGGAACCTGACTGCAACTGAGAAAGGTCACAGATTCAGGTTGTCAACCCTGATGTAAACAGGGCTCGAAGCCCGTAATTATACCGACTTTCTACACCAAACGAACAGTTTTTACACTGTTGTAAACAGATTTTACACTGTTGTAAGACGGTAGAAACAAATACCTATTTCTTAATTTCTAATGTTATTTACGTGGAGGCATAGACATAGTCTAACTATCATAAAAGTGAAGTGTGTATGGATAAATGGATGTTTAAAAAAAATTAAAATATCTTCACGCAATTCCCAATACAGGGGTAGACAGAGGTCAAGTCTAGACAATTAAGTCCCTTTGACCCACCTTCCACCGAAGATATTTTCGGGACAACGTGACAGGTGGTGAGCCCGTCGCCGTCTTTATGTCCAAGCCAACGATGAAATTCGTACATAAGTTTTTGAAAAACTCATTGGTACTGCCACCTGGGGTTCGAACTCGGGTCTCTCGACTCGAAATTCCGACCACGTAACAACTCGGCTATCGTGACTGATAAATGGATGTTTGTTACGCAATAACGGCCAAACGGTTTTAGGTAAAATTTGGTAAAGAGACAGGTTATAATCTGGAATAACACATAGGTTATTTTTATCCAAGAAAATGTACTACTCTCATCAGCAGATCTGAATGCTTTTAAAATATATCTTTTGACTTGTAGAATTGCGAGTCCGGTTCAAGATCATAGGCTACTCCGGTAAATTAAGAGGTCCCTGGGCGTTTTGGTATACTGCAACGAGGAAGTCGCGGGTAATGTAATATATGCAGAAAAACTATAATGACCTTTCCATTTACCTGTGCTTATAATTACTACGTGAATTATTGTGACACTAAATAAGAATTTACTATCTCTTTTCTTCACATAGTTGTCGCGTAATAGGCGGCTAGGCTTTGAAAATCGAAACGGCAATCCACAGATTAAAGGTAAAAGGCCCAATAAACAAAAATTAAGCAGCTGATGACTTGGCCTCAGCAATTGCTATTAATATTATTAAGGTGTGGTTATGATCGCCAGTTTGTTGTAAATGACGATTCATCAGAATGTGCCAACAATCACACTTATAGTGGATTGATAAAATTTCGGTGTTCACCTACCTGCGTCAAATGAAAGTGGTGGGCTTGGGCAAAGTTTCCAAAAAAAAATAGGCTAGCTTTTATGGACACTCCTTTGTTAAGCTAAATGTCAAAATATTTATTCCTTTAGTAAATATATAAAAAAATATCTTCACGCTTAGTCCCTAATGGGGTATCTGGAGAGAACAGATTGCCAAGTTTCACAATCCTTACATACCTCTTTCGCTTCTTTCGAATTCATCATTTTCTTTATACATGTCTGGGTATTCCAGTACTCTCGACCCTACTCTCTTCAAGCAATACGCTCACATGGACTTCGACCCTTAGACAAAACTTATTGCAAGCCAACTATAAATCATGCATGAATTTAGAAAAAACTTAGAAACATTGAGAAAAAAGAAGTCACGATAAGTTGGGCGGTCGGAATTTCGAGTCAAGAGACCCGAGTTTGTTCCCCAAGTGGCTGGGTTGTACCAATGGATTTTTCCAAAACTAATGTGCGAATTATATCGTTAGCTTACGAGGCTTATCTTTACATAGAGACGGCGACGGGCTCACCACCTGTCACGTTGTACCGAAAATATCTTTGATGGAAGGTGGGTCAAAGGGACTTAATTGTCCAGACTAGACCTCTGTCTAGTATTGGGAATTGCGTGAAGATATTTAATTATTAATTTTAAATTACAAATAAATTAGGTAGCAGACCACCTCCTGAGGATTAAATTTAGGTCTCTTGACTCAAATTCCAATCTTAACCACTCTGGCTATCATCACATTTAATAATTAATTTTTAGGATGATTTATATAGCATTAGCTTTATATTTGTGACTGTTGCAAAACAGGTCTCCATGATGATGAATGAACTAATGATTATATTAACTTACAGAACAATAGGAGCGGGAGAAGTGTTGACAATTTTTAAAAAAAGATTGCTGGAAAAAGATGGAGAAGAGAGAGGAAGAGGGAAAGGAAAGTTGCCTAGGTTTACCCACTCCCTATACAAAACGCAAAAGCACAAGATGCTCCTTGTAGCAATTTCATGTCTTCGTCATTGTCTTTTCAGGTCTTCTGCCAGTTATTATTAGATTGAGCCAATCCCAACTTCATAGCAGCAAGAACAGCTGCTTTACTCCAGCACTATGTATATATGCACTATGATAATCAACTCCAGCACTATGATAATCAACATCTTTATAATTGTACATACTTACATAATGGCATGGAATGGAGGATTTACCATTAATGCCTTGCTTGGCAACCAGATTGGTGCTTGCAGTATCAAACAACTTGCAGCTAGAAAAAATGACTGGATTTTGTCTTTCACGGGTCTACTGAATTTTGTTCTGGTGTTTTTCAAGATGTCCTTAAAACACCAAAACAAAATTCAGTAGACCCGTGACCTATGGTCCTGCAGTGGACTTTTACAGGTATGAATTTATGTAAATAAATATTTAAAAACATAAAAGGTAATTCCAAATTACTTAATTGTAGTTTTGGACTTGCAAGGTTTGTTTCGCCTGTTTCTTATCAGTTAGAGGAACCTCGTTATGAAACAGTGGTAACTGATAAATGTAATTGTATATAACTCAAGTCTATGGAAAAATGATTTTATTACATTGATTTTATTTATACAACAATCACATTTTTCCTATGGTATATAAAGATTATGACTTATATCTTCCAAAATCACATAAATCTACTAAGAATGTGGTATGAGACACCTTGTGGCTAGTAGAAGAACATAGTTTACTTTTTAATTTATTTGCTCTTTTATGGCTTTGTCAATGAATTGCCTGCACATGGCAATTCTTTGGCAATTATTTTTTCTTAAACCTAAGGAAGTAGTCTAAGCATTTGTTATGGAATCAGAAACAAAAAAGGTCTCTCAAACACCCTAAACCTAAAGAATATAGAAAACGTAGGTTTATATGGTAGGTTCAGATGGTTCAACATCTGAGAATCAACCTCTCAACCACAGAGCTGATACCACTTAGAAATCTGCTGTGTACACCACTGGTGAGTGGGTGCACAGAGGTCATCAAATTTAATTTAACAGTTTCAGGGAGGTGTAGGGAGGCAAACAAGCAGGTGGCGCACATGATGGTAAGTGATTACCGCCGCCCATGAACATCAGTAATACCGGAAGAATAGCAGATGTGTTGCCGGTCTTTGAGAAATTCCCCTCCCCTCCAGAATAGCCTCCCTCCAGAGGGGGGTGTGTGGGCCTCCGGTTACCTGCACTCGAAACGCAGAAGTATGTTAGACTTCTACTTCACGTTGGTATTCTCTGAGGATGTGGTACTTCCCTGGTCCCCCAGAGAATTTGGGGTAAAAGAACTAAATTAAGATAGATCTCTATGACCTTATAGGGCCGACTAAACTTAGTCCAGTTCAACCCTAAAAAGATACAAGTTTGCGCGTTTACCGCTAAAAAGAAACCCTTCGTCGTGTCACCTCATTTTGAGAGCACTCCCCTAGTTGCCTCATCCAGTATCGGAATCCTTGGCGTCGACATATCGAGCGACGTTCAGTTTCGCGGTCACTTGGAAGAGAAGGCCAAATTGGCCTCTAAGAAGCTTGGCGTGCTCAGTAGAGCACGACATTACTTCATGCAGGCCCACCTCCTGCAACTTTAAAAGGCGCAGGTTCGGCCGCACATGGAGTACTGTTCGCATCTCTGAGCGGGGGCACCCCAGTGTCAGCTCCTACCATTTGACCGTATCCAATGGCTCGAATCGTCAACGACCATGTTCTATCTGATAGGCTAGATCCCCAGGCATTTTTTCTTTTACTACGGGGAGTGCTCCGAGGAATTGTTCGGATTAATCCCAGCTGCTGAATTGCACCATCGAACCTTACGGCATAGTCAAAAATTCCATCAACACCATCTTGATGCTTGGCATTTCCCCACAGTGCGTTTTTCGCGGAATTTTCTGCCACGCTCTTGCACTTTATGGAATGTGCTGCCGTCAGTGGTTTTTCCGGACCGATACGACTTAGGGACCTTCAAGAATAGAGCCTATACCTTCCTCAAAGGCCAGCAACGCATCTGCTATGCCTCTGGTATTGCGGATGTTCATGGGCGGCGGTAATCACTTACCGTGACGTGAGCCACCTGCTTGTTCGCCACCAGTCTCAATAAAAAAAAATTCTACTTAAACATTTCAAATGGATTTGAAGAGTTTACATTATACAATTTACATTTCTTATATGTAGTCAAAAGCAAAGGTTTTCTAATTCTCAACCAATATTGTTCATGGGCCGTTTAGCTAAGTTCTTCAAGTAAAGTAACGGTAGCATTGTTTGATCAAGAAAGGCACTTTATTCAATATTTGTAGCCAAGATACAAATGTCTATTATACAAAAGATGTAAACATAATTCATTCTCCATGACATGAATTGGGGAACTTTTCATAAATCCACCTATCATTCTAAGTGCCTGGTTTTGGATTCTATCAAGCTTTAATAAATGTGTTTTAGCACTATTGTCATAGTCATAGCTTCCATAATCAAGCTTGCTTCTTATAAGGGATATATAAATTTTATGCAAGTGTTTACATTAAGGATGAATACTCCATTCTCTACCCACTAGGTGCTTTTAATATATTTCAAAAATTTAATGATTTGTCGCATATCTCATTGATGTGCTTGCTCCATCGAGCCATAGTCCCAAAATACTTACAATAGTCTATGGATGATAATATAAATAAACTAATTTGTTTTCTTTGCCTACCCATACTGAAGATACACACTTTCGATTTACCTGGCAATAATGGAAGCCCAATAGTGTCTAAAATGTTAATCATGCTATTCAAGGCTTTCTGTAGTTCTACTTCACAGTGGTTAACATTTTTATGGCTTACTACAATATTCAATTATGGCATTCAGTTTTTATTAATGAATGATACTAAACTTTATATCAGGGTATGGGGCTGGTATATCCAAAAAGGATAAAATAAATAAATAAAAAATCTCAGTATTGGAGAAAACGTGAGAATAAATGAACTAATATTTTTTATTAAACGAACGATTAAATTTACTTAATTAAAAAAAATGCAATTATACTTAAATAAATTAACAAATGTTTCACTTAAAATACTATTTCACCTCTAAACAAGGAGTTAACGAAAATAACATTCCAGTAACTCTTAAATCGATACACTTTTTGACATGTAATAACTATGTTATAAATGGAAACATGAACGTTCGTTATGTAGGAGGAGAAATTATAATATATTTTAAAAAAATATAAATGCAATTAAAATACCTTCAAATGAGACGAAAAAAATTTAAAGATACGACAAAAATACACAAAAATATGTAGACATTATATCCAGCACCTACGTATGATGAAAATAAATAATTAAATAAGAGGAAAACAAACAAATAAGTACTTACCTTGGCGCACTAAAATATGTAGGATGATATTTACATTATTTCAGATAATTAGTTCATTGAACTTGCACTGCACATGGTAATCCACATTAATCTTAGTACAAATAATAATGTTTTACTCAGAACATCTCCAAGAGAAAAGCAATACCAACGAGACAATCACAAAATATTACAATAATCGCAATTCGCAAAAGTCAAACAGCAAACGTAATGACGAAACCAGGGTTGCTATTATTTAACGTAAGTTAAATTTTCCCCATATCTATTACTTTTTCTTCTTTTTTATAAATGATGTTGCCTAACACCAAAAACAACCGGTAACTTTGACCTGCAGTAAATAAATGAAACTTTCGACTCTTTTCGGTCTTTACTTTTTGTTCTATGGTCGGTATGGTGATATTTCTATTAAATGATTTGCCTTGTAAAACCGATTTGAACGGTATCGAATCTTCACTGTATTCCCCAAAATTGCGGGAAAAAGGAATGGACGATACTACAATTACCTTGAACAACTGTGCGTGTTTTGATATATACAATACACTGTGTAATGTTTTGTGTACATGTCGCGTAATTTACACAAACATGTACACAAAATATCATAATTTCTCCTCACACGTCGTTTGATAAGGATTTATTAACATTACGTAAAGTACAAACTCGTGGAATTTAAAACTCTGTTCACGATTTCGTGAATAAAAATGTGGAGAGACTCATAACGTTTACCTATACATGATTCATATCGCTATAATTTTAACAAACATCTACTTATTTTTAAGGGGATAAAGAACCAAGTAAAGCTTAAAGTAAATAAAAAAGAACATAAAGTTTATTTGATTAAGAACATTTCATTGTTATTATCAAAGAGTAATTAATAACTACGTTAGGATCGATCCCCTGATGCTTATTTTATGACATTTCTTTTGTTGTGTTGCATCGTTGTCTGTGGGACTAAATGTGTAGACTAATCTTCTCGATTATGTTTTCTATCTAGCATCAGATAAGCTGAAAGCCTAGACCCTCCTTTAGTAAAGTTTGAGTTAAGAAAGTAATCCCGCCCATGTTTGTTGATTCTTTTAGTTAACTTATTTATGAGTCTAGAGACCCGAGTTTGATCCCCAGGTGGCAGGCTGTACCAAAGGGTTTTTCAAAAACTTATGCATGAATTACATTGTTGGCTTGGACATAAAGACGGCGACGAGCTCACCACCTCTCACGTCCCAAAAATATCTTCGGTGGAAGGTGGGTCGAAGGGTCATGACAGAGGTCGCGGGTTCGAATCCCACTTGTGTAAGTTGTTTTTTGAAAATCTTTTTTACAGCGAATGAAATTTTACAGCGATTTATATATTATAAACTAGTTCATATAAATTACTGTATACTATTAAAACTGAAATGTTTATGTACATGGTGTTCCCAATACAGGGGTAGGCCAAGGTCCAGACAATTAAGTCCTTTTGACTCACCTTTCACCGATGACATTCTTTTTTGTGACAACGTGGCAGGTGGTGAGCCTGTCGCGGTTTTTATAACCAAGTCAGCGATATAAACCGTACATAAGTATTAAAAAATCTCATTGACTTAAGCCTACCACCAAGATCGATCTCGGGTCTCTCGACTCTAATTCCGATCACCCAACCACACGGCCGTCGTGACGTTTCAGAACAGTGTAGGTAGAAGTTGGAATCTGATATTTCATTGAGTTAGTATTAAATGTTAGCTTTTGTAGTAACAATTTTAGTTTTGTTACTCTTAAATTTTACTAAGTCACGATAGCAGAGTTGTTGGGTGGTAGGAATTTCGAGTCGAGAGACCCGAGTTCGATCCCCAGGTGGCAGTACCAATGAGTTTTTCAAAAACTTATGTACGAATCGTTGGCTTGGACATAAAGGCGGCGACGGACTCACCACCTGTTACGTTGTCCCGAAAATATCTTCGGTGGAAGGTGGGTCAAAGGGACTTAATTGTCTAGACTTGACCTCTGTCTACCCCTGTATTGGGAATTGCGTGAAGATATTTATTTTATTATTATTTAAGTTTTACTTATTGCCTATACGAATCACCCAACCACGCGGCTATCGTGACGTTTCAGAACAGTGTAAGTAGTTTCTGTAATATATGTATTATCTATGAAGTAGAGGATGAAAACTGTTCTCATGACATGTACCTATATGACCGAACGTGATCAGAAGAGCCATTTATTAAAAAAATGAAAATCGCTAAACTCACCTCCAATCACTGAAGGCATTGACTGGTTTCGGATCTTTCCGTAGTTCTTCATCATGTTGACTTGGATGACTTGAAATGTAAGATGGAGTTCGCAATAACAGTCACTCAGTGCGCGACTCGGATTTCTAAATACAGAGTATATTTTTCTTTATTATTTTATAATAACAAAATATTATTTACTTTTTCTTGCCCCGTATTATTATATTAGTATGAGTTTTTTACGGCTTAGATCTCCGAAAATAATACTAATTCTTTGTAATAATCAATGAATTGTTTGTCAAGAGTATTTAGACGTGCGTATATAAAAATATAATGAATTGGATGAAAACGAAAGACCAGTCAGGATCGTAAGATTTTGCGCCCTGTTCTAGCCCGTCTGGGATGGTACGCGAAGATGTAATAAAAAAAGATTAGATATAAAAGATACCAGAGTAGTAATAGAATCACGACAGACGTGTGGCGGTGGTAGCAAGGATTTATATCTTTGAATGCGACAGGCTTACCTCTCAAGTTGTCCCAAATAATTTCTTCGGTGAACACCTTTCACAAAATGTAGACTTAATTGGTTTAATTGGCTGGATCTCTGTCTACCCCAGTATTCGGGAGATAGGCATAGGGAGATAGGGAATAGCATGAAGAGATAATAATTACAATTAGTCGTTTATTACCTTTACCATAAGAGTACACATAACAGCACATCAATGTGTTTTTTTCTTGTAAGGATGGTTGTTAAGGAATTGACGTTATATGCATTTTCAAAATTGTTATCGTCTTCCTTTGATATGGATAGTACATAAATGGTTAATTTTATAAGGAAAGAATAACCACAGTCTTGGTTTTTGTTTCTGTTTATTTCAAAAATGTAGTTACAGTACATCATTTTATTACATGTAAATGTAAATAGATAATTTTAGAAACACTATATCCATAGAAGTATCATTGATAGTATAGGTATGATTCATATTATTATCAGATAGTTGAAAAATTATGCACTTCAAAAAACAAAAAGATTTTGTGATTTTATGAATTTTTCAAACAGAACTTAGGACAAACAGAATAATACAGAAACATTTGTAATAACGTAAATATTTAATAAATTATATTTCTACATACACTTGTTTGTCACTAGAAATGTAAGAGGTTGACAATAAGCCTAAATTTCTTTGTATGTTACACAAGTTATATTTAATACATTACTTTTGGGCCAGATAGCCGGATGGTTAGGTGATCTGAATTCGAATCAGAACGCTCAAGTTCAATCTCCATGAGGAAGGCCTCATCAATGCTCATACCAATGAGTTGAGAACTCACATACAATGTAAATCTTTGCCTTAGACACTGAAATGGCGTCAGGTATTTATCCCAAATAAGTACTGGCGCAATGCGATTTGAAACAAAAGAAAATATTATTTATTACCAATATTGGAAATTTATACAAATTGAAAAGTTATCTTTTTGTTGAAAAAGTAATAGCAAACCATTGCCTTCTTGGTGGTCCCACATATACCTTAACAATGTCACAAATGAAATCATTTGTCTCTCTAAAATTCTATCATACACTTGTGATATTGCATAGCCCCTTTTTAATCAAATTATAATTAAATATGAAATTATTATAATATTTTTTTACAATATTTTTTAAAAAATTACTTTTGAATTCACTCTTAATAATAAATATAATAATTTGTGACAGTAAAATAAAAATAAATATCAGATTTTATATTTCTGCTCTTTAGTTTGACCTTATTATAGAAATTGTGGTATACAAATTATAAAATAATGGTACCTAGTATACTAATCACATACTGGGTCATTTTGATCCATTCAGTTCATTTCAAAACATTCCATAACACCATCAACAAACTCTTCGGTCGACATCAACAATCTCGTTATTCATGAAATGACCATTACTTTAACATTAAATTTTAAAGTGTGATTATGTTAATGAAAAATAAGTAGTCATTACACATATATTATTTTAATTCAGCATTTATTTATTAAAGAAGATTCTACAATCAAGTCTCTTTAAATAATATGACATGTTATCATCATAAAAATAATTAAAACATATTCAGTTGTTTATAATGAATGGTGCAACACATTCCATTAATTCCCTTGCATTGATTAACATATGTGTGAAAAAGGGCAATATTTAAATACCTAGTTATCACCAAAAAATACATGAAACATATTATGAAAAATAGGAATAGAATAAGTACCGCTATAAAAGAAGATTAAAACTACAGGCATCTCATCAAATTAAGCAATGGAGAAAGACCTGACTTACAACCCTGATAAAATGCTCTGTAGCTATATTCCACAATCTAACACAACATTACACCTCTTTTACAATAGATATACATTTATTTTAAAGTCACGGTAATGGCTGGGTGTTCCGAATTCGTGTCAAGAAACCAGAGTTCGATCCACAGACGGTAGGCGTGTACCAATGAGTTTTTTCAAAACTTATATACAATTTATATCGTTGGTTTGGACAAAAAGGCAGCGACAGTCTCATGACTTTAGTCATGTTGACCCAAAATAAGCTCTAGAGGAATGCGAGTCTAAATTGTCTAGACCTTTCTCTGTAATACAGAATTGGGAATATACACTTATTTTGTAATTTTAATAAAAATTTATGTTGTTTCATATGACATTTTTTCAATTGCAAGAAGACATCCTGGTTAGTTGAAATAGCAGTTTTGATGTGATAGTAGAAATTAAATGTAAGACAAATATTTTACATGAAATTTAAAGGTCATGAAACAAACACAAATTAAAAAATTTATTTATAGAATAGTTTATGATACTGTGACTGAATACATAATTTACAATTTCAATTGTCTAAAGACTTTTGTCAAAAGAATATTATATATTGAAAAAATAGAACATTTATTATCTATGTTTTCATTGATTAATTACCGTCACATATTCTGAACATGAAAAAAAAAAAGTAAAATTAGTATTTTTATTTATTAGTTGCACAGAACATAAATATTATATTGTTGTACCCGTGACAATGAAGAAAATTCATGGAAAACATTAATGACATAACCCATGCTTATTTAATTACTCTTCGAGTCTCCCTGAAATTCATTTATGCGGAACTTAAATGTGATGAACGTATAAAATATGGAATGACACTACCGTTACGCGAGCCATTCGAATGGGTTCGGTGGCCCGAGGACACTTGAAGGCTCCCCGTGTGCATCAGCAGGGCACCAGCAGTACATCAGCAGGCCAACAGATCGCCGACGGCGCGCGCGCCGCACTCGCTGGCCCAGTAGACGCCGCCGCAGCTGCTCAGCAGGGCCCACACGTACGGCGTGAAGAACTCCTCGGGCCTCTCCTCCTCCACGTAACGGAACTTCAGGTCGGGGAATTTCTGCAATTCACCAATAGGAGGATCATAATAGTCACAACAGCCGAGTGGTGGAATTCGAGTGAAGAGATTCGAATTCAATGCCTTGGTGGTAGACTTGTACCAATGGGTTTTTTTAAAAAAACTTATGTACCATTTATTTCGATGGCCAGGAATTAAAGATGGCGACTAGCTGACCGCCTGTGACATTTTCCCAAAAAATGTCTTTGATTGAAGGTGGGTCTGAAGGACGTAATTGTCTAAACCTCTGTCCACCTCTGTATTGAAAATGGCATGGATTTGTTTTAATTTTTTTTTTTTTTGAAGCAGAACAGTCTTTAGAAATTTAAACGTAGAACTCCAAAGCACCCATTTCACATAGGTCGAAATTTATAAATTTGTTTGCCTCTTAAGAGTGTGTGTGATATTTACAAATAGCTTATACTTATATATTTATATGAAAAGTTTCTATAAACATCAAATATCTGAATCTCCCCATAACACAAAGGGTCGTTGTTTACCTTAAGCCTATCGCTGGACCATTGCTCGGCGCCCTTTTTGATGCACTGCAACACTTCTGTGACGCTCAGGTCTGCGCCGGCGCCTTCCTGCACCCTCTGCAGTCTGGTCGAGAAGTACCCTATTACCTATACACAAATTGAACATCATTGTATGGCCTATACTTCAAGTGATTTATTTATATGAAACGGAAAGATCTTGTAAAAATTTGTCTCTATTCAGTAAAGTTAATAATAAATAAATAAAATAAATACATTTATAGATAGGGACAACATCACATACATTGATCTGACCCCAATGTAAGATGCAAGGCACTTGTGGTATGGGAATCGGAAACAACAAAGGCACCACAAACATCAAGACCCGAGAAACGTTGGTTCTTTTACATTGACCCGACCGGAAATCGAATTAGTGACCTCGAGATGGCGTCACCTTCTTACCACCCAACCACTCGGCTATCGTGACTCAATTTTTTTTATTGTATGTTGTAATTTATCAGTGCACCATCACAGAGCGACTCTGTTTGTACACAGATAATTAAAATAGTAATTCGCTAATCCAAAAAAGAGATGGTCGGTAGAGTTCTCACCATCTCAATGTTCTGCGCAATATGATGGTGATGCTGGTGTTGCTGGTGCTCGAACAGGTGCCGCTTGTGCAGCAACGCGTACACGAGGTTCAGGTTCGAAGATAGCTGATGTGTCAGACAGGAGTTGATGATCTCAAGCAACATGCGGATCACCTCATCTAATACCGCTATATGGTCCATCTGCAAAAGGAAAATAAAACAATGTGACACTGTGTTCATAAGTCACGATAGCCGAGTGGTTGGGTGGTCGGGATTTCGAGTCGAGAGACCCGAGTTCTATCCCCAGGTGGCAGGCTCGTACCAATGGGTTTTTCATAAACTTATGTACGAATTACATCGTTGCCTTGGACATAAAGACGGCGACGGGCTCACCACCTGTCACGTTGTCCCGAAAATGTCTTCGGTGGAAGGTGGGTCGAAGGGACCTAATTGTCTAGACTAGACCTCTGTCTACCCCTGTAATGGGAATTGCGAGAAGACACCCCGGTGGTGATTTGGGTTTCTCGTTACACAATAGTAGCCCCAGAACCATCCCAAGTGACATTTGTTTTGACTAAAATATTGACTACATCCAGTGATGACGTTTGAACAGTCCACCATCTTGAACTTGAATAAGTTTATACCCGTTCCGTTCTTTCAACCCACACTTTATCTTCTCCAGCTTATTTAGCACAAAGCGCCAGCATGAGCTTGAAACTTGAAATCATAATGAGATTGTTGCTGTGATAGTATCGAATTTAATCATACAAACCATAGATTATTTTTGCTTAAAACTTATCTGTACCCCACCATGTAAAGATCGAACACATTTCTATTCAGGTTATAGAATTATTCGGCTTCTATGCCTAAAAGTCAAGGTTGTGATTGTAATTTACCGCGACGAGATCCTGAATAATAGCAGTTACATTAAAGCGTATGCGCATGCTATCGCGTGCATGTGAAAAAGAAGATCAACAACTTACAACTTCCTCCGTTTTCTCCTCGGCGTGA
The DNA here is from genome assembly GCA_029286605.1 of Sericinus montela. Classification (NCBI taxonomy): domain Eukaryota; kingdom Metazoa; phylum Arthropoda; class Insecta; order Lepidoptera; family Papilionidae; genus Sericinus; species Sericinus montela. The sequence goes on along the minus strand of JAGSMR010000034.1, from coordinate 4,128,252 downwards.
TGTGGTAATTCTAGAGTACTGATATCACCACCTGGAACAAAGTGTTCAAATTTAATAACATGTTGACTAGGTTTTTTACTCATTATTTATTACCTCATTTATTTTGTGAGGAAAGAACCCACTGTTTAGGCTAACATATTTTTATTTTTATGTCATATGCGTGACCATGTGATTGCTCGAAGAAGGGGCAAGAGTACTCGGATATCTAGACATAACTAGATGAAGAAAATGATGAATCTGAAGAAAGCTAAAGAGAGACCACCATATCTATATTCTTACTAAATTATATTTACTTAGAAATTACTATTCTTTCTTAGAAAATAATCAGTAGTTATTCTTTAAAAGTAGCCATAATTAATCAAATGAAAAATAATCTTTATATCATTAAAAGTCTTGAATGAGAATGAATATTCATTCCCAAAACAATTGTATCTAAAAAATAGACTGTAGTGTTACTGGCTTAAAATATGCCACAGCCCTTCTTCTCGGGGGTCTCGTAAGAGGTGCATAAGAGAAAAGCCTTGACAATGTCGATGTCTACCGACAGATGGCGGGATAACCATCTCGTAAAAATACCGAAATAAGCAGACCGGTGACGAACAGCAGAGTCTACGGTTTAAGGTGTCTGGTCCGCTATCCAAGCTTGGGGATTACCGCAACTTCTATGGACAAATGGCATATGCACCGGTTTTCATGTTATGATGATTTCCGGACGGTTCAACATAGAAAACTACTTTGTCTACACTGTCTCGGGTCTGGGTGTTAGTGGTACCGTTGTTGTGCTCGATGGTATAACACAAGTGCTTTAGCTATTTACTTTGGGGTAAGAGCAAGGTATGTGCTGTTGTTCCCATATATGCATACATACATAACGACCTATTAAAGTCCACTGCAGGACATAGGACTCCCTATGGGAGCATAGGGAGGATTTGCCATAATCGCCACGCTTGGCAAGCGGATTGGCGATCGCAGTATCAGACACCTCGCACTTTAGACGCTGCTGCTCATCTTCCGTCTGATAACTTTGGTCTGATATTTTTAAGATGGTTATCCCGCCATCTATCGGTCGCCATAACTATGTTTAAGGCTGTTTCCCTTAGTCGCCTCTTACGATACCCACTGGAAGAAAAGGTGCGGCAATATTATTACACGGTTACACGGCATCCGTTACCACACGGTATCTATGTATGTATTTATTTATTTATTATTATATGTGATAAAACTTTCTGTACAGGAGAGGACTTTCTTGCGGTGGACTTTCACAGTCACTGTTATGAAGAAGGAAATATAAAATTACCGAGACTGACACGCTAAACTCAAAAGGATCTAGAAGTATAAAGAGATGCGTTTTATTTGATACACATACCTTCAATTTCACTACATAATCTTGATCTTCTCTTTGTTAGCGTCTCAAATAAGGAGACAATTCTCTGCGCCACATACGGGTGTAGATTTCTAAATTCACCTGAAATAATTATTGTAAATATAACATGGACATATTTGTACATAGCTATTGTCATCTATAAGTCGATGGATGCAGTGAGCAGAGAATGTTTACTATGGAAAGTTATAGGGGAGGCCTATGTTCAGCAGTGGACTCTTGATAGGATTGTAAATAAGATGAATATTGTATTCTCGAGTCCGTAATTCATGATATTTTTTTCTTTTAGATTAGATTTTCTCTGTCCAAAAAAATTATTTTCGGTGGAAGGTGGGACGAAACAACTTAATTGTCTAGACCCCTGTCTACCCATTGATTGGGAATTGCATGAAGATATTTTATATTTGAGCGGCAATAGTCTAATGGTTTAGGGTGCGGACTGCGAAACATGACGTCGCAGGTTCGGGCCCCGCCATTCGACTATTGACGTAGACCAACTCCAGACACAAGCATTGCAGCTTAATTGGAGTGGTTAACAGGAATACTAGTAATGTTATTCGGCATTGCTAGAATTCTTTAAAAAAAAAAAACATTAGATTTTGTTTTAGAATCTGTTATCTGTGTGACTACTCTTTACTTCCTTCATTTCAATCCTCTTTTTTCATTCAATTCAAGCTTGTAATTGAATGAAAAAAGGGTAAAGTTTGTTTCGCCGATTTCTTCTTCGTCCAAGGAATCATATCACGAAAACGTGGTTGATTAAAACAAAGTAGATTCTGCCCGCGAATTCGTCCGCGTTTATTCCCAAAAAAAACAATTGGCAGTATCACTTTACTTATGAGAGTAAAAGAAACTTATCTCTTTGGCAAATTTCATCCAGACCCGTTCAGCCGTTTAGGCATGATATACTATAATTAAGAAGAAGAAAAACTTTTCTATAGTGAAGTTTATATTTCTATATCGAAGTATAAAGATTTCGTTTTTGTACAGGTTAGGACTGGTCCAGCAACACTGGACGGCTGCGAGGCGCAGCAATCGCCAGCACTCACAGCTCATGTTGGCGATGGCGGCCAGACAGTTGGTGTGCAGGTACTTGTCGCGCACGCGCGCCATGTTGTACTGCAGCGCGCGCACCACCACCAGCACCACCAGCCCGCCCAGCGAGACCTCCCACAGCGACCGCTCCGTGTACCACGTGGGGTTTCGCAAAATCTGCCACGGGAATGAAAACAGATAACAATTTAAATATCTTCACGCTATTCCCTATGCGGGGGTAGACAGAGGTCTAGTCTAGACAGTTAAGCCCCTTCGACCCAACTCCCACCGAAGATGTTTTCGGGACAATGTCTACCTCTGTATTGGGAATTGCGTACAATATATTAAAGATTCGCAAAAGTTACGAATAAATTCACAATTAATAATTTACTATCCTCACTTTCTTTCATAAATTACTTGTTTTTTTGTTTCGTATCACTTGGAAATTTGCAAACACCTATTTCTTTACAACAAAGACGACATAACGAACATTTTGTATAAAAAAGCAAGAAAAATCAATAGAAATCGAAGTAACTTTAAGCGCCCTCTAGGTGGAATTAAATTAATTGCAATCTTTCCCAGTAAATGAGAAATATGGATATATTTGTGAGAGTTTTTTTTAAAGAGTATCTTAATGACAGTAGCTGCCGCAAAAATAAATTTATAAAATTCTTCACGCTATTCCCAATACAGGGGTGGACAAAGATCTAGACAATTGAGTCTTTTCGACCCACCTTTCACCAAAAACATTTAAATTTTTTTTAACAAATTAATAAAAATAACAGAACAAAAAACTTACAATCTGGTGTACATTTTTAATTAGAGAGTCATCTTCAGTCAGTATCAGCAGAACTATCAGCGACATGTAAATGTGATGCGAATTATTGTCAGGCGCGTTGTATAATACTTGTAGGATCGGCACTATCTGGAACAAACACAATTCATTGCATTTCTTGTCAAGTGTGGTTGGTCTAAGAATTCACTACCCTGATTCCTTCTCTTGGGCGTTGTGAGGAACCACTAAGGAGACCAATTATAGCCTTGAAGATGCGTTTGACAACCGACAGATAGCGTGATGATCGTCTCGACAAATACCGCAGCAAAATTAAGCAAACCCAAAGAGGGTTGGACGAAGAATCCTTATGGGAGAGCTCTATGTCCTGCTGTGGACTTTTACGAGTTATTAATGTATGGAAAACAAAAATTTGTAACATTAAAAAATACGCTTTTATGAACATCCTAGTGCCAAGTCTGAATTGTATTTTAAAAAATATTTTTTATACTTGAACATTAAATATTTTTTTATACAATGATGCCAGAATTTTAAATAAATTCTCAGCTTTGTAATAGAGAAAAAAAAAATTGTACTCTTAATTCAACTAAATTCCAGGACAGAGGGGCGTGGCTTAAGTTAAACTGTATGAAGAGCGAAAGAGAAGGTAAAAAAATATCTTCACACCATTCCCAATGACAGAATCTATACAATTAAATCCTTCCGACTCATGTTTCACCGACGACGTTTTTTGGGACAACGTGACGTTTTTTGTAAAAACGCGTTGGTACAAGTCTGCCACCTGGGGATCTAACTCGGGTCTCTTGACCGTTGAGACGAATTCCGATCACTCAACCCCTCGGCTATGAGACGCACTACGACTTGGATGGCAAAGGATTTCTAATTTATTAGTGGTATGTTTTACAGCTATCGAATATGAACATGCTTACCAAATTCTCGATGTTAGCAACATTACTGACATGCCTTTTGTAAGCTTTACACGAATGCAACATCAAGTAGAGCAGGAGGGTGGAGTGCTCGCAGCCCGCGGTCGCACACAGCGCTCTGTGGAGCTGGAATAAACAAACGTTTAATAAACGATTAATTATGTTATTTCATATTAATTACATACTTTATATGTATATACATATAATATACAAAGTAAAGAGTACAGAATTTGCAATGTACAGTTTTTTTTAATGATATAAAAGTTTTCTTTTATTTTATTACTTGATACAGGAAAACCAAAACATAAAAAAAATCAATTTTTGTTGGTAAGGTTGTGGAGTTAATTTTAGGTATCGAGTTTTGTTATTTAATAGTAATAGATATTTCATATCCGACAGGACTAAAATTAAAATTAAGACAGGATTTATTAAAAATCAACCCCTGAAGGGGTAGCTCATGCGGACAAAGTATGTGAAAAAATCAGTCATACAAATTAAATGCACAACAATAAAAAATTAAAATATTATTGATTTTCCCGTAACAGGCCAGCTGGAACAAATATCGATTTAAAATAAGCTGTGCCTTTGTACTCATATTTAGTATGTTTTTTGGTTTCTCTATTTATTATATTGTGTATACATGAATAGCTAAAAAAATAAATAAAAAATAAGCTGCGACATTACCGCTGCCATATCTATCCGTGGTGGATTAACTTGTGCTGTGATACCGGAGTCTCTTTGTGGAGTTGTGGCTGAAGTCTCTGTTAAAACAAAAATATCATCAATATTGCATTTACTATGACAACGTTTGACTGACGAAAATCAGTTTGATTGACCAAAACAATAAATAAATAGATAGAAAGATAGGTACAATAACACATCCCAATGAACCGAGACAATATATAAAAAGAGGTTTTCTACATTGAATATTTTGACCTACGTGGTCGAATGGCGTACACAGGCTTCCTTTACCCCTTTGTCACAATCCCTATATACCTCATTTCTTTCAAATTCATCATTTTCTTCATACACATACAAGTATCCGAGTACTCTTGTCCCAACACTCTTTGAGCAATCTGTGAGCAAATACGATTTACATCATTGACTTAGACATAAAAACGGCGACAGGCTCACCACCGGTCACATTGTCCCAAAAAATGTCATCGGCCAGTGTTGGATTGATTGGACTACCTCAGTATTGAGAAAGCAGTGAATATGAAGTATTTTAGTGACCAATTGACAGTGGTAGAGCCACGCATCAGCTTTTGTTGTTGCATGATTGGGCCAGCTCGACCACTCGGGAAGTACCACGACCTCACAGAATACCGGCATGAAATAGAAGTCTAACAAACTTCTGCGTTTTGTCTGGTGAGTGCAGGTAACCGGAGGCCCACACACACCCCTCACCCAATTCTGGGGAAGGGGGGCACTCTAAGGCCGGCAACGCATCTGCTATGCCTCTAGTATTGCGGGTGTTCATGGGCGGCGGTAATCACTTACCATCACGTGAGCCACTTGCTCGTTTGCCTCCCTTTTCTATAAAAAAAAAAAATATGCAATATTGACCTGCGGTGTCCTCGCAGCAGAGCAGCGCGTTCCTGTACAGGTTGTCGTGCGAGATGCAGTGGTTGGCCAGCGCCAGCAGCAGCAGACACGACTGGTTGGCCACGCCGTGCTCGCCGCGCAGTCTGTCGAGCAGCTCGCGCCGATCCAGCGCCGGCTGGCTGTAGATCGTGCGCCGCGTGCTGGAGCCCAACGACAGCATGCTCCAGAGACCGGCTGGAATGTCAAAACAACCATTTCAGGATTTCACGTGATTGTTATAACAACTGGGGTAGACAGAGGTCAAGACAATTACGCCTCTAAATAAAATAATACTAAAATACAACAATTTCAGAAGCTTGTTATATAAAAATGTAACGAAATTAACTCTTTCAATTTTAATTAGGTAAAGCAATTATTTTTGTATGAAATAATTACATGTTATTATATAACCAATAGGTTGTAGTTTTGTTAAATAGTCATAAGAAGGAATAGTTATTAAAAATTCGTTTATTTTTTACATGCAAACAATTTTTTTTTGGGTTAATGATGGTGATAATGATCATAACAAGTTCACAATATTAATCATACAACAGTTTATCACTAACTCATTAGTACAAGCCTGCTTCCGAGGATCAAAATCGGGTCTCTTGATACGAATTCCAATCACCCAACCACTCAACTATCGTGACTTTAAAATAAATATTAGCAATATACAGCAAACAGCAATTACAATACTCACAGGCGAGATTGACTAAGATACTATCCCCGGTGCCAGTTCCAAACATATTGGGTGGTGCGGGAGCCATGCTGGAGAGGTTCACCAGCAACGTTTTGACTAGAAGCGGCGCGTGCATACCATACCGACCTTGAAATAGTGTTCTGTAATAGAGACAAATACATTATTATTATTATTTTTATTATTTAATATTTTATGAACACAGTAAACACAAAGTTAACAATATAATCACAACATGAAATTTGTACAAAGGCCCTGCTTATTTCTTAAGAAATTTCTTCCAGCAGACCAGTGACTGGAAATGGGTCACAAACATTAGACAATATTGGGGTAGACAGAAGTGCTGCCAGTTTAAATTCAGCGATATCCATCTAATTTGAAAAAAAATATATATATATACTTTTCTTTTTTCTCCCGATAATTTTGTCCTGTTGATACATATTTCACCAAAACTTTTTAGGGACAATATAGATATTAAAAGAGCCTATCGCCATCTCAATTTAAATTAAATATATTCACAATTCCCAATTCAGTTCAAAATTCGGTGTATCTTTCTAATTTGGTAATATTTTTTTTTTATATAGAAAACGGAGGCAAACAAGCAGGTGGCTCACTTGATGGTAAGTGATTACCGCCGCCCATGAACACCCGCAATACCAGAGGCATAGCAGATGCGTTCCCGGCCTTAGAGTGCCGCCCCCCTCCCCCTCGAATTTTGGGAGATGGGATTGTGGCCCTCTGGTTACCTGCACTCATCAGACGAAACGCAGAAGTTTGTTAGACTTCTACTTCACGCTGGTATTCTGTGAGGTCGTGGTACTTCCCCGGTCGAGCCTACCCATTCATGCAACAAAAAAAGCTGATGCGTGGCTCTTCCACTGTATGATGCGTGGCTCTACCACTGTAAATATTTATTTTGTAAACTTTTTTTTTCTTTTTCTTCAGAGGTCACGAAAATTTGTTCCTTTTGAAAAATTTCACCTTTCACCAAAGCTTCTTAGGGACAATGAGGAAAGCGTTTCATTGTCTTAATGTAAATAAAATACATGTAGGTTCTTAAACATGTCAATCAGAGATGTTACCGTTAAGATACTTTTATAATATAAAGTTATTTACCTGTATATAAGTGAGGTTTCCACTAGACGTGTCTGTCCATGCACACCCGCAAACATATATACAGACATGAGCACTAGCAATGTGTTTAAACACTCCAAGTGCAGATAATATGTGTTGTCTCTGTGTGGAATAAAAATAAATTAGAAAATAATAATAATAAAATGTTACAGATTAAATTGTTATTATTATATCGAGACGTAACCGCCCTTTTGCATGCAGATATAGATTTGCCTTATTAATATTATGGCTTCAGTGTTTAGGTTCTGGTAAAAAAAGAATATAAATTTATTTAAGTTTTGCTTAAAGTACATATTTATATCAGTACAGACATTATAAAACAAATGTTGTTGTATGTTCCACTACCTTCTGCCCGCGACTTAGACTGTATGGACTTCAGAATTGGGTTCAAGAAGATATAAATATAAGATATGAGAGATCTATGAGATTATCCCATGAAAGCAGAAACCGAGATTAAAAATATTATCGATATTTGAGCCAAATTTCAGCTTATTTTGTTCAGTCATAAAAGCATAATTGAGGCATTATTAACATTAGTAGGAAGAAAGATAGTTTTAAAATATAATCAATGTATTTCAATAAACAGTTATCTATAGAAAAGCATTCTACAGAGTTACTGCCATTCTCTGACAAAAGACTCTATACCAACTTGAAGACCATAGTGACATTTTGCTTTTTAAATTGCGTTTTAGAAAGGGTATGAAGACTCACGTGACGGGTACGTCTATAATTAATCCAATGAGTGCGTCTATCAACATTTCCACCCTACTCTCGCCGCCCATGAGCCTGGGCGAGGCCTGCGCTTCCGCCGGGGGGGCTGCGGGGGCTGCGGCCGCCGGGGCGGGGGGTGCGGGCGGAGTCGCGAGGGACTCCGGTGATTCTGGGCTCGGTGACTCTGGAGGCTGTAAAAAAAGTGAGGATCGACTGATAAATAAATTGGACGCGTAGTTGAAATGCTTCAATTATTTCTAAGTCTTTAGTATTTGTTATGGATAAAAAATAATATCTTTACACCGTTCACAATACAGGGGTAGCCACAGAGGTCTAGATTAAGTTCTTTCGACCCCAACTTACACCGAAGACATTTTTGGGACAACAGGGCAGGTGGAGAGCCCGTCGCCGTATTTTATGTCTAAGCTAACGATATAAATAGTACATAAGTTTTGAAAAACACCCATTATTACGAGCCCAACATCTGAGGATCAAACTCGGATTCTCTATTCGAATTCCGATCACCCAATCTTCTTCACTCCTTCGCGACGAGAAAACACGTGTCTGACCTCAGTTTTTATGAAAATCGTTATTCCTTAAAACTTTTATAATTTATTTTGATAAACGCCAAATGTCTGAGAAATGAAACATAGAAAACTTCTGCTATACCCATCTGCGTACATCTAGCATTTTATTTAGATAGTATAGACAGAAGTTACTAAAACTCACAGGAGTGGCACTCGTATCCCTCACGTCCACTGGTCCGTTGGGAGCGCGCGCCGCGTTCACGTCAAGATGCCGGCAGAGCTCGTACTCTGGCACTATCTCCACCAGGTACTTACTCACCGCTCGGATCACGAACAGAGCATTGAAGGTCTGCCATGCCAGCATCACACTGGACACACGCGAAGCAACAATTTAAAATATGAATAAATAAATATCTTCACGCGATTCCCAATACAGGGGTGGACAGAGGTCTAGTCTAGACATTTAAGTCCCTTTGACCCACCTTCCAACGAAGATATTTTCGGGACAACGTGACAGGTGGTGAGCCCGTCGCCGTCTTTATGTCCAAGCCAACGATGTAATTCTTACATAAGTTTTCGATTCCCGGACAAGTCAATGTAGAAAATCATATTTTCTATATTGTTGCGGGTACCAGCATTGATTCTGATTCCAAGACATTTGTGATTTATCTGATTTCAAAGTAACTAGACTTTGAAATCAGATAAATGTGTAACATCGCATACATCTATGTATGTATTTATTTATTGTTTTAAATTCTTCTTTTAAAAAAAAGTCACGATAGCCGAGTGGTTGGGTGGTCGGAATTTCCAGTCGAGAGACCCGAGTTCGATCCCCAGGTGGCAGGCACGTACCAATGGGTTTTTCATAAACTTATGTACGAATGTCGTTGGCTTGGACATAAAGGCGGCGACGGGCTCACCACCTGTCCCGTTGTCCCGAAAATATCTTCGGTGGAAGGTGGGTCGAAGAGACTTAATCGTCTAGACTAGACCTCTGTCTACCCCTGTATTGGGAATTGCGTGAAGATATATATTTATTTTATTATTTCTTTATAAAATCATTATCATGAGAATACTTAATTGCATACATTTATTTATAATACAACTGCTATGCAGAAAATAAACAACAGTAATTTACTTATCACTGTTGGGAGCAGCCAGCAGTTCAGTGGCTCGTGTAATAAACACTTGCACCAGAGAACCGAGGTTACCCGTCTGAAGGTTGTTCTGTAGGAACTTCTGCAGCAACGGTTCCGTACTTGAGTCAAATATTAGCTGCTCATTGCTAAAAATACAAAAGGTTTTAGTCATATTTTTTAATGTAATAATTGCCTTAACTTTTAAAGATGTGCTGAATGTAATCAAACAAATATAGAACCTCTGATACCAAGTAATCATCAACATTATCTACGTAAGTCCCGTGAATGTTAAGTGTTATTAAGTACTGTCCCATGAACAATGTTAGCAACTTTAAGTAGACAACTATAAAGTTTAAAATTGTATACATTTTATATTGCAAGTTTAGCCTCATTTCAGCAATGTATTTTATAACTGTTGAGCACTTCCTTTGTAAGGAGTATAATTTTACAAACGCAAAATACTTCTTTTATATGACGGTAGTCTCTCAGCAGTTGAGTAAAATCTTGTCTCCACTTCTTAGTTGTAACACACACACACAAGTAAAAAGTTGATCAACAATGTCTTGAATCTATTAAATATATTATTGACGACGATGAAATACATTGTTGAAGTCACGGTAGCAGTGGTTGAAGTCACGGGGTGGTCGTAATTTCGAGTCAAAGGACCCAGGTGACAAACTCGTACCAATAGGTTTTTCAAAAACTTGTTCATGTACAAATTATATTGTTGGCTTGGACTTAAAGATGTTGACGGGCTCACCACCTGTCACGTTGTCCCGAAAATATCTTCTGTCAAAGGTGGGTCAAAGGGACTTAACTATCTAGGCTAGACCTCTCTCTACCCTTGTATTGAGAATTACATGAAAAAGTTATTTATAGTTGATGACTTCCATAGTCAAGTGGCGTTTGATTCCCAGACGCGTCAATTAAAAAAAAATCAATTGTTCTAAAATTCTGGGTAATAGTTAATGTTACATTTGTTGATTCCGATTCCATAACACAAATGCTTTAGCTACTTACTTTGGGATCGGAGCAATGTACATGTTATTGTCTCTATCTATGTTTGTAATCATAGTATAAAAAAATACTTACATATTACTAGGCAGCTGTATGTTAAAGGCCAATAATTGATTCCAAAATGGATCATTTGGGCAAATAATTTCTGATGAGCAAAAGCGGGCAAGAAGTTCATTGGATGATATGTCCGAGTATCGGCTTATAGCCACCCCCATGGTTTATCTAAAAATCGCAAATATAGTAACAATAAACATAAATATTAAATAAACGTAAATGTATAATATTAATTTATTATAAATAAAGAAACTCACATAACCACATATCAAATACTAATGTGGTTGAGGTCTAGAAAATTTAGTAAATTTCACTACAGACATTCCCCTTAATACTCAGCTTCCCTAACACGCCCTGATGGGGTAGCCAAAAAGAATAGGTTGTCAAGTGTTACAATCTCTATATATCCCTTTCACTTTTTTCAAATTCATCATTTTCTTCATACAAGCATGTCTAGGTATCCAAATACTCTTGACCCTCCCCCTTTCAAGCTATTTTATTTTTAGTAATTATTGACCTTATAAATAAATAATGATCACTAAAGCACATTTTAAAGTGGACTGGAGGGTAAGATTACCTGCCAGTAGTAGCATGTAAACATTAACTTACAATGTTATTAGTCTCTTTCATAAGATGATCATAATCACGACAATAGATGAGATTGCAGTGCCAAAAAGTTCACACTTTAGATAGTGGTAGGTCTAGACAATTAAATACTTTCAACCCATCAACCACCAAAGAAGATTTGGAATGATGTGACAGTTGGTAAGCCCATCACTGTAATGATAGCCCTCTGGGAATGGGTTGATCGCTCCCATTTTATTTCTAACTGTATTATATTTAATTTTGTGTTTCTTTTGTTAAATAAATATAAACACGAGGATACCTACGAAGTTTCTTAGGCCCGTTTCTTCTTCATCAGAGAAACCACATTACAAAAAAGTGGTAGGTTGGAAAACAATTAGGTAATTGTGTTCAGTGTTTATTTAGAAATATCATTGTATAGCTAGGTAAGATATAGATAGTTCGTAAAGAAATCTAAAAGTTATTTCTTTGGATATTTGATATTTATCAAGTTTAAGCGATTGAGTCGAGAATGATAATATTAATCTGGAGATATATTATTATCTAGCAGAAAAACCTGACTCTTTTAAAAGGAGAGGAGCTGCGGGAAGACTAACCACGCAAATCGAAGCTAATAAAATAATAATATACGAAATATAAACAATTCTTGTATCGATGCTCATGCTTGAGTACTGATTAATTTGATATAGAAAGTAAAATTAGTTACTTACTTGTAATTTAAATTATCGTCTTGCCAACGTTCAACCCGTTTTCGATTGTAAATCGTGAAAATTGTTAAAAATATTTATTTTTTCTTATACGGAATTGTTTGCTTGCGCCACGAATTCATTTTTGAATTACCATTTGCCAATGTCAAAGTCATAGAGTATGTCATCATCACTAAATTTGAGACCTATTTACTGGAACAGGTTTCTGGAATAAGTTTTTGCTTGGACGTCTGCATACTCAGTACAGACGCGTTCATAGCATTTCATCTTCAAAGTGCTTAGGAGTATCAACGACGTGTACTCGACTCATACTCGCACAAACTCGTTCAATGCCTTTCAAGTATAGAAGTATCGACGACGCGTGTACTCTCGCATACTTAATAATTTACCGAAACCCGCAGTTGGAGAGGCGGAGCAAATACGAGCAGCGTTTTCAAGAACACGTTCGATCTAATTGAAAAAAGTCATGTTATCATTAAAGTTATTGATTAATGTATAGTATAATATATAGAATACATATGAATTTGCCAGCTTTTACTAAAATATTTTTAATTATTTGAAGCTACTAACTAAGCTTAATACTATCCTAAGAATGTTGAAGTCGGAAAGAAGTTTTTCGATACAAATTAATTGACTTGTTGTTGTTTCAAGTTTGTAAAGACAATCACGTTTTATTCGTTTACTTTGTAACGTTGTGAATTACAAAGATTATTATGTGAATTATAAACATAATACTGTTTATAATTCACATTAATATGTAAAATTTTATAAAAATGATCTGCTACGAGACGAATTCACAATGTAGTGCAGAGGGGATATTATTAAAAAAAATTAGGGTTTACCGACGAAATCGAAAAGATCGTTCTTATAGTTTTGTATAAGTCATCAGTTTGTAAAAAGGCAAATTCAAATAATCATGGTACACTTTCAAAACTCGCAATGTACGTCTCATCTCTAATTATGCCTTGCCTGTCTATTATGCCTTGGTCGAGTCAAAACTGCGCTTTAGCAAATTGTGGGGCAACAGTTATAAATTTAACATTAGAAAAGCTTTCATATCCCAAAAACGAGCCATTCGCACCATAGCTCGCATTCCACAATGGGAGTCTTGCAAAACTCATTTTAAGAGTTTAGGTGTTCTTACTGCCCCTAGTCTGTATATATTGCTTGTGGTAATAGAAGTTTTAAAATACCGTAACAACTTCGAGACAGACGAAGAAATAATCGCATGGGAAGCCACTAGAAGGAAGGATCCCACCAATAAAATAGAGCCAAAACTCAATGTAATTAAACACTGCGCTCGTTATCAGGCGGTTAGGCTCTTTAACAGATTACCGGTAGAGCTAAAAATGATTAAAAATATAAATATTTTTAAGCAAGAATTAAAGCGTTAAAATTAAAGCGTAAAGATTCTTTTGGAAAAATTTTGCTATACGGTTGATGACTTTTGACAAGTTTAAACTACCTTAAAATGTAATGATCAATGTTTTCCATTTTAGTCAGTCTCTTAGTTACTTGTTAATTATTTTGGCGTATGTAAATTTCGAAGTTAAATTGGATATTTTCGATGTATTGCAAAAACAATGTGATATTGTTACTGAATAAATAAAAAATGAAAAATAATAGTAAAGAAGTAAATATTTAAAACTAGTGGTTAGATCATGTTTGGTAAAGAACTAGTCAACATAACTGTGTTCTGATTGGTTAACATAAAATTATGTATGAGTTGAGTATGACACATTTAATAGTTTTTTTTTTATTCTTGTTAAACGGCGGCAATAATCATAGAAATAGCTTCACTATTTAACTTTATGTGCGTTAAGTCCTTACCACATGTAATTAGCGTTTTGTCGTATTCACCACTTTGATCTGAAATATCTCCTCTTTAGTTAATAATTTGAAATTCTAATTTATATATTCATTGCTGGTACATTTGAGTTCATAACACATAGACATTCATTTGTTTTTTCCGTATTATTATTTTCTTTGGCGTCGCTTATTAGCATCTAATGGAAAACATGAAATATCGGTATGTTTACGAATACGAGTTCTACCGTGTCACCAGTGTTGCAGAAACAGCTCGAAGGATTAATGATATCTACGGCGCTGGTGTCGCTAAAAACACGGTACGTTTTTTATTACAACGTTTTCGTTCTGGAAATTTCGACCTTCAGAACCATCCCCGCGGATGGCCGGAGACTATAGTTGAAAATGAAAAACTTAATGCTATAGTGGAAGCGGATCCATCACAAAGAACTTCAGAGATAGCTACAAGCTTCGGGGATAAAACGGTTTTAATCGACTTGAAGCCAATCGGGAAAGTTATACTTGCAAACACACGTCAGCTGCTGTGTTAATTTGTTCAACCGACACAATAATGAAGGAATTTTAAATCGAATCATTACTTGTTATAAAAAGTGGATACTGTACGATAATTGGAAGCATTTTTCGTAATGGCTGGACCATAGAGACCTAGCCATTTGTTTTGGAAGAGGATTGGAAGATGTCTTCAAACTATTGAGCTTGAAGACTTCTTCTAATGCTGCGATGAAGAATTTCGAGGATACAACGTCACCCTGTCTGACACCTTTCTGCAATTAGATTGGTTTCATGCTCTGGTTTTGTACTCAGGCATACATCGTAGCCTCATCATATAGACATATCAACACCTCGATATACCGAGAGTCAATGTGACACCGCTGAAGAGACTGTAGCACCGCCCAAATTTCGACTGAATCTAAGACTTTCTCATAGTCCACAAACGCCTACAAATACTCCGTGCTGTTTTTAGGCAGTTTGAGAGCCAACCTGATCTCGCTCAGACTGACGACCGGGATGCCGTTGGCTTTTCCCGATAGACAGATCTTTGTCGTATTGAATTTGCGTATGCCTCACCTCATATTTATGATCTGTTTATTCAGTTGCCGATATGCTGACGCATCAGTTGTAGGCTACTGCCTTATTTCGCACCTACCTTCCATAAGCTTAGGAGTGAGATCAGCCTACCTTCCATAAGCTAGCTAAGTCGTTCCTCAGTGTGCGTGCGTTATATGTTGCCAGGTCCAGTCGTCGAGGTTGGCAGTTTTTTACAGTGGTAGAGCCACGCATCAGCTTTTGTTGTTGCATGAATGGGCCGGCTCGACCGGGGAAGTACCACGACCTCACAGAATACCGGCGTGAAGTAGAAGTCTAACAAACTTCTGCGTTTCGTCTGGTGAGTGCAGGTAACCGGAGGCCCACGCACCCCCCTCCCCCAATTTTGGGGGGGGGGCACTCTAAGGCCGGCAACGCATCTGCTATGCCTCTGGTATTGCGGGTGTTCATGGGCGGCGGTAATCACTTACCATCACGTGAGCCACCTGCTCGTTTGCCTCCCTTTTCTATATAAAAAAAAGCGCGATCACGTCCAGAGATTCTTCACACCCTCCTGTTCTACCGTTACCTAACCTTAACCAGAGCCGCCGGGCACTGGTGGCCATTTTTATGTCTTCTTCATTTTGATGTAGTTGTCACGCTTGGCGAGCATTTTGGCAACCGAATTTTTTTGGTTTTTATGATGGTATGCAAGAAGATGCTGCTGCCCATCTCCTGATATTTTGAGGTCCCTTTGTCGTCTTTTACGCCACCCATGGGAAGAGACGCGAATACAGATTATTTTATGCCGCTGCCATACGGCTTAAGTATTCAGCTAAAGGAAAATGAAAAAATATTTTTACAAAAACTAATTTATAAATAAATTAACATAATAATTATAACATATGTCCCAATTAAAATTGTTAAATTTTATCAAATTATATCAATTACGCTCTAATATTCGTTTCATTCCGCGGCTCCGACTCTGAATTCAATGGATTATTAAAGTAGTAGATACGAGTCGTAAATACTTCTAATTTTTTGCAAATACTTTATTTACAGAAAAAAAAATATATTTACAATACCTTTTAACTAATAACTACTATAATCGTAGAGCCCTAGTCCTCGTGGAAAGGACTAGACTTAACTGTTGAGCGATAAAGAACCAGCTCTTATCACCAGCGGCTACGACCTGTAATAATTACTTCTAATTATTTGAAACGTTTTGAATACTATAGTCTATACTTAATATGCAGACGTCCAAGCAAAAACTTATTCCGAAAACCTGTTCCAGTAAATACGTCTCATCTTTATTTACTAGATCAGTGAACGTTGTATTTGAATGCCGGTTGATTTTGATATTATTGACATTTAAGATTTTGATAATTAGTAGTCGTGTTCTTTTTTTATTACTCAAGTCAAACAATATTTATTAGTAAACTATGAATAGTGTGCCTCCTGAATGTTATAAAGTGAAAATTCTTCATTTTTTAAATCCACATTTAATATGGGTCGAAGTTTCCGATCAGACTGGGGTTAGAGAAGAAAATTTTACGTTCGAGCAGATCGGTGTTTATGGAGTTTTACCTGCAGAACCTATATTAGACGTGATTGAAGATAATATTAAGACACGAACTTGTGATGATTGGCTACCGGCTGCAACAGCTATCTTAAAGAATGCAGTGGCAGAGGCACAGGAAGTCTGGTTCTGTCCGACGTTCATCGATCGCAGGTAAAATAAAAAAATATAAAAATATCTTCACGCAATTCCCAATACAGGGGTAGACAGAGGTCTAGTCTAACTACATTTAAGTCCCTTCAACCCACCTTCCACCGGAGATATTTTCGGGACAACGTGACAGGTGGTGAGCCCGTCGCCGTCTTTATGTCCATGCCAACGATGTAATTCGTATATAAATTTTAGAAAAACCTATTGGTGCGGCCACTTGGGGATCGAACTCGGATCTCTTGACTCGAAATTCCGACCACCCAACCACTCGGCTATCGTGACTTATATACATTATTTTA
The DNA here is from genome assembly GCA_029286605.1 of Sericinus montela. Lineage (NCBI taxonomy): Eukaryota > Metazoa > Arthropoda > Insecta > Lepidoptera > Papilionidae > Sericinus > Sericinus montela. The sequence goes on along the minus strand of JAGSMR010000034.1, from coordinate 4,111,081 downwards.
TTTTGCGAAGGTATTGACCAGAGAACTTAACAAAGAGATTAATGTTTTCAATAAAATTCAAATATGCAATGTAGCGACCAATTATATTTTGTACTTAAAATAGTTACTGAAAAAAAAAAGACAAAGCGAACCTCAACCAATATTTTATCTTACTGTTTTTTCCCCAAATTTTTTTATATTACATAAAAATAACGACAGGCTCACCAACTGCCACGATGTCCCAAAAAAAGGTCTGCAATGAGAGGTGGGTCGAAAAGACTTAACTGTCTGGATCTCTGTTCCAGCATTGGAATTGGCATGAAGATATTTTTTCTTATATTAATTTATCATAATAGCATTCTTTTACATTAAATAAATACATAGGTACATAGATAGGGCAGCATCTCATACATTACTCAGATTTCAATGTAATCAGCTTAAGCACTGGTATTATAGAATTAGAAACAAAAAAGGTACCACAAACACTCAGCCCTGAGAAAATGAAGAAAAAGTGTTTTCTACATTGACCCGACAGGTAATGAAACTCATGACCTCAGAGCTGGCAACACTTTGATAACAGGTGTGAACACCACTCCTCCACAAGGGTTGAATATGTAAAAGTTTTTGATTATTTTGTAATAAATCATACACTTTTTCAGATCATCAATATTTGATGACAATATTCATAAATATGGTGAGTTACTGTTTAGAAAATCTAAAAATAGAAATCTGAAGCCATTATCTAAAATCTTAGTAGAATCAGGCTTTGCTGTTTATGATATGTGCTTATTTCACCAAGAGCTAGGGACAGGTAAAATAAAAACCAAATTGCAAAGTGGTGAAGCTAAAGATGTCATTATGCAGATTGAAAATTATTATAAAAAAAATAAAACACCAAAAGAAGATTGGGAAAGTTTAGTGAAAACCCAAACAGTTGTCACACATCGAACAATGCTGGAATCGGCATTAACAGCAATGAATCTTGAAAAACATAACACTGAGCTGATGCTATTAGAAAATAACATTAAAGATTTTGAATTGTGTAAAGGTATAGATGAAGAATCCATTGGTAGAGCATGTAAAGCAAAACAAAAATGTTCTAATAACCATGAAACTCGAGCATTAATAAGCGTAAACAAGGAGCCTGATCTTAAATCAAATTTTTTAAAAAAGAAGCTCAAATTAATTGCACCACAAAAAAAAATGGATGAAAAATTGACTAAACAACAAATAAATAATGCAAAGGATAAGATGGATGCTACACTAGATCATAAAGAGAATGATGATAGCTTACATTTAGACCAAAAAGTTTTCAATAATCAAGGAATGGGTACAAGATACATATCACAAAGCAATACATTGTCATCTGAAAATAAAGGTAAGCAGAAAAAATTTACTTCAGTCTATTGCTGAACTATAAACATTGTTAATTAAACGGGAGGTTAAATCTCTGTCACCATTTCATTGTTTGTTTTTTGAGGATGGAGGAACTAATTGTCTCTTGATCTACTTACTAAAAGTGTACTAATTTACTCATTTGGCCTCACTTTACACTGGAGCTTTTCTTTCATTGTATTAGCATAAAATGTATTCTTATATAGATTTAAAAAATTATTTTTCATCTTTGTTAAATTAAATACCTCTTCATAATTATATTTATATTTTTTACAGGTAGAAAGTTTGAGAGGAAATTTCGTAATAATTCAGTAAAGAGAGTAGGTTATGGGCCCCCTGGAATAAAGCTTGATAAACTAGTCACCCAGGCAGTAATGACAGAAGATATTCAAGAGAAACCAGTAATCTGTCAAAAAAATGAACAAAATGAAGAGGTGACAGGTTTAAAAGAGGATTTATATGCAAATGAGGATTCACATGTTAAATTAGAAATTACTAACAAAAATGTTTTACAAAAGTTACACCAAAATATGAAAACTAGACAAATGAATGCAAATGTTAGCAAAACCTCTTCTGATAGTTCAGAGATTGTAGAAAATAAATTATCTGAAAATGAATCCTCCAGTGATGTTAAAACTAAATCAATTTCCCAATCCAAAGTTCTACAGAAAAAGTTAATGTTACATCAAGAGAAAACAAAGATGCTTAATTGTTCTTTCACTTCAAGCTCAGACAAAACAAATAAAGACACATATAGTTTGGAAGATATAGGAGTGAAACAAATTGAGAAGAGATGCCAGACCATTGGAGATGATGATGAAAATGAAGAGGACATTGATGAAATTATTAAAAAAATTTGTGAACAATATCCGGCTATTAATGAATCTAAAGCTATTCAAACTCATCATAGCGATATAGATAACTATAACAGTATTACAAAAAATTCTGTAAACCCTTTCAAAAATATTGATCCTGCTATATCTTTGTTTGTAGATAAACTTGTAACACCTGTGCTTATGGTGCATACAAAAATGAATCAAAGAATAAGCCCTGTTGTTAATCTTAGGGATGTTAATTTCAATAACCATATTCATGGTGTGTTAAAAAGTATGTCAATCGAGTGGCCTATGAGGATGCAAACAATTACTTGGTTTTCTATTTTACGCGGTTACAGTATGTTTATGGTTAGTCCTGTAGGGAGTGGAAAAACAATGGGATACTTGCCGGCTGTTTGCCGTCTGGTGTCCGACTCTTGTGCGGATGACGTAGAAAGTGTTGGTCCATCGTGTATAATTGTTTGTGCTACGGCGAAATCCGTGGCAGAGGTTGAGAAAATGGCAAAAATGTTCTTAGGTATTAAAGAAAAGGTTCTGTCTTGTTACGCGGGTGTTGATGAATCTTATATAATTACGTCTCTGTTGAATGGATGTGACATATTTATATGCACACCGCCATACTTGACAAGGTTATTACATATTACAGATTTTGGTGTTGACTTGAGGCATCTTGCTACCCTGGTTCTTGACGATTGTGAAAGATTAGCTGAAGTTTATATCAACGAAATAAAATATATTTTGTTCAGAATAAAAGATATACTTAAAAGCCGTGCAAATAAAGAGCTTAAAGTACAATACATTTTAGCGTCGAGATGTTGGTGTGATTTCATGGAATCTATAGCAAAGAAAGCACCTTACTCAGTTGTTTGTATAGGCGCCTTCCAAGAGTGTGTCCTGTATTCAAAAGCCGACATGTCTATAAATTTCATTCAACAAGATAACAAAGTGAATGCTGTTCATTATTTTCTCAGTGAAACTGATAGAAGTAAAAGAACTGTTATAGTTTGCGGAACCGATGAGGAGATAATGACATTGAAAAAGGCACTCGGAAAATATAAAAATGTTGTATTCGCTTGCGACAGTGGCATGACAATCCAAGATTTATACAATTTAAGAGTTGCTTGGGATGATTATGGAGATCCATTATTGGGTCCAATATTATTATGCTGCGATGATACGCTGACTCACATGAATATTACTGATGCTCATTTCTTAATTAACTTTTCGCTTCCACAAATGTTTTCCTCCTTCTGCAAAAGATTTTCAGTTTTAAATGACAATTATTCGACGATTTTTACGCCTGAGAATAAAAGCGTTAAAATAAAAATTTTTATAGACGAAAACACGGTGGAACCGTTGCCAAAAATGCTTAATTTTATCAAGCGTTGTACGAGCGATGTTCCACAACACTTGAATAAAATATGCGAAGGTGTTTTGGTTGAAAAAGATATTGCAAAAGCGTCCAATTTAGTGCCTATTTGTGATAATTTACTAAGTCTTGGATACTGCCCGGGCTTTTGGAATTGTCTTGCACGGCATACTGTTTTAAACAATTACGATAACAGTAAAGAATGGGTACCAACATCCGGTCAAATTACGTTTAAAGTTCTTCATTATCACAGCGCTGTACATTTTTCTGGAAGATTATTGTCAAACATAACTAGGGGCGTGACACGTAAATATTCTCAAACGTATAGTACACTTTCATTGAAAATGGGGATGTATTACAGTAAAGAAAGTAATAGAAAACCCCATGGTTTACTAAATATTGGAGATATTTGCGCCGTATCCATTCAACAAAACTTCTTTGCGAGATGTCAAGTGTTAAAAATTCTTAGTAGATACCAACGGGGTAATCCAAATTATGTACGCATAAAACTGATTGATGAAGAGAAGTTGGAAACTACTAGAGACATCTATTTGTATCATTTACCCGAACAATTGAAGAATATTGAAACGTATGTAATTCAAGTAAGACTTGCTAATATACAACCTAAAGACAAAGATGTCACTTTCTCAGATCTCGCTAGAGATCATTTGAAAAATATAACTGACAAAGATGATGACTTGTATATCAGAGGTCAAGTTGTTATGGCAATTGGAAACTGTGTTTTTGTGGAAACTCTTGAAGCATGCCAAGATTTGTCATCTTTAAATAAGACTGTTGTTAAACATGATTTTAAGCATGATCTTTTAGAAAAACATGCAATAATTAACACAGAGCACATGGTCAAAATAAAGAAACTTTGTGAAGGTAAAATTTGTATAGAAGAAGAAGAAGAAGAAATTGAAGTCAATGAACTACCGCAACCTATTAAACCATTGGCTCAAGGTTCTTGGGCCTATTTAGATAACCTTGACATGTCATTAGTTTTCTTTGGATCTGCTATTAGTCCTGATAAATTTTTTATACGTCTAGAAAAGTTTGAAACATGTTTAAATCAGTTGCTGAAAGAAATTCAGAAATATGTCGCTGATAATCCAGGACCATTATGTGACGTTAAGAAAGGTGATCTGGTATTGGCCAGGTTCCCCGATGATGAGACTTATGAACGAGCACGAATAGATGTTATAGTGGATAAAAATAGAGTGAAATGCTTCTTTGTCGATCAAGGTGATTGGAGAGAAGTGCCCATGAAATACTTAGTTGCAATAAAGGATAATTTTATAACCAAACTGCCATTTCAAGCTATAGAATGCAGATTAGTGGGAGTTGAACCAGTAGGCAATGAGTGGACGGATTTCAGTACGAATTGGTTTTGCGATAAGTGTTTTAATGATGATGCTGATAATTTAAAGCAATTATATGTCAAATATTTCACAAAAGAGGAAGCTGAATTTACTGGCAGTAATAAATATGGCATTGTGATAATAGACACAAATAGTGACCAAGATGTTATCATAAATCAACTTTTAATTGATGTCAATTTAGCACAAGAGAAGATGAACGAAATTAAATATTTCGACGAATGTTTAGGTGAGAATATAGTACATAAAACGTCAAATAACGACAATTCCTTAATTAAAGCCGAAAAAGAAGAAGAGGAAGAAACGAATGATGAAGGAGAGTTTGATGAAAATTCTGCAGTTATCGAGTCAAATCAAATAATGGATTTACAGTCGCCTTTTAAACAACCGATAAGATCTGTACCGTTAGTTGGTTCTGATTCGGACGATTCGAGTGATTCAGAGCGATGGAATATCAATATGATGGAAGATTTTTTAAAAATATTTAAACCTGTTTCGACAAATTCTGATAAATCAAAGTTACCTGTGATAACTACAAGGGAAGTACACAGTGACAGCAATAAAATAGTTAGTGGCATACCATCTATTACTTATCCAAATGAAACACAATCCAGAAATACAGAAAATGATCTGGACTCCGATGACTATTCTCAAACAACATCAGAATTTATGTGTACTCCGGAAAAACATTTAGTAAAATCATTGTCGGTTACCAACCAAATGAGAAAGCCGAAACTTATTTGGAGACAAAACAAAACATTTGTCTTCATCAAAATTAATTTGATTGGTCTCGAATTATATGATTTAAAAATTGAAGGAAGGATGATAAGTTTTGTAGGTTCTTTGAATGACACAGATTACGCTTTCGATTTGGAATTTTATGGTACGATCGATACTAAGAAATCTTCCCATTGCAATAAAGGTCAGTATATTCTTGTCAAATTAAGTAAAATTTTAAATAAAAACTGGCTGACGTTAACAAAAGATGGTGAAATAAGAAAATGGATAGTTTACGATGTAGAATCAATTGATGCATCATCTGATGAAGAAGTGGTCGAGGAAAATGAAATGTTAAACGTAATAAAGAATATATACAACCAAGAAGATTCTGAAAGCGAGGACGAAGACTTTGTTGATGACGTTAATTATAGGCACCAAAATGATAAAACAATATCTGTAGAGTAAGCTATTAATTGTAGGCTACTAATAATAGTTTTAACTGACGACTGTGATATGCTCAACATTAGATTAATTATGTTCTTAAAGAAAGTGGAAATTTAACACATCTACGGATAAGAGCCGGAACCTGAGACCTCCGCAGTACCGTCTCTTACCTCCAAGCCACGATATTCTTGGCATTAGGATGTTTAATATTCAATAAAATCATTGTCATATGAATAGACTTACTCCGTTTCAATACCAGTTACTGCTGGATTATTCTCATTCATTTAGAGATGGCTTATATTGTCTACTTGGGGAAATATCTAACGTATACGTACTACTTACTATACGTAGGGCCGATAGGCCTTGTGGGGGGCAAGCCTGAATGATGACGGGTTCGAACCGACTAAAACCCCACGGTGTTCTGACATTGTCGTCGCAATCGTCCTCGTCCCCACCTGTACTGGCCATCGTAGGCAGTCCCTCTTCGGGAGAACTCCTACCTGGTGCGGTCTCCAAACCCTCCCGCCTCCAGATTCAGGCGGGTGCTTGAACGAACACCAACCAACCAACCATCCACGCCGTTGACCACATTTCGGCCGCGGACGGCATAGAGAGCGGCGCCCTGCAATTCTGATATCTCTCGTCTTGTGGTCTTACCTAAGCGACAGCAGCAGCGCAGGGAGCTTGCCGAACCGCAATACCTAAACTTATCTTTGGTCGCTACTCCACCACAGTGCAGGCACGCAGAGCGGTAAAACGGCAATTATGCAAACACTTCTTACAAGCTCTCGTACCCGAAGTAAACTGACCAAGCCCGCTCTGAGCGGCCACCATGGGCCAGCTATCCCTTACTGTTGGGCCGGCTGTACTGTCCTCTTGGTTAACCGTGGCTGTCCAAGCATTGGTTACTAGGCTCCACCGACACTACAAGGCGGAAATCCGTTCGGTGGGTATATAGAAATGGCCTACTCATACTATATAACTCCTAGCATTAGAAAAAATATAATTCTGATGTAATTTCTTAGATTTAAAAATTTCTTTATCCTTTTATTAATTGATTCCGTAGCACTGGTTTTACAAAATTGTACAAATTTTTTAAACAAGCAAATAGTGAACTTATGTTTGAGTTTTCGCTAGAAACGTAAATTTGTAAGAAAGGAAGTAGGAATAATTGATCGTGAGTTTCATAATTCAGTATTCTAAAGTTATTCTTACTAACATAGAAACAATATGTTCCTTTGAGGGTTAAAAGAAATGTAAGTATATCTTGTTATTTTTTCCTCTGTTTTTGTCATAATTTGTATGTTCTCACATTTTTGTACTAGCGATCTCAATATTTTTAAATTATTATTTTATCAAATACTTTGTGTTAAATTTTCGGAAAGAAATTGTCACACGTATTTTTAAGTTTAATTATTGTACATATTATTTTAAGATTTAAAGGTGCCATATGAATCTAAAGCTAAGAATTTATTTCGATTAGTCGATCAATCATCGACAATGTGATACGCATCGAATACGCACTTTCTCATTCTTCCGATCTTACGAGTCCGCAGAGAGTTGATAAAGCGGCGCAAAATACCATCGTCGCTGCAGAACAGCGAGACAAAGTACCTGTACGCCGTCTGGAATTAAGTCCATCATATGAACCACTTTGTACACAAAAACTTAAATAAATATCATACCAAAGCTCTATGACTCCACCTCAGCTGTGGAGAGTAAAAAATAATAATAATTTATATAAAAATAAATGGACAGGAAGGAGAGTGTTTCAAAGCTAACACAGTCTACTAACATACAAACAACAGTGTCACGAAACCCATTTGGAGCGGACGCCACATCCTTCCACGTAGTCACATTTTTTGGGACGTGACAGGTGGTGAGCCTATCGCCGTCTTTACATCCAAGCCAACAATGTATATACACATGTTTAAAAAAACTCATTCGTACGAGTCTGCCACCTTGGTATCGAACTCGGGTCTCTTGATTCGACTTCCGATCACCCAACCACCCCAAATTAGTGGCTTTTTAGTATTTTGATTATTTAGGGTACTTATTCTGTTACAGTGTTTATTTAAATATAAACATTCAAACTTTAGAATTCTTTGTACTTCATCGTAATGACTGAGCGACGTTTCATAAGTTTCATGATTTTGCTTTATATTTTTAAGCCAATATTAAAAATCTCATCCGATGTTTGGTTAGGTTCGTTAACGGTTATCACATTATTTCTATTGTCAACTGTGCATTTAAAATAAAGTTAAAACGTTTTTTTTTATTATTTTGTTTAATTTTATAAATGTTAAGGCATTTCTTACTGTATGAATCGGCCGACTCGACCAAGGGCAGTGGTTTGGCCTTGCATTGGCATTTTGTGCTTGTGCGATTCAAGTAATCGAAGATCTACACTATCTCCTCTCCTCCCTCCGCTATTTCTCTTCCCCGTCTTTTTCTTAATTACTTGAAGGCAGGCAAGGCAACGCACTCTCAAATCCTCTGGTCATTACTGTCGCATTCATTATATCAACTTTGAATAGTGAATTACAAACGGATCGTGCTCGTTTGCCAAATTCTGCCCATAAAACCACCATTTTGACTCCTGTAGTAAATACATACATACAAAAGAGCCTGTTGGAGCCTTGCAGGTACCTCGCACCTTAGATCGCCCATCTTCGGTATTTTTGTCTGATATTTTTAGAGATTGTTATCCCGCCATCTATCGATCGCCATAACGATGTTCAAGGCGGTTCCCCTTAGTCGCCTCTTACGACACCCACGGGTAGAAAGGGTGTGGATTGCCACTTCCTTTCAAAGACAAAAAAATGTGAATATTGATTCACATTTTTAACAGCACATTTTTTGGGACGTGACAGGTGGTGAGCCTATCGCCGTCTTTACATCCAAGCCAACAATGTATATACACATGTTTAAAAAAACTCATTCGTACGAGTCTGCCACCTTGGTATCGAACTCGGGTCTCTTGATTCGACTTCCGATCACCCAACCACCCCAAATTAGTGGCTTTTTAGTATTTTGATTATTTAGGGTACTTATTCTGTCACAGTGTTTATTTAAATATAAACATTCCTACTTTAGAATTCTTTGTACTTCATCGTAATGACTGAGCGACGTTTCATAAGTTTGATGATTTTGAGTACAGAGCAAGAAAAATACAAGCTTGCGGATTGTTGCAACGATTTTGGTTCGACTCGCGTTGGTGTCGGTTTTTGTTTTTCGCCGTCGTATCGATGCTTTCTTTTTGATATTCTAATGTATTATAATTGTATATTAACAGTTTTTAATACTAAGCAGTATGTAATGGTTAAACTGTTCTATATAATTTGGATTGGGAACACAGTTTGTTGATTGGAAATAATATTACGCTATGGTGACAACAATAATCATTTATTTAATTACTACAACATTTGTTTACAATAAATATTCAATTAAAACTAAACGATTAAATTACAATCAATATAATTCATATAGACTTCTTTTTTAGGATGTTAATAAAAGGTTAGGTATTAAAGCAATCTTTGTAGGCCCTCCATTTTGTGGGATCAAAAACAGGTATCTCTGTGGTGCTCAAAATTATTTAAATCCATTTTGTATTACTTATTAGCAAATTTACTGTAATCAAAGGGAAGGGATTTTATTAAAAACCACTAATCGTTTTCCTTTGCTTTTTATTACACTTTATTTTAATATACATGAATTATTTTGATCTCTGAAAAGCCTTGTAACTATGCGAAGGTTTTTAAATAAACATATGCTTAAATAAGCAAAAGTAACAGAGGCCTGTTTTGACAATTGGCAACCCAGCAAGAAATACTACAATAGGTAAGGATGCTTCCAAAATTGGCGAATTCACCCCCCGCGTGCGTATACTTTGCGCGCTTTGCGTATTTCTTCCTGCCCGCTCACCCACTCAGTTAAATTCTTACTGCCGAAGCCTGAATACGTATTATCATGGAGTGTACAGATGAAATTTGTTTCAAAATTTATAATTAACATATATATAATGTGGAAGCGAACGAAATTGCTTGAACGCAAGATGCTAGCGTACAGCGCATGCGCACTGTGCGAGCTTTGCCTGAATTGCGTTAAAATTGCGCTCGTGCAGCGGCGTATTCGCCAGATTTGGACGCACCCTTAGAGTTCTCCTTGAGGAATAAACTCAAATAATTTGACAGATTAGTTACATAAATTGTAAATGTCATTAATAATAACTAAACATTCTGTAAATAACGAGGAATTTTTACTCTTAAGCTAATTTACAGTGAATATTTAAAGATGATGGAAGCTAAAGGGAAAGCTACGAGACCACGGTACACTGTCACATACATATATTTTTTAAATAAAGACTTAAATAAAACTTTATAGTTGATTAGAAGTTTGATTTTGATCATCATTTTAAGTACCTGAGATTTTGGTACTATGTTATAGCTCGAACATAGATATATTTTTTTTAATAGAAGTGGTGTCACGAAACCCATTCGGAGCGGACGCCTCAGCCTTCCACGTTCAGTCACATTTTTTTGGTCCTAAAGTTTGGGGACTAAGCTATTATAACTAAGAATATAAATTTGTTTTTTTTTTTTCATTATAGAAAAGAGAGGAAAACGAGTAGGCGGCTCACGTGATGGTAAGTGATTACCGCCGCCCATGAACACCCGCTATACCAGAGGCAGGAGGTTGAGAAAAGGCAGGGCAAAATCAATGTCGCCGGCAGAAATACCGATCGACAAAGCTGCCGCCTACGATGCCCAAACGTGGGGGCCAACGCGCCCAGGAACGTCGTCCGCATCGACGTACGCCACGATGGCAGCGGCACCCAAGCGCCCGCGCAGCCCACCTGTGCCATCACCCAGGAAGGTAGGCTGAAGGAAAAGGAGGATAGTAAATATCCTCCGATTATAGTAGAATGCCTACCAGAGTGGGCAAAACACTTCCGTGCCCTGCATAACATTTTAGGGCACGCGCCGAATGCGCGTTCTCGGTGCGGTAAGATTCCGCCCGCATTCGGCCGATGAATACCGGAAGGTGCAGAGGTACCTAACGGAGCGCAGCAAGGAGGACGCAGCGCTCGCATGGTACTGCTATGCACCGACCGCGGAATTGCCCACTAAGGTGGGACTGCGTGGGCTACCAGCAGACACATCCAGAAGATATCGAGGAGGCCCTTAAGGCATTGGGCTTTCCCGTTACATTTGTGAGGGCAATCCCCCGAAAAGGAGACCGGGTTGCCTTTTCCACGTAAAATTACACCACCTTAGCCAAGAGGAGCTCAAGAGGCTGTATAACGTACACGAGCTCCTCTACATGCCCGGAGTAACGATCGAGGCATGGCAAGGCAGGAAGGCCCGGCTCAGTGCCACCGTTGCCAGGGTTCGGACACTCCTCGGCAAACTGCTATCGCCCGGCCAAATGTGTTAGATGCGCCGGGGATCACGTCGCATCAGATTGCCCCAAACCAGGGATGGGCCACCGAAGTGCGCCAATTGCGGTAAGGCGCACTCGGCAACGACAGAAGATGCGCTGTTATACAGCGCATCGCTCGCAAGAGGGATTAGAATGCCCCTCCCATCCCCCGCCAGCGCATGCGCCGCGGCAAAATACGCACAGAGGTGCACCACCAGTCGCAGAGGGCGCACCCGATGCGAGACCCATGCCACAGCCGCGACAGCCGCGGCGCCTGGAGGTGGCAACAGAAGTGGTACCAGCCACTAAACCTGGAAAGTTAGCAGCGGTTACAACTCTGCAACCGCCAGCTAACGAGGCCACGGAGAGGGGAGGTCCCTCCACTAAGAGGAAGAGGAGGGGAAGAAGAAGAAAAAGAAGACGGCCAAGTCCGAGGCCAGGGTGACCTCCACACCCATACCCCCTCCCATTGCCACCATCCAGCCAGGGCCAGCAGTTGCCAACACGCAAGGAAATGTAACTCAGCATGTGCGAGTGCAACACCCAGCTCCGAGAGCACAAGCCTCAAGGGGGAGAACCGAGGCCTCCCCCCCTCAAATAACACCCGTGCCGACTACGATCGAGGCTGCACTAGCACAATTGGTCACAGTCGTCATGAAAATCCTAGGCGACGTCCTGGCGGCGATGACCACGGAGCTGACCCACTCACGGCTATTTTGACAGCCCTGACCCACCTGACAATGGCAAGAAATGGCTGAGCTCCGGGTAATGTACTGGAACCCAGGCGGCATCCAACAACAAGCCGCCAGTCTCCGCACTATGGTGCAGCAGCACGGAATCCAGGTCGTGTTGCTAGGGGAGACTAAACTCAGACCCGGACGCCATTTCAAGATCCCCAATTTCTTCGTGTATCGTCGCGACGAGGTCTCTCCCGAAGGAAAGGCCTACAGAGGCACGGCCATTTTGGTTAGGAGAGACCTAGTGCATGAGGAATTGAGCTGCTGCCATTTATTTCAACCAGGAGCATTGGGATACTCCTGAAGACGGCCGGTGTGGAGCTAAGGATCTACGCAGCGTACCGCCCACCGGCCCTCCTCTCTGCCCTCGGACATCCGAGCCGTCATGGACAACAGCTCTCCTGTCATTATGGCAGGAGATTTCAACATAAGCACCTGGCATGGGGTTCGCGCATCATGAACCCCGCCGGCAGGAGACTGTTTGAAGACGCCGAAGAAGGGGGATATGAAGTGCTGGGACCAGGAGCCCCTACACATATCCCCACGACAACAACACATCGGCCGGATGTCCTGGATATAGTTCTCTGCCAAGGAATCACATGTCCGGTCCAAGTGGAGGTGCTGTATGACCTGGACACGCAGCACCTACCAATTCTCATTACCATGTCGACCAGCGCCGACTCCGTAGTGCCCGGGGCCTCCGAACGAAGACCAACTGGGAGCAATACAGAAGAGCGCTGGCGAACCTTACCTACGGTGCGAGTATAACATCTGGAGAAGAGGTAGAAGTGGCCGCTAAATATATCTGTGAAAGATACATCAAGAGTATCTAGCGGCCACCAGGACAATACCTGACACGCACCGTGGGAGGTACTCCCACGGAGGCTCAAAACTCTCCTAGAGGAGAAACGATCCACTAGGAAGCTTTGGGCTAGAACCAGATGTCCCAAAGTAAAGGCAAAACTCAACTCTATTACCGAAAAGCTGTCGGAAGGGATAAAGGCCTTCCGAGGCGAGTCATGGAACGCTCGCATCGAGGAGGCCTCGGAACATCCAGCCTCGCTATATCAGCTCACCCGACAGCTTTCGCGCACACCACAGCCCATTTGCCCACTAGTGGACAGCACAGGAAAACGGCACTACGGAGCACGAGACCGGGCCGAGATCCTGGCAGAACATTTAGAGGGCAGTTCAAACCAATACTGCTGCTGCTGTCGTCGCAGACTTCCACAGGAGGTTGAGCATTGTGTACAGGAGTTCCTGACGAGCCCGGCGCCACCATTAGGAGGGACGATTTCATGTCCCCTTCTGAAGTAAGAAGAGTGGCACAGCGCCTACCACTACGGAAAGCGCCGGGCAACGATTGCATAACCACTACTGCAATAAGACAGCTGCCCAGAAAGGGATCGTAGCACTGACCCGTTTGTTCAACGGGGTGCTACGCACCCAACACTACCCTTCCAAGTGGAAGGAAGGGAAAATCATAGTGCTGCCGAAGCCGGGGAAAACAGAAGACACCCGGCAAGCTACCGTCCCATCACGCTACTGTCGTATGTAGCAAAGCTTTTGAAAGGCTGCTGCTGCGGAGACTGCGACCATACGCAGAGCTCCGAAAGGAGCAATTCGGATTCCGCAGCGGCCACTCCACCACGGCGCAGCTGACCCGAGTGCTACACTACCTAGCGGCCGAAACCCATCTCGGCCGCTCCTGTCTGGGGTCTTTCTCGACATAGAGAAGGCCTTCGACCGGGTGTGGCACACGGGTCTAATCTACAAACTAATAAGCAACACCACAACGCCGCCAGCGCTCATACGACTAGTGGCGTCATTTCTGGAGGACGGAGCTTCTGTGTTAGCGTCGAGAGGATCGACTCGGCAGCACGAAGAATAGAGGCAGGAGTGCCACAAGGCAGCTGTCTTTCTCCGCACCTGTACGCAATTTACACCAACGACATCCCCACACTTGAAGGTCGCGTCCAAGAATGGGAACAAGATGTCATGCTCGCCCTCTACGCAGACGACAGCGCGTATTTTACGTCGTCCCGTCGGGCAGACATTGCAGCCAGGAGGATGCAATGTCTGCTGAACCTACTGCCTGAATGAAGCGACAAATGGCGCATGGCCGTGAACGTTGGCAAGACATGCGCCATAATTGTCAACAGACAGGACGTGTACCACCACCACTCAAGCTCCGAGGCCAGGATGTAGAGTGGAAGAAGACAGTGACCTACCTTGGATGCCAGATTGACCGCTCTCTACGTATGACCCCTCAGGTCGAATACGTCATGCAGCGCGCAAGAGCTGCGAGGGCGGTCCTCCGTCCGGTTCTGGCATCCAACCTGCCAACAAAGACCAAGGTAGGGATCTACAAGACCTACATCCGCTCGCGAATCACATATGCTGCACCAGCGTGGTACGCGTTCACATCTCCGCACAGCGGAAAAGATTGCAGGTTCAGCAGAACATTTCCCTAAGAACGATTGTGGGAGCTGGTCGTTACGTCCGGAATGACGTCATCGCCAGAGATCTTAAAATCGAATCTATCCACGACTTTGTGGTCCACTTGGCGCGGAAAATGTATGACCGCGCTGATAATGGGCCACATGAACACCTGCGCGACCTGGCGTCCTTATCGGACCTCCTGCCGCAGCACGCTCGACCACCAGAGCGGCGACCTCTCCCTAGGGAATTGTTGCAGCCACCACCCGACCTCGTTGAGGGGGAGGACGGGGAAGAGTGAAAGACCCGACGCATGGCGTAAAATACGCAACACACCGACATGTATACCGCAGAAAGCGGTACCCAGGACCGGGGGAGCAGCAGCCCCCTGAGAAGACGCCCGGGCAATGAGGCTTGCCTCGAGGCCCGATACCTGCGAAAGCAGAAGAAATCCGCTCACCAGAGGCATAGCAGATGCGTTGCCGGCCTGAGAGCCCCCCCCCCCCCCAAATTGGGGGAGGAGGGTGTGTGGGCCTCCGGTTACCTGCACTCACCAGACGAAACGCAGAAGTTTGTTAGACTTCTACTTTACGCTGGTATTCTGTGAGGTCGTGGTACTATCCCGGTTGAGCCGGCCCATTCATGCACCAACAAAAGCTGATGCGTGGCTCTACCACTGAGAAACAGAAAAAGATAGTTTGATAACAGAAAAACACAAAAAATAGCCTGTTATTTTGCTACGATCGTACTACGCACTCACGATAAGAATAGGACGCAATGGATTCAATGACATTCGCAAGGCAACGGGCGCTTGAAAATTGATTTTGCATACATGATATTTGTATATTATGTAACTACAAGACACGTAGTTGTATAAATTCAATTGAAGTTATATGCTGACTGAAATTTACGTGGTTCTGGCAACAGGTGGTATTAACTCTATTTTATTTAGAATCACAGTGGAATTCC
Organism: Sericinus montela; assembly: GCA_029286605.1. Lineage (NCBI taxonomy): Eukaryota > Metazoa > Arthropoda > Insecta > Lepidoptera > Papilionidae > Sericinus > Sericinus montela. The sequence continues at coordinate 4,095,393 of JAGSMR010000034.1, read as the reverse complement.
AAATGAAATAGAGTAAACCTAGAATTGTTGTTTAGAACTGTTGAGAATCCAAAGCCATAATGAAATCACGATTACAGTAAGTTATAGATATAAAACCGAACTGAGATTCAAACGGAAGTTTATGGAGATGAATGATGAACTTTTATTGTTACACGTATACTCAAACAAATTGGTCCTATTCTTATTGTGATTGCATTGTATATCAATTAGATAATAACTAATCTAATTGCACCTATAGGCCTCCATTAATATTGCATTTTGAAGGCCTGAACAACAATAATATATAAAATATAACAATCAAATAATAATACTGTGCAATAACAATTTCTTATAAATGTATCGTTGTAATAAAATTTTTGTTTATTAAATAAGAAAGTTGCTTTGAAAAAAGCGGAGAGTTTTGTTTTGTATAACAGTGAGACAGTTTATAAAATAAGAAAATAAGTGAAAAATGTAGTAAAATCATTAAATGTTTGAGATTACTAAAGACGAAAAAGTTTGGAATAATCATAATGGGTTAATACGAACATTTTTATTTTGCATCAAATTAAGTTTCGATGAAGAATTGGTGATTTCAAATATATTTTATGACGTGTTCAGGTTTAGGATCTAATGCTTCTTTGTCAGTTGTAACAGATATAGCCGAAGAGGGTTTTTTTAGAGTCTGCACAATTTATATATTATTACAATAACGTTTTAATTATCAAGTATATAACATATTAGCTAGCTAGTGATATTTTAGTAAAGATATGGCTATATGGTATTGTTAGTAGAATTAATGGCATCTATCTCTAACGGCTCCAAGTACATAATCCCGAGTTTTTAAAGTTGAGTTGTAAAGTTTCTTTGTTCAAATAGATTAACCTGTTTAATAAGCATGATTAATAAATTGTTAAAGGAATAATAAAAAAAGGCAATTATTACCTTATGAATTTTAATTATTGCTCCCTCGTACATTGAAACTAAAACTTAGTAAAAAAAGCTATAAACTTCTATTTATGTGTTTATCTAAATAGACGTTTAAATAATGTTACAAATAATAATTTAAAAAGATGACTTTAGTTATGTATTATATAAAATAAATCAGTTACGGCAGACATTTTTAAGTTTAATATTTTTGTTTAAAAAATTACGACTGTATATTCGGTTTATGTACAAAGTTCGAATAAGAATAATTTAGTGTTTAGCACTACTGAAGAGCAGTAACATGCAACATTTATAACTGGAATCAGAATTGTATAATCAGAGATTAAGTAGTCGCAAGTTGTAGGGAAAGCCGTGGAGCGTGTTCGAAGTGGCAGTCCGGACCGGGGCGTCGGTCTAGACGTTGAAGCGCGTCTCCGAGCCGTCGGCCAGCATGAGCGTGACGGTGCGCGAGTTGGTCCAGACCAGGCGCGCCAGCCGCGCGGGGTTGAGGCGCGCCACGTCCGCCATGGGCGCCGCGCCCAGCCCAAACATGCCTTGCGGCGCAAACAACGCTCAGTGTTAGGACGAACTCAATGTTTTTAAATTTATGATGCTTTCACGAAAACTATTATTGATGAGTTTCGGCGTTAGAATTTATCTCTTCTCTTTGGACTGTGGAGTTTCCTCTGGGCATCGTAAGAGGCGACTAGGAGTAAAGTCTTGAATATTGTAATAGCAACCGATAGATGGTGACGTAACCACTTTGAAAAATACCATAGCCTGTAATTGTTCTGGCTCTTTATACTCTTCAAACCGGAAAACAACAATTACTATACTGTTATTTGGCAGCAGAAATCGTTAAGAAAGTGGCACATACTAAGAAAACTTCTAGGCACAGGAAAAAGAGTAGAGACAAAGAAATTCTAATACGCTAGGTGTCATTGCGTCGGGAAAGCATGCGTCCTCCCCTGAGAGGCTGCCTAAAGCGGTCAGCGCGTATGAGTGCCAAAGGGTTCCCGTGGCCTAGCAACGGCGGAATACCGTGGGGTATTAGTAGGTGCGAACCTAACATCACCTCTTCTTGCACCAAGGGCGGGTTCATGCCTGTTATTTGCCTACGTGTAAAAAAACCATTAATCCCAGAGTAGTGAGATTGCCGGCGGTGTGTAGAGTGTAGAGCAACGTGCGAGTGAGGGATACGCACCGGCTGTGCTCTGCCAGAAGGAGAGGCGGTTGTCGGCCGTGGCGTAGGAGACGAGGTAGCGGCCGCAGCACTGGTTTTACAAAATTGTACTATTTTTTAAACAAGCAAATAGTGAACTTATGTTTGAGCTTTTGCTAGAAACGAAAATTTGTAAGAAAGGAAGTAGGAATAATTGATCGTGAGTTTCATAATTCAGTAGTCTAAAGTTAATCTTACTAACATAGACACATTATGTTTCTTTGATGGTTAAAAGAAATGAAAGTATGTCTTGTCATTTTTTCCTCTGTTTTTGTCATAATTTGTATGTTCTCACATTTTTGTACGAGCGATCTCAATATTTTTAAATTACTATTTTATCAAATACTTTGTGTTAAATTTTCGGAAATAAATTGTCACACGTATTTTTAAGTTTAATTACTGTACATATTATTTTAAGATTTAAAGGTGCCGTATGAATCTGAAGCTAAGAATATATTTCGATTAGTCGATCAATCATCGACAATGCGATACGCATCGAATACGCACTTTCTCATTCTTCCGATCTTACGAGATTTGGTCTATCGGCCCATCATTTAAACCGAATAGTCCGTAGGAAGTTGATAAAGCGACGCATAATGCCATCTGCATAACCATCCATAACAGCGAGATAAAGTACCTGTTCGCCGTCTGGAATTAAGTCCGTCATATGAACCACTTTGTGTATAAAAACTTAAATAAATATCATACCGAAGCCCTATGACTCCACCTCAACTGAGGAGAGTAAGGAAAAAAAATATAATAATTTATATAAAAATAAATGGTGAGTAAGGAGAGTGGTTCAAAGCAGTGACGCAAACACCGTCTACTAACCTACACACAACAGTGACACACACTACAGTGGTGTCACGAAACCCATTCGGAGCGGACGCCTCAGCCTTCCACGTTCAGTCACATTTTTTTGGTCCTAAAGTTTGGGGACTAAGCTATTATAACTAAGAATATAATTTTTTATTTTTTTTTTATAGAAAAGAGAGGAAAACGAGTAGGCGGCTCACGTGATGCTAAGTGATTACCGCCGCCCATGAACACCCGCAATACCAGAGGCTTAGCAGATGCGTTGCTTCCCTTAGAGTGCCCCCCTCCCCCAGAATTGGGGGAGAGGGGTGTGTGGGCCACCGGTTACCTGCACTCACCAGACGAAACGTAGAAGTATGTTAGACTTCTACTTCACGCCGGTATTCTGTGAGGTCGTGGTACTTCCCCGGTCGAGCCGGCCCATTCATGCAACAACAAAAACTGATGCGTGGCTCTACCACTGTTAAAATGATTTATAATGATTATGATTTTTTTTTAATTATTAATATGATTGTATCACCAAATGTTAAGGCCTGTAGCGGAACTGGGGTAACTGACATAGCCGTAATGATTAGCAAGCTGATGTAGCAATAAGCCGACCGCATAGCTAGCAGAAAAGGCACCTTTTGAAAAAGATAAATTCATATATTCAATTCATACGTACCATTCCACGTACAGTCAAGGACTTTGCTTTTAGGCAATCTAGAAAGGTTTAACATGGTGAGCTTTCAGACAATCCTAGGGAGATGTGTACTATGTTCATCTGTACACTTGTAACATACTAAAATGATGATAAACTTAATTAATAATGAAGTTGACAATGTACAAGTATAACAGCAAGAAACAGCACTGTCAGAATGACGCTTTTAGTTCCTATCTCCCTCTGTATTACTTGTAGTTACAGTGTAGTGTAAATAGACATATACTTTATACACTTATTAAATTTAGAATAGTTTTGTATATAACATAAATTTAAAAACTTGTTTTCTGCTCGACTTGTCGATGATTGTCTAGATAGAAGTCTTATTATGTAAGCAATATAGCTTTTGATTTAAGAATTATATTGGGCGACTTCCGTGGTTCTATAAGCGAACTAGAAAATGTAAGCATGAATGTGAAGGTGATTAGACAATACGTAGAGTAAACACCTATGTGTCATATTATTGTGATTATATGGTTTTACTAAGTATTAGTAACTTCTTTATTTATTTCAATTGTAAAGTTGACTGGCAGAGAATCTCTTGCTTTTACGCGAATACTATACATTCAATATAAAACGCTTTTTTACAGCATCAGGGGGGACATTCCCCCCGTGACCACGGATTCTGTAAAGCATCCGAAACGTCGGGAAATAAAAACAGTTTGTGAAAAATAATTAAAAAGCGCGATAAAATCCGAAAATCGTTATATAATGGCAGAGAATTGTTTAACACCAAGTTCTCCGTTTGTCCATTATTGTGTGAGGTAAAATATTTGTAACACAAAAAGTGATTGAGCTGTTGTGTTAAAATCGTAACATGCGTTCAAAATAAGAATATAAGTGGAAAAAGAAAATAAGTGTGTCCTTAATTACATCAATGACCTCCACTAGACAGCGGACCTTTCATTGAGTAATAGTTATATATCAAAGGGCTCTAATTAATAGTGAATTTGTATTTTAATACTTTATGAAAAACTAAATTTTGTATAATTTTGTTTATATTTTTAAGCCAATTTTAAAAATCTCGGCCGATGTTTGGTTAGGTTCGTTAACGGTTATCACATTATTTCTATTAATTTTATTATTATTTTGTTTAATTTAAAAAAATTTTAAGGCATTTCTTACTGTATGAATCGGCCGACTCGACCAAGGGCAGTGGTTTGGCCTTGCATTGGCATTTTGTGCTTGTGCGATTCTGTGATCTAAGTAATCGAAGATCTACACTCTATCTCCCCTCCTCCCTCCGCTGTTTTTCTTTCCCGTCTTTCTCGTAATTACTTAAAGGCAGGCAAGGCAACGCACTCCCAAATCCTCTGGTCTTTATTGTCGTATTCATTGTATCAACTTTGAATAGTAAATCTTAATATTCTGGTCTGATATTTTTAGAGATTGTTATACCGCCATTTAGCGATCGCCATAACGATGTACAAAGCTGTTCCCTTTACTCGCCTCTTACGACACCCACGGGAAGAAAGGGAGTGGCAATATTCACATTTCTAACAGCCCCTTTTTTTGGGACGTGACAGGTGGTGAGCCTATCGCCGTCTTTATAGCCAAGTCTTTATATCCAAGCCAACAATGTATATCTTACACAAGTTTAAAAAAAACTTATTCGTACGCATCTGCCACCTTGGTATCGAACTCGGGTCTCTTGATTCGAATTCTGATCACCCAACCACCCCAAATTCGTGGCTTTTGAGTATTTTGATTATTTAGGGTACTTATTCTGTTACAGTGTTTTTGATTTTAAATAAATAAAATATAAATATCTTCACGCAATTCCCAATACAGGGGTAGACAGAGGTCAAGTCTAGACAATTAAGTCCCTTTGACCCACCTTCCACCGAAGATATTTTCGGGACAACGTGACAGGTGGTGAGCTCGTCACCGCCCGTCTTACATAAGTTTTTGAAAAACTCATTGGTACTGCAACTCGGGTCTCTCGACTAGAAATTCCGACCACCCAACCATTTGGCTATCGTGACTACAAAGTTTTTGATTTTGATTTCTGAAAAGCCTTATAACTATACGAAGATTTTGAAATAAACATATGCTAAAATAAGCAAAGGTAACAGTGTTTTAGGCTTGGTTACCTGAGGCCTGTTTTGCCAATTGACAACCTAGCAAGAAATAATGCAATAGGTAAGGGTGCTTCCAAAATTGGCGAATTCATCGCCCGCGTGCGTATACTTTGCGCGCTTTGCGTATTTCTTCCTGCCCGCTCACCCGCTCAGTTAAAATCTTATTGCCGAAGCCTGAATACGTATTATCATGGAGTGGACAGATGAAATTTGTTTGAAAATTTTCAACGAAGATATATATAATATGGTAGCGAACGAAATTGCACGCGTGCGGTGCAGTACGAACTTTGCGTGAGTTGCGTTAAAGAGGTGCGCCAAACAATTACAGAAATTGCACTTGTGCAGCGGCGTATTCGACAGATTTGGACGCACCCTAGAGTCCCCCTTGAGGAATCACTCAAATAATTTGACAGATTAATCATAACATAAATTGTAAATTTAATTAATAATAACTAAACATTTTGTAAATAACGATGAATATTACCCTTACGCTAATTTACAGTGAATATTTAAAGATGATTGAAGCTAAAGAACTACGAGACCAAACACGGTACACTGTCACATTACATATATATTTTTAATAAAGACTTAAATAAAACTTTATAGTTAATTAGAAGTTTGATTTTGATCTTCATTTTAAGTATCAGAGATTTTTGGTTCTATGTTATAGCTCGAACAAAGATAGTTTGATAACAGAGAAACACCAAAAATAGCCTGTTATTTTGCTATGATCATACTACGCGCTCACGACAAGAAAAAGGCGCAATCGATTCAATGAAATGAGCAAAGCAACGGGCGCTTGTAAATTTATTTTGCATACATGATGTCTGTATATTATGTAACTACAACACACGTAGTTATGATTGTATAAATTGAATTGAAGTTATATGATGGCTGAAATTTACATGGTTCTGTCAGGTGGTAATTACTCCATTTCATTTAGAATCCACTGGGATCTGTTGCGAATCCAAAATCATAATGAAATCACGATTTCAGTAAGTTATAGATATAAAACCGAACTGAGATTCTAACGCAAGTTTTTGGAGATGAGAATTTTTATTGTTACACGTATACTCAAACAAATTGGTCCTATTCGTATTGTGATTGCATTGTACATAAATTAAATAACAATTGATCTAATTACACCTATAGGCCTCTATCTATATTGTATTTTGAAGGCCTGAACAACAATAATATATAAAATATATCAATCAAATAATAATACTGCAATCAAATAATACCACTTTATTATAAATATATTTTTGAAGTAATCATTTTGTTTATTAAACAAGAAAGTTTTTTTGAAAAAAGCGGAATTATTTTTGTTATAGTGTAACAACTTATAAAACAACAAAATAAGTGACAAAAACATGATAAAATTATCACTAAATACAGCGGACATTGAGTGATATATTTATTATATTTGTTAATAAATGTTTAAGTTTATTTAAGACTAAACAGTTGGGAATAACCTTAACTGGTTATATTACTAACATATTTATTTTGCGTAAATTGCTTCAAAATCAAATTAAGTTTCAACGAAGAATTGGTTATTTTTGAAATATATTTTATGACGTGTTCGGGTTTAGCATCTAATGCTTCTTTGTCAGTTGTTACAGATATTGCCGAAGAGGGATTTTTAAGTGTCTGCACAATTGATATATTATTATAATGAGTCACGATAGCCGAGTGGTTGGGTGGTCGGAATTTCGAGTCAATAGACCTGAGTTCGATCCCCAGTTGATAGGCTCGTACCAATGGGTTTTCCAAAAACTTATGTACGAATATCGTTGGCTTGGACATAAAGGCGGCGACGGGCTCTCCACCTGTCACGTTGTCCCGAAAATATATTTGGTGAAAGGTAGGTCGAAGGGACTTAATTGTCTAGACTCGGCCTCTGTCTACCCCTGTATTGGGAATTGCGTGAAGATATTTTTTTTTTATATATTTTTTTTTTATTATAATATCGTTTTAATTATTAAAGTATATAACATATTAGCTAGCTAGTGATTTTTTTTTAGCAAAGATATGGCTATATGGTATTGTTAGTAGAGTTAATAGCATCTATCTCTAACGGCTCCGAGTACATAATCCCTGTTTTTAAAGTTGAGTTTTAAAATTTTGTTATGCAAAATAGATTAACTGTTTTAATAAGCATGATTAATAAATTGTTAAAGGAATAATAAAAAATATAGGCAAGTAATTTTATAACCTATTGATTTTTATATTATTACTCCCTCTTACATTGAAATTCAAAGTTGGTAAAAACAAAAGCTATATATATATCTGTTTATCTAAATAGACGTCCGCGCCCACCCCGAATATGCCTTGCGGCGCAACCGAAGGCCAGTGTAAGGACTAACTCAATATTTTTCAATTTATGATGGTTCCACGAAAACTATTATTGACGAGTTTCGGCGTTAGAATTTATCTCTTCTGGACTTTATAGTTTCCTGTGGGCATCATAAAAAGCGACTGGAAATAAAGTCTTGAATATGGTAATAGCAACCGATGGATGGTGGCGGAACGATTTTGAAAAATACCATAGCCTGTAATTGTTCTGGCTCTTTTTACCTTTGAAACCAGAATACAACAGTTAATACACTTATATTTGGCCACATAAATGGTTAAAAGAGTGGCACTGACTAAGACGACTACTAGGCACAGAAAGAGGAAACACACCATGGGCGGTGGTGTGTAGAGTGTAGAGAGTAGAGCAACGTACGTGTGTGTGAGATACGCACCGGCGGTGCTCTGCCAGAAGGAGAGGCGGTTGTCGGCCGTGGCGCAGGAGACGAGGTAGCGGCCGTCGGGGCTAAAGGCGCAGGCGGTGACGGGCCATGGGTGGCAGTGTGTAGAGTGTAGGTGTAGAGCAACGTACGTGTGTGTGAGATACGCACCGGCGGTGCTCTGCCAGAAGGAGAGGCGGTTGTCGGCCGTGGCGTAGGAGACGAGGTAGCGGCCGTCGCACTGGTTTTACAAAATTGTACTATTTTTTAGACAAGCAAATAGTGAACTTATGTTAGAGTTTTCGCTAGAAACGTAAATTTGTAAGAAAGGAAGTAGGAATAATTGATCGTGAGTTTCATAATTCAGTATTCTAAAGTTAATCTAATATAATAAATAATAAAGATCTCAATATTTTTAAATTATTATTTTATCAAATACTTTGTGTTAAATTTTCGGAAATAAATTGTCACACGTATTTTTAAGTTTAATTACTGTACATATTATTTTAAGATTTAAAGGTGCCGTATGAATCTGAAGCTAAGAATATATTTTATGACGTGTTCGGGTTTAGCATCTAATGCTTCTTTGTCAGTTGTTACAGATATTGCCGAAGAGGGATTTTTAAGTGTCTGCACAATTGATATATTATTTAGGTACTTATTCTGTTACAGTGTTTTTGATTTTAAATAAATAAAATATAAATATCTTCACGCAATTCCCAATACAGGGTAGACAGAGGTCAAGTCTAGACAATTAAGTCCCTTTGACCCACCTTCCACCGAAGATATTTTCGACAACGTGACAGGTGGTGAGCTCGTCACTGCCTGTCTTACATAAGTTTTGAAAAACTCATTGGTACTGCAACTCGGGTCTCTTGATTCGAATTCCGATCACCCAACCACCCAAATTCGTGGCTTTTGAGTATTTTGATTATTTAGGTACTTATTCTGTTACAGTGTTTTTGATTTTAAATAAATAAAATATAAATATCTTCACGCAATTCCCAATACAGGGTAGACAGAGGTCAAGTCTAGACAATTAAGTCCCTTTGACCCACCTTCCACCGAAGATATTTTCGACAACGTGACAGGTGGTGAGCTCGTCACTGCCTGTCTTACATAAGTTTTGAAAAACTCATTGGTACTGCAACTCGGGTCTCTTGATTCGAATTCCGATCACCCAACCACCCAAATTCGTGGCTTTTGAGTATTTTGATTATTTAGGTACTTATTCTGTTACAGTGTTTTTGATTTTAAATAAATAAAATATAAATATCTTCACGCAATTCCCAATACAGGGTAGACAGAGGTCAAGTCTAGACAATTAAGTCCCTTTGACCCACCTTCCACCGAAGATATTTTCGACAACGTGACAGGTGGTGAGCTCGTCACTGCCTGTCTTACATAAGTTTTGAAAACTCATTGGTACTGCAACTCGGGTCTCTTGATTCGAATTCTGATCACCCAACCACCCCAAATTCGTGGCTTTTGAGTATTTTTGATTATTTAGGTACTTATTCTGTTACAGTGTTTTTGATTTTAAATAAATAAAATATAAATATCTTCACGCAATTCCCAATACAGGGTAGACAGAGGTCAAGTCTAGACAATTAAGTCCCTTTGACCCACCTTCCACCGAAGATATTTCGGGACAACGTGACAGGTGGTGAGCTCGTCACTGCCTGTCTTACATAAGTTTTGAAAACTCATTGGTACTGCAACTCGGGTCTCTTGATTCGAATTCTGATCACCCAACCACCCCAAATTCGTGGCTTTTGAGTATTTTTGATTATTTAGGTACTTATTCTGTTACAGTGTTTTTGATTTTAAATAAATAAAATTAATTAAAAGCGCGATACAATCCGAAATTTTTTATTTTGAATGGCAGAGAATCGTTTAACAGAGGTAAAATATTTGTAACCCAGAAAGTGATTGAGCTGTTGTGTTAAAATCGTAACATGCGTTCAAAATAAGAATATAAGTGGAAAAAGAAAATAAGTGTGTCCTTAATTACATCAATGACCTCCACTAGACAGCGGACCTTTCATTGAGTAATAGTTATATATCAAAGGGCTCTAATTAATAGTGAATTTGTATTTTAATACTTTATGAAAAACTAAATTTTGTATAATTTTGTTTATATTTTTAAGCCAATTTTAAAAATCTCGGCCGATGTTTGGTTAGGTTCGTTAACGGTTATCACATTATTTCTATTGTCAACTGTGCATTTAAAATAAAGTTAAAACGTTTTTATTATTATTTTGTTTAATTTTAAAAATTTTATGCAAAATAGATTAACTGTTTTAATAAGCATGATTAATAAATTGTTAAAGGAATAATAAAAAATATAGGCAAGTAATTTTATAACCTATTGATTTTTATATTATTACTCCCTCTTACATTGAAATTCAAAGTTGGTAAAAACAAAAGCTATATATATATCTGTTTATCTAAATAGACGTCCGCGCCCACCCCGAATATGCCTTGCGGCGCAACCGAAGGCCAGTGTAAGGACTAACTCAATATTTTTCAATTTATGATGGTTCCACGAAAACTATTATTGACGAGTTTCGGCGTTAGAATTTATCTCTTCTGGACTTTATAGTTTCCTGTGGGCATCATAAAAAGCGACTGGAAATAAAGTCTTGAATATGGTAATAGCAACCGATGGATGGTGGCGGAACCACTTTGAAAAATACCATAGCCTGTAATTGTTCTGGCTCTTTTTACCTTTGAAACCAGAACACAACAGTTAATACACTTATATTTGGCCACATAAATGGTTAAAAGAGTGGCACTGACTAAGACGACTCCTAGGCACAGAAAGAGGAAACACACCATGGGCGGTGGTCTGTAGAGTGTAGAGCAAGGTGCGAGTGTGTGGGATACGCTCCGGCGGTGCTCTGCCAGAAGGAGAGGCGGTTGTCGGCCGTGGCGTAGGAGACGAGGTAGCGGCTGTAGCACTGGTTTTACAAAATTGTACTATTTTTAAACAAGCAAATAGTGAACTTATATTTGAGTTTTCGCTAGAAACGTAAATTTGTAAGAAAGGAAGTGGGAATAATTGATCGTGAGTTTCATAATTCAGTATTCTAAAGTTAATCTAATATAATAAATAATAAAGATCTCAATATTTTTTAAATTATTATTTTATCAAATACTTTGTGTTAAATTTTCGGAAATAAATTGTCACACGTATTTTAAGTTTAATTACTGTACATATTATTTTAAGATTTAAAGGTGCCGTATGAATCTGAAGCTAAGAATATATTTCGATTAGTCGATCAATCATCGACAATGCGATACGCATCGAATACGCACTTTCTCATTCTTCCGATCTTACGAGATTTGGTCTATCGGCTCATCATTAAAACCGAATAGTCTGTAGGAAGTTGATAAAGCGACGCATAATGCCATCTGCATAACCATCCATAACAGCGAGATAAAGTACCTGTTCGCCGTCTGGAATTAAGTCCGTCATATGAACCACTTTGTGTATAAAAACTTAAATAAATATCATACCGAAGCCCTATGACTCCACCTCAACTGAGGAGAGTATGGAAAAAAAAATATAATAATTTATATAAAAATAAGGAGAGTGGTTCAAAGCAATGACGTAAACACCGTCTACTAACCTACAAACAACAGTGTCACACACTACCGTGGTGTCACGAAACCCATTTGGAGTGGACGCATCAGCCTTCGTTCAGCCACATTTTATGTCATAAAGTTTGGGAACTAAGCTATTATAACTCAGCATACAAATTTAATATGATTGTGTGACCTAATGTTAGGGCTTGTAGCGGAACTGGGGTAACTGACAAAGCCGTAATGATTAGCAAGCTGATGTAGCAATAAGCCGACCGCATAGCTAGCAGAAGAGGCACTAGTTTACTTCCTATCTCCCTCTGTATTACTTGTAGTTACAGGGTAGTGTAAATATACATATACTTTATACACTTATTAAATTTAGAATAGTTTTGTATATAACATAAATTTAAAAACTTGTTTTCTGCTCGACTTGTCGATGATTGTCTAGATAGAAGTCTTATTATGTAAGCAATATAGCTTTTGATTTAAGAATTATATTGGGCGACTTCCGTGGTTCTATAAGCGAACTAGAAATTTAAACATGAATGTTAAGGTGATCAGACAATAAGTAGAGTAAACACCTATGTGTCATATTATTGTGATTATATGGTTTTATTAATACTAATTCATCGTTTTATATTTACCTTCTTAGTAACTTCTTTATTTATTTCAATTGTAAGGTTGACTGGCAGAGAATCTCAATCTCTTGTTTTTACGCGAATACTACACATTCAAAATAAAACGCTTTTTTACAGCATCAGGAGGACAGTCCCCGTGACCACAGGTGCTATAAAACAACAAAATAAGTGACAAAACATGATAAAATTATCACTAAATACAGCGGACATTGAGTGATATATTATTATATTTGTTAATAAATGTTTAAGTTTATTTAAGACTAAACAGTTGGGAATAACCTTAACTGGTTATATTACTAACATATTTATTTTGCGTAAATTGCTTCAAAATCAAATTAAGTTTCAACGAAGAATTGGTTATTTTTGAAATATATTTTATGACGTGTTCGGGTTTAGCATCTAATGCTTCTTTGTCAGTTGTTACAGATATTGCCGAAGAGGGATTTTTAAGTGTCTGCACAATTGATATATTATTATAATGAGTCACGATAGCCGAGTGGTTGGGTGGTCGGAATTTCGAGTCAATAGACCTGAGTTCGATCCCCAGTTGATAGGCTCGTACCAATGGGTTTTTCAAAAACTTATGTACGAATATCGTTGGCTTGGACATAAAGGCGGCGACGGGCTCTCCACCTGTCACGTTGTCCCGAAAATATATTTGGTGAAAGGTAGGTCGAAGGGACTTAATTGTCTAGACTCGGCCTCTGTCTACCCCTGTATTGGGAATTGCGTGAAGATATTTTTTTTTTATATATTTTTTTTTTATTATAATATCGTTTTAATTATTAAAGTATATAACATATTAGCTAGCTAGTGATTTTTTTTTTTTTTTTTTTTTTTTTAGCAAAGATATGGCTATGTGGTATTGTTAGTAGAGTTAATAGCATCTATCTCTAACGGCTCCGAGTACATAATCGTTGAGTTTTAAAATTTTTTATGCAAAATAGATTAACTGTTTTAATAAGCATGATAAATAAATTGTTAAAGGAATAATAAAAAAATATAGGCAAGTAATTTTATAACCTATTGATTTTTATATTATTACTCCCTCTTACATTGAAATTCAACGTTAGTAAAAACAAAAGCTATATATATATCTGTTTATCTAAATAGACGTCCGCGCTCACTCCTGAATATGTTTTTGCGGCGCAACCGACGGCCAGTGTTAGGACTAACTCAATATTTTTCAATTTATGATGGTTACACGAAAACTATTATTGATGAGTTTCGGCATTAGAATTTATCTCTGCTGGACTGTGGAGTTTCCAGTGGGCATCGTAAGAAGCGACTAGGAGTAAAGTCTTGAATATGGTAACAGCAACCGATAAATGGTGGCGGAACCACTTTGAAAAATACCATAGCCTGTAATTGTTCTGGCTCTTTTTACCTTTGAAACCAGAACACAACAGTTAATACACTTATATTTGGCCACATAAATGGTTAAAAGAGTGGCACTGACTAAGACGACTACTAGGCACAGAAAGAGGAAACACACCATGGGCGGTGGTGTGTAGAGTGTAGAGAGTAGAGCAACGTACGTGTGTGTGAGATACGCACCGGCGGTGCTCTGCCAGAAGGAGAGGCGGTTGTCGGCCGTGGCGCAGGAGACGAGGTAGCGGCCGTCGGGGCTAAAGGCGCAGGCGGTGACGGGCCATGGGTGGCAGTGTGTAGAGTGTAGGGTGTAGAGCAACGTGCGAGTGTGGGATACGCACCGGCGGTGCTCTGCCAGAAGGAGAGGCGGTTGTCGGCCGTGGCGTAGGAGACGAGGTAGCGGCCGTCGCACTGGTTTTACAAAATTGTACTATTTTTTAGACAAGCAAATAGTGAACTTATGTTAGAGTTTTCGCTAGAAACGTAAATTTGTAAGAAAGGAAGTAGGAATAATTGATCGTGAGTTTCATAATTCAGTATTCTAAAGTTAATCTAATATAATAAATAATAAAGATCTCAATATTTTTAAATTATTATTTTATCAAATACTTTGTGTTAAATTTTCGGAAATAAATTGTCACACGTATTTTTAAGTTTAATTACTGTACATATTATTTTAAGATTTAAAGGTGCCGTATGAATCTGAAGCTAAGAATATATTTCGATTAGTCGATCAATCATCGACAATGCGATACGCATCGAATACGCACTTTCTCATTCTTCCGATCTTACGAGATTTGGTCTATCGGCTCATCATTAAAACCGAATAGTCTGTAGGAAGTTGATAAAGCGACGCATAATGCCATCTGCATAACCATCCATAACAGCGAGATAAAGTACCTGTTCGCCGTCTGGAATTAAGTCCGTCATATGAACCACTTTGTGTATAAAAACTTAAATAAATATCATACCGAAGCCCTATGACTCCACCTCAACTGAGGAGAGTATGGAAAAAAATATAATAATTTATATAAAAATAAGGAGAGTGGTTCAAAGCAATGACGTAAACACCGTCTACTAACCTACAAACAACAGTGTCACACACTACCGTGGTGTCACGAAACCCATTTGAGTGGACGCATCAGCCTTCGTTCAGCCACATTTTATGTCATAAAGTTTGGGAACTAAGCTATTATAACTCAGCATACAAATTTAATATGATTGTGTGACCTAATGTTAGGCTTGTAGCGGAACTGGGGTAACTGACAAAGCCGTAATGATTAGCAAGCTGATGTAGCAATAAGCCGACCGCATAGCTAGCAGAAGAGGCACTAGTTTACTTCCTATCTCCTCTGTATTACTTGTAGTTACAGGGTAGTGTAAATATACATATACTTTATACACTTATTAAATTTAGAATAGTTTTGTACATAGCATAAATTTAAAAACTTGTTTTCTGCTCGACTTGTCGATGATTGTCTAGATAGAAGTCTTATTATGTAAGCAATATAGCTTTTGATTTAAGAATTATATTGGGCGACTTCCGTGGTTCTATAAGCGAACTAGAAATTTAAACATGAATGTTAAGGTGATCAGACAATAAGTAGAGTAAACACCTATGTGTCATATTATTGTGATTATATGGTTTTATTAATACTAATTCATCGTTTTATATTTACCTTCTTAGTAACTTCTTTATTTATTTCAATTGTAAGGTTGACTGGCAGAGAATCTCAATCTCTTGTTTTTACGCGAATACTACACATTCAAAATAAAACGCTTTTTTACAGCATCAGGGAGGACAGTCCCCCCGTGACCACGGGTGCTGTAAAGCATCTGAAACGTCAGGAAATCAAAATAGTTTGTAAAAATTAATTAAAAAGCGCGATACAATCCGAAATTTTTTTTATTTTGAGTGGCAGAGAATCGTTTAACAGAGGTAAAATATTTGTAACCCAGAAAGTGATTGAGCTGTTGTGTTAAAATCGTAATATGCGTTCAAAATAAGAATATAAGTGGAAAAAGAAAATAAGTGTGTCCTTAATTACATCAATGACCTCCACTAGACAGCGGACCTTTCATAGAGTAATAGTTACATATCAAAGGGCTCTAATTAATAGTGTATTTGTACTTTAATACTTTATGAAAAACTTAAATTTAGTATAATTTCGTTATATTTTTAAGCCAATATTAAAAATCTCATCCGATGTTTGGTTAGGTTCGTTAACGGTTATCACATTATTTCTATTGTCAACTGTGCATTTAAAATAAAATGCAAAGTTAATAAAAAACTTTTTTTATTATTTTGTTTAATTTTATAAATGTTAAGGCATTTCTTACTGTATGAATCGGCCAACTCGACCAAGGGCAGTGGTTTGGCCTTGCATTGGCATTTTGTGCTTGTGCGATTCAAGTAATCGAAGATCTACACTCTATCTCCTCTTCTCCCTCCGCTATTTCTCTTCCCCGTCTTTTTCTTAATTACTTGAAGGCAGGCAAGGCAACGCACTCCCAAATCCTCTGGTCATTATTGTCACGCAATTCCCAATACAAGGGTAGACAGAGGTCAAGTCTAGACAATTAAGTCCCTTTGACCCACCTTTCACCGAAGATATTTTCGGGACATCGTGACAGGTGGTGAG
The DNA here is from genome assembly GCA_029286605.1 of Sericinus montela. NCBI lineage: Eukaryota > Metazoa > Arthropoda > Insecta > Lepidoptera > Papilionidae > Sericinus > Sericinus montela. The sequence goes on along the minus strand of JAGSMR010000034.1, from coordinate 4,078,697 downwards.
CCCGTCGCCGTCTTTATGTCCAAGCCAACGATGAAATTCGTACATAAGTTTTTGAAAAACTCATTGGTACTGCCTCCTGGGGATCGAACTCGGGTCTCTCGACTCGAAGTTCCGACCACCCAATAGCACGGCAATCGTGACTTTTTAATCATTATTGTCGAATTCATTATATCAACTTTGAATAGTGAATTTTATTATTTTGGTCTGATAATATTAGAGATTGTTATACCGCCATGTAGCGATCGCCATAACGATGTTCAAAGGTGTTCCCCTTACTCGCCTCTTACTACACCCACGGGAAGAAAGGGAGTGACAATATTCACATTTTTAACAGCACATTTTTTTGGGACGGACAGGTGGTGAGCCTATCGCCGTCTTTATAGCCAAGTCTTTATTTCCAAGCCAACAATTTATATCTTACACAAGTTTAAAAATACCCATTCGTACGAATCTGCTACCTTGGTATCGAACTCGGGTCTCTTGATTCGAATTCCGATCACCCAACCACCCCAAATTCGTGGCTTTTGAGTATTTTGATTATTTAGGGTACTTATTCTGTTACAGTGTTTATTTAAATATAAACATTCCTACTTTAGAATTCTTTGTAATTCATCGTAATGACTGAGCGACGTTTCATAAGTTTGATGATTTTGAGTAAAGAGCAAGAAAAATACAAGCTTGCGGATTGTTGCAACGATTTTGGTTCGACTCGCGTTGGCGTCGGTTTTTGTTTTTCGCCGTCGTATCGATGCCTTCTTTTTGATATTCTAATGTATTGTAATTGTATATTAACAGTTTTTAATACTAAGCAGTATGTAATGGTTAAAACGTTCTGTATAATTTGGATTGGGAACCAGGTTTGTTGATTGAAAATAATGTTACGCTATGGAGACAACAATAATTATTTATTTAATTGCTATAACATTTGTTTACAATAAATATTCGATTAAAACTAAACGATTAAATTACAATCAATATAATTCATATAGACTTGTTTTTTTAAGATGTTAATGAAAGGTTAGGCATTAAAGCAATCTTTGTAGGCACTTCAATTTGTTGGATCAAAAATAGGTATCTCTTTGTTGCTCAAAATTATTTAAACCCATTTTGTGTTACTTATTAGCAAATTTACTGTAATCAAAGGGATTTTATTAAAAACCACTAATCGTTTTGCTTTGCTCTTTATTACACTTTATTTAATATACATGAAGTATTTTGATTTCTGAACACATTTCTTATAACTATGCTAAGGTTTTGAAATAAACATATGCTAACATAAGCAAAGGTAACAATGTTTTAGGGTTGGTTACCTGAGGCCTGTTTTGACAATTGGCAACCTAGCAAGAAATACTGTAATAGGTAAGGGTGCTTCCAAAATTGGCGAATTCATCGCCCGCGTGCGTATACTTTGCGCGCTTTGCGTATTTCTTCCTGCCCGCTCACCCGCTCAGTTAAAATCTTATTGCCGAAGCCTGAATACGTATTATCATGGAGTGGATAGATGAAATTTGTTTTAAAAATTTACAACTAAGATATATATAATATGGAAGCGAACGAAATTGCTTACATGCGTTGCTTTACGAGCTTTGCGTGAGTTGCGTTAAAGAGGTGCGCCAAACAATTACAGAAATTGCACTCGTGCAGCGGCGTATTCGACAGATTTGGACGCACCCTAGAGTTCCCCTTGAGGAATCACTCAAATAATTTGACAGATTAATCATAACATAAATTGTAAATTTAATTAATAGTAACTACATATTTTGTATATAACGATGAATATTACCCTTACTCTAATTTACAGTGAATATTTAAAGATGATTGAATCTAAAGAACTACGAGACCACGATACACTGTCACATTACATATATTTTTAAATAAAGACTTAAATAAAACTTTATTGTTAATTAGAAGTTTGATTTTGATCTTCATTATAAGTATCTGAGATATTTGGTTCTATGTTATAGCTCGAATAAAGATAGTTTGATAATAGAGAAACACCAAAAAAAGCCTGTTATCTTGCTATGATCGTACTACGCAATCGATTCAATGACTTTCGCAAAGCAACGGGCGCCTGTAAATTTATTTTGCATACGTGATGTCTGTATATTATGTAACTACAACACACGCAGTTATGATTGTATAAATTGAATTGAAGTTATATGCTGGCTGAAATTTACATGGTTCTGTTAGGTGGTATTTACTCCATTTCGTTTAGAATCCACTGGGATCTGTTGCGAATCCAAAGTTATAATGAAATCACGATTTCAGTAAGTTATAGATATAAAACCGAACTGAGATTCAAACGGAAGTTTTTGGAGATGAGAACTTTTATTGTTACACGTATACTCAAACAAATTGGTCCTATTCTAATTGTGATTGCATTGTAAATTAATCAAATAATAATTAATCTAATTACTCCTATAGGCCTTTATTTATATTGTATTTTAAAGGCCTGAACAACAATAATATATAAAGTATAACAATCAAATAATGATACTGTGCAATAACAATTTTAATTATCAAGTATATAACATATTAGCTAGCTAGTGATTTTTTAGTAAAGATATGGCTATATGGTATTGTTAGTAGAGTTAATGGCATCTATCTCTAACGGCTCCAAGTACATAATCCCGAGTTTTTAAAGTTGAGTTGTAAAGTTTTGTGGTTCAAATAGATTACCTTGTTTAATAACGTCAACAATGATGATAATTTGCAATTTAAAACTTTATATGAAAATAACAAACTGCAATTATTGTTGAACAATATCGACTGGCAGCCTATTAAAAATCTGTTCTGTCCTATTAAAATATACGAATTTATTAAAAATGCCATACAAAATTGTTATAACCAATCTCAAATAAAAATAAAAATTAAGAGTGTATCAAATAGGGATAAAAATAAATGGATAAATAATAAAATTATAAAATCTTGCCTCTATAAAGATAAATTATTTAATAAATAAATATCTTCACGCAATTCCCAATACAGGGGTAGACAGAGGTCAAGTCTAGACAATTAAGTCCCTTTGACCCACCTTCCACCGAAGATATTTTCGGGACAACGTGACAGGTGGTGAGCCTGTCGCCGCCCTTATGTCCAAGCCAACGATGACATTCGTACATAAGTTTTTGAAAAACTCATTGGTACTGCCACCTGGGGATCGAACTCGGGTCTCTCGACTCGAAATTCCGACCACCCAACAACTCGGCTATCGTGACTTATTATTTAATGATTGGAAAAATGATAGCAACAATAAAATAAAACGATTAAAATACAATAAAGCTAGGAATCACGCTAATAAGCTAATAGAAAAATCAAAAAATTTGTTCTTTATAACCAACATAAATAAAAATAAATCTAATCTTCAAAACTTATGGAATATTTTAAACAATATGACAGGAAGGGTTAAGAAATCAATTGACGATATTATTCTGAACAACTTTGAGAACTGTAGATCAAACTTAGTACAGATAGGTAATAATTTTGCAGATGAATTTAAAAACAGTGTTCATAATATATTGACTAACTGCAGAACTCCGTTACTTCAATAATTTTCATACCGTAGGCCGGTAAATTTAACATTTAGATTTCAGAAAGTAAGCTCAGATACAATAAATAAAATAATAAAATCACTAGATGATCAACAAGTCTCCCGGAATAGATAATATTCGTGCACGTGACCTAAAAATCATTAGACATAAAATTGAACCAGCTATAGCCAAATTAACAAATACCAGTATAACAACTGGAATATATCCTGATGATTTGAAAACTGGAATAGTAAGGCCAATTTTCAAAAAAGGAAACCTTAAGGAGTATGGAAATTATCGTCCCATAACCATATTACCCACCTTAGACAAAATAATTGAAAAATGCCTGTCAAATCAATTTCTAAAATTCTATGATTCTAATAACATTCTAAATGATAAGCAATACGGATTTCAACCACACAAAAGCACCACTAAGCTTCTGAGCAACTTTACTAATTCGATGAACAAACATTTGCATAGTAAAAAACACATCCTAGTAGTCTTTATTGACTTTAGCAAAGCGTTTGATACACTTCAACACGAGACATTGATTGAATCACTGGACGAATCGGGAATTAGAGGACCTGTCCAGAAATCGCTGAAAATTGGAGTTATGAAAAGACTGTAACTGAAGGAACTGCACAGGGATCAGTACTCGGACCTTTACACTACTTAACATATGTCAATAGTTTAATAAATTTAATTGACAGCTGTGAAATTTATCAGTTTGCCGACGACACGTGCCTAGTAGCGGCTGATGCCGATCTTGGAGTCGCATTTATACGTTTGCAATGTAACCCAAAAAGTGATTGAGCTGTTGTGTTAAAATCGTAATATGCGTTCAAAATAACAATATAAGTGGAAAAAGAAAATAAGTGTGTCCTTAATTACATTAATGACCTCTACTAGACAGCGGACCTTTCATAGAGTAATAGTTATATATCAAAGGGCTCTAATTAATAGTGTATTTGTACTTTAATACTTTATGAAAAACTTAAATTTAGTATAATTTCGTTATATTTTTAAGTCAATATTTTCAAAATCTCATCCGATGTTTGGTTAGGTTCGTTAACGGTTATCACATTATTTCTATTGTCAACTGTGCATTTAAAATAAAGTTAAAACGTTTTTTTTTTATTATTTTGTTTAATTTTATAAATGTTAATGCATTTCTTACTGTATGAATCGGCCGACTCGACCAAGAGCAGTGGTTTGGCCTTGCATTGGCATTTTGTGCTTTTTTTTTTTTTTTTTTTTTTTTATAACCATGGAGGAAATGTTTTATGCACGAACGTTCCTTGGCCGGGAGGCCACTGAAACGAACAGTGTCGGGCTCGAATCTCAGAAGGAGAAGCATACCGACTAAAACCATCCACGGGATGCTGTTGGCCCGGAGGCCTTTACAGCTTCGTCTAAGGAGACTTGCGAGGAGAGGCTCGCAAGTTAGAGTTGAAGACAATAATGGCTGCTGCTGCGAAGCGCTGCGTCCCCTGGAACGAAAGAGATGACTTCCGACATGGGGGAGGGGCCATGCGATCCGAGGGCCCCAGTTGGTTTGGAGGAAAATCTCCTCTCGGATCGCCTTGTGATAACCTTTAATGACGACTACGACCACGAGAAAGTCTCGTGCCAGTCGTGAAATTACGACGATGGCGAGGTTGTGTAAGCCGCAGAACGCGGCTTGTGTCTGTATGTGTGCGAAAGTACGTAGGGGCGGGGCCTCATACGCATTGTTGACCTGGTGATTGCGTCATCATCGTCTATGATGACGCATTTCGGGCGCCTCAATTGAGGTGGAGTATCGCGCGCGGGTGTGTAATTCTCAACGCTGCCACTAGCGGATTTGTATGTAAGTTCGTCCTATCGAAGTAGTCGATGGAGAACTTTTTAAATAGCGCTGCCATTGTAGGCAGTTTGAGATCGCGATGCAGATCTACATTCCGCATATATGCGGGAGCGCCGGTTGCGCGGCGCATAAATCGATTTTGAATCACTGGACGAATCGGGAATTAGAGGACCTGTCCAGAAATCGCTGAAATTGGAGTTATGAAAAGACTGTAACTGAAGGAACTGCACAGGGATCAGTACTCGGACCTTTACACTACTTAACATATGTCAATAGTTTAATAAATTTAATTGACAGCTGTGAAATTTATCAGTTTGCCGACGACACGTGCCTAGTAGCGGCTGATGCCGATCTTGGAGTCGCATTTATACGTTTGCAATGTAACCCAAAAAGTGATTGAGCTGTTGTGTTAAAATCGTAATATGCGTTCAAAATAACAATATAAGTGGAAAAAGAAAATAAGTGTGTCCTTAATTACATTAATGACCTCTACTAGACAGCGGACCTTTCATAGAGTAATAGTTATATATCAAAGGGCTCTAATTAATAGTGTATTTGTACTTTAATACTTTATGAAAAACTTAAATTTAGTATAATTTCGTTATATTTTTAAGTCAATATTTTCAAAATCTCATCCGATGTTTGGTTAGGTTCGTTAACGGTTATCACATTATTTCTATTGTCAACTGTGCATTTAAAATAAAGTTAAAACGTTTTTTTTTTTATTATTTTGTTTAATTTTATAAATGTTAATGCATTTCTTACTGTATGAATCGGCCGACTCGACCAAGAGCAGTGGTTTGGCCTTGCATTGGCATTTTGTGCTTGTGCGATTCTGCGATTTAAGTAATCGAAGATCTACACTCTATCTCCTCCCCACCCTCCGCTATTTTTCTTCTCCGTCTTTCTCTTAATTACTTGTAGGCAGGCAAGGCAACGCACGCCGAAATCCTCTGCTCATTACTGTCGTATTCATTATATCAACTTTAAATAGTGATTTACAAACGTGAAATCGTGCTTGCTTGCCAAATTCTGCCCATAAAACCACCATCTTGACTCCTGTAGTAAATACATACATACAAAAGAGCCTTTTGGAGCCCAGGTACCTCGCAGCTTAAATCGCCCATCTTCGGTATTTTGGTCTGGCCATCCTAAGATTATGATTTTGAAGCAATTTACGCAAAATAAATATGTTAGTAATACAACCAGTTAAGGTTATTCCCAACTGTTTAGTCTTAAATAAACTTAAACATTTATAAACGAATATAATATCAATATTACTCAATGTCCGCTGTATTCAGTGATAATTTTATTATATTTTTGTCACTTATTTTGTTATTTTATAAATTGTTCCACTATAACAAAAATCAATCCACTTTTTTCAAAGAAACTTTCTTGTTTAATAAACAAAATGAGTACTACAAAAATATATTTATATTAAAATGTTATTATTTGTTTGCAGTATTATTATTTGATTGTTATATTTTGTATATTATTGTTGTTCAGGCCTTCAAAATACAATATAGATAGAGGCATATAGGTCTAATTAGATTAACTAATATTTAATTTATGTACAATGCAATCACAATACGAATAGGACCAATTTGTTTGAGTATATGTATAACAATAAAAGTTTTTTTTATTGTTATACGTATACTCAAACAAATTTTTTTCTTTAAACTTTCATTTGAATCTCAGTTTGGTTTTATATCTATAACTTACTGAAATCGTTATTTCATTATGGCTTTCGATTCTAAACAGTTCTAAACAACAATTCTAGGTTAACTCTATTTCATTTAGAATTCCACTGTGATTCTAAATAAAACAGAGTTAATACCACCTGTTGCCAGAACCATGTAAATTTCAGCCAGCATATAACTTCAATTGAATTTATACAACCATAACTACGTGTCTTGTAGTTACATAATATACAAACATCATGTATGCAAAATCAATTTTCAAGCGTCAAAAGTCACGATAGCCGATTTGTTGGGTGGTCGGAATTTCGAGTCGAGAGACCCGAGTTCGATCCCCAGGTGGCAGTACCAATGAGTTTTTCAAAAACTTATGTACGAATTTCATCGTTGGCTTGGACATAAAGGGGGCGACGGGCTCACCACCTGTCACGTTGTCCCGAAAATATCTTCGGTGGAAGGTGGGTCAAAGGGACTTAATTGTCTAGACTTGACCTCTGTCTACCCCAGTATTGGGAATCGCGTGAAGATATATATTTTTTTTAATTTTCAAGCGCCCGTTGCCTTGCGAATGTCATTGAATCCAATGCGTCCTATCCTTATCGTGAGTGCGTAGTACGATCGTAGCAAATTAACAGGCTATTTTTTGTGTTTTTCTGTTATCAAACTATCTTTTTCTGTTTCTCAGTGGTAGAGCCACGCATCAGCTTTTGTTTTTGCATGAATGGGCCGGCTCGACCGGGGAAGTACCACGACCTCACAGAATACTGGCGTAAAGTAGAAGTCTAACAAACTTCTGTTTCTCAGTGGTAGAGCCACGCATCAGCTTTTGTTGTTGCATGAATAGGCCGGCTCGACCGGGGAAGTACCACGACCTCACAGAATACCAGCGTAAAGTAGAAGTCTAACAAACTTCTGCGTTTCGTCTGGTGAGTGCAGTAACCGGAGGCCCCCACACCCCTCCTCCCCCAATTTTTGGGGGGGGGGGACTCTCAGGCCGGTAACGCATCTGCTATGCCTCTGGTATTGCGGGTGTTCATGGGCGGCGGTAATCACTTACCATGACGTGAACCGCCTGCTCGTTTGCCGGCCTTTTCTATTTAAAAAAAATCTGTGGTCGAGCTATAACATTGTACCAAAATCTCAGATACTTAAAATGATGATCAAATTGAAACTTCTAATCAACTATAAAGTTTTATTTAAGTCTTTATTTAAAAAATATATATATGTGACAGTGTACCGTGGTCTCGTAGCTTTCCCTTTAGCTTCAATCATCTATCCTTTAGCTTCAATCATCTATCCTTTAGCTTCAATCATCTATCCTTTAGCTTCAATCATCTATCCTTTAGCTTCAATCATCTATCCTTTAGCTTCAATCATCTATCCTTTAGCTTCAATCATCTATCCTTTAGCTTCAATCATCTATCCTTTAGCTTCAATCATCTATCCTTTAGCTTCAATCATCTATCCTTTAGCTTCAATCATCTATCCTTTAGCTTCAATCATCTATCCTTTAGCTTCAATCATCTATCCTTTAGCTTCAATCATCTATCCTTTAGCTTCAATCATCTATCCTTTAGCTTCAATCATCTATCCTTTAGCTTCAATCATCTATCCTTTAGCTTCAATCATCTATCCTTTAGCTTCAATCATCTATCCTTTAGCTTCAATCATCTATCCTTTAGCTTCAATCATCTATCCTTTAGCTTCAATCATCTATCCTTTAGCTTCAATCATCTATCCTTTAGCTTCAATCATCTATCCTTTAGCTTCAATCATCTATCCTTTAGCTTCAATCATCTATCCTTTAGCTTCAATCATCTATCCTTTAGCTTCAATCATCTATCCTTTAGCTTCAATCATCTATCCTTTAGCTTCAATCATCTATCCTTTAGCTTCAATCATCTATCCTTTAGCTTCAATCATCTATCCTTTAGCTTCAATCATCTATCCTTTAGCTTCAATCATCTATCCTTTAGCTTCAATCATCTATCCTTTAGCTTCAATCATCTATCCTTTAGCTTCAATCATCTATCCTTTAGCTTCAATCATCTATCCTTTAGCTTCAATCATCTATCCTTTAGCTTCAATCATCTATCCTTTAGCTTCAATCATCTATCCTTTAGCTTCAATCATCTATCCTTTAGCTTCAATCATCTATCCTTTAGCTTCAATCATCTATCCTTTAGCTTCAATCATCTATCCTTTAGCTTCAATCATCTATCCTTTAGCTTCAATCATCTATCCTTTAGCTTCAATCATCTATCCTTTAGCTTCAATCATCTATCCTTTAGCTTCAATCATCTATCCTTTAGCTTCAATCATCTATCCTTTAGCTTCAATCATCTATCCTTTAGCTTCAATCATCTATCCTTTAGCTTCAATCATCTATCCTTTAGCTTCAATCATCTATCCTTTAGCTTCAATCATCTATCCTTTAGCTTCAATCATCTATCCTTTAGCTTCAATCATCTATCCTTTAGCTTCAATCATCTATCCTTTAGCTTCAATCATCTATCCTTTAGCTTCAATCATCTATCCTTTAGCTTCAATCATCTATCCTTTAGCTTCAATCATCTATCCTTTAGCTTCAATCATCTATCCTTTAGCTTCAATCATCTATCCTTTAGCTTCAATCATCTATCCTTTAGCTTCAATCATCTATCCTTTAGCTTCAATCATCTATCCTTTAGCTTCAATCATCTATCCTTTAGCTTCAATCATCTATCCTTTAGCTTCAATCATCTATCCTTTAGCTTCAATCATCTATCCTTTAGCTTCAATCATCTATCCTTTAGCTTCAATCATCTATCCTTTAGCTTCAATCATCTATCCTTTAGCTTCAATCATCTATCCTTTAGCTTCAATCATCTATCCTTTAGCTTCAATCATCTATCCTTTAGCTTCAATCATCTATCCTTTAGCTTCAATCATCTATCCTTTAGCTTCAATCATCTATCCTTTAGCTTCAATCATCTTTAAATATTCACTGTAAATTAGCTTAAGAGTAAAAATTCCTCGTTATTTACAGAATGTTTAGTTATTATTAATGACATTTACATTTTATGTAACTAATCTGTCAAATTATTTGAGTGATTCCTCAAGGAGAACTCTAAGGATGCGTCCAAATCTGGCGAATACGCCGCTGCACGGGCGCAATTTTAACGCAATCCTCTTTAACGCAATTCAGGCAAAGCTCGCACAGTGCGCATGCGCTGTACGCGAGCATCTTGCGTTCAAGCAATTTCGTTCGCTTCCATATTATATATATGTTACTTATAAATTTTGAAACAAATTTCATCTGTACACTCCATGATAATACGTATTCAGGCTTCGGCAGTAAGAATTTAATTGGAGTGGTTAACAGGAATACTAGTAATGTTATTCGGCATTGCTAGTATTCTTTTTAAAAAAAATTAAGTCCCTTCGACCCACCTTCCACCGAAGATATTTTTCGGGACAAAAAAATGTGCTGTTAAAAATGTGAATCAATATTCACATTTTTAATAGCACATTTTTTTGTTTTTGAAAGGGAGTGGCAATCCACACCCTTTCTTCCCGTGGGTGTCGTAAGAGGCGACTAAGGGGAACAGCCTTGAACATCGTTATGGCGATCGATAGATGGCGGGATAACAATCTCTAAAAATATCAGACCAAAATACCGAAGATGGGCGATCTAAGGTGCGAGGTACCTGGGCTCCAATAGGCTCTTTTGTATGTATGTATTTACTACAGGAGTCAAAATGGTGGTTTTATGGGCAGAATTTGGCAAACGAGCACGATCCGTTTGTAATTCACTATTCAAAGTTGATATAATGAATACGACAGTAATGACCAGAGGATTTGGGAGTGCGTTGCCTTGCCTGCCTTCAAGTAATTAAGAAAAAGACGGGGAAGAGAAATAGCGGAGGGAGGAGAGGAGATAGAGTGTAGATCTTCGATTACTTGAAACGCACAAGCACAAAATGCCAATGCAAGGCCAAACCACTGCTCTTGGTCGAGTCGGCCGATTCATACAGTAAGAAATGCCTTAACATTTATAAAATTAAACAAAATAATAAAAAAAAACGTTTTAACTTTATTTTAAATGCACAGTTGAGAATAGAAATAATGTGATAACCGTTAACGAACCTAACCAAACATCGGATGAGATTTTTAATATTGGCTTAAAAATATAAACAAAATTATACAAAATTTAAGTTTTTCATAAAGTATTAAAATACAAATACACTATTAATTAGAGCCCTTTGATATATAACTATTACTCTATGAAAGGTCCGCTGTCTAGTGGAGGTCATTGATGTAATTAAAGACACACTTATTTTCACTTTCCACTTATATTCTTATTTTGAACGCATATTACGATTTTAACACAACAGCTCAATCACTTTTTGTGTTACAAATATTTTACCTTACACAATAATGGACAAACGGAGAACTTGGTGTTAAACGATTCTCTGCCATTCAAAATAAAACGATTTTATCGCGCTTTTTAATTAGTTTTTACAAACTATTTTTATTTCCCGACGTTTCGGATGCCTTACAGCATCCGTGGTCACAAGGGGGGACTGTCCCCCCTGATGCTGTAAAAAAGCGTTTTATTTTGAATGTGTAGTATTCACGTAAAAACAAGAGATTGAGATTCTCTGCCAGTCAACCTTACAATTGAAATAAATAAAGAAGTTACTAAGAAGGTAAATATAGAACGATCAATTAGTATTAATAAAACCATATAATCACAATAATATAACACATAGGTGTTTACTCTACGTATTGTCTGATCACCTTAACATTCATGCTTAAATTTCTAGTTCGCTTATAGAACCACGGAAGTCGCCCAATATAATTCTTAAATCAAAAGCTATATTGCTTACATAATAAGACTTCTATCTAGACAATCATCGACAAGTCGAGCAGAAAACAAGTTTTTAAATTTATGTTATATACAAAACTATTCTAAATTTAATAAGTGTATAAAGTATATGTCTATTTACACTACACTGTAACTACAAGTAATACAGAGGGAGATGGGAACTAAAAGCGTCTTTCACACATAGGATTGCAGCAACGAAAGGCATCCGACTCAGCATTATGCTACAGCAGTATTGTAACGGCCACAACGTTGCCATTCTGACAATGCTGTTTATTGCTGTTATACTTGTACATTGTCTACTTTATTATTAAATCAGTTTACCATCATTTTAGTAAGTTACAAGTGTACAGATGAACATAGTACACATCTCCCTAGGATTGTCGGAAAGCTCACCATGTCATACCTTTCTAGATTGCCTAAAAGCAAAGTCCTTGACCGTACGAGTAATGGTACGTAGGACTTGAATATATGAATTTATCTTTTTCAAATGGTGCCTTTTCTGCTAGCTATGCGGTCGGCTTATTGCTACATCAGCTTGCTAATCATTACGGCTATGTCAGTTACCCCAGTTCCGCTACAAGCCCTAACATTAGGTGACACAATCATATTAAATTTTTATGCTGAGTTATAATAGCTTAGTCCCCAAACTTTATGACCAAAAAAATGTGACTACGTGGAAGGCTGGGGCGCTGCCCGAATGGGTTTCGTGACACCACTGTAGTGTGTGACACTGTTGTGTGAAGGTTAGTAGACTGTGTTTTTCGTCACTGCTTTGAACCACTCTCCTTACTCTCCTCAGTTGACGAGTCATAGGGCTTCGGTATGATATTTATTTAAATTTTTATACACAAAGTGGTTCATATGACGGACTTAATTCCAGACGGCGTACAGGTACTTTGTCTCGCTGTTCTGACAGCGACGATGGTATTATGCGCCGCTTTATCAACTCTCTGCGGACGATTAGAGGTTTTAACGATGGTCCGATAGACCAAATCTCATAAGATCGGAATTATGAGAAAGTGCGTATTCGATGCGTATCGCATTGTCGATGAATTCTTAGCTTAAGATTCATATGGCACCTTTGAATCTTAAAATAATATGTACAATTATTAAACTTAAAAATACGTGTGAAAATTTCTTTCCGATAATTTAACACAGAAATGTGAATAAAAAAATAATTTAAAAATATTGAGATCGCTAGTACAAAATGTGAGAATATACAAATTATGACAAAACAGAGGAAAAATAACAAGACATACTTACTTTAGGGTTAAAAGAAATTTTTAACCCTCGAAGAAACATAATGTTAGTAAGATTAACTTTAGAATACTGAATTATGAAACTCACGATCAATTATTCCCACTTCCTTTCTTACAAATTTACGTTTCTAGCGAAAACTCAAATATAAGTTCACTATTTGCTTCTTTAAAAAATAGTACAATTTTGTAAAACCAGTGCTACGGCCGCTACCTCGTCTCCTACGCCACGGCCGACAACCGCCTCTCCTTCTGGCAGAGCACCGCCGGTGCGTATCCCACACTCGCACGTTGCTCTACACTCTACACACCGCCACCCATGGCCCGTCACCACCTGCGCCTTCAGTCCCGACGGTGCCCGACGCTGCGTGAAGTGCTACAGCACGGCGCCCATGGCGGACGTGGCGCGTCTCAACCCCGCGCGGCTGGCGCGCCTTGTCTGGACCAACTCGCGCACCGTCACGCTCATGCTGGCCGACGGCTCCGAGACGCGCTTCAACGTCTAGACCGAAGCCCCGGTCCGGACCGTCACTTCGATCACGCTCCACGGCTTTCCCTACTGCCTTTAACTTGCGACTACTTAATCTCTGATTATCCAATTCTGATTCCAGTCATAAATGTTGCATGTTACTGCTCTTCAGTAGTGCTTGAAACACTAAATTATTCTTATTCGAACTTTGTACATAAGCAGAATATACAGAATCGTAAATCTTTTTTAAACAAAAAAAAATTAAACTTTCTACCGTAACTGATTTATTTTATATAATACATAACTAAGGTCATCTTTTTTTATTTATTATTTGGTAACATTATTTAGATAAACAGATAGGTAGAAGTTTATAGCTTTTGTTTTTACTAACTTTGAATTTCAATGTAAGAGGGAGTAATAATATAAAAATCAATAGGTTATAAAAGTACTTGCCTATATTTTTTTATTGTTCCTTTAACAATTTATTAATCATGCTTATTAAAAAAGTTAATCCATTTCGAATAACGAAATTTTACAACTCAACTTTAAAAACTGGGATTATGTACTTGGAGCCGTTAGATATAGATGCTATTAACTCTACTAACAATACCATATAACAATACCATATCTTTACTAAAAAAATCACTAGCTAGCTAATATGTTATATACTTTAATAATTAAAACGATATTATAATAATATATCAATTGTGCAGACACTTAAAAATCCCTCTTCGGCAATATCTGTAACAACTGACAAAGAAGCATTAGATGCTAAACCCGTACACGTCATAAAATACATTTCAAAAATAACCAATTCTTCGTCGAAACATAATTTGTTTTTGAAGCATAGCAAAGAAACTTTCTTGTTTAATAAACAAAATGATTACTATGTTATTGCAGTATTATCATTGGATTGTTATATTTTGTATATTATTGTTGTTCAGTTATTGTTGTATTGTTGTTCATACTATATATTTTCTAAATCCCAGTGCATAATTTTGTGTATATACAGGATTAGCTCGCTTACAGCAATACTATATAAGTTATTTTAGGCAAGTGGAACCATGCTAATACATAAACTAAACGGTTTATACAATAACGTTATAGGAATTTTTAGCTTTGTGAATATGTCCTATATCTTCAGTTTATTCTCAATACAGGGCTTGAAATTTAAGTCATTTTGACCCACCGAAAACATTTTTTGGGACAACGTGACCTTTCGCCGTCTTAATGTCCAAGTCAACGATATAAATCGTACAAAAGTTTTTGACAAAACCTGGGAATCAAACTCGGGTGCCTTGACTCGAATTCTGATCATCGAACCACTTGGCTATAGTGGCTTTGACGTTTGCACGTGAAGAGAAAAAAAAACAATAGAAACATGCAATAAATTAAATAAAAGTGCAACGAGACCGCTTTGCTAGTGGGATTTTATTGACAAGATATTTTTGATATTTATTATTATTAGATTAGAATTTAAGCCAATAAGGATAAACATATTTGCAGCGTAATATATTTTGTCGGTTTTTTTTCCGTTGTTGTGGTTAGATAAATAAACTAAACCTAGATTTAAACACATTAAAATTCACTTTTAATTATACCAATATTTATTTATTTTAAGTAATATACGAGTACCTGACCGGTTTCGCCTTCATGGTATTGTACCCGTCAGGTATAAATTAAAATAAATAAATTTTGGAATAAGTAAAAGTGAATTTTAATGTGCTTAAAAATGAATTTCCACCAAGACACGACAATCGTGAGTATTCTAGACTATAATAAACCTAGATTATTTTAAGAAATAGGTCAAACTATTATTAAAGTTTAGTACATTATCTAAGAATAGAATAAAAAGAATAGAATAAAATCTCTCTAGCTCCTCTCTATCACAATTTCTCCTTCCATCAATTATTATTTAATTTATATACAATGCAATCACAATACGAATAGAACCAATTTGTTTGAGTATACGTGTAACAATAAAAGTTCTCATCTCCAAAAACTTCCGTTTGAATCTCAGTTCGGTTTAATATCTATAACATACTAAAATCGTGATTTCATTATGACTTTTGATTCGCAACAGATCCCAGTGGATTCAAAATGAAATGGAGTAAATGCCACCTGACAGAACTATGTAAATTTCAGCCATCATATAACTTCAATTCAATTTATACAATCATAACTACGTGTGTTGTAGTTACATAATATACAGACATCATGAATGCAAAATAAATTTACATGCGCCCGTTGCTTTGCGAATGTCATTGAATCGATTGCGCCTTTTTCTTATTGTGAGCGCGTAGTACGATCATAGCAAAATAACAGGCTATTTTTGGTGTTTCTCTGTTATCAAATTATCTTTGTCCGAGCTATAACATAGAACCAAAAATCCCAGATACTTAAAATGAAGATCAAAATCAAACTTCTTATCAACTATAAAGTTTTATTTAAGTCTTTATTTAAAAAAATATGTCTAATGTGACAGTGTACCGTGGTCTCGTAGTTCTTTAGCTTCGATCATCCTTAAGTATTCACTGTAAATAAGCGTAAGGGTAATTAATATTCATCGTTATTTACAAAATGTTTAGTTAGGTATTAATTATATTTACAATTTATGTTATGATTAATCTGTTAAATTATTTGAGTGATTCCTCAAGGGGAACTCTAGGGTGCGTCCAAATCTGTCGAATACGCCGCTGCACGAGTGCAATTTCTGTAATTGTTAGGCGCACCTCTTTAACGCAACTCACGCAAAGCTCGTGAAGCACCGCACGCAAGCAATTTTGTTCGCTTCCATATTATATATATCTTAGTTGTAAATTTTCAAACAAATTTCTTCTGTCCACTCCATGATAATACGTATTCAGGCTTCGGCAATAAGATTTTAACTGAGCGGGTGAGCGGGCAGGAAGAAATACGCAAAGCGCGCAAAGTATACGCACGCGGGCCATGTATTCGCCAATTTTGGAAGCACCCTTACCTATTACAGTATTTCTTGCTAGGTTGCCAATTGTCAAAACAGGCCTCAGGTAACCAACCCTAAATCACTGTTACCTTTGCTTATTTTAGCATATGTTTATTTAAAAACCTTCGCATAGTTATAAGGCTTTTCAGAAATCAAAATATTTCATACATATTCAAATAAAGTGTAATAAAGAGCAAAGGAAAACGGTTAGTGGTTTTTAATAAAATCCCTACCTTATTGATTACAGTAAATTTGCTAATAAGCAACACAAAATGGATTTAAATAAGTTTGAGCAACATAGAGATACCTGTTTTTGATCCCACAAATTGAAGTGCCTACAAAGATTGCTTTAATGCCTAACCTTTCATTAACATCTTAAATAAACAAGTCCATATGAATTATATTGATTGTAATTTAATCGTTTAGTTTTAATCGAATATTTATTGTAAACAAATGTTATAGTAATTAAATAAATGATTATTGCTGTCTCCATAGCGTAATATTATTTTTAATCACCAAACCTGGTTCCCAATCCAAATTATACAGAACAGTTTAACCATTACATACTGCTTAGTATTAAAAACTGTTAATATACAATTACAATACATTAGAATATAAAAAAAAGCATCGATACGTCGGCGGAAAACAAAAACCGACGCCAACGCGAGTCGAACCAAAATCGTTGCAACAATCCGCAAGCTTGTATTTTTCTTGCTCTTTACTCAAAATCATGAAACATATGAAACGTCGCTCAGTCATTACGATTACACTTGTACTTTACAAAGAATTCTAAAGTAGGAATGTTTATATTTAAATAAACACTGTAATCGAATAAGTAATCAAAATACTAAAAAGCCACTAATTTGGGGTGGCAGGGTGACCGGAATTCGAATCAAGAGACCCGAGTTCGATACCAAGGTGGCAGGCTCGTACGAATGAGTTTTTTTAATCATGTGTAAGATATACATTGTTGGGTAGCATATAAAGACGGCGATAGGCTCACCACCTGTCACGTCCCAAAAAAATGTGCTGTTAAAAATGTGAATCAATATTCTTTTGTCTTTGAAAGGGAGTGGCAATCCACACCCTTTCTTCCCGTGGGTGTCGTAAGAGGCGACTAAGGGTAACAGCCTTGAACATCGTCATGGCGATCGATAGATGGCGGGATAACAATCTCTAAAAATATCAGACCAAAATACCGAAGATGGGCGATCTAAGGTGCGAGGTACCTGGACTCCAATAGGCTCTTTTGTATGTATGTATTTACTACAGGAGTCAAATGGTGGTTTTATGGGCAGAATTTGGCAAACGAGCACGATCCGTTTATAAATCACTATTCAAAGTGTATATAATGAATACGATAGTAATGAGCAGAGGATTTCGGAGTGCGTTGCCTTGCCTGCCTTCAAGTAATTAAGAGAAAGACGGGGAAGAGATAGAGTGTAGATCTTCGATTACTTAGATCGCAGAATCGCACAAGCACAAAATGCACATGGAAGGCCAAACCACTGCTCTAGGTCGAGTCGGCCGATTCATACAGTAAGAAATGCCTTAACATTTATAAAATTAAACAAAATGATAAAAAAAAGTTTTAACTTTATTTTAAATGCACAGTTGACAATAGAAATAATGTGATAACCGTTAACGAACCTAACCAAACATCGGATGAGATTTTTAATATTGCTGCTCGCTGACCGCTTTAGGCAGCCTCTCAGTAGAGGCCGCATGCTTTCCCGACGCAATGACACCTAGCGTATTAGACTTTCTATGTGTCTACTCTTTTTCCTGTACCTAAAAGTTGTTTTAGTCAGTGCCACTTTCTTAACCATTTCTGCTGCCAAATAACAGTATAGTAATTGTTGTGTTCCGGTTTGAAGGGTATAAAGAGCCAGAACAATTACAGGCTATAGTATTTTTCAAAGTGGTTACGTCACCATCTATCGGTTGCTATTACAATATTCAAGACTTTACTCCTAGTCGCCTCTTACGATGCCCAGTGGAAACTCCACGGTCCAAAGAGAAGAGATAAATTCTAACGCCGAAACTCATCAATAATAGTTTTCGTGGAACCATCAAAAATTTAAAAACATTGAGTTAGTCCTAACACTGAGCGTTGTATGCATCGCAAAGTATGTTCGGGCTGGGCGCGGCGCAGACGCGCTGCGTGAAGTGCTACAGCACGGCGCCCATGGCGGACGTGGCGCGCCACAACCCCGCGCGGCTGGCGCGCCTGGTCTGGACCAACTCGCGCACCGTCACGCTCGTGCTGGCCGACGGCTCGGAGACGAACTTCAACGTCTAGACCGACGCCCCGGTCCGGACCGCCACTTCGAACACGCTCCACGGCTTTCGCTACAACTTGCGACTACTTAATCTCTGATTATCCAATTCTGATTCCAGTTATAAATGTTGCATGTTACTGCTCTTCAGTAGTGCTTGAAACACTAAATTATTCTTATTCGAACTTTGTACATAGGAAAAATATACAGAGCCGTAAATCTTTTTTAAACAAAAAAAAATTAAACCTTAAACTTTATACCATAACTGATTCATTTTATATAATACATAACTGAAGTCATCTTTTTTTTTATTTATTATTTGGTAACATTATTTAGACGTCTATTTAGATAAACAGATATATAGAAGTTTATAGCTTTTTTTACTAACTTTTAGTTTCAATGTACGAGGGAGCAATAATTAAAATTCATAAGGTAATAATTGCATATATTTTTTTTATTATTCCTTTAACAATTTATTAATCATGCTTATTAAACAAGTTAATCTATTTCGAATAACAAAATTTTACAACTCAACTTTAAAAACTGGGATTATGTACTTGGAGCCGTTAGAGATGGATGCTATTAACTCTACTAACAATACCATATAGCCATATCTTTCCTAAAAAAAATCACTAGCTAGCTAATATGTTATATACTTTAATAATTAAAACGATATTATAATAATATATCAATTGTGCAGATACTTAAAAATCCCTCTTCGGCAATATCTGTAACAACTGACAAAGAAGCATTAGATGCTAAACTCGAACACGTCATAAAATATATTTCAAAAATAACCAATTCTTCATTGAAACTTAATTTGATTTTGAAGCAATTTACGCAAAATAAATATAGATAGAGGCCTATAGGTGAAACTAGATTAATTAATATTTAATTTATATACAATGCAATCACAATACCAATAGGATCAATTTGTTTGAGTATATGTATAACAATAAAAGTTCTCTTCTCCAAAAACTTTCATTTGAATCTCAGTTCGGTTTTATATCTATAACTTACTGAAATCGTGATTTCATTATGATTTTGGATTCGCCACAGATCCCAGTGGATTCTAAATGAAATGGAGTAAATACCACCTGACAGAACCATGTAAATTTCAGCCAGCATATAACTTCAATTCAATTTATACAATCATAACTACGTGTGTTGTAGTTACATAATATACAGCCAACATGTATGCAAAATAAATTTACAAGCGCCCGTTTCTTTGCTCATTTCATTGAATCGATTGCGCCTTTTTCTTGTCGTGAGCGCGTAGTATGATTATAGCAAAATAACAGGCTATTTTTGGTGTTTCTCTGTTATCAAACTATCTTTGTTCGAGCTATAACATAAAACCAAAAATCTCAGATACTTAAAATGAAGATCAAAATCAAACTTCTAATTAACTGTAAAGTTTTATTTAAGTCTTTATTTAAAATATATATGTAATGTGACAGTGTACCGTGTTTGGTCTCGTAGTTCTTTAGCTTCAATCATCTTTAAATATTCACTGTAAATTAGCGTAAGGGTAATATTCATCGTTATTTACAAAATGTTTAGTTATTATTAATTAAATTTACAATTTATGTTATGATTAATCTGTTAAATTATTTGAGTGATTCCTCAAGGGGAACTCTAGGGTGCGTACAAATCTGTCGAATACGCCGCTCCACGAGTGCAATTTCTGTAATTGTTTGGCACACCTCTTTAACGCAACTCACGCAAAGTTCGTACAGCACCGCACGCGTGCAATTTCGTTCGCTTCCATATTATATATATCTTAGTTGTAAATTTTCAAACAAATTTCATCTTTCCACTCCATAATAATAATAATAAATATAAGAAATATCTTCACGCAATTCCCAATACAGGGGTAGACAGAGGTCAAGTCTAGACAATTAAGTCCCTTTGACCCACCTTCCGAAGATATTTTCGGGACAACGTGACAGGTGGTGTCCACTCCATGATATACGTATTCAGGCTTCGGCAATAAGATTTTAACAGAGCGGGTGAGCGGGCAGGAAGAAATACGCAAAGCGCGCAAAGTATACGCACGCGGGCGATGAATTCGCCAATTTTGGAAGCACCCTTACCTATAGCAGTATATCTAGCTAGGTTGCCAATTGTCAAAACAGGCCACAGGCCAACCCTAAAACAATGTTACCTTTGCTTATTTTAGCATATGTTTATTTAAAAACCTTCGCATAGTTATAAGGCTTTTCAGAAATCAAAATAATTCATATATATTAAAATAAAGTGTAATAAAGAGCAAAGGAAAACGGTTAGTGGTTTTTAATGAAATCCCTTCCTTATTGATTACAGTAAATTTGCTAATAAGCAACACGAAATGGATTTAAATAATTTTGAGCAACATAGAGATACCTGTTTTTGATCCCACAAATTGAAGTGCCTACAAAGATTGCTTTAATGCCTAACCTTTCATTAACATATTAAATAAACAAGTCCATATGAATTATATTGATTGTAGTTTAATCGTTTAGTTTTAATCGAATATTTATTGTAAACAAATGTTATAGTAATTAAATAAATGATTATTGCTGTCTCCATAGCGTAATATTATTTTTAATCACCAAACCTGGTTCCCAATCCAAATTATACAGAACAGTTTAACCATTACATACTGCTTAGTATTAAAAACTGTTAATATACAATTACAATACATTAGAATATCTAATGTATTGTAATTGTATATTAACAGGTTTAATACTAAGCAGTATGTAATAGTTAAACTGTTCTGTATAATTTGAATTGGGAACCAGGTTTGGTGATTAAAAATAATATTACGCTATGGAGACAACAATAATAATTTTTTAATTACTATAACATTTGTTTACAATAAATATTCAGTTAAAACTAAACGATTAAATTACAATCAATATAAATCATATAGACTTGTTTTTAAGATGTTAATGAAAGGTTAGGCATTAAAAGCAATCTTTGTAGGCACTTCAATTTGTGGGATCAAAAACAGGTATGTTGCTCAAAATTATTTAAATCCATTTTGTATTACTTATTAGCAAATTTACTGTAATCAATGTGATGGGATTTTTATTAAAAACCACTAACCGTTTTCCTTTGCTCTTTATTACACTTTATTTTAATATACATGAATTATTTTGATTTCTGAACAGATTTCTTATAACTATGCGAAGGTTTTGAAATAAACATATGTTAAAATAAGCAAAGGTAACAGTGTTTTAGGGTTGGTTACCTGAGGCCTGTTTTGACAATTGGCAACCTAGCAAGAAATACTGTAATAGGTAAGGGTGCTTCCAAATTGGCAAATTCATCGCCCGCGTGCGTATACTTTGCGCGCTATGCGTATTTCTTCCTGCCCGCTCACCCGCTCAGTTAAAATCTTATTGCCGAAGCCTGAATACGTATTATCATGGGTGGACAGATGAAATTTGTTTGAAAATTTACAACTAAGATATATATAATATGGAAGCGAACGAAATTGCACGCGTGCGGTGCTTCACGAGCTTTGCGTGAGTTGCGTTAAAGAGGTGCGCCAAACATTTACAGAAATTGCACTCGTGCAGCGGCGTATTCGACAGATTTGGACGCATCCTACAGTTCCCTTGAGGAATCACTCAAATAATTTGACAGATTAATCATAACATAAATTGTAAATTTAATTAATAATAACTAAACATTTTGTAAATAACGATGAATATTACCCTTACGCTAATTTACAGTGAATATTTAAAGATGATTGAAGCTAAAGAACTACGAGACTACGGTACACTGTCACATTACATATATTTTCTAAATAACGACTTAAATAAAACTTTATAGTTGATTAGAAGTTTGATTTTGATCTTCATTTAAGTATCTGGGATTTTTGGTACTATGTTATAGCTCGAACAAAGATAATTTGATAACAGAGAAACACCAAAAATAGCCTGTTATTTTGCTATGATCGTAATACGCGCACACGATAAGAATAGGGCGCAATCGATTCAATGTCATTCGCAAAGCAACGGGCGCTTGTAAATTTATTTTGCATACATGATGTCTGTATATTATGTAACTACAACACACGTAGTTATGATTGTATAAATTAAATTGAAGTTATATGCTGTCTGAAATTTACGTGGTTCTGGCAGGTGGTATTTACTCCATTTCATTTAGAATCCACTGGGATCTGTTGCGAATCCAAAGTCATAATGAAATCACGATTTCAGTAAGTTATAGATATAAAACCGAACTGAGATTCAAACGGAAGTTTTTGGAGATGAAAACTTTTATTGTTACACGTATACTCAAACAAATTGGTCCTATTCTTATTGTGATTGCATTGTATATAAATTAAATAATAATTAATCTAATTACACCTATAGGCCTCTATTTATATTGCATTTTGAAGGCCTGAACAACAATAATATATAAAATATAACAACAATAATACTGTGCCATAACAATTTCTTATAAATGTATCGTTGTAATAAAATTTTTTGTTTATTAAATAAGATATTTGCTTTGAAAAAAGTGGAATGATTTATTTTGTATAACAGTGAGACAGTTTATAAAATAACAAAATAAGTGAAAAATATAGTAAAATCATTAAATCATCGTAAGAGGCGACTAGGAGTAAAGTCTTGAATATTGTAATAGCAACCGATTGATGGTGACGTAACCATCAATCGGTTGCTATTACATAGGTTGGTGAAAAAATACCATAGCCTGTAATTGTTCTGGCTCTTTATACCCTTCAAACCGGAACACAACAATTACTATACTGTTATTTGGCAGCAGAAATGGTTAAGAAAGTGGCACTGACTAAGACAACTTCTAGGCACAGGAAAAAGAGTAGACACAAAGAAAGTCTAATACGCTAGGTGTCATTGCGTCGGGAAAGCATGCGTCCTCTCCTAAGAGGCTGCCTAAAGCGGTCAGCGAGCAGCAATATTAAAAATCTCATCCGATGTTTGGTTAGGTTCGTTAACGGTTATCACATTATTTCTATTATCAACTGTGCATTTAAAGTTATTTATTTAAAGTTAAAACTTTTTTATTATTCCTTTAACAATTTATTAATCATGCTTATTAAAAAGTTAATCTATTTGAACAACAAAACTCTACAATTCAACTTTAAAAACTCGGGATTATGTACTTGGAGCAGTTAGGATAGGTGCCATTAACTACTAACAATACCATATAGCCATATATTTTCTAAATAACGACTTAAATAAAACTTTATAGTTGATTAGAAGTTTGATTTTGATCTTCATTTTAAGTATCTGGATTTTTGGTACTATGTTATAGCTCGAACAAAGATAATTTGATAACAGAGAAACACCAAAAATAGCCTGTTATTTTGCTATGATCGTAATACGCGCACACGATAAGAATAGGGCGCAATCGATTCAATGTCATTCGCAAAGCAACGGGCGCTTGTAAATTTATTTTGCATACATGATGTCTGTATATTATGTAACTACAACACACGTAGTTATGATTGTATAAATTAAATTGAAGTTATATGCTGTCTGAAATTTACGTGGTTCTGGCAGGTGGTATTTACTCCATTTCATTTAGAATCCACTGGGATCTGTTGCGAATCAAAGTCATAATGAAATCACGATTTCAGTAAGTTATAGATATAAAACCGAACTGAAGTTAGGCGTTTTTGGAGGTAAGCTTTTTATTGTTACGTATACTCAAACAAATTGGTCCTATTCTTATTGTGATTGCATTGTATATAAATTAAATAATAATTAATCTAATTACACCTATAGGCCTCTATTTATATTGCATTTTGAAGGCCTGAACAACAATAATATATAAAATATAACAACAATAATACTGTGCCATAACAATTTCTTATAAATGTATCGTTGTAATAAAATTTTTGTTTATTAAATAAGATATTTGCTTTGAAAAAAGTGGAATGATTTATTTTGTATAACAGTGAGACAGTTTATAAAATAACAAAATAAGTGAAAAATATAGTAAAATCATTAAATCATCGTAAGAGGCGACTAGGAGTAAAGTCTTGAATATTGTAATAGCAACCGATTGATGGTGACGTAACCATCAATCGGTTGCTATTACATAGGTTGGTGAAAAATACCATAGCCTGTAATTGTTCTGGCTCTTTATACCCTTCAAACCGGAACACAACAATTACTATAACATTTGTTTACAATAAATATTCCGTTAAAACTAAACGATTAAATTACAATCAATATAAATCATATAGACTTGTTTTTTTAAGATGTTAATGAAAGGTTAGGCATTAAAGCAATCTTTGTAGCCACTTCAATTTGTGGGATCAAAAACAGGTATGTTGCTCAAAATTATTTAAATCCATTTTGTATTACTTATTAGCAAATTTACTGTAATCAATGTGATGGGATTTTATTAAAAACCACTAACCGTTTTCCTTTGCTCTTTATTACACTTTATTTTAATATACATGAATTATTTTGATTTCTGAACAGATTTCTTTGAATTCGAGCCTTCACAGCTTTTATCACTGCTGGAGTCCTAACAGACCGAGGGCGACCACATCTTGACCTGTCATCTACACTAGAGTCTTCATTGTATCGTTTGATGGTACGATAAACGAATCTTTTGGTTATATTCAAATTTTTCAGTATGTCAAAAACTTGAATTGGCGCGTAGCCGCAACGATGCAACGCAATAACTGCAACACGGTCTTCTTTAAGCGTCCACTCCATATTTAAAAATAAGTAAAATTCTAAAATGTATATAGTTTTATTTTCATGAACAATTCGAAATTCGAATTCAATAAACTTTTTTGTGGCCAGCATTTGTTTTTCGCCGTCGTATCGATGATTTCTTTTTGATATTCTAATGTATTGTAATTGTATATTAACAGGTTTTAATACTAAGCAGTATGTAATAGTTAAACTGTTCTGTATAATTTGAATTGGGAACCAGGTTTGGTGATTTAAAATAATATTACGCTATGGAGACAACAATAATAATTTTTTTAATTACTATAACATTTGTTTACAATAAATATTCGGTTAAAACTAAACGATTAAATTACAATCAATATAAATCATATAGACTTGTTTTTTTAAGATGTTAATGAAAGGTTAGGCATTAAAGCAATCTTTGTAGGCACTTCAATTTGTGGGATCAAAAACAGGTATGTTGCTCAAAATTATTTAAATCCATTTTGTATTACTTATTAGCAAATTTACTGTAATCAATGTGATGGGATTTTATTAAAAACCACTAACCGTTTTCCTTTGCTCTTTATTACACTTTATTTTAATATACATGAATTATTTTGATTTCTGAACAGATTTCTTATAACTATGCGAAGGTTTTGAAATAAACATATGTTAAAATAAGCAAAGGTAACAGTGTTTTAGGGTTGGTTACCTGAGGCCTGTTTTGACAATTGGCAACCTAGCAAGAAATACTGTAATAGGTAAGGGTGCTTCCAAAATTGGCAAATTCATCGCCCGCGTGCGTATACTTTGCGCGCTATGCGTATTTCTTCCTGCCCGCTCACCCGCTCAGTTAAAATCTTATTGCCGAAGCCTGAATACGTATTATCATGGAGTGGACAGATGAAATTTGTTTGAAAATTTACAACTAAGATATATATAATATGGAAGCGAACGAAATTGCACGCGTGCGGTGCTTCACGAGCTTTGCGTGAGTTGCGTTAAAGAGGTGCGCCAAACATTTACAGAAATTGCACTCGTGCAGCGGCGTATTCGACAGATTTGGACGCATCCTACAGTTCCCCTTGAGGAATCACTCAAATAATTTGACAGATTAATCATAACATAAATTGTAAATTTAATTAATAATAACTAAACATTTTGTAAATAACGATGAATATTACCCTTACGCTAATTTACAGTGAATATTTAAAGATGATTGAAGCTAAAGAACTACGAGACTACGGTACACTGTCACATTACATATATTTTCTAAATAACGACTTAAATAAAACTTTATAGTTGATTAGAAGTTTGATTTTGATCTTCATTTTAAGTATCTGGGATTTTTGGTACTATGTTATAGCTCGAACAAAGATAATTTGATAACAGAGAAACACCAAAAATAGCCTGTTATTTTGCTATGATCGTAATACGCGCACACGATAAGAATAGGGCGCAATCGATTCAATGTCATTCGCAAAGCAACGGGCGCTTGTAAATTTATTTTGCATACATGATGTCTGTATATTATGTAACTACAACACACGTAGTTATGATTGTATAAATTAAATTGAAGTTATATGCTGTCTGAAATTTACGTGGTTCTGGCAGGTGGTATTTACTCCATTTCATTTAGAATCCACTGGGATCTGTTGCGAATCCAAAGTCATAATGAAATCACGATTTCAGTAAGTTATAGATATAAAACCGAACTGAGATTCAAACGGAAGTTTTTGGAGATGAAAACTTTTATTGTTACACGTATACTCAAACAAATTGGTCCTATTCTTATTGTGATTGCATTGTATATAAATTAAATAATAATTAATCTAATTACACCTATAGGCCTCTATTTATATTGCATTTTGAAGGCCTGAACAACAATAATATATAAAATATAACAATCAAATAATAATACTGTGCAATAACAATTTCTTATAAATGTATCGTTGTAATAAAATTTTTGTTTATTAAATAAGATATTTGCTTTGAAAAAAGTGGAATGATTTATTTTGTATAACAGTGAGACAGTTTATAAAATAACAAAATAAGTGAAAAATATAGTAAAATCATTAAATCATCGTAAGAGGCGACTAGGAGTAAAGTCTTGAATATTGTAATAGCAACCGATTGATGGTGACGTAACCATCAATCGGTTGCTATTACATAGGTTGGTGAAAAATACCATAGCCTGTAATTGTTCTGGCTCTTTATACCCTTCAAACCGGAACACAACAATTACTATACTGTTATTTGGCAGCAGAAATGGTTAAGAAAGTGGCACTGACTAAGACAACTTCTAGGCACAGGAAAAAGAGTAGACACAAAGAAAGTCTAATACGCTAGGTGTCATTGCGTCGGGAAAGCATGCGTCCTCTCCTAAGAGGCTGCCTAAAGCGGTCAGCGAGCAGCAATATTAAAAATCTCATCCGATGTTTGGTTAGGTTCGTTAACGGTTATCACATTATTTCTATTATCAACTGTGCATTTAAAGTTATTTATTTAAAGTTAAAACTTTTTTTTATTATTTTGTTTAATTTTATAAATGTTAAGGCATTTCTTACTGTATGAATCGGCCGACTCGACCAAGAGCAGTGGTTTGGCCTTGCATTGGCATTTTGTGCTTGTGCGTTTCAAGTAATCGAAGATCTACACTCTATCTCCTCTCCTCCCTCCGCTATTTCTTCCTGCCCGCTCACCCGCTCAGTTAAAATCTTATTGCCGAAGCCTGAATACGTATTATCATGGGTGGACAGATGAAATTTGTTTGAAAATTTACAACTAAGATATATATAATATGGAAGCGAACGAAATTGCACGCGTGCGGTGCTTCACGAGCTTTGCGTGAGTTGCGTTAAAGAGGTGCGCCAAACATTTACGAAATTGCACTCGTGCAGCGGCGTATTCGACAGATTTGGACGCATCCTACAGTTCCCTTGAGGAATCACTCAAATAATTTGACAGATTAATCATAACATAAATTGTAAATTTAATTAATAATAACTAAACATTTTGTAAATTACAATCAAAATAATTCATGTATATTAAAATAAAGTTATTAAAAATGTGAATATTGATTCACATTTTTAACAGCACATTTTTGGGACGTGACACCACCTGTCCTCTCGTATCCAAGCCAACAATGTATATCTTACACATGTTTAAAACAACTCATTCGTACGAGTCTGCTACCTTGGTATCGAACTCGGGATTCGAATTCCGATCACCCAACCACCCCGTACGTACTTATTCTGTTACAGTGTTTATTTAAATATAAACATTCCTACTTTAGAATTCTTTGTCCTTCATCGTAATGACTGTGCGACGTTTCATATGTTTCATGATTTTGAGTAAAGAGCAAGAAAAATACAAGCTTGCGGATTGTTGCAACGATTTTGGTTCGACTCGCGTTGGCGTCGGTTTTTGTTTTTCGCCGACGTATCGATGCTTTTTTTTATATTCTAATGTATTGTAATTGTATATTAACAGTTTTTAATACTAAGCAGTATGTAATGGTTAAACTGTTCTGTATAATTTGGATTGGGAACCAGGTTTGGTGATTGAAAATAATATTACGCTATGGAGACAACAATAATCATATATTGAATTACTATAACATTTGTTTACAATAAATATTCGATTAAAACTAAACGATTAAATTACAATCAAAATAATTTCATATAGACTTGTTTTTTTAAGATGTTAATGAAAGGTTAGGCATTGAAGCAATCTTTGTAGGCACTTCAATTTGTGGGATCAAAAACAGGTATCTCTATGTTGCTCAAAATAATTTAAATCTATTTTGTATTACTTATTAGCAAATTTACTGTAATCAATGGGAAGGGATTTTATTAAAAACCACTAACCGTTTTCCTTTGCTCTTTATTACACTTTATTTTAATATACATGAATTATTCTGATTTCTGAAAAGCCTTATAACTATGCGAAGTTTTTTAAATAAACATATGCTAAAATAAGCAAAGGTAACAGTGTTTTAGGGTTGATTACCTGAGCTGATCAATGAAGAATTGGTTATTTTTGAAATATATTTTATGACGTGTACGGGTTTAGCATCTAATGCTTCTTTGTCAGTTGTTACAGATATTGCCGAAGAGGGATTTTTAAGTGTCTGCACAATTGATATATTATTATAATATCGTTTTAATTATTAAAGTATATAACATATTAGCTAGCTAGTGATTTTTTTAGTAAAGATATGGTATTGTTATATGGTATTGTTAGTAGAGTTAATAGCATCTATATCTAACGGCTCCAAGTACATAATCCCAGTTTTTAAAGTTGAGTTGTAAAATTTTGTTTTCGCCGACGTATCGATGCTTTTTATATTCTAATGTATTGTAATTGTATGCTAACAGTTTTTAATACTAAGCAGTATGTAATGGTTAAACTGTTCTGTATAATTTGGATTGGGAACCAGGTTTGGTGATTGAAAATAATATTACGCTATGGAGACAACAATAATCATATATTGAATTACTATAACATTTGTTTACAATAAATATTCGATTAAACTAAACGATTAAATTACAATCAAAATAATTTAAATCTATTTTGTATTACTTATTAGCAAATTTACTGTAATCAATGGGAAGGGATTTTATTAAAAACCACTAACCGTTTTCCTTTGCTCTTTATTACACTTTATTTTAATATACATGAATTATTCTGATTTCTGAAAAGCCTTATAACTATGCGAAGTTTTTTAAATAAACATATGCTAAAATAAGCAAAGGTAACAGTGTTTTAGGGTTGATTACCTGAGCTAGATCAATGAAGAAATTAGTTATTTTGAAATATATTTTATGACGTGTACGGGTTTAGCATCTAATGCTTCTTTGTCAGTTGTTACAGATATTGCCGAAGAGGGATTTTTAAGTGTCTGCACAATTGATGCTGTGTTAATATCGTTTTAATTATTAAAGTATATAACATATTAGCTAGCTAGTGATGATTTTTTAGTAAAGATATGGTATTGTTATATGGTATTGTTAGTAAGGGTTAATAACATCTATATCTAACGGCTCCAAGTACATAATCCCAGTTTTTAAAGTTGAGTTGTAAAATTTCGTTATTCGAAATGGATTAACTTTTTTAATAAGCATGATTAATAAATTGTTAAAGGAACAATAAAAAAATATAGGCAAGTACTTTTATAACCTATTGATTTTTATATTATTACTCCCTCTTACATTGAAATTCAAAGTTAGTAAAAACAAAAGCTATAAACTTCTACCTATCTGTTTATCTAAATAGACGTCTAAATAATGTTACCAAATAATAAATAAAAAAAGATGACCTTAGTTATGTATTATATAAAATAAATCAGTTACGGTAGAAAGTTTAATTTTTTTTTGTTTAAAAAAGATTTACGATTCTGTATATTCTGCTTATGTACAAAGTTCGAATAAGAATAATTTAGTGTTTCAAGCACTACTGAAGAGCAGTAACATGCAACATTTATGACTGGAATCAGAATTGGATAATCAGAGATTAAGTAGTCGCAAGTTAAAGGCAGTTAAAGGCAGTAGGGAAAGCCGTGGAGCGTGATCGAAGTGACGGTCCGGACCGGGGCTTCGGTCTAGACGTTGAAGCGCGTCTCGGAGCCGTCGGCCAGCATGAGCGTGACGGTGCGCGAGTTGGTCCAGACAAGGCGCGCCAGCCGCGCGGGGTTGAGACGCGCCACGTCCGCCATGGGCGCCGTGCTGTAGCACTTCACGCAGCGTCGGGCACCGTCGGGACTGAAGGCGCAGGTGGTGACGGGCCATGGGTGGCGGTGTGTAGAGTGTAGAGCAACGTGCGAGTGTGGGATACGCACCGGCGGTGCTCTGCCAGAAGGAGAGGCGGTTGTCGGCCGTGGCGTAGGAGACGAGGTAGCGGCCGTAGCACTGGTTTTACAAAATTGTACTATTTTTTAAAGAAGCAAATAGTGAACTTATGTTTGAGTTTTCGCTAGAAACGTAAATTTGTAAGAAAGGAAGTGGGAATAATATTGTAATTGATCGTGAGTTTCATAATTCAGTATTCTAAAGTTAATCTTACTAACATAGACACATTATGTTTCTTTGAGGGTTAAAAATTTCTTTTAACCCTAAAGTAAGTATGTCTTGTTATTTTTTCCTCTGTTTTTGTCATAATTTGTAATTTCTCACATTTTTGTACTAGCGATCTCAATATTTTTAAATTATTTTTTTATTCACATTTCTGTGTTAAATTATCGGAAAGAAATTGTCACACGTGTTTTTAAGTTTAATAATTGTACATATTATTTTAAGATTCAAAGGTGCCATATGAATCTTAAGCTAGGAATTCATCGACAATGCGATACGCATCGAATACGCACTTTCTCATAATTCCGATCTTATGAGATTTGGTCTATCGGACCATCGTTAAAACCTCTAATCGTCCGCAGAGAGTTGATAAGCGGCGCATAATACCATCGTCGCTGTCAGAACAGCGAGACAAAGTACCTGTACGCCGTCTGGAATTAAGTCCGTCATATGAACCACTTTGTGTATAAAAATTTAAATAAATATCATACCGAAGCCCTATGACTCGTCAACTGAGGAGAGTAAGGGAAAAAAATATAATCATTTATATAAAAATAAATGGAGAGTAAGGAGAGTGGTTCAAAGCAGTGATGAAAAACACAGTCTACTAACCTTCACACAACAGTGTCACACACTACAGTGGTGTCACGAAACCCATTCGGAGCGGCGCCCCAGCCTTCCACGTTCAGTCACATTTTTGGTCATAAAGTTTGGGGACTAAGCTATTATAACTCAGCATAAAAATTTAATATGATTGTGTCACCTAATGTTAGGGCTTGTAGCGGAACTGGGGTAACTGACATAGCCGTAATGATTAGCAAGCTGATGTAGCAATAAGCCGACCGCATAGCTAGCAGAAAAGGCACCATTTGAAAAGATAAATTCATATATTCAAGTCCTATGTACCATTACTCGTACGGTCAAGGACTTTGCTTTTAGGCAATCTAGAAAGGTATGACATGGTGAGCTTTCCGACAATCCTAGGGAGATGTGTACTATGTTCATCTGTACACTTGTAACTTACTAAAATGATGGTAAAGGCAGTTAAAGGCAGTTAAAGGCAGTTAAAGGCAGTTAAAGGCAGTTAAAGGCAGTTAAAGGCAGTTAAAGGCAGTTAAAGGCAGTTAAAGGCAGTTAAAGGCAGTTAAAGGCAGTTAAAGGCAGTTAAAGGCAGTTAAAGGCAGTTAAAGGCAGTTAAAGGCAGTTAAAGGCAGTTAAAGGCAGTTAAAGGCAGTTAAAGGCAGTTAAAGGCAGTTAAAGGCAGTTAAAGGCAGTTAAAGGCAGTTAAAGGCAGTTAAAGGCAGTTAAAGGCAGTTAAAGGCAGTTAAAGGCAGTTAAAGGCAGTTAAAGGCAGTTAAAGGCAGTTAAAGGCAGTTAAAGGCAGTTAAAGGCAGTTAAAGGCAGTTAAAGGCAGTTAAAGGCAGTTAAAGGCAGTTAAAGGCAGTTAAAGGCAGTTAAAGGCAGTTAAAGGCAGTTAAAGGCAGTTAAAGGCAGTTAAAGGCAGTTAAAGGCAGTTAAAGGCAGTTAAAGGCAGTTAAAGGCAGTTAAAGGCAGTTAAAGGCAGTTAAAGGCAGTTAAAGGCAGTTAAAGGCAGTTAAAGGCAGTTAAAGGCAGTTAAAGGCAGTTAAAGGCAGTTAAAGGCAGTTAAAGGCAGTTAAAGGCAGTTAAAGGCAGTTAAAGGCAGTTAAAGGCAGTTAAAGGCAGTTAAAGGCAGTTAAAGGCAGTTAAAGGCAGTTAAAGGCAGTTAAAGGCAGTTAAAGGCAGTTAAAGGCAGTTAAAGGCAGTTAAAGGCAGTTAAAGGCAGTTAAAGGCAGTTAAAGGCAGTTAAAGGCAGTTAAAGGCAGTTAAAGGCAGTTAAAGGCAGTTAAAGGCAGTTAAAGGCAGTTAAAGGCAGTTAAAGGCAGTTAAAGGCAGTTAAAGGCAGTTAAAGGCAGTTAAAGGCAGTTAAAGGCAGTTAAAGGCAGTTAAAGGCAGTTAAAGGCAGTTAAAGGCAGTTAAAGGCAGTTAAAGGCAGTTAAAGGCAGTTAAAGGCAGTTAAAGGCAGTTAAAGGCAGTTAAAGGCAGTTAAAGGCAGTTAAAGGCAGTTAAAGGCAGTTAAAGGCAGTTAAAGGCAGTTAAAGGCAGTTAAAGGCAGTTAAAGGCAGTTAAAGGCAGTTAAAGGCAGTTAAAGGCAGTTAAAGGCAGTTAAAGGCAGTTAAAGGCAGTTAAAGGCAGTTAAAGGCAGTTAAAGGCAGTTAAAGGCAGTTAAAGGCAGTTAAAGGCAGTTAAAGGCAGTTAAAGGCAGTTAAAGGCAGTTAAAGGCAGTTAAAGGCAGTTAAAGGCAGTTAAAGGCAGTTAAAGGCAGTTAAAGGCAGTTAAAGGCAGTTAAAGGCAGTTAAAGGCAGTTAAAGGCAGTTAAAGGCAGTTAAAGGCAGTTAAAGGCAGTTAAAGGCAGTTAAAGGCAGTTAAAGGCAGTTAAAGGCAGTTAAAGGCAGTTAAAGGCAGTTAAAGGCAGTTAAAGGCAGTTAAAGGCAGTTAAAGGCAGTTAAAGGCAGTTAAAGGCAGTTAAAGGCAGTTAAAGGCAGTTAAAGGCAGTTAAAGGCAGTTAAAGGCAGTTAAAGGCAGTTAAAGGCAGTTAAAGGCAGTTAAAGGCAGTTAAAGGCAGTTAAAGGCAGTTAAAGGCAGTTAAAGGCAGTTAAAGGCAGTTAAAGGCAGTTAAAGGCAGTTAAAGGCAGTTAAAGGTAGTTAAAGGCAGTAGGGAAAGCCGTGGAGCGTGATCGAAGTGACGGTCCGGACCGGGGCTTCGGTCTAGACGTTGAAGCGCGTCTCGGAGCCGTCGGCCAGCATGAGCGTGACGGTGCGCGAGTTGGTCCAGACAAGGCGCGCCAGCCGCGCGGGGTTGAGACGCGCCACGTCCGCCATGGGCGCCGTGCTGTAGCACTTCACGCAGCGTCGGGCACCGTCGGGACTGAAGGCGCAGGTGGTGACGGGCCATGGGTGGCGGTGTGTAGAGTGTAGAGTGTAGAGCAACGTGCGAGTGTGGGATACGCACCGGCGGTGCTCTGCCAGAAGGAGAGGCGGTTGTCGGCCGTGGCGTAGGAGACGAGGTAGCGGCCGTAGCACTGGTTTTACAAAATTGTACTATTTTTTAAAGAAGCAAATAGTGAACTTATGTTTGAGTTTTCGCTAGAAACGTAAATTTGTAAGAAAGGAAGTGGGAATAATATTGTAATTGATCGTGAGTTTCATAATTCAGTATTCTAAAGTTAATCTTACTAACATAGACACATTATGTTTCTTTGAGGGTTAAAAATTTCTTTTAACCCTAAAGTAAGTATGTCTTGTTATTTTTTCCTCTGTTTTTGTCATAATTTGTATATTCTCACATTTTTGTACTAGCGATCTCAATATTTTTAAATTATTTTTTTATTCACATTTCTGTGTTAAATTATCGGAAAGAAATTTTCACACGTATTTTTAAGTTTAATAATTGTACATATTATTTTAAGATTCAAAGGTGCCATATGAATCTTAAGCTAAGAATTCATCGACAATGCGATACGCATCGAATACGCACTTTCTCATAATTCCGATCTTATGAGATTTGGTCTATCGGACCATCGTTAAAACCTCTAATCGTCCGCAGAGAGTTGATAAAGCGGCGCATAATACCATCGTCGCTGTCAGAACAGCGAGACAAAGTACCTGTACGCCGTCTGGAATTAAGTCCGTCATATGAACCACTTTGTGTATAAAAATTTAAATAAATATCATACCGAAGCCCTATGACTCGTCAACTGAGGAGAGTAAGGGAAAAAAATATAATCATTTATATAAAAATAAATGGAGAGTAAGGAGAGTGGTTCAAAGCAGTGACGAAAAACACAGTCTACTAACCTTCACACAACAGTGTCACACACTACAGTGGTGTCACGAAACCCATTCGGAGCGGCGCCCCAGCCTTCCACGTTCAGTCACATTTTTTGGTCATAAAGTTTGGGGACTAAGCTATTATAACTCAGCATAAAAATTTAATATGATTGTGTCACCTAATGTTAGGGCTTGTAGCGGAACTGGGGTAACTGACATAGCCGTAATGATTAGCAAGCTGATGTAGCAATAAGCCGACCGCATAGCTAGCAGAAAAGGCACCATTTGAAAAAGATAAATTCATATATTCAAGTCCTACGTACCATTACTCGTACGGTC
Source organism: Sericinus montela (assembly GCA_029286605.1). Lineage (NCBI taxonomy): Eukaryota > Metazoa > Arthropoda > Insecta > Lepidoptera > Papilionidae > Sericinus > Sericinus montela. The sequence goes on along the minus strand of JAGSMR010000034.1, from coordinate 4,042,852 downwards.
AAGGACTTTGCTTTTAGGCAATCTAGAAAGGTATGACATGGTGAGCTTTCAGACAATCCTAGGGAGATGTGTACTATGTTCATCTGTACACTTGTAACATACTAAAATGATGATAAACTGAATTAATAATGAAGTAGACAATGTACAAGTATAACAGCAAGAAACAGCATTGTCAGAATGGCAACGTTGTGGCTGTTACAATACTGCTGTAGCATAATGCTGAGTCGGATGCCTTTCGTTGCTGCAATCCTATGTGTGAAAGACGCTTTTAGTTCCTATCCTATCACCTCTGTATTACTTGTAGTTACAGTGTAGTGTAAATAGACATATACTTTATACACTTATTAAATTTAGAATAGTTTTGTATATAACATAAATTTAAAAACTTGTTTTCTGCTCGACTTGTCGATGATTGTCTAGATAGAAGTCTTATTATGTAAGCAATATAGCTTTTGATTTAAGAATTATATTGGGCGACTTCCGTGGTTCCATAAGCGAACTAGAAATTTAAGCATGAATGTTAAGGTGATCAGACAATACGTAGAGTAAACACCTATGTGTTATATTATTGTGATTATATGGTTTTATTAATACTAATTGATCGTTCTATATTTACCTTCTTAGTAACTTCTTTATTTATTTCAATTGTAAGGTTGACTGGCAGAGAATCTCAATCTCTTGTTTTTACGTGAATACTACACATTCAAAATAAAACGCTTTTTTACAGCATCAGGGGGGACAGTCCCCCCGTGACCACGGATGCTGTAAGGCATCCGAAACGTCGGGAAATAAAAATAGTTTGTAAAAACTAATTAAAAAGCGCGATAAAATCGTTTTATTTTGAATGGCAGAGAATCGTTTAACACCAAGTTCTCCGTTTGTCCATTATTGTGTAAGGTAAAATATTTGTAACACAAAAAGTGATTGAGCTGTTGTGTTAAAATCGTAATATGCGTTCAAAATAAGAATATAAGTGGAAAGTGAAAATAAGTGTGTCTTTAATTACATCAATGACCTCCACTAGACAGCGGACCTTTCATAGAGTAATAGTTATATATCAAAGGGCTCTAATTAATAGTGTATTTGTATTTTAATACTTTATGAAAAACTTAAATTTTGTATAATTTTGTTTATATTTTTAAGCCAATATTAAAAATCTCATCCGATGTTTGGTTAGGTTCGTTAACGGTTATCACATTATTTCTATTATCAACTGTGCATTTAAAGTTATTTATTTAAAGTTAAAACTTTTTTTTATTATTTTGTTTAATTTTATAAATGTTAAGGCATTTCTTACTGTATGAATCGGCCGACTCGACCAAGAGCAGTGGTTTGGCCTTGCATTGGCATTTTGTGCTTGTGCGTTTCAAGTAATCGAAGATCTACACTCTATCTCCTCTCCTCCCTCCGCTATTTCTCTTCCCCGTCTTTTTCTTAATTACTTGAAGGCAGGCAAGGCAACGCACTCCCAAATCCTCTGGTCATTACTGTCGTATTCATTATATCAACTTTGAATAGTGAATTACAAACGGATCGTGCTCGTTTGCCAAATTCTGCCCATAAAACCACCATTTTGACTCCTGTAGTAAATACATACATACAAAAGAGCCTATTGGAGCCCAGGTACCTCGCACCTTAGATCGCCCATCTTCGGTATTTTGGTCTGATATTTTTAGAGATTGTTATCCCGCCATCTATCGATCGCCATAACGATGTTCAAGGCTGTTCCCCTTAGTCGCCTCTTACGACACCCACGGGAAGAAAGGGAGTGGCAATATTCTAATTTTTTAATAGCACATTTTTTTTGTCCCGAAAAATATCTTCGGTGGAAGGTGGGTCGAAGGGACTTAATTTTTTTTAAAAAGAATACTAGCAATGCCGAATAACATTACTAGTATTCCTGTTAACCACTCCAATTAAGCTGCAATGCTTGTGTCTGGAGTTGATTTACGTCAATAGTCGAATGGCGGGGCCCGAACCTGCGACGTCATGTTTCGCAGTCCGCACCTTAAACCATTAGGCTATTGCCGCTTGAATTGTCTAGACTAGACCTTTGTCTACCCCTCTATTGGGAATTGCGTGAAGATATTATATATTTATTTAATATCTTCACGCAATATATATTATTATTAGATATTATATATTTATTTAATATCTTCACGCAATATATATTATTATTAGATATTATATATTTATTTAATATCTTCACGCAATATATATTATTATTAGATATTATATATTTATTTAATATCTTCACGCAATATATATTATTATTAGATATTATATATTTATTTAATATCTTCACGCAATATATATTATTATTAGATATTATATATTTATTTAATATCTTCACGCAATATATATTATTATTAGATATTATATATTTATTTAATATCTTCACGCAATATATATTATTATTAGATATTATATATTTATTTAATATCTTCACGCAATATATATTATTATTAGATATTATATATTTATTTAATATCTTCACGCAATATATATTATTATTAGATATTATATATTTATTTAATATCTTCACGCAATATATATTATTATTAGATATTATATATTTATTTAATATCTTCACGCAATATATATTATTATTAGATATTATATATTTATTTAATATCTTCACGCAATATATATTATTATTAGATATTATATATTTATTTAATATCTTCACGCAATATATATTATTATTAGATATTATATATTTATTTAATATCTTCACGCAATATATATTATTATTAGATATTATATATTTATTTAATATCTTCACGCAATATATATTATTATTAGATATTATATATTTATTTAATATCTTCACGCAATATATATTATTATTAGATATTATATATTTATTTAATATCTTCACGCAATATATATTATTATTAGATATTATATATTTATTTAATATCTTCACGCAATATATATTATTATTAGATATTATATATTTATTTAATATCTTCACGCAATATATATTATTATTAGATATTATATATTTATTTAATATCTTCACGCAATATATATTATTATTAGATATTATATATTTATTTAATATCTTCACGCAATATATATTATTATTAGATATTATATATTTATTTAATATCTTCACGCAATATATATTATTATTAGATATTATATATTTATTTAATATCTTCACGCAATATATATTATTATTAGATATTATATATTTATTTAATATCTTCACGCAATATATATTATTATTAGATATTATATATTTATTTAATATCTTCACGCAATATATATTATTATTAGATATTATATATTTATTTAATATCTTCACGCAATATATATTATTATTAGATATTATATATTTATTTAATATCTTCACGCAATATATATTATTATTAGATATTATATATTTATTTAATATCTTCACGCAATATATATTATTATTAGATATTATATATTTATTTAATATCTTCACGCAATATATATTATTATTAGATATTATATATTTATTTAATATCTTCACGCAATATATATTATTATTAGATATTATATATTTATTTAATATCTTCACGCAATATATATTATTATTAGATATTATATATTTATTTAATATCTTCACGCAATATATATTATTATTAGATATTATATATTTATTTAATATCTTCACGCAATATATATTATTATTAGATATTATATATTTATTTAATATCTTCACGCAATATATATTATTATTAGATATTATATATTTATTTAATATCTTCACGCAATATATATTATTATTAGATATTATATATTTATTTAATATCTTCACGCAATATATATTATTATTAGATATTATATATTTATTTAATATCTTCACGCAATATATATTATTATTAGATATTATATATTTATTTAATATCTTCACGCAATATATATTATTATTAGATATTATATATTTATTTAATATCTTCACGCAATATATATTATTATTAGATATTATATATTTATTTAATATCTTCACGCAATATATATTATTATTAGATATTATATATTTATTTAATATCTTCACGCAATATATATTATTATTAGATATTATATATTTATTTAATATCTTCACGCAATATATATTATTATTAGATATTATATATTTATTTAATATCTTCACGCAATATATATTATTATTAGATATTATATATTTATTTAATATCTTCACGCAATATATATTATTATTAGATATTATATATTTATTTAATATCTTCACGCAATATATATTATTATTAGATATTATATATTTATTTAATATCTTCACGCAATATATATTATTATTAGATATTATATATTTATTTAATATCTTCACGCAATATATATTATTATTAGATATTATATATTTATTTAATATCTTCACGCAATATATATTATTATTAGATATTATATATTTATTTAATATCTTCACGCAATATATATTATTATTAGATATTATATATTTATTTAATATCTTCACGCAATATATATTATTATTAGATATTATATATTTATTTAATATCTTCACGCAATATATATTATTATTAGATATTATATATTTATTTAATATCTTCACGCAATATATATTATTATTAGATATTATATATTTATTTAATATCTTCACGCAATATATATTATTATTAGATATTATATATTTATTTAATATCTTCACGCAATATATATTATGTCTTGAGTGACTCCAAATTGGGATGAGGCTTTGAGCACGCCTTTTCCTCCAAGTGTTGCCATGTCTTGTAATCTAACGGATTCAAATCTGGACTGGAGGAGGGCCAGTCTTCGTGCCCGATGAAGTCGATTTCACGTGCCGCCAGCCAGTCTTGTGTGCTCTTCGCTCTATGAGCTGGCGCCGAATCTTGTTGGAATACCCAGTGCCTGTTATTGAACATGGTACGAGAAACACAAAGTTCGTCAGGACTGTATTTTGATGCACAACTGCATTCGTTTTAACACCTTTCTCGCAAAAATGTATCTCTGTTAAGTCCCAATAAGAAATTCCCAACCATACCATGAGCGAGGGCGGAAAATGACCTCGTTGGACACGCGGAATACGGTTTCTCGCTTCTTCACTACTGTGTGCGTACACCTAGTACACCAAGAATTTCCCGATATTTTTTTCCCGTGTACCGCTTTAACAAAGCGCGGCATCTCTTCAGTCTCAGGTGCATTAGACGAGCATTCAAACAATGTCCTGTTTTTCTTCAATATGCCCGAAGCCCTAAGTCTTCATTTAATACCCCTTTCACCGTGGTTCTGCTTAACCCCATCTGAAGGGCCAACAGTTTCTGCTTACGTTTGGGATTTCTTTGAATTCGAGCCTTCACAGCTTTTATCACTGCTGGAGTCCTAACAGACCGAGGGCGACCACATCTTGACCTGTCATCTACACTAGAGTCTTCATTGTATCGTTTGATGGTACGATAAACGAATCTTTTGGTTATATTCAAATTTTTCAGTATGTCAAAAACTTGAATTGGCGCGTAGCCGCAACGATGCAACGCAATAACTGCAACACGGTCTTCTTTAAGCGTCCACTCCATATTTAAAAATAAGTAAAATTCTAAAATGTATATAGTTTTATTTTAATATCTTCACGCAATATATATTATTATTAGATATTATATATTTATTTTAATATCTTCACGCAATATATATTATTATTAGATATTATATATTTATTTTAATATCTTCACGCAATATATATTATTATTAGATATTATATATTTATTTTAATATCTTCACGCAATATATATTATTATTAGATATTATATATTTATTTTAATATCTTCACGCAATATATATTATTATTAGATATTATATATTTATTTTAATATCTTCACGCAATATATATTATTATTAGATATTATATATTTATTTTAATATCTTCACGCAATATATATTATTATTAGATATTATATATTTATTTTAATATCTTCACGCAATATATATTATTATTAGATATTATATATTTATTTTAATATCTTCACGCAATATATATTATTATTAGATATTATATATTTATTTTAATATCTTCACGCAATATATATTATTATTAGATATTATATATTTATTTTAATATCTTCACGCAATATATATTATTATTAGATATTATATATTTATTTTAATATCTTCACGCAATATATATTATTATTAGATATTATATATTTATTTTAATATCTTCACGCAATATATATTATTATTAGATATTATATATTTATTTTAATATCTTCACGCAATATATATTATTATTAGATATTATATATTTATTTTAATATCTTCACGCAATATATATTATTATTAGATATTATATATTTATTTTAATATCTTCACGCAATATATATTATTATTAGATATTATATATTTATTTTAATATCTTCACGCAATATATATTATTATTAGATATTATATATTTATTTTAATATCTTCACGCAATATATATTATTATTAGATATTATATATTTATTTTAATATCTTCACGCAATATATATTATTATTAGATATTATATATTTATTTTAATATCTTCACGCAATATATATTATTATTAGATATTATATATTTATTTTAATATCTTCACGCAATATATATTATTATTAGATATTATATATTTATTTTAATATCTTCACGCAATATATATTATTATTAGATATTATATATTTATTTTAATATCTTCACGCAATATATATTATTATTAGATATTATATATTTATTTTAATATCTTCACGCAATATATATTATTATTAGATATTATATATTTATTTTAATATCTTCACGCAATATATATTATTATTAGATATTATATATTTATTTTAATATCTTCACGCAATATATATTATTATTAGATATTATATATTTATTTTAATATCTTCACGCAATATATATTATTATTAGATATTATATATTTATTTTAATATCTTCACGCAATATATATTATTATTAGATATTATATATTTATTTTAATATCTTCACGCAATATATATTATTATTAGATATTATATATTTATTTTAATATCTTCACGCAATATATATTATTATTAGATATTATATATTTATTTTAATATCTTCACGCAATATATATTATTATTAGATATTATATATTTATTTTAATATCTTCACGCAATATATATTATTATTAGATATTATATATTTATTTTAATATCTTCACGCAATATATATTATTATTAGATATTATATATTTATTTTAATATCTTCACGCAATATATATTATTATTAGATATTATATATTTATTTTAATATCTTCACGCAATATATATTATTATTAGATATTATATATTTATTTTAATATCTTCACGCAATATATATTATTATTAGATATTATATATTTATTTTAATATCTTCACGCAATATATATTATTATTAGATATTATATATTTATTTTAATATCTTCACGCAATATATATTATTATTAGATATTATATATTTATTTTAATATCTTCACGCAATATATATTATTATTAGATATTATATATTTATTTTAATATCTTCACGCAATATATATTATTATTAGATATTATATATTTATTTTAATATCTTCACGCAATATATATTATTATTAGATATTATATATTTATTTTAATATCTTCACGCAATATATATTATTATTAGATATTATATATTTATTTTAATATCTTCACGCAATATATATTATTATTAGATATTATATATACCTAGTCAGATTATAAATTCTGTCACAGGTTTAACCTAAAATAATTAAAACAAGTTTATTCATTATGTAACTATTTATATCCCAAAATGAACTTAACAAAACATAGATTCTTATGACACTAAAGTTGAAAGAAATGACCTCCGTGATTTTGAGTACAGGCCTTCAATCTGTGCGGCCAGTCGTCTATCGCAGGGTGAACGAGGTCCATGTCAATATCGGCGGCCGCCTTAATCAAGGATGTCTTGAGTGACTCCAAATTGGGATGAGGCTTTGAGCACGCCTTTTCCTCCAAGTGTTGCCATATCTTGTAATCTAACGGATTCAAATCTGGACGCCAGCCAGTCTTGTGTGCTCTTCGCTCTATGAGCTGGCGCCGAATCTTGTTGGAATACCCAGTGCCTGTTATTGAACATGGTACGAGAAACACAAGGTTCGTCAGGACTGTATTTTGATGCACAACTGCATTCGTTTTAACACCTTTCTCGCAAAAATGTATCTCTGTTAAGTCCCAATAAGAAATTCCCAACCATACCATGAGCGAGGGCGGAAAATGACCTCGTTGGACACGCGGAATACGGTTTCTCGCTTCTTCACTACTGTGTGCGTACACCTAGTACACCAAGAATTTCCCGATATTTTTTTCCCGTGTACCGCTTTAACAAAGCGCGGCATCTCTTCAGTCTCAGGTGCATTAGACGAGCATTCAAACAATGTCCTGTTTTTCTTCAATATGCCCGAAGCCCTAAGTCTTCATTTAATACCCCTTTCACCGTGGTTCTGCTTAACCCCATCTGAAGGGCCAACAGTTTCTGCTTACGTTTGGGATTTCTTTGAATTCGAGCCTTCACAGCTTTTATCACTGCTGGAGTCCTAACAGACCGAGGGCGACCACATCTTGACCTGTCATCTACACTAGAGTCTTCATTGTATCGTTTGATGGTACGATAAACGAATCTTTTGGTTATATTCAAATTTTTCTTGAATTGGCGCGTAGCCACAACGATGCAACGCAATAACTGCAACACGGTCTTCTTTAAGCGTCCACTCCATTTTTAAAAAAAAAGTAAAATTCTAAAATGTATATAGTTTTATTTTCATGAACAATTCGAAATTCGAATTCAATAAACTTTTTTGTGGCCAGCATTTGTTTTTCGCCGTCGTATCGATGATTTCTTTTTGATATTCTAATGTATTGTAATTGTATATTAACAGGTTTTAATACTAAGCGGTATGTAATAGTTAAACTGTTCTGTATAATTTGAATTGGGAACCAGGTTTGGTGATTTAAAATAATATTACGCTATGGAGACAACAATAATAATTTTTTTAATTACTATAACATTTGTTTACAATAAATATTCGGTTAAAACTAAACGATTAAATTACAATCAATATAAATCATATAGACTTGTTTTTTTAAGATGTTAATGAAAGGTTAGGCATTAAAGCAATCTTTGTAGGCACTTCAATTTGTGGGATCAAAACAGGTATGTTGCTCAAAATTATTTAAATCCATTTTGTATTACTTATTAGCAAATTTACTGTAATCAATGTGATGGGATTTTATTAAAAACACTAACCGTTTTCCTTTGCTCTTTATTACACTTTATTTTAATATACATGAATTATTTTGATTTCTGAACAGATTTCTTATAACTATGCGAAGGTTTTGAAATAAACATATGTTAAAATAAGCAAAGGTAACAGTGTTTTAGGGTTGGTTACCTGAGGCCTGTTTTGACAATTGGCAACCTAGCAAGAAATACTGTAATAGGTAAGAGTGCTTCCAAAATTGGCAAATTCATCGCCCGCGTGCGTATACTTTGCGCGCTTTGCGTATTTCTTCCTGCCCGCTCACCCGCTCAGTTAAAATCTTATTGCCGAAGCCTGAATACGTATTATCATGGAGTGGACATATGAAATTTGTTTGAAAATTTACAACTAAGATATATATAATATGGAAGCGAACGAAATTGCACGCGTGCGGTGCTTCACGAGCTTTGCGTGAGTTGCGTTAAAGAGGTGCGCCAAACATTTACAGAAATTGCACTCGTGCAGCGGCGTATTCGACAGATTTGGACGCATCCTACAGTTCCCCTTGAGGAATCACTCAAATAATTTGACAGATTAATCATAACATAAATTGTAAATTTAATTAATAATAACTAAACATTTTGTAAATAACGATGAATATTACCCTTACGCTAATTTACAGTGAATATTTAAAGATGATTGAAGCTAAAGAACTACGAGACTACGGTACACTGTCACATTACATATATTTTCTAAATAACGACTTAAATAAAACTTTATAGTTGATTAGAAGTTTGATTTTGATCTTCATTTTAAGTATCTGGGATTTTTGGTACTATGTTATAGCTCGAACAAAGATAATTTGATAACAGAGAAACACCAAAAATAGCCTGTTATTTTGCTATGATCGTAATACGCGCACACGATAAGAATAGGGCGCAATCGATTCAATGTCATTCGCAAAGCAACGGGCGCTTGTAAATTTATTTTGCATACATGATGTCTGTATATTATGTAACTACAACACACGTAGTTATGATTGTATAAATTAAATTGAAGTTATATGCTGTCTGAAATTTACGTGGTTCTGGCAGGTGGTATTTACTCCATTTCATTTAGAATCCACTGGGATCTGTTGCGAATCCAAAGTCATAATGAAATCACGATTTCAGTAAGTTATAGATATAAAACCGAACTGAGATTCAAACGGAAGTTTTTGGAGATGAAAACTTTTATTGTTACACGTATACTCAAACAAATTGGTCCTATTATTATTAGATATTATATATTTATTTAATATCTTCACGCAATATATATTATTATTAGATATTATATATTTATTTAATATCTTCACGCAATATATATTATTATTAGATATTATATATTTATTTAATATCTTCACGCAATATATATTATTATTAGATATTATATATTTATTTAATATCTTCACGCAATATATATTATTATTAGATATTATATATTTATTTAATATCTTCACGCAATATATATTATTATTAGATATTATATATTTATTTAATATCTTCACGCAATATATATTATTATTAGATATTATATATTTATTTAATATCTTCACGCAATATATATTATTATTAGATATTATATATTTATTTAATATCTTCACGCAATATATATTATTATTAGATATTATATATTTATTTAATATCTTCACGCAATATATATTATTATTAGATATTATATATTTATTTAATATCTTCACGCAATATATATTATTATTAGATATTATATATTTATTTAATATCTTCACGCAATATATATTATTATTAGATATTATATATTTATTTAATATCTTCACGCAATATATATTATTATTAGATATTATATATTTATTTAATATCTTCACGCAATATATATTATTATTAGATATTATATATTTATTTAATATCTTCACGCAATATATATTATTATTAGATATTATATATTTATTTAATATCTTCACGCAATATATATTATTATTAGATATTATATATTTATTTAATATCTTCACGCAATATATATTATTATTAGATATTATATATTTATTTAATATCTTCACGCAATATATATTATTATTAGATATTATATATTTATTTAATATCTTCACGCAATATATATTATTATTAGATATTATATATTTATTTAATATCTTCACGCAATATATATTATTATTAGATATTATATATTTATTTAATATCTTCACGCAATATATATTATTATTAGATATTATATATTTATTTAATATCTTCACGCAATATATATTATTATTAGATATTATATATTTATTTAATATCTTCACGCAATATATATTATTATTAGATATTATATATTTATTTAATATCTTCACGCAATATATATTATTATTAGATATTATATATTTATTTAATATCTTCACGCAATATATATTATTATTAGATATTATATATTTATTTAATATCTTCACGCAATATATATTATTATTAGATATTATATATTTATTTAATATCTTCACGCAATATATATTATTATTAGATATTATATATTTATTTAATATCTTCACGCAATATATATTATTATTAGATATTATATATTTATTTAATATCTTCACGCAATATATATTATTATTAGATATTATATATTTATTTAATATCTTCACGCAATATATATTATTATTAGATATTATATATTTATTTAATATCTTCACGCAATATATATTATTATTAGATATTATATATTTATTTAATATCTTCACGCAATATATATTATTATTAGATATTATATATTTATTTAATATCTTCACGCAATATATATTATTATTAGATATTATATATTTATTTAATATCTTCACGCAATATATATTATTATTAGATATTATATATTTATTTAATATCTTCACGCAATATATATTATTATTAGATATTATATATTTATTTAATATCTTCACGCAATATATATTATTATTAGATATTATATATTTATTTAATATCTTCACGCAATATATATTATTATTAGATATTATATATTTATTTAATATCTTCACGCAATATATATTATTATTAGATATTATATATTTATTTAATATCTTCACGCAATATATATTATTATTAGATATTATATATTTATTTAATATCTTCACGCAATATATATTATTATTAGATATTATATATTTATTTAATATCTTCACGCAATATATATTATTATTAGATATTATATATTTATTTAATATCTTCACGCAATATATATTATTATTAGATATTATATATTTATTTAATATCTTCACGCAATATATATTATTATTAGATATTATATATTTATTTAATATCTTCACGCAATATATATTATTATTAGATATTATATATTTATTTAATATCTTCACGCAATATATATTATTATTAGATATTATATATTTATTTAATATCTTCACGCAATATATATTATTATTAGATATTATATATTTATTTAATATCTTCACGCAATATATATTATTATTAGATATTATATATTTATTTAATATCTTCACGCAATATATATTATTATTAGATATTATATATTTATTTAATATCTTCACGCAATATATATTATTATTAGATATTATATATTTATTTAATATCTTCACGCAATATATATTATTATTAGATATTATATATTTATTTAATATCTTCACGCAATATATATTATTATTAGATATTATATATACCTAGTCAGATTATAAATTCTGTCACAGGTTTAACCTAAAATAATTAAAACAAGTTTATTCATTATGTAACTATTTATATACCAAAATGAACTTAACAAAACATAGATTCTTATGACACTAAAGTTGAAAGAAATGACCTCCGTGATTTTGAGTACAGGCCTTCAATCTGTGCGGCCAGTCGTCTATCGCAGGGTGAACGAGGTCCATGTCAATATCGGCGGCCGCCTTAATCAAGGATGTCTTGAGTGACTCCAAATTGGGATGAGGCTTTGAGCACGCCTTTTCCTCCAAGTGTTGCCATATCTTGTAATCTAACGGATTCAAATCTGGACGCCAGCCAGTCTTGTGTGCTCTTCGCTCTATGAGCTGGCGCCGAATCTTGTTGGAATACCCAGTGCCTGTTATTGAACATGGTACGAGAAACACAAGGTTCGTCAGGACTGTATTTTGATGCACAACTGCATTCGTTTTAACACCTTTCTCGCAAAAATGTATCTCTGTTAAGTCCCAATAAGAAATTCCCAACCATACCATGAGCGAGGGCGGAAAATGACCTCGTTGGACACGCGGAATACGGTTTCTCGCTTCTTCACTACTGTGTGCGTACACCTAGTACACCAAGAATTTCCCGATATTTTTTTCCCGTGTACCGCTTTAACAAAGCGCGGCATCTCTTCAGTCTCAGGTGCATTAGACGAGCATTCAAACAATGTCCTGTTTTTCTTCAATATTCCCGAAGCCCTAAGTCTTCATTTAATACCCCTTTCACCGTGGTTCTGCTTAACCCCATCTGAAGGGCCAACAGTTTCTGCTTACGTTTGGGATTTCTTTGAATTCGAGCCTTCACAGCTTTTATCACTGCTGGAGTCCTAACAGACCGAGGGCGACCACATCTTGACCTGTCATCTACACTAGAGTCTTCATTGTATCGTTTGATGGTACGATAAACGAATCTTTTGGTTATATTCAAATTTTTCAGTATGTCAAAAACTTGAATTGGCGCGTAGCCGCAACGATGCAACGCAATAACTGCAACACGGTCTTCTTTAAGCGTCCACTCCATATTTAAAAATAAGTAAAATTCTAAAATGTATATAGTTTTATTTTCATGAACAATTCGAAATTCGAATTCAATAAACTTTTTTGTGGCCAGCATTTGTTTTTCGCCGTCGTATCGATGATTTCTTTTTGATATTCTAATGTATTGTAATTGTATATTAACAGGTTTTAATACTAAGCAGTATGTAATAGTTAAACTGTTCTGTATAATTTGAATTGGGAACCAGGTTTGGTGATTAAAAATAATATTACGCTATGGAGACAACAATAATAATTTTTTTAATTACAATAAACATTTGTTTACAATAAATATTCGGTTAAAACTAAACGATTAAATTACAATCAATATAAATCATATAGACTTGTTTTTTTAAGATGTTAATGAAAGGTTAGGCATTAAAGCAATCTTTGTAGCCACTTCAATTTGTGGGATCAAAAACAGGTATGTTGCTCAAAATTATTTAAATCCATTTTGTATTACTTATTAGCAAATTTACTGTAATCAATGTGATGGGATTTTATTAAAAACACTAACCGTTTTCCTTTGCTCTTTATTACACTTTATTTTAATATACATGAATTATTTTGATTTCTGAACAGATTTCTTATAACTATGCGAAGGTTTTGAAATAAACATATGTTAAAATAAGCAAAGGTAACAGTGTTTTAGGGTTGGTTACCTGAGGCCTGTTTTGACAATTGGCAACCTAGCAAGAAATACTGTAATAGGTAAGGGTGCTTCCAAAATTGGCAAATTCATCGCCCGCGTGCGTATACTTTGCGCGCTTTGCGTATTTCTTCCTGCCCGCTCACCCGCTCAGTTAAAATCTTATTGCCGAAGCCTGAATACGTATTATCATGGAGTGGACAGATGAAATTTGTTTGAAAATTTACAACTAAGATATATATAATATGGAAGCGAACGAAATTGCACGCGTGCGGTGCTTCACGAGCTTTGCGTGAGTTGCGTTAAAGAGGTGCGCCAAACATTTACAGAAATTGCACTCGTGCAGCGGCGTATTCGACAGATTTGGACGCATCCTACAGTTCCCTTGAGGAATCACTCAAATAATTTGACAGATTAATCATAACATAAATTGTAAATTTAATTAATAATAACTAAACATTTTGTAAATAACGATGAATATTACCCTTACGCTAATTTACAGTGAATATTTAAAGATGATTGAAGCTAAAGAACTACGAGACTACGGTACACTGTCACATTACATATATTTTCTAAATAACGACTTAAATAAAACTTTATAGTTGATTAGAAGTTTGATTTTGATCTTCATTTTAAGTATCTGGGATTTTTGGTACTATGTTATAGCTCGAACAAAGATAATTTGATAACAGAGAAACACCAAAAATAGCCTGTTATTTTGCTATGATCGTAATACGCGCACACGATAAGAATAGGGCGCAATCGATTCAATGTCATTCGCAAAGCAACGGGCGCTTGTAAATTTATTTTGCATACATGATGTCTGTATATTATGTAACTACAACACACGTAGTTATGATTGTATAAATTAAATTGAAGTTATATGCTGTCTGAAATTTACGTGGTTCTGGCAGGTGGTATTTACTCCATTTCATTTAGAATCCACTGGGATCTGTTGCGAATCCAAAGTCATAATGAAATCACGATTTCAGTAAGTTATAGATATAAAACCGAACTGAGATTCAAACGGAAGTTTTTGGAGATGAAAACTTTTATTGTTACACGTATACTCAAACAAATTGGTCCTATTCTTATTGTGATTGCATTGTATATAAATTAAATAATAATTAATCTAATTACACCTATAGGCCTCTATTTATATTGCATTTTGAAGGCCTGAACAACAATAATAATTTTTTAATTACTATAACATTTGTTTACAATAAATATTCGATTAAAACTAAACGATTAAATTACAATCAATATAAATCATATAGACTTGTTTTTTTAAGATGTTAATGAAAGGTTAGGCATTAAAGCAATCTTTGTAGGCACTTCAATTTGTGGGATCAAAAACAGGTATGTTGCTCAAAATTATTTAAATCCATTTTGTATTACTTATTAGCAAATTTACTGTAATCAATGTGATGGGTTTTTATTAAAAACCACTAACCGTTTTCCTTTGCTCTTTATTACACTTTATTTTAATATACATGAATTATTTTGATTTCTGAACAGATTTCTTATAACTATGCGAAGGTTTTGAAATAAACATATGTTAAAATAAGCAAAGGTAACAGTGTTTTAGGGTTGGTTACCTGAGGCCTGTTTTGACAATTGGCAACCTAGCAAGAAATACTGTAATAGGTAAGGGTGCTTCCAAAATTGGTAAATTCATCGCCCGCGTGCGTATACTTTGCGCGCTTTGCGTATTTCTTCTTGCCCGCTCACCCGCTCAGTTAAAATCTTATTGCCGAAGCCTGAATACGTATTATCATGGAGTGGACAGATGAAATTTGTTTGAAAATTTACAACTAAGATATATATAATATGGAAGCGAACGAAATTGCACGCGTGCGGTGCTTCACGAGCTTTGCGTGAGTTGCGTTAAAGAGGTGCGCCAAACATTTACAGAAATTGCACTCGTGCAGCGGCGTATTCGACAGATTTGGACGCATCCTACAGTTCCCTTGAGGAATCACTCAAATAATTTGACAGATTAATCATAACATAAATTGTAAATTTAATTAATAATAACTAAACATTTTGTAAATAACGATGAATATTACCCTTACGCTAATTTACAGTGAATATTTAAAGATGATTGAAGCTAAAGAACTACGAGACTACGGTACACTGTCACATTACATATATTTTCTAAATAACGACTTAAATAAAACTTTATAGTTGATTAGAAGTTTGATTTTGATCTTCATTTTAAGTATCTGGGATTTTTGGTACTATGTTATAGCTCGAACAAAGATAATTTGATAACAGAGAAACACCAAAAATAGCCTGTTATTTTGCTATGATCGTAATACGCGCTCACGATAAGAATAGGGCGCAATCGATTCAATGTCATTCGCAAAGCAACGGGCGCTTGTAAATTTATTTTGCATACATGATGTCTGTATATTATGTAACTACAACACACGTAGTTATGATTATATAAATTCAATTGAAGTTATATGCTGGCTGAAATTTACATGGTTCTGGAAACTTACTCCATTTTATTTAGAATCCTCTGGGATCTGTTGCGAAGTTATACTGTTCTGATCTGGGGAGTATCGATTTCAGATTTCACGAGTCACGATTTCAGTATGTTATAGATATAAAACCGAACTGAGATTCAAACGGAAGTTTTTGGAGATGAGAACTTTTATTGTTACACGTATACTCAAAAAAATTAGTCCTATTCTTATTGTGATTGCATTGTATATAAATTAAATAATAATTAATCTAATTACACCTATAGGCCTCTATGTATATTGCATTTTGAAGGCCTGAACAATAATAATATATAAAATATAACAATAAAATAATACTGCAGTAACATTTTATTATAAATATATTTTTGTTGTAATCATTTTGTTTATTAAACAAGAAAGTTTCTTTGAAAAAAGCGGAATGATTTTTTTTTATAGTAGAACAATTTATAAAACAACAAAATAAGTGACAAAAATATGATAAAATTATCACTGAATACAGCAAACATTGAGTGATAATTTTATTATGTTTGTTAATAAATGTTTAAGTTTGTTTAAGACTAAAAAGTTGGGAATAACCTTAACGGGTTATATTACTAACATATTTATTTTGCGTAAATTGCTACAAAACCAAATTAAGTTTCATTGTAGAATTGGTTATTTTTGAAATATATTTTATGACGTGTTCGGGTTTAGCATCTAATGCTTCTTTGTCAGTTGTTACAGATATTGCCGAAGAGGGATTTTTAAGTGTCTGCACAATTGATATATTTTACAATAACGTTTTAATTATCAAGTAAATAATATATTAGCTAGCTAGTAATTTTTAGTAAAGATATGGCTATATAGTATTGTTAGTAGAGTTAATGTCGTTTATCTCTAACGGCTCCAAGTACATAATCCCGACTTTTTAAAGTTGAGTTTTAAAGATTTGTTGTTCGAAACAGATTAATTTGTTTAATTGTCAGGATTAATAAATTGTTAAAGGAATAATAGAAAAATATGGGCACAAATAGTAATAACGATGAACTTTATTACCTTATGAATTTTAATTATTACTCCCTCTTACATTGTAACTAAGTTAGTAAAAACAAAAGCTATAAACTTCTACCTATCTGTTTATCTAAATAGACTTCTAAATAATGTTACCAAATAATAATTGAAAAAAAGACTTTAGTTATCTATTATTATATAAAATAAATCAGATACGGTAGAAATTATTAATTTTGTTTAAAAAAAAATTACGACTGTATATTCTGTTTATGTACAAAGTTCGAATAAGAATAATTTAGTGTTTCAAGCACTACTGAAGAGATTGTATAATCAGAGATTAAGTAGTCGCAAGTTGTAGGGAAAGCCGTGGAGCGTGTTCGAAGTGGCGGTCCGGACCGGGGCGTCGGTCTAGACGTTGAAGCGCGTCTCCGAGCCGTCGGCCAGCATGAGCGTGACGGTGCGCGAGTTGGTCCAGACCAGGCGCGCCAGCCGCGCGGGGTTGAGGCGCGCCACGTCCGCCATGGGCGCCGTGCTGTAGCACTTCACGCAGCGCGTCTGCGCCGCGCCCAGCCCAAACATGCCTTGCGACGCAACCGACGGCCAGTGTTAGGACTAGCTCAATGTTTTAAAATTTATGGTGGTGCCACGAAAACTATTATTGATGAGTTTCGGCGTTAGAATTTATCTCTTCTCTTTGGACTGTGGAGTTTCCACTGGGCATCGTAAGAGGCGACTAGGAGTAAAGTCTTGAATATTGTAATAGCAACCGATAGATGGTGACGTAACCACTTTGAAAAATACCATAGCCCGTAATTGTTCTGGCTCTTTATACCCTTCAAACCGGAACACAACAATTACTATACTGTTATTTGGCAGCAGAAATGGTTAAGAAAGTGGCACTGACTAAGACAACTTCTAGGCACAGGAAAAAGAGTAGACACAAAGAAAGTCTAATACGCTAGGTGTCATTGCGTCGGGAAAGCATGCGTCCTCCCCTGAGAGGCAGCCTAAAGCAGTCAGCGCGGATGAGTGCCAAAGGGTTCCCGTGGCCTAGCAACGGCGGAATACTAATACGGAAGTGGAGTATTAGTAGGTGCGAACCTAACATCACCTCTTCTTGCACCAAGGGCGGGTTCATGCCTGTTATTTGCCTACGTGTAAAAAACGTGTAGAGCAACGTGCGAGTGTGGGATACGCACCGGCGGTGCTCTGCCAGAAGGAGAGACGGTTGTCGGCCGTGGCGTAGGAGACGAGGTAGCGGCCGTCGGGGCTGAAGGCGCAGGCGGTGACGGGCCCGCCGTGCGCCGCCAGCGACTGGCAGCGGCCGGCGCGCAGCTCGTACAGCGCCAGCTGCCCCGTGTGGCTGCCCACTGCAAGCGTAAGGGGCTAGTGTACCGTCGAGACATTGCCTGGCGACCACGACTATTGATACTATACTATCTTTTTATTTATTAAAAACCTTTTGTCCGGATATGTTAGCCTCATGAAATCCCCTCCTTTAATTCAAATTTAAATTTAATTAAAATTAATAATAGTTTTAATCTACCTCAATTTCATATATCTTTGAAAAGCCTTATAATCAATTAATATTGTGACAATCAAGTTTTTCATAAAATTACTGTGTTGAAGTTGATAAGCTAAAGGTAACGAACTTTTTTGTAATCCTTGTCACCCCTTTCAGGGCTTATTTTTATTTTATTTAACTACATATTAATTTCATAATATCTATTGTTAAAATTGTTGTTGCGTATTGAGTTGTTTTCCTAATAATTCTATCTGAGATCGAAGGCAATAGCTGTGACATTTGATCGTGCTTACTCTGCTACTTGTTAATTATTTTGAGTTTCTTATATTATATACAAAATATACTAAAATGAATACTCGCAATGCCAAGGCACGTCAGGTGGAAAACGAACTCCAACTCGTGCTTCATGAACTTAAGGCAAGCAGGGAGCAGTGTGAGCAATTACTTAAAGAAAGGGGGGATAATGAAAAAGAAATAATAGAAATAGTTAATAAAAATAGCCAACTAAAATCTGAAATGTCTTAATTACATATGGAATATTTAAATTTATTAAGAGAAAAAGACCAGTTGTAGCGAACGGTTTATGAGTTTGATCAGTGTGGAAGGGAGTATGAGGAAACTCTCACACTCAATTCTACACTGAAATCACAACAAAATGAGGCGAGTAACCAAATAGCACAGCTTAACTGTGAAATAAACAACTTAAAGACCTCCCAGACTCAGAGCCTGTTCGATGAACTGGTTAATTGTAAAGATTTTCAGGTATCTTGTACCACCAAAAGCCACACATCCACAGTAATTGACTTAACTGGTGATGATTCTGTTACAACAAACCCAACAAGAATTCCACGCAGCAGAAATAAGTTCAAGAAGTATATAAAAATTAATAAATATATTAGTAAGGTAAAAAAATTAATAAAATGCAAAATTCATGCCAAAAATTATACCAAATTGTGTAAAGAAAAATTTCTTTTTCTCATTTATATTAATAATTTACCTTCCATTCTAGCGAATAAACACGATATAGTATTATTTGCTGATGATACCTCTATAATAAATAAATAATAAAAATAAATATCTTTACGCAATTCCCAATACAGGGGTAGACAGAGGTCAAGTCTAGACAATTAAGTCCCTATGACCCACCTTCCACCGAAGATATTTTCGGGACAACGTAACAGGTGGTGAGCCCGTCGCCATCTTTATGTCCAAGCCAACGATGAAATTCGTACATAAGTTTTTGAAAAACTCATTGGTACTGCCATCTGGGGATCGAACTCGGGTCTCTCGACTCGAAATTCCGACCACCCAACAACTCGGCTATCGTGACTCAATATCGTGAATCGTGATACCTCTATAATATTTGAAATCAAACGACATATTGTTACACTTGACGAGGTAAATGATGCTATGTCAAAAATAGTCCATTGGTTCAATGCTAATAGTTTACATTTAAATAGCCATAAGACTAAATGTATAAAATTTTCAACACCTAATGTTAAACAGTTGGGTGATACCAATGTACTAATAAATGGGGGAGAGTTGAGCTTTGTGGATACAGCTGTTTTTCTCGGAATAACACTTGATGCTTCAATGGGGCCCCCATATATCCCAACTTGCGAGTAAGCTCTGCAGCATATGCTGTAAGAAAAATAAGGCTCTTAACTGATGTACAAACGGCTAGACTTGTTTATTTTAGTTACTTCCATACCATAATGTCATATGGTATTCTGCTGTGGGGTCACGCAGCTGACGTAGAAACAGTATTTGTTTTACAAAAGAGGGCCATACGAGCTGTATATTGTCTGGATTCCTGAGCAACTTTTAGAGAGAAATTTAAAGAAATTAATATTTTAACACTGGCCTCTCAATACATATATGAAAATTTAATGTATGTGCATAAAAACATTAATACTTTTAGCAAGACTTCTGATGTACATAATGTGAAATTCTTGGAACAAACACAAGCTTATAACACCGGTTACTAGACTCCATAGAGTAAGTAACTCGTTCATAGGGCAGTGTATACGCTTCTACAACAAAGTCCCGGTAAATATGCAAAGCCTGTCTATTAACAGGTTTAAGAAATTTTTTAAAGAAAAGCTTTATAGGAAGGGTTATTATAATATAAATGAATATATTAATGACAGTAACCCCTGGGAATAAGGTGATCGCTCCCAAACTATTTCTAGAAAATATCACATTATATTTGTATAATGCATTATATTGTTAAAAAAATTGACCAAAAAAGAATTTCTTTCGCCTGTTTCTTCTCCGTTAGAGGAACCTCATTACGAAACGGTGGTAGATTGAAAATGACGATCGATAAACGAATGTATGTTCTTATGTCGATGAATAAATGATTTGATTTGATTTGAATACTCCAGACTTGAACAATAAAACTATCACGAATAGTTAGAATGAATGACGCAATTAAGTAATCGAATCATTGATGAGCAATGTATGTTGTTGTGTTGGTATCAATAATTGTATTTATTTATTTAAAGTAAATATCGTTAATATGGAGAACCAACAATGGAGGACGATGTCTATTTGTGTTGTGAATATGCATCAATGGTTCTCTCTCCCTCTCGTTAGCAAAGGTTACAGGGTTCTTTCTTATCTCTTTGAACGAAATTTGAAGACGTTTTTCGAGTAAATCTCTAGAACGGACAAATGAATAAGGCGCTTCCCTAGCTAAGGGTTTCAAATAATCAAGCATATCCCTTTCTAAATCTAGCTAAGCCTCCCTTGATCATCAATTCATCACATGGCTTTTTAATTGAAAGAATTTGTTTCTGTTTCGTATATTATCAACAGAAGTATTACTGGTACTAAAGAGGTAAGGAAAAATAAATAACACAGTGAAATGTGTACAAGTGACATGCACTTTACTGTACAGTTTGACCTTCTCTTCTTTTTACTTCTTTCTTCTAACGTTTTCTGACCAAATTTTTGTTGATATTATTATCCGAGATAATTGTAGTACGTGAGTAATTTAAGCACTAATAAATATTGTTGTAAACGTTAAAGTCCCGACCTGCGATCCTGCGAGTGGCGGGGCAGTGCGACACCTGATTGTAGCGGCAGATGGCGGGAAACACTTCATTCAGCCCCTTGCTCTTTAGGTGGGACTGGTCCACGCAGTGCAGGATTATGTCCATCACCTGGGAAACAAATGAGTGACGATCAAAGGACTAATCTATAGTGACTGACATTGAAGGTTCTCAAAGTTTGAAACGGGTAATGGGGCAAATAAATCTTCGGGAAGTTTCAGCGTCGATGAGCGTGCTACTGGGAGCGTGCCTGTAGCACGTCGCGTGACGTCACCGCACGCAGTACCTCCACCAGCGGCGCGGCCGCGCTGCAGCGTGCTTGTAGCACGTCGCGTGACGTCACGCGCACGCAGTACCTCCACCAGCGGCGCGGCCGCGCTGCAGCGTGCTCAGCACGTCGCGTGACGTCACGCGCACGCAGTACTCTCCACCAGCGGCGCGGCCGCGCTGCAGCGTGCCTGTAGCACGTCGCGTGACGACACGCGCACGCAGTACCTCCACCAGCGGCGCGGCTGGCGCTGCAGCGTGCTTGTAGCATCGTCGCGTGACGTCACGCGCACGCCGTACCTCCCCCAGCGGCGCGGCCGCGCTGCAGCGTGCTTGTAGCACGTCGCGTGACGTCACGCGCACGCAGTACCTCCACCAGCGGCGCGGCCGCGCTGCAGCGTGCTTGTAGCACGTCGCGTGACGTCACGCGCACGCAGTACCTCCACCAGCGGCGCGGCCGCGCTGCAGCGTGCCTGTAGCACGTCGCGTGACGTCACGCGCACGCAGTACCTCCACCAGCAGCTCGGCCACCTCGGCGTGCATGCGGTCGATGAGCAGCTCGATGCCGCGCAGCACCTCGGCGCGGCCGCGCTGCAGCGCCAGCGCGGCGGGCGGCGGCGGCGCCCCGGCGGCGGCGGCCGCGCAGCGCGCCACCTCGCGGGCCATCGTCGTGATGAAAGCGGCCGGCCTGCGTATACACAAACCTTTACAACAAAAAAACTCAAAAAAAAACGATAAAAATAGCCAGTATCCTTTTTATGATTCCGTGATAACGTCATGAAAGGCATTGAATGATTATGACGCTGTATAACGCGCTTCCTACAACACTTTAGGACGAAGAGGCGCAGTACCTAGAAGTGGCGATGAGTGTGAGAGCGTGTCGCGCCGTGCGGCAGCTGTCGGCTTGCGGGGTGAGGGGCAGCCCGTACGTCATCGACGGCACCAGTTTGTCCGCATCCGAGCACATCTCTAGCAGACCTAAAACATGAAGAACAAACATGCTGATGAAATTGTTTACCTCAATATTATTTTCTTAATTCTAATCTTTAATAGATTCCTCATTGTCAGACCATAAAAAAATTTACTGTGAGCTAAAAAAATTTAAAAGGGAACCCAAAAAAAAAATAAAATATGAAGCAATAAATTATGAGAGACTCACAAGAACATGTCTGAAAATAATGCACAGATAATAGAACATGACTTTAAGCAACTTGAAAATTTTATTAAAAATAACATGGTTATCTATGTTATTTTTAATAAAATTATTTTTATATAAACTATTAAATACAAAATACTAAATCAAAGACGACTGGATAAATAAACAGATATGAGATGAGATAATAAATCGTAATATATTGTGGAAAAAACTAAAACATGATTCAAATAATATTGAACTGAGGAATAACTTTACCCATATAAGAAATAAAGTTTTGAGTTTTGAGGCACTAAAGATAAATTTTACTAAGACGCTTTTGTGAAATGTTGCAATAATCCAAAAAAAATGTAAACCTTATTTACACCTTTGTTAATAATAAAACAAAAATACTAGTGCTCCTTCTAAACTTGTATTAAACGGTAAAACAATAGATCGATAGGTTTAATTTTAGCAAATGAAATACCAAAGTAATATCACAATAATACAATAGAAACACACAACACTGAAACATTGTCAAACACACACAGAATAAAACTTTCACAGAATTTAAAAAATGTACAAAAGATGAAATACAAAAAATTATTAAAAACTTAAGTATTAATGCAAGTTCCGGTATTAACGGCTAAAGCAATTAAGTGCATAAATGAAATCATAAGTGAAAATCTGAGTATTGTATTTATTATATCTGTATTAATAACTGTCTCATCTCCAATCTCGATATTGCAGTGTCACTGTCTCATCTCTTTCAAACACCATCACTTTCGTCTTCTTTACATTCATCTTCATTCCATTTCTAACAAAAGCTCCACTCATAGCAGTTACCATCTCCTGCAACTCCTCGGCTGAAGACGCAAGTAATACTTGGTCGTCAGCACAGAGAAAACATTTGACGACTAGCTCATTCATTCTCAACCCACTTTCATTCTCTTTTAAATCTGTCAAGCAATTGTTCATAAACAGATTAAACAGCCACGGTGACGCTACACATCCTTGTCTAACACCTTTTTCGATATGAAACCATTCAGTGTATGCCCCGTTTATCCTTACACAAGCACTAGAATCCCTATAAAGAGATTGTAATGCCCGTATGAGGATACTGCTCACACCGTTCACGGATAATGCTGACCACAATTCATTCCTAACCACTCTATCATAGGTCTTTTCTAGATCTACGAACGTGCAATAGACCTTCTGGTTTTGAGCCAGACACTTTTCGGCTATGCACCGCAAAGAAAAGACCTGATCCGTACACCCCATTCCCTTTCTAAATCCCGCTTGTGCATCATACTTTTCAACGCTTTTCAACGCCCGCGAGAAACGAGACGTGATGGGTGGCACGCTAACGACTAGGCTTGCCCCTAGCCATGCATCCATCCACGCGGCAGACGTTGGATTGGCGGACAGAGTAGGAATAAGGAAAGGGAAGGATAGGTTGTGTTAAAAGGATGATTGGTAAGTAAGGGCGTGAATTTAGAAAAGTAGGATATTACCGTCCAGGAGGGCAATGGATAATGCCTAGTAATAGCTAGGGAAGCCGGGGTAGAAACAAATTGAACAGGTGAATGAGTTTGTGTATATGGGTTCAAAGTTTGCAAGAGATGGAAAATGAGAGAGTGATATCGAAAGAAGAGTGAATGTAGGAAACATGGTGAATGGAGCTCTGCACTCCTTTATGAAGTCGGAAGGTGTCTAACAAGGTTTGTTTGACTGTGCATAAGAGAGTGTTGGTTCCAATACTCATGTACGGAAGTGAAAGTTGGGTATGGCAGAAGAAACATGAAAGCAGGATAAATGCAGTTGAGATGAGAAGTATGATAGGAGTTAAACTGAGTGACAGGATAAGGAATAGTGAGATAAGGAAACGTTGTGGCCTGAAAGAAGATGTAGTGACTAAAATTGAGAAAGGTATGCTAAGATGGTTTGGCTACGTCGAGAGAATGAATGAAGAACGATTGACGAAAAAAGTGTATAAGACGAGTGTGAATGGAAGTGTAGGAAGGGGAAGACCTAGGCGGACGTTTCAAGACCAAATCAGGGACGTCCTGAAAAAAGGCCAAGTCAAGAGTACCCTAAATCGAAGAGAATGTATGAAGAGAATAATGAAATTGGACGAAGCGAAACAAGTATGTAAGGATCGTAGCAAGTGGAAAGAAGTGGTCTCTGCCTACCCCTACGGGAAAGAGGTGTGAATATATGTATGTATGTAACTGTCTCAAAGAAGGCATTTTCCCGGATAGCCTGAAAACAGCTAAAGTTAGTCCTATTTACAAATCTGGTTGTAAGTTTGATCCTGGCAGTTATCAAAAGTGTTCGAGCAGATTTTATATGTACGTTTAAACTATTTTTTTTAACAGAAACAAAATTTCTCTTTAAAAGTCAGTATGGTTTTCGGGCAAAATCAAACACTCTGTCGGCATCAATCGATTTAATAACCAAAATCCAAAATAATATCGACCAAAATCAAATAACTATGGGAATATTTATCGATTAAAAAAGGCTTTCGATACTATTTCCCACACTATTTTGCTAAATAAATAACGAAGGTTAGGCATATCTGGATCAGCTTTTAAAATAATTTAATCTTACTTGACACATGGAGTACAATTAGTGAAAATCG
Source organism: Sericinus montela (assembly GCA_029286605.1). Taxonomy (NCBI): domain Eukaryota; kingdom Metazoa; phylum Arthropoda; class Insecta; order Lepidoptera; family Papilionidae; genus Sericinus; species Sericinus montela. The sequence goes on along the minus strand of JAGSMR010000034.1, from coordinate 4,016,114 downwards.
AAAACTTCTAAAAGTAGGCCATATCATATTCCTTGTGGGATTCCTCAGGGGTCTGTCCTGGGTCCATTGTTATTTTTGATATACATAAATGAAGTTGGTGACCTGGGATTGGGCGGCGAGGTGTCCTTATATGCTGATGATACATGCTTATTTTATTTTGGCAAGTCAATCCACAAGATTATAATTGATGCTCAGACTGATATGGATAAACTAAATGAATGGTTTCAGTATAACTTGCTCACTGTTAATGTTTCTAGAATTTCATACATGCTTTTTATCGCTATAAATAAAAAAAAAACCTAGTAACTATAAATTATCAAGAAATTAAGCAATTAGAAACAAAAACATATCTCGGTCTATTTTTGGATTCCAAGCTATCATGGCAAGCTCATCTAGATTATTTGCAGTCAAAGATTACATCATTGACCGGAGCTATGCGTACTGTAACGCATAATTGCATACTATGTCAATATTTAAGATTTCCTGTAGAAGAGAACTATGTTCTTAATAGGAAATAAATAATCACTAAACCAAATATTATAATTTCGCAAGTTGAATTTTATATGATTCTGGAAATGGAGAATTCTTGTCAAATTTCGTATACAAAATCTATTAATAGTGTCAGATTTGAAGAAACAAGTGATCAAAGAAAAAAAACAAGTGGTCGAAATAGCAATTGATACCAGACCACGCGACAGCTGATCAGTGATGTCTCTGTGATCACTAGGGTGAAAGATGGTGGTGATCACCGAATGGCAAGAGGTAAACTGAACCTTAACATAAAGCTCGAGCGGTCTCGTCTGATGAAGTCTACACTCTGAGCACCACAAAAAATTCAAAACCCCGAAAATTTGCTGAATGCTGCTCGATTTGCAAAATCGCTTTAAAGCGAACAAAGCTCTTTGATCTCACTCTCTAAACTCATCGAAACCTGACATGAAATGGAGCTGCAGTTTTCAATAATACCCGTATTGAACAAACTATAGAGTGAAACCAAGGCTCCAAAGTCTTTGCCATAGATCTGTCTATCGATAAGAGCCGACCGACTAAGTTGAAGACCGAGAATGGTGCAGATATTCACATTGGAGCTGAGATTTTGAGTGAGATCGAAAGGTTTTATTGACTGCTGTAGACATAGTGGCTGAAACTACTCTCTAGTATGAGCAGCGACCCCAGAGCCAAGCTTACCCGAAACTACTCCGACGATGTCCCGGACGTCAGTTTGAGCGAGATTGGGATGGCTCTCAAACAGATTAAAAACGGAAAAGCGCCGGGTGAGGGCGTAATTACGGCTGAGCTTCTGAAAGCGGGTGGGAAACTGGTACTTTTAGGCCTTCAGAAGCTGTTTTATTACGTCATTCACGGCAGCGTTACGCCGAAAACGTGGACAATTCCACGTTTTCGGATGGCAATTTGTTATAAACCTTTATTGACATGGCATAACAACTTTTTTGAAAGAAAGTCGTTTTTGGAGCTCGATCGAGAACAATTCTGTTACAGTTTCTTGTGTTTCGTGGAAAAACATCAATTGCCTTTTTAAATGAATCTTTATTAGTTATAACGTGTACACTGGCTTCTAGAACAGGACAACAACGCTTCAATAAGCGTTGTTGTCCTGTTCTTCAAGAAGGGGGATACCTGCCGATTGAAGAACTATACAACAATACAGCTTCTAAACCGTGTCTACGTATTGTTTTCGAAAGTCATCACGAATCGTCTAGCAAGCAGACTTAACGACTTCCTGCCACCCGAACAAGCCATACACATACATACTCTTCGTCAGATTTTACAGAGGACCGAAGAGTACAATCTGCGATTTTGTCCTATGATATTTATTTATCTATTTATTTAATTTGGCTTATCAACTAAACACATACAGAACATTTCCATTAATGTAAAAACAAAAAAATAATATATAAATTTACATATGTGTTTAAATTAAAGGTAAACTCAGCATTATACATATAAACGTTAAAAATATATGTTTAGGTTTACAGTCTCAAAAAAAAAATTAAATACATAAACATGCCTTTTCGGTAAATAATGAAGTGGGCTTTTCCAATCAAAAACAATATTTCCAAACCTTAATTGAAAAGCAAGAATTGATATAATATTACTTTTTATAACAGAGTAAAGTTAATATTTGTTTTACTTTAAAATTTTACAAATATTATTGTCTGTTGTAATAAGAATTATAAATTTATTTTTAGATATTTGTTCAAAAATTTATATCATTTTTGTAAATGTAAATTCCCTGCATAAGATGATAGTTTTATTCAAACTCAAACACATGCTCAACATGCCATTAAATATTGCTATTGAATAAATAAAAAAATAAATATCTTCACGCAATTCCCAATACAGGGGTAGACAGAGGTCAAGTCTAGACAATTAAGTCCCTTTGACCCACCTTCCACCGAAGATATTTTCGGGACAACGTGACAGGTGGTGAGCCCGTCGCCACCTTTATGTCCAAGCTATTGAATAGATATAAATAAAACACTTCACCCAAAGGACGTGGCTGACGTCGAGGTAGGGCTCCCAGACGGCGAAGCCGCGGCCAAGCAGGTCGACGGCGGCGCGGCGCAGCGGCGTGTGCGCGGGCAGCCGGGCGCTGCCCGGCGCCAGCAGCAGGTGCGTCAGCGCCAGCGCCGTCAGCCGCGCCAAGTTGTTCGACGCGCTCAGCGTGAACCCTGCACGAGACACATACCCACAAACGTACAGTTTAACAGCGGCAGAGCCACGCATCAGCTTCTGTTGCTGCATGAACGGGCCCGGCTCGACCGGGGAAGCACCGCAACCTCACAGAATACCGGCGTGAAGTAGAAGTCAAGGGTACCCAAAGGTCTAGACTATGGAGTTCTTTTCCACCCACATTTTATCGGAGCCTATTTTGGGACAACGGGACAAATTTGCTTTAAAATTCAATAAAATTGCATAATAAAAATTAAATTTGGCGTTATCTTATTGATAATTCCTAACTGAAAAGTCAGGATTATCAAATTGTCACTTGCAAAAGGGATAATTTTAACTGACACGGGCGGGAAATTTTAACTTTTTTCTCTTTAATTTAATAACATAAAAGTTCAGTATAAATTTGCTTTAAAATTCAATAAAATTGCATAATAAAAATTAAAGTTGGCGTTATCGTATTAATAATTCCTAATTGAAAAGTCAGGATGATCAAATTGTCACTTGCAAAAGGGATAATAGATGGCGCCTATGCCAATAAACAAGGCATAAATAATATAAGAGAATACAGAGTTGAAATTTCATCTGATGCGTGTGGTATACGTTGGCTCGGAGGTGGGAGCGTCGTTACGGATCGGCGAAGGTCGCGGGTTCGAATCCCGCCCGTGTCAGTTGAAATTTTAACTTTTTTCTCTTTTATTTAATAACAATGAAACATAATATTAACTTTGTCAGTAATGGAGGAGAATCGTGATGGCTAGAGGCGAATCTGCAAATAAAGAATCTGCCTTTGAGGTAATATTCTTTATTTTCTGTCATTGACTTCGTAGACAAAAAGGTACAGATGAAATTTTTAAAGTCATCTTTATTAAAGTGCAAATACGTTCATAGACGTTCTTTTTCACGGGTCGAATAATATTGTTTTGGTATAGCATAGTTCCCTACTATGACAAGTTGTGTGTTTGTATGAATTTTTTAAACATCAGTCACTTTTACTCGCTGTGTAGGCTTAAAACATAAAAACTTATGGTCATATTTACTAATTTTTATCATTATCCCTTACATTTATTAAAAAAATATATATAATATTCACAATGAGAATATACAATTTCATTACATAGCTCAGAAGCATGAAAATATAGGAAAAGCAATAAACAATATAATAAGGAACTATTTTTACAAGTATTCTTCAATCTCCATGTTTCGATGGACTTTATTTGCAGGATTTTGTGAAAAGTATTTAAAACCTCCTTACCTTCTACGATCGAACTCTTTCTACTATCGCCATCTTTACGCCTCTTGTTGCCAGCCGCACCTAAAATTTCGCAATGAAGAACGATTTATGGCAAATCATAAATGGCATATAGCAAAGAAATGACATAAATAGGCAGTATTTGCACATGTCATGAATATAATACTGGCTTAAAGATCATAAGCACAAATTAAAAAGCAGGAAATGTAAGAAGCCCTTTTATTATTTAAAATTTTATACAATACATAAAAATACTGTGAAATATTTTAAATTTCTTAAAGTATCACTTTACCTAGTCAATAGAAGGATGAAATAATTTCATACCAAATCAATTAACAAGAGTAAAAGTATTACCTAAGCAGGCTGCGAAATGGCAACTAATATTAGAAACCATAGGGCCGCTTAGTTTAAACCTTTAAGGCGGTTCTCTCACCTAGCAACTTTAATCCTCCTGATCCATAAAATGTCTGCTCTCTATCACTAAAAATGGCAGTAAATAAGCGCAATAAAATTTGTTAGCATATATAAAAAAAACAAAATTTTCGTTATTTTTATCAATGTTAGTTACAAAGAATCTTAACGCTCGACCTGTCTAAAGACCTGGTTGGTGTTTGACGATTTTATATAAATATTTTACTTATTTATTTCTATTGACGAATTTATATCTTCCAAAATTGTACATAAATTGTACATTGAGAGTTTTAGTTGGGAATGTACCTGTAAATTCATCAATAGAGAATTGTATTGAAATGACGGTATTTACTGGACACAACTTTAATAAGAAATATTTGGCTTTATTATTACATCTGAAAGATGCGATAGAAGTATGTAAGATATAGATACTTGGCGATCTGTTCTCTCTGGCTACCCCGTCAGGGTCTGTGTGTGAAAATAGATAACATAAATACATACTGGAAACAAGCATGGTCGCGATATTTTTGGGTTTATTGAGACTCCTGGCTTAGATTATACCAGATTTGATTAGCAGTTATTAAAGATTAGGTAAAGTATCCACACTACATGACCCATTTTTTTATCTCCCTTTCCCTTGTACCATCAGTGGTATTAGAGAAGACCCAGCCCTCCCAGCCTTTGTCTAGACGTTCCAGCACGTTTATTCGGCATAAAGACTTGATTTGTAACAACAATGTTTACACAAAACAATAAAGTCTGTACAACACAACATATTCCGTTCGTTTTGCGTGAAGCATACAAGCTTTTATCTCACCTTCACTCGCGATATCTTGACCAAATTCCGCGCCGATAACTCCGAGCAAAACGACTGCGGTCGTCTGCTTCCTCTTCAGCTCGGCGAGCGAGGACGGCTTGCGGACTATCTCCTCTTCCTCCTCCTCAGACTCCTCCTCTTGCTAAATTATAATTAAAAAGTAGTTGTTTGACGAGCCGATAGTCTAGTTGGCCGTGATCGTGTCCGAAGCTAAGGGTTGCTGGTTCAAATTCCGCTAGTATGTGAGTGTTTGTTCACGAGTTATGGATGTTTATTTACATATAAGTATTTATCTACGTTCGTATATTGTACTAGGACAGTATACAGACAGATATTGTACAAGTATTAGCAAAGATACAAAGACGGTGACAGGCTCATCACTTGTCACGTTGACCTTAATAAGCTCCAGTGAAAAGTGGTTTATGGATGCCCATCCTATTAACTTGACCTCTGTCTACTTCAGTATTGGTATTTGCATTAAGAATGAAAAAAAGTTAATGGTTATTCAGTGTGTTATCAATAAAAGAATATATAGAACCTTTTCTTTCTAAGACAGGACTAATCAGTGACTCAGGGATAAGCATTGGCAAAAAAGAACAATCTCGATGAAATGAGATAGCGTATGTCCGATGGCGGAACAAACATTTTTAAAACATTCAATATCAAATTTATATGGTTCAATGAAAGGCAGCTGCAGAGGAGTTTGACATGATCGCTACGTTTGGCAAGCGGATTGGCGATCATAGTACCTGGCATCGTCGACATCGCAGCGCGTCTGCGGCCTGCTAGATTTTACTCTGAATTTCTCGAGCTGGTTATCCTGTTACCTGTCGGAGGTCAATGGAATTTCTCTTGGCCATATCTTTTGACACCTACAGGAAGAAAGGGTGTATTGTTTGGGTGTTTGTGGTACCTTTGTTGTTTCTGATTTCATAACACAATTGCTTAAGCTGCTTACTTTGGGACAAGACAGAGCAATGTATGTGATGTTGATCCAATGCATGTGTGTAAAAAGAATATCTTCACGCCATTGATACAGGGGTAAAGGAGTCTAGGAGAATTAAATCCTTGCGACCCACCTTCCGCCGATGACATTTTTTGGGAAAAGGTCACAGGTGGTGAGCACGTCGTCGTCTTTATGTCCTAGCCGACGATGTTAATCGTACATGAGCTTTTTTAAAGAGATCACGATATGTGATCTCCGATCACCCAAACACACCTGCTATGTATGTATGCATGCACGTATTTATTTACATATTTATTATATTCTTACATCGTGAATACACACGACATTTGTAGTAGAGGACCTGCCTTGTAAATATAATAGTTATAGCTGACCTTCTCGACGGGTTCCTTCTGCGCTGCGTGAGGGTTGATGCTCTCCGTGTGGGTGTAGAGAGGCAGAAACTGCGCCCAGCTGTCCACCAGCTGCTTGCGCCCCTTCGGACCCAGCCTTTGAGGAGAAGCAACTACTGCTTAGTAACCCGAAACTCTCGGAAACATGAGTCTCCTACCAATACAGCTTAGGTCTAATTTCAATCGTGTATTGATTTTATTTACCCGTGTATTTATTTTTGTGTTATTAGGAACATGAAAAACCTACGAAGTACGATCCGATAGCTTAGTAGGTAGTGAACCGACTTCGAAGCTTTTCTTTGCGGGTTCAAATCTCCTTAAGAGCAAATTTGTGTGATGAATATAGATTTTTGTACCCCAGTTACGGATTCTCATATAAATACTACTGTCCCATGCGGCTTTGCCCGCTTAACACTTAACGCGGAATCTTTATTAGCTGTCTAAAATAAAATTAGCCTTGTAACATTAGCTATCTGCCATTGAGTCCCGTTAAAATTGGTTCAGCCGTTTCAAGCATCAGCCTGAACAGAGAAAAATAAAAACAGGATTTTTTATACAAGTACCAAGTATACTTTCATATGCATTTAGTGAAAAGCTGTTAATTTTGTATTACAAACAGACAGTTTGATTTTAATGTGAAGATTTATCTATGAAAGTATATTGTATCGCTGGCTTGAACACGGAGACGTTGACAGGATTACCATCTGCCAAAGATGTACCTAATAAGCTTTGTTACAAAGTGGATAAAATGAAATTCGTTGTCTAGACCTCTGCTTACCTCTTTACTTTGTGAAATTGTGCCCATGAGAAATTGCATAAATATTTAGCTGTAGATGTGGACAGGCGTAATAATCCGCAACGAAGACATCCGCAGCAGAACTAAGGTAACTGACATAGCCGTAAGGATCAGCACGGCACTTCAGGTAATGGCCACATAGCTCGTAGAACTTATAACCGTTGGGGAGGAAAGGTAATCGAGTGGCAATGAAAAAGGTTATCAGTAACGTAGGATGACCCCTCACGAGAAGCTGTGACGACTTGCAAATGTTGCGGGAAGTCGGTGGATGTAGATGAATCAGGACCATTCTTTGTGGAAAATTTTGAGGGAGGCCTATGTTCAGCAGTGGACTCCTGATAGGCTATAAAGTAGAAGAAGAAGGCGTGTGGCTGCCGGCAACAAAATCTGCGTTAGTCAAAACGTAGGGTGATGTAAAAAGTTCACGTCTTGCGAATAATAACGCAGTGCTGCTATTGACTTTGTTATAGGGCAGCTAAACCTCGGTCTGCCAGAAGAAGCATAAAAAGAAGTTGAATTCAGTGGAGATGCAATCTCTTCTTAAAATTGGCGACGTTAATTTGGCCGATTGAAAACACAACGAAGAGATTCGCAGTATGGCAGGTTCGGAAGGTGATCTTATTACTAAGATGAATAGTAATAAATAAGACATATATAGGTAGGAACATCATCACATACATTGCTCCGATCCCAATGTAAGATGCTAAAGCACTTTTGATACGGGAATCGGAAACAACGAAGGCACCACAAACACCCAGACCCAAATTAATGTAGAATAAGTGGTTTTTCTACATTGACCCGATCGAGGATCGAACCTGGGACCTCGTCCACGGAGGTCGTCAAATGAATCTTTATCCATATCGGGCGTGTTTCGATGGTTTGGGCACGTCGAACGAATGAGTGATGACCGAACGGTGAAGAAAATACATAGCCTGAAAGTTACATTAGAAGGTGTCGAGGTAGGCTGAGATTAACCCTCGAAGAGCAAATTGTTCGAAATGTGAGCAAATTGTTCGAAAGACAGAGGGTCTTGAATACACGGATACCCAGACGTGCGTGTATAAAGAAAAAGATTTGAAAAAATTGAAAGAGATCTGAAAGGATACTCAGGGCGATCTGGTCTTTCTGGCTACCCTACCAGAGACTACGCGTGAATATAAGTATAAAAAAATTATTTAAAAATATTTATTAATATTGAACCCCATAGATATAATTAATCTCGTGGTAAAGCCAAGCGGCAGCTTTTGCTGCTGCAAGAATGTACAGGTCCGCACGGGATCACTTACTGGCAGTCATGGGCATCAGCATTTATTTCGATGAGTGAGGTAGCTGGAGGCACACAACTCCCTTCTCTACCCTTCTTGCTACTCAACAATTCCTCTCTTAATAGTTGGCAATGCTACACCGTCCCTTTGGTGTAACATGTCCATGAGCCTCGGTACTCGCTTACCACCAGATTAAATGTGGTTCGTATACCGCCTTATTTAAATAAAATATAGTCAGGATAGTCGAGTCGTTGGATGATCGGAATTCTTGTCAAGAAACTTGACTTCGATTCCCACTGGCAGTACCAAAGAATTCCAAAACTTATGCACGATTTTTACCGTTGGTTTGGTCATAATGACGGCGAGGTTCTCGAGATGTTACACTGTGCCCATAAACTGTGATCCGTGAAAGGTGGGTCGTGAGCATTTAATTATCTCGACCTCTGTCGACCCCAGTATTGGGCATACCCATAGGCGAAGATATCTAAATAAATAGAGATTCGTTCATGATAAATGAGCGTGTGTAACAAATAAGTACCCCAAAGCACTTACCTGCCGAGTTCGGCCAGCAGTAAGGCCTGTGAGGCGTCGCGCACCTCGAGGCACTGGTGCTGCCACCTGCGAGCCAACATCTCCACTTGCGGCCTCTTAAAGTTCTTGGCGCCTGAACGAACGATTTTTGGAAACTTTTATACACAAATAGAAACTATTTTATACACAATTTATACACAAATAGAAACTATTATCGATGCAAAAGAAAATTGTTGAGTTTTATAACTAAAATTATCGATACAAAACATAGTCCACAGCTGAACAGAGGCCACTCTCGTGGAAGGGTTTGCCATAATCGCCACGCTCGGCAAGCGGATTGGCGATCGCAGTACCAAATATTACTTTAGACGTTGCTACGTGTCACTGGTCTGATTATTTTGGTACAGTATTTCTTCGAGACGATTATCCCGCCATCTCTCTGTAGCCATTGATACTGTCGAGTGTTTTTTCTTAGTTAGTCAACAATGACGAGAAGAAAGGTCATGTTATTCAGCCGATACCACCACGACAGGCCAGAAGATACATTAGAAGGTAACGTAGCATCTTTTAACATTAGGTGCAGGAACTCACCAGCCGCGACAACCTTGTCGGGCAGCAGCACGCAGTGCAGAGTGGCGAGCAGCGACCAGCCCTGCTTGATGTGGGCCTGCTGCGCCGCCAGCTGCTCCTCCCGCTCCTCGTCGCCGCCCCACGACGACGTGCGGGTCGTGGGTCTGCCGGACCATTGGGGTTAAGTCATCCAGTCTATCTGGCTATGGTTTTTATAATCCTGACATTATATGTACAATGTCCTGTAAACAATAACCGAATGCCCCGTAATTTTTTTAAAGATCATGTTATAGAGAGGGATCTTAGCTTTAACGACCTTCATGGACGAGTGGAGTACACGCCAGTTTTCATAGTGTCGTTAGCTCTGAAGTCATGGATTCCCAGAGGGGTCAATGTAGAAAATAATTTTTCCTATCGGGTCTGAGACTTAGTAGTAAATGCTTTAGATACTTACTATTGGATCAAAGCATGATGTTGTCCCTATGTATGTTTTTATTTATTTATAATTTATGGTAATCTTCAGGGAATTATTAGTTCTATTAAGAAATTCAATCATATTTAAATGAATCTAAGTACTAAGATAGTTGAGACGAAGACACACCTGTGCAGCCGCCTGATGACCTCCTGCTCTGGCACGAAGCTCGCGTTGCTCATGGACATGAGCGTGTTGGCGAGCGCAACGATCGACAGCAGGTGGTTCGTCGTCAGAGTCGTGCTGAGTTCCCAGTGCAGCTTCGACGTGAAAAGCCTGTCAGAGTTAAATATATGATCTGAACTAGAGTAGTCAGAGGTCTGGATAATTTAGTTTATTCGACCGACCTTTCGACGAAGCTTATTATGAGACAATATGGCAGGTGGTGAGCCTATCATCTTCATAGTGTCCATACTCTTATACATATTACTTAATTATTGGCCTACAAGGTCCATTGCAGGAGTAAGGCCTATTCCGTGTGGAGAACTTGCCATAATCGCTACGCTTGAGAAAAGGATTTGCAATAAGCAGTATCAGACATCTCACGCTGTATACGCTGTAACCCGTCACCGATCTGCTTAATCTGATCTGATCTGGTATTTTATGGGATGCCTATCCCGGTTTCGATTTTCGGTAGCCTTTACTTAATACTTTATACCTATACTTAATACTTTTCCCTTAGTCGCCTTTTACGACTCCTACTGAAAAAGAGGGTGGTTAATTCTTACACTCGATATCGATACCTCGCAGAAGGCAAACTAATTTTAAAATGTTGTCTAAGTAAAAAATGTCTCATCTCATCTCATCTCCTCAATATAATAATATCCTTAATACGATTTGACATCTCTTAAATATCCTTAACAAAAAGAAAAACGATCCAACTACTGGAATATTTAAAATATTTTTTATTACGAAAGGAAATAATTTAATTAGCACTTAAAGATGGCCTTAATTATTTTTTAACACAAATTTCAAATGCGAATACTTGATGTTTTTTTAAAGAAAACTTACATACTTAAGCAGACTTTCATTCATAATTTTAAAGAAGCAATTAGCGTTTGTCCGTGTAGGTGCATATTTAACTTTTAAATTTCTTAGTGAATTGCTGTGCAAATTTTATTATTATCTCGATATTTACGTTATTATTATGTAATGGTCTTTTTATCTGTCTGTTCTTAGCCGGGTAATAATAAATACTTAAGGATTTAACTGTTATCCTATATATACTATTTGGTCTAGACTAAAAAGTAAGCATAGATTTACATCAAAGTTTTCATTGCAGTCGATATATAAAGATATAAGATGGTATAAAGACAGCTTCTGACATCTTTCAACATCAAAATTTACAAAAATGAGCTTGCAACGGACCTGGTGAGTTTCTCTTGTCGCAATAGCTCTGGTGGAAGATCGGAGTTTAGCAGAGCGGGGTCCGTGGGCGCAGCGGCGGCGGCCTCAGCCCAGCTGCCCAGCCATGTGGGTAGCTGCACCGCCATGTGGCCGTGCCGGGATACCACACCAAAGCATATAGGTACCTGATAGAAAATTACACAGATAAATACAAAAAAAAAAGACATCACATACACAAGATACTACATTACATACTTTGCTTTGATTCTCAAGTAAGTAACCATTTGGAACTGTAAACAACGAAGGTACCATAAATACCCAGACCCGAGAATACGTAGAAAAAGTAGTTTTCTACATTGCCACGTCCAGAAATCGAACCGGGGTCCTCCGAACTGGCGACACCATCGTCCACGGAGTTCAGCTACTTATCCACTGCAGGACATAGGCCTCTATAACACGGAGACTTTGCCGTAGGCTATGTGACGGCGACAGTCTCATCATCTGTCACGTTGTGTCAAAGAAGCTCTGCTACTATGTGGTATGAAAGGACTAAAATAATTAGACCTCTGACTATTCAAGTACTGATTCATACGGACGGTTGTAAGTTCATTTGTTTTCATGTTGTTTTCAATAATACATAATATTAATAATAAAAATATTTTCGGGACAGCGTGATAGGTGGTGAGCCCATCGCCGTCTTTATATCCAAGTCGATATAATAATAATTCACGATAGCCGAGCGGTTGGGAGTCGGAACTTCGAGTCAAGAGACCCGAGTTCGATCCTCAGGTCAGGCCAGGCTCGTACCAATGGGTTTTTCAAAAACTTATGTACGATTTATGTCGTTGGAAAAAATAAATATCTTCACGCAATTCCCAACTACCACCTGGGGATCGAGCTCTGGTCTCTCGACTCGAAATTACGACCACGCAACCACTTAGCTATCGTGACTTTTTTGTTTGTTGTTTTGTTGCTATAATTTTTAGTTTTTAAAGTCAAATATTTAAAGAAAATCTTAGATTAATTATTATGACACATTTTACTTCATTTATTTATGCAAAAATAGTTTCATCATTTATGGCATATAAAAGGCCAGGTTAGGAAAAATGGGAATATCCCGTGTAGAGGGAGATTTGCTCTAATCGTGACGCTGGGCAAGCGATTGGTGATCACAGCACTATTTCGTGTTATTCGATGATGATGATGAGAGTCTGACACTTATATTTAATTAAGATATTACTTGTCGTACATTCATTGAGAAAAAAACCAAGATCGATTTTCGAAAAAATCTATCTTACCATAGGACGCAGAAGTCCCAGCTTGGATTCGCAAACTCGGTCCAGATCTGGGTCCAGGCCCCAGGCGTGCAGTAGCGACATCAGGATTTGGGCAATCTCCATGGTGTGCGGTGGCTCCGCCAGCGATATATCGCGCGGGCGGTTGCGTTTGTTCTGGTTAATTTCATCTGAAACAAGAAGCCTCACTTTATTTCCTTAGCACTTTAACACTTCAGATGAAAAATTGTTTAAAACTACGATTAGACTAGACTAGACTAAGATTAAAAATTAAACATGGTAATAGCTACCGACAGATGGCGGGATAACCATCTTCAACGCTGGAATTTTCAAGACGTTACATATGTACATGTAGTAAGTATGTACGTAACATAAATAAATATCTTCACACAATTTCCAATATAGGGGTAGACAGAGGTCTGGTCTAGACAATTAAGTCCCTTTGACCCACCTTCCACCGATGACATTTTCGGGAAAACTTGACAGGTGGTGAGCCCGTCGCCGTCTTTATGTCCAAGCCAACGATTTCATTCGTACAAAAGTTTTTGAAAAACCCATCAATACGAGCCTGCCACCTGGTTATCGAACTCTTGTCTCTTGACTCGAAATTCTGATCACCCAACCACTCGACTATTGTGACTCTAAGTATGTACGTATAGACGTATGTACGTATAGTACGTATGTATGTATAGTATAAGTATATATGTGTACATACAGTACGTATTTACCTATATGTATGTACATAAGCTCTAATTTAAAAGTTTGGTACGCGCTTTCTTATGCAGTTTCCCTGATGATTCAGATCACCCAACCCTAAATCAAAGTTAATTAGAATCGTTCTTGAGCGTGGGAACCATTTAAAACTTAATTGTCTTTGGGGTCTAAAGTATCTTATGTTCTGCCCCAGCGCAGCAACGCCATACGAAATATCACCGATTAATCAAAGATTAATAGATTTTGCAGTTAAGCCGTGAAAAAGTCGACAGACAAGCAGAGCCACATTCACAATAATAATATTTGTTTGGATTAAGATACACCTTCATATTTCGAAGTATGTATCGTCAATGGTCCGTTTTGTTATTTGCGATAACAGTGTTGACCTTGGCGCCATTTTGGAAGGTCGTAATGAGAAACAAAATGACGGATATATTTCACAAGTGAACTATAAAAATTATCCTTGTTCTTAGTTACATGAAATAAATAATCAGCATGCGATTATAATTTTGCGATTAAATCAGTAATTAAAGATACCCATAAAAATGTTTTTTTTTTTTCAATGTTCAAATTATTTATTGTAATTACTGGATTGAAAATTGTTTCCTGTTTAATTTATTGCCAAAATACTGTGTGACCTTCAATTTTTTGTGTGATGATAAGTATTTATTAGCAAATCTTATTATTAAATAGGGTAAAAACAATTAGGTAATATACTTCCACGAAATACTTTTTTTATAATTATTCCCCAAAGTATCAGGTTTTCATCACTGCAAGATTTTTTCTTCACCGCAGAGTCGTAGAAAATTGAGCACTAGTAAATTGCTAGTAACACTTCGTGGTGCTGATCCGGCATCAATCCAGGATCCTCGCATACTAAGCGAACGCTTTTACCACTACGCTCACAAAGCAGCAGAGTCGAAGCAGTTAACTATATATAGCTTAAGCCATGGTTTATATCATAAAAGTGTAATACTGTCAAATTGTACATATAGCTATCTTCTGAAAATGTAAAACTGTTTAATTTAGGTATTTACTAACATATGCATACTCTTATTTACTATTTATATGGAAGAAGTGTGGTAACGGTGTAAGAATATTCGCACTCCATTTCTTTCCCGTGGGTGTCGTAAGAGGCAACTAAGGGAAACTGCCTTGAATAACGTTATGGCAACCGATAGATGGCGGGATAACCATCTCTAAAAATATCTGACCAAAACAATGACACCGAAGATGGGCAGCAGCGTCTGCGGTGCGAGTGGTGTGGTACTGCGAACGCCAATCCTTGCCAAGCGTGGCGATTATGGCAAATCCTCACTATGGGAGAGGCCTATGTTATGCAGTGGACTTCAATAGGCCGTTATGTATGTATGTATGTATATGTGTATGGAAGAAGTATTATAAACTATTTATTAACCACGCACCACAAATAGCGTGTATACATATTTTTCTGTATTTTAAATTATATTTGTGAAGACATTTTTACTACACCGCGCAGTGTAAATTATCCACTACACTAATATATACATATTTATACTTCTAAATATGCTACTGCTATAGTACCTATACGATGTTACAAAAAAACAATTACAATCGGTATCAGTTTTAAAAATAGTTTGGGGAATCCGCGAAATAACGCACGCCTCTTAACGCCATTCAATTTTTAAGAAATCTTTTTTTGAACTTTAGAACATTGGTTTACCTTGAGTAGTTGGTAGTAAAGTATAAAGTTAAACGTGGCAGGCGTGTAATTATAGTACTTAGTAATCGTTTTTTGAATCGAGAAACACAATTTCAAGCCGCAGCGTGCTTTGATACTCTTGTTTTTTATTATTAAATATTAAGAAGGCAGGCTTACCTGTGGCATTGATTCAAACTGAGGTGAAATTCCAACCAGTGGTGGACAGAGGTCTAGACAATTAAGTCCCTACAACCCACCTATCAGCCTATTTGGGACAACGTCAGGCGGCGATATCGTGCATAAGTTTTGAAAAAACTTGCCTACGTACGAGCCTGCCGCCTTGGGATCAAACACGAGTCGTTGGCTTGGACATTGGGACGGCGACAGGCTTACCACATTTGTTTTTGACAAACTCAGATAAAAAACAGGTCTTCAAACTAAAATATCTAGACGTACTAAAATGTCTAGTATTTGTTATACGGTTATATTAATTTATACCTACATATTTTTTATTAATATGAATTAAGAACTCATTATGAAATTTGTAGATCAACAAGTTTATTTGACTTCTTGGTACTTGTCTTGGATTTTAAATGTCATCGTATAATACCGCGCGCGGGATTACAGTTAGTCATAGACCTATAAAAAATCACTCTAATTATTAAAACCTGTGAAAATAGCAAGGATACAAACATCACGAAAATATCTTCGGTGGAAGGTGGGTCAAATGGACTTAACATTCTAGAATAGACCGCTGTCTACCTCAGTATTGGGAATTGCGTGAAGATATTTATTTATTATTTATAAGGATACATACAAAACAGTCTATAATAGTTCGCTGCTGGACATAGGCCTCTTGAGTGGCAGGGTTCGCCATAATCACCACGCTCGGCAAGCGGATTGGCGATCGTAGTGCCAGATACCTTGCAATTTAGACGCTGCTACCCGTAATATCACCAGTCTCCTCATGTAGATCTGCTATTTTTGGAGATGGTTATCCCGCCATTTATCTGTAGTCATTGACATTGTCAAGCCTTTTTTCTTAGTCAAGAAAGGAGGCGTCACATTCTTAACCCATAAATAAAGTTACTGGGTGAAGTCGTTCCTGGCTTTTTTTATCAACTCACAATACAATGTTTTAGTACTATAGTGACAATAAAATAATTTGTATACGTTTCAAGCCTACCAAGGAGTTAAAATTTGACGTAAAATGCGAGCATAAATGCCGGATAGGTTCAAGGTGATTGCTTTGATATGTCGGAGATGGTTTCACCTAAATGTACTGAAATATGTGTACTTAAAGATGGCAGGCTCGTACCAATGGGTTTTTCAAAAACTTATGTACGAATATCGTTGGCTTGGACATAAAGGCGGCGACGGGCTCACCACCTGTCACGTTGTCCCGAAAATATCTTCGGTGGAAGGTGGGTCAAAGGGACTTAATTGTCTAGACTTGACCTCTGTCTACCCCTGTATTGGGAATTGCGTGAAGATATTTATATTTATTATTTATTTTATAAAGATAAAATAAAATAAATATCTTGATGCAATCACCAATACGGGGGTAGACAGAGGTCTAATCTAGACAATTAAGTCCCTTCAACCCACCTTCCAACGAGGATATTTTCGGGACAACGTGACAGGTGGTGAGCCCGTCGCCGTCTTTATGTCCAAGCCATCGATAAAATTCGTACATAAGTTTTTGAAAAACCCATTGGTACGAGCCTGCCACCTGGGGATCGAACTCGGGTCTTCTTGACTCGAAATTCCGACCACCCAACCAACAACTCGGCTATCGTGACTTTACACAAAGATAGATATGTACAAAGTATAAAAGTACAAAAAGAAGTATAGAGTTGAATGTACAAATAGTCACATTATAAGCGTCATGGAATTTGAAGGGACATGCATCATTTAGATATGACACAAGATACAGATTTATGTTGAAATGTAAAACAAAGACGGAAACGAAGGTAGGGCAGGCCGGGTACGCGATTGCACCACGCGCAGGTCGCGTGGGGCAAGTCAAACGCACCGCAACGAGATCTGTGGCACCGCCCTGCTGTGTCGAACTGTTACCACAATATGTTACAATGTTGTTTCCGTTTAGGTCGAAATGTGTTCAGATTTTATTACATGGTTTCCTTTTATCTGAATGATATTGGATGTGTTGAGGATTGCTCGCAGAACGGCCAGTAATAGCCCACTGCTGGAAATAGGTCTCTTCTGTGGGAGGGTTTTCCATAATCGCCACACACAGTAAGGTAACCTTGCACGATGATACCCGTCATCGATCGGCATATTTCGGTCAGGTATTTTTTCGAGATGCTTTTTCCGCCATTTGTCTGTACCTATAGATATTGCCGAGGTATTTTCTCTTAGTCGCCTCTTACGACGCCCACGAGAAGAAAGGGCCGATGCCACCACGGCCAAGTTGAGGATAAAATAAGATATCCAGAATTTTTTTTTGGTGTTGCAAATTATGATGACACCATTACCATATCGAAAATACCATATACAAATAATATATATGCTGAAAACCTATCCAATTAGATTATAAGTATGGATTTATAGCTTGTGCGTTCATTGTTGATAGAAGAATCCACAAAAGATTGCAAAAACATTCAATGATTGAGTAATGATTAAGAGCTCCCTGCATTGTTGACCGAATGAGGAATCTCAAAGTTGCTTAGCAGGTTATGAAAATGCAAGGTGCTTTTCTACGTGACAGAATGCGTAACGATGATATCCGCAGCAGTGGCCGGCCATATAGCTCGCCATAGAACTGACTACCGTTGTGGAATAAACCATCTTGAGGCAAGCGCAGCGTAGGACGACTCCCCGATACGATATTGCGGGGAGTTTGCAGATGCATGTGGCTTAGGACAACCTCTTTGGAGGCCTATGTTTAGCTTGGACTTGTTACTTTTGATAGGATGTTGTAGAAGAAGAAAAACTCTTCCGTCTGTAATACTGGAGTTGTCAGAGATCTTTACCTAGCCAGCTATCGAGACGTTTCAGGTTTTACTGTTATATTTATTGCACTTTTCAAGCCAACGCTACTAATCGTACGTAATTTTAAAAAACTCATTGCGATCGGAGTCTCTTAATTTGGACAATTACTAGAGACAAGCCGTGGCAGACTAATAGTCAGCGCCCACGCTTCAGGATGCGAGTTATCTAGGTTCGATCCCTGGGCAGGCGCCACTAAAATTTGTTCAAAGCAATTTTATGTACTAAATTTACCGCAAGCTCGGCTGTAAAGGGAAACATCGTCAGCAGACCTGTGCGCCAAAGAAATAACTATAAAAAATAATTTAGAAGATGTATAGTCCGCCAACTCGCCCTGGCAAAGCATGGCGGACTTCCTCTGCTCTAATCTCTCTCAAAAGAATATTTGAGAGAAAGTATTTTAACTGCAGTGGGTATTAACGTGGTGCTACTTTAGTTTCTTTTATCCCCGAGCCTTTCTTAAAGCATAAATGTGTTAGCTAAGCCGCTCAGAATGCCGAGGTAAAAAAAAATCACATGAGCTTTTGCATTACATCTTTTGGATATTTCCTTCCTCACCTCTTTCTACTCCCAATTCCTTTGTCGTGGGCCGGCGATGCATTTACAGTTTCTATGTTCTTTGAGTATCAATTATGTATACATCAGGTGTGCCGATGTTCTGTTTTACCCATGAAAATGCATATCTCCTGACCAAAAGACTGGAATTGATTATTTTACAATAACAAAAAGATAATTTGTTTTGTTCTTCCAAATCTTAAGCATACACAATCAAACTATACCATACGTGTAACTAGAAATATGTATCGGAAAGTGTTGAAACTTGGTCGGCGATCGCTACGGCATTCGAATGTCCTCTCGGTATCTCTTGGGGTTACCATAATTCGTGCATTAAAGGAATATGATACCATTTTTATTTATACCTTAAATTATAATTTATATTATTACTCGATAATTTCGTATAACCATGTTATGTATAAATCACGATTATTTACTAGTTTTTACCTGCAGCTTCGCTCGCGTGATCATTAGAGAATAAATACAATGATTACATGATTATTTCTCACACAATTAGAAACAGCTAATGCCATATTTAACTGAATAATAAGCTGACCATATATACTTTTTCTTACTACATTGCGCCTTAAATTTTTACACTTATACACAGTAACATAAACTTTCTAACAAATAACAAAAAAGTCATTTTATAGGCAAAATTTTAAACTAAAAAAATACGTCCAATGTTCCTCGCTGATAATGTAACTTGCTATTGGTGTAAGAATTTTTAAATCCATTAGTTTTGGCGTTAGAGTATAACAAACATTCGCATTTATAATATTAGAATAAATTTATTTGGCTTTTTTAATTTGGATTACCAACTTACACATACAGAACATTGCCAATTAATGTATAAACTAAAAATTTATACATAAATTTACATATGTGTTTCAATTAAAGGTAAACTCAGCATTATACATATAAACCTAAACATAACCTAAATACATGTTTAGGTTACAGTCTGAAAAAAAAATTAAATACATAAACATGCCTTTTCAGTAAATAATGAAGTAGGCTTTTCCAATAAAAATAAAACAATAATATTTCCAAACCTTAATTGAAAAGTAAAGTAAATATTAGAAGTCACGATATCCGAGTTGTTGGGTGGTCGGAATTTCGAGTCGAGAGACCCGAGTTCGATCCACAGGTGGCAGTACCAATGAGTTTTTCAAAAACTTATGTACGAATTGCATCGTTGGCTTGGACATAAAGGCGGCGACGGGCTCACCACCTGTCACGTTGTCCCGAAAATATCTTCGGTGGAAGGTGGGTCAAAAAGGGACTTAATTGTCTACAATTGACCTCTGTCTACCCCTGTATTGGGAATTGCGTGAAGTAAATATTAGAAAGTAATTTATGATTTTGTTGTTTCGAAAAAAAAACTATCCATTTCTCGTTTTTTACGTTTCCTTTTTATGGTAACCGTATTCATTGCGAGCCGTCGCACAATAAGAGCACATTTCGTAAGTGAGCAAGTACCGTGGGCCGAGCCGGGCGCGGTCAACCTAGATCATGTACAGCCTTGAGACCTATCTGCGGCTCCGATAAATCGTCGGCTTAAAATTACGTGACCTAAAGCAGTAATGCTCGAACACAAGCGATTTAAAAAGCTTTAAAGTTTCTAACCATTTAAGGTGATGTCGAATGATCCTAATAATTTGCTTTTAAAATTTAAAGATTGAACTGAAAACAAGCTTATTTCTTTGTTTTGTAATAAAAAATATAGAATTATCATTGATTTAATTTTCGGTATAATTAACAGATGATAGGATTTCTTAAAAGTCTCGGTAGGCGAGTGGTTGGGTGATCGGAATACGAGTCGAGTTCCAAGTTCGATCCCTAGGTGGTAGGATAGTACCAATAGGTTTATATACGATTTATTTTATTCGTTGAGACATAAAGACCGGACCATCTATCACGTTGTCCTAAAAATCACTTCGGTAAACGATAGGTCGAAAGGACTTAATAGTCTTACCCTACGTGTAACCCAGTAACGGGAAGGCGTGAAGATATTTTTTTATAGATTTCACCTCCGTAGAGTACAAATTTTGGTTATAAAAGTAAATACCCTACGACTCTCTCTTTGAAAGGATTTTAAACACTGTTTGTCATTGTCATACATACATACTTTGGTCGTATAAATATTATATTTTTAAATAGTTGTAATAAGAACACTCCGAAACAACCCGGAAACTAAAGTCGCTTTCATTTGGATACCCGGCCTAATTATCACGCCGATAAATGTCAATACTGTTATAATTTGAAAATGTATGTTAATGGAATAATGAACGTCATGACACGGAAATAGTATGTAACACTTATTATGTAAATTCCTGATTTATTGACGTTATCTTCACGCATTTCTACTACTGGTGTAGTCATAGGTTTGGGTCAATTTTAGTCCTTTTCGACCGAGTTTTTGCCAAACACTGATTTGAGTCAACTTTGTCAGGTGGTGACAGTGACTGTCGCCGTCAGTGTCCAATTAACAATATTATATAAATACGTAGATTTACTTTGTTTGATAAAAAATTATATAAATATGTAAACATCAATCATAAATGTGTGATGAGTGTGAAATGAGTCAATAAATTGCAGGAGTTGTACCCGCAATCATTAGCTTCAAAGGCAGAGCCATTACAAACTAGGCTATAGCTACTGATTGATTACGAAATAAAGCATATTATATTCAAGGAAAACAATTTCTCTAACGTCCGCCATTATTATCCTTAGGAATTTTGCTTCGTTGTCTATGTTTCCATTACAAAATTGTTGCTTTAGTTACTTACTTTAAGATCAGAGCGATGTATGAGATGTTGTCCCTATCTATATATGTATCTATTTTTAATCATTATTTCTCAGAAATTGAAGTTTCATTTGATGTTTTCTTAGCTGTCGTGCTGGTGGTAAATTCAGTACTCAAAAATTCAATAAACAATTTGAGTGAGCCCTGGGTCACTTGAGTATTAAAGCGTAGCCTGCTGTAGCTCGTCTCAAAGAAACAAGAATGATTGAATAAGAAGAAACAAAAAGTGATATTCGTCTGAATTAAGTACGATGTAAGGAGTAATACTTGAAATGACATTGCTACGTGGTCAATTCACTGCGTTGTTATATGGGCGTGAGGCACATACGCCTGTGACTGTAGCACACATAAACTCACATTGAACTACTTTAGCGTATATGGAAACAAAAATAATGACTGAGATTGTTAGACGGCCAGTCACTGGGTTATGAAAACAGACAGTAGATTAGGGCTGACACACGACATTTGTTGTAGTATATTTCGAGATTATTAGTTCGTTAATTATCAGTTAGGTTATTTTTCAAAGATTCTTAAGTCATCTCACGACACTCGCGAGAAAATGGAACTATAAACTTTCTTACCGATACCAAAAGACAAAATTAGGGTTGCTTGGTTCCGGCACGTTGAGCGAATGCGTGAAGACCGAATGGTGAAGAGACAATGTAGCGTGAAAGTAAATATTAAGGTGTCGAGGTAGGCCGAGACTAACTTTCGAAGACCATGTGAGCAAATTCCTCGAAGAGGGGAGGGTCAAGAGTACTCGGATACCTAGATGTGCATATATGAAGAAGATGATGAATCGGAAAGAAGCGAACGAGGTGTGGTGGAGGTGTAAGGATCGTAACACTTGGCGCTCTGTTATCTCTGGCTACCCCGTCAGGTATTGTGCGTGAAGATTAGTAAGTAAGGGTTGCTAATTTACAAGTGATCTATTTATTAGCATTTTTGAAAATCATTTACCATCATAATCATCATAAATAAATTTATTATTTCTTTAAACAAATTTGTTTTTAAAAGTAAGTTGCGTAATAAAGTTTGTTTAATTTAAATTTAGCATATTATATACTCGTATGAATGGAATGCATACATTACTCTCACTTCCTAGGCATTTATGATTATTATGCTTATTTATCGCGCTTATATTCAAAATACAAAAGAAATAAGAACAGTTTTGGCAACCATGCATAGTGCAGATAACCATTTGGATTACCTTACTCATAAGACTAAAAACTTTATGTTCGTAGCAATTTGGATTAATTCTACTTTGATACCAGTCATGAGGGCATTGGGCATATGTCAGTTAACGAAAGTGCACTTTGTTACCGCTGAACAGCTGGCCGCAAACCTGTTACAAGACCACAAATGTCAAGGCTTCAATTATTCTTCAAGAGGTGAGAACAGCACTTAGCAAGTAGAGCATAAAGCAAATTGTCGGTTGCGAGTACCTCAACCGAAAAATTACGTGGGTGTTCTTCCGGATATTTAAATAAATAAATGTGAATGTTAGAGAAGTGCTCATTATGAAGTATTTTAAGGAGCTCGACATTTATATTGAGAGAAAATCTTTTTTACTTATACATACATTAGGAGAATATGAGATATATTGCTCTAATACCAAACTAAGTAGTTAAAGCACTAGGTACCACAAAACATCCAGACCCAAGAAAATGTAGAAAAAGCGATTATTCCACACTGACACGTCCGGATATTGTACCCGGCACGTCCGAGCTGGCGACAACGTGAATACCGGTGTGCCTGCCACTCGTCCACGGAGATGATTTGTACCGAAATTTAAATATCGAACTGCTCTCGTATCTATTGGATCTCGTTTACGTCACACTTTTCTACTACAGAACAATGTTATCACACCACTTCAATCGAAGGAGGTTACATATGTGTTACTACTTGTCTATTTACTCTCGAGCCCTTTGCCTTCAAAGAAAGAGGCCTTTCAGCAGCAGCGAAAACTGAAAGGAAGCCAAATACCCAGTAAACGTAATACTAAAAATGACCCTTTTTAAACAAAATGACAAATATAAATTTTAAGTCGACTACTTTCAATTTGCTTAATAAGGATACTATCAATGGAGTGGGGCAAGGCTAGAGGCTGGTATTTGCTTGGGACCAACGAAATGACAAGTTGTCACCGGATCTGCGCGTAATAACCGGCCCGACAGCAAGTGGCCTAGGATGTAGTGACGTAACAGATTCGATGTATCGAAAAAATTAAGGTTATTTTTAAAACAAAACCATTCGATGCTGTTTCATTGCCACATTATCTACATTGTCCTGGGTCTGGGAGTTTGTGGTACCTTCGTTGTTTCAGATTCTATAACACAAGTGTTTTAACTACTTTCTTTGGGATCAGAGTAATATGTGTGATGCTGTCCGTATATATTTCTGTCTATGTATGTCCCTATCTATAAAAATAAAAGCAACAATGCCAATGAATGCAAATAATTTGACTCTAATAATTCATATAATTGTCTTATAATTTTATTTGTTACTCAATAATATAATACGTTCATCAATTATTAATATACTCCGAAAGGATCTTCGTTCTATGCGAGTGTTCAACGACATTCATCCATTTTATTTATTTCCACATACATACATTCTTTATTAACTATGAATTATTGCTCAGAGTGTTTTACTGTCTAACTATATATCTCAAATGAAAACAAAAATTTAGTCTTGGAAAGGATGTTAAATGTCAAAACTATTAAAACTATAATTTTATCGATATAGACAATTTTGAATAATACCTACCAGCAGCACGGACCTTGTACTTTAGGAAAGTTGCTCAATACGAACTAGCGTACCTGATTAAGGCAATGTGTCATTTTTTTTTAATAATGAAAGGCGAGGGCGTCTGATTCACGCATCCATATCTGGAACATTTCGTTTAATTCTTGCCGAAGATCAGATTTTTATATCTAGATATTTTACGATCGCCGAAGTATACGGCTTTTTGTATCAAATAACATCGGTTAATATCTAAATACCTAATCCAAAGAGACTAATTGTAATCATGGCAGCAAATTGTACAGCAAATTGTCCTACTATCAATAGTATAACATAACTTCCTTTCTTACAACTTTATTGCTTTAGTTACATATCATCGAGATGCAAATGAATACATTGATCCAAATATTGTGCATATAAGTGAACTATTTCGAAATCGAATTTGTACCAATTGGATTCTATGTTAGAAAAGTGAATGCATTCACGCTTGATAAAGCACGGATATGATTACCATATTGATATTACTGGCCTTAAATGTGATTTGGTTGATAAATCATATCAAGCTTCTTTCAGCACTAAATGTTGTAAAGCGGACATAAAAATTAACACACAAACAGCAACATTTACTTACTAAACGCCCTGTAGAACTGCACTGAAGGACAAATAATTCTCCCATAAAGAAGATTCTCCATAAGCGCCAAGCTTGGTCAGTAGATTGACGATCCCAATGCCAGACTCCTTGGACTCAGACGCTGTACTCCTTATAGGTGAAGATATTTCAAGATGGTCATTCTGCCATTTGTTACTTACTATTGTTATTATCCTTTAGTCGCCTTTTGCAACACCAATTGAAAAGAAACGGTTTTGATATGCCAGGACCTCCGTGACTTCCGCCCCATTTTTCATGATGTCATCAGCAAGTCGGGGAAACAATACTCGGGACTACAGTTCGGAGGTCAATATAGAAAACTACTTACTCTACATTGTCTCGGGTGTGGGTGTTTGTGGTACTGATTCCATTACACAAGAGCCTTAACTACTTACTTTGGATCAGAGCAATGCATGTGGTGGTGTCCCATCTATGTATGTAAATTCTTATTCTGGTTCACCGTCGAGGTTTCAATATTCGTGATAAATGTATATTGCGAATCTTCAGTTTCTAAACGCAAACATCAATGCGATTTAAGTGGTCCCGCTCTAACTAAAGCTTAAAATAAATATGAAAGACATATTGGAATAGTCTTAAAGCAACGCAATACTCGGTAAATATATAACATATTATATTTGCCGAGTCTTGCATACAATTGCGACACACAGCCCCAATTCTTCAGGTCAAGACAATACACACTAAAAAGGCTAACAATAGCTTCAAACATTCTTGAACATATTTAAGCAATTCGTGATACTTTTTAGGCTTCTCTACGAAATTTTTCAGTGTCTTTGAGCAAGTAATTAAAATTAATGCGCACTCTTGTGACCGTTACTTAGCAGTAAATTAGCATATTAGCGCAATTTAAACGCGAAATTATTTCATAAAGAACATTAAATTGAAATAAATAATATTCGTTATGAATATTATTAACATTCCTGCTATCCTTTAAAACTTTTATAGACCGAGTTAAAGCATTAAAGACGTATAAAAATGTAGCTCTAGTAACATACGATCACAAAGTACTATATCAATCAACTAATCTAGAAGTAATATCTTGGGGTGGAGTTCCACTAGTTCGGAGAATTGTCGAAAAGCGTTATGTTATTACAAATGAAACGTTGATTTATTTATTATCCATTTAAAATATAGTTTTCTTAAATAGACTAACGCTTTTGGGCGCGGACTGCGAAACATAACGTCGCAGGTTCAAGCCCGTTATTCGACAATTGTCGTAAATCATTCCAGACATAAGCATTGTAGTTTAGTTGGATTGGTTAACAGGAATACTAGTAATGTCATTTGGCTTGATACTATAAATAAATAAATACATATATCATCACGCAATTCCCAATACTGGGATATACAAAGGTCTAGTCTAGATTATAGAATTAAGTCCCTTCGACGTACCTTCCACCGAAGATATTTAGGGTTTGATACTGATTTAAAAAAAATTGTAAAGAATTTAAATAGCATTAATTCGTAACTAAATGGTAAGTGTTATAATCATAATTGCATATACCTTAGAGAGAAAGGCTAAAGATGGTTATAATGATAACTTGTAGGCCATGAATTGTCAAAGCTTCTTTACCCGTTGGATATTAAAGTAATTTTCTTGCAATTTAGTCGAGTTCGCAACAACATAATTAAGTTTTGATGAGTTCCGACGCGATCAGAACAATGTACAAAACAGTGTACAATGTATTGTTTATAATATAAACTTACTACATACTTTCTGGCAAAGGCTTTTTTAACACATAAATTGTTCATATTTCATAAAATGTAATAAATTATAAAACAAAATATAATTGTCATGATAGCCGAGTGGTTAGGTGATCGGAATTCGAGTCCAGAGACTCGAGTTCGATCCCCAGGTGGCAGGCTTGAACCTATGGGTTTTGTTCTGTCACTTTATCCCGAAAATATGTGGAAGGTGGGTCGAAAGGACTTAATTGTTTAGACTAGACCTCTGTCTACACCTGTATTGGGAATTGCGTGAAGATATTTATTTATTTCTTTGTTTATGAACTGTTTATTTTTATTTTAAATTAAATCAAAGATATTTTGACTCAAGTTATTCCTGAAGTTATTCCCTAACAAAAGAGATCTAATTTCCTATCACGACAGTATCCTCACAGTGAGCATAGCAACTCCAACAATCATGGCGAATGATTGATATATCGAATCGAATTTTTAATTTCGACATTGACAGAGATAACCTATAGGTATCAGCGTGCCGATCTTCACACGAGGAGCGGACAGTTGAAGGCATAACGAGGAGAAATCGTGGTCAGTTCAACGTTTAACTGATGAATCTTTCTCGTTTCTGACGTTCGGAATTCACAGATAGAAGGAAACTGAAATATATAAGTCTAATAATGTATAAATTATATTAAATGAACAAATTAATATTTATAATTTAGACGACCTCCGTGGACGAGTGGCGTAAACATCGGTTTTCGAGGTGCCGCTATCTCGAGGTCCCGGTTTCGATTCCGGGTCGGGTCAATGTAGAAAAACCACTTTTTCTATATTTTCTTGGATCTGGTATGTTTGTGCCTTTGTTGTTTCCGATTCCCATACCACAAGTCCTTTAGCATTTTACATGGGATCGGAGCAATGTGTGTAAAGTTGTCCCTATTTATATATGTACTTATTTATTTATAAAAAATATAAAAAAAAATTTAATTATCCATAAGCATACAAAGCTTTGCAGTGTGGTTATGGCGTAAGAAATTGTATATTCTTCTATCTTCCTTCCTTTCTGTGGTTGTCATAAGAGGCGACTAAAGCCTAATGAATGCTTTAAGCTGTCGACAGATGGCGGGATAGCCATCTCGAAAAATACTCGACGAAATTCAGCAGACCGGTGACGGGCAGCAGCAGCAAAGGTGCAAGGTGACTAGTATTGCGATCGCCAATCCGCTTGGCAAGCGTCACAATCATGGCAAAATTTCCCACGGGAAAGTACTATGTCCAGCAGCATTTATGCAGCAGCATTGTGTTTGTATGTTGGTATGTATATAGTTGTTGTTATGCTATTCTGAAACAATTCAGAGGAATCGAACCGAGGTCTTATGCGTACTATGAAATTAAAACAAGCGCACTGACCACAAACAAGCGCTTTGAGAGGAGGTACTTGACCTTCTACAAAGGTTAACTGTGCAAAATTTTATGAAACTCGAAATAAAATCCACAAAAAGTTAAAAATAACGCCCGTGAATATCTTTACAAAGCTTTTTTATTATTAGTAATAAATTATCTATATCTATAAAAGCGAAAGTAACTTTGTCTGTTTCACGACTGAACCGAATAGATCTTGATAAAAATTGATAGAAATATGGTGTTACAATGATGGACATGTGAAAGTTGTTTCAGGAATAATCATTGAGTTAAGACGTGAAAAAAATGTGCTCAGTTAAATCTAGAAATTCAATTAAATACTTATATTAATGCATTTTGTCATAGAACTGAGCAAACTTTGTCGTATGCATAAACCTACTACTACTAACCTATGGCAAAGATTTCCTTGTTTTTTGTTGCACTTTCAAGTGACATATACAAAATGCGTGAGTGACATTTTAAATATAATTACATTGCCTAGTTGCGACAGTGACCAATACGTCAGTTTATACTGTGTCTATTTTGTATAGACTACTACATTATCACAGCATTTTCGTAATTCAGAATTCTTCTTTAAGCCATGACAGCCGAGTGGTTAGGTGATCGGAATTTGAGTCAAGCGACCCAAGGTCGATCCCCAGGTGGCTCATATCAAATGCGTTTTATCAAAACTTATGTACACTTTACATCGATAGCTTGGACATAAAGACGGCGGGGGCTCACCAACTGTCATGTTATTCCAAAAAAATTTTCGGTAAAAGGAGGGTTGAAAAGGCTTGATCGATTTTTTCTATGCATATATATTTTAAGTTATCGAGAGATTTGAATAAATTGACAGAGTCAAGAAAATAACTTGATTCGAATTTCGATCATCCACTCGGCTATGTAGACTATTAAGAGGAAAACTTAAAAAAAAATTTGACAAGCCTTATAAGGAGAATAATGAGAAGAAATCGTGAGTAAAGTCCGAGATAAAATTTGTTAAAACATGAGCACTGCCTTAACCATTTGTTAAAAGTTTGGTAATAAAATTTGATAGCGAAAAATATGATAAACTTGCCCTAAACGAAATTTATGTCGGAACACATCCTGTAAAGATTTATATCATGGAATTGTGTCGTAATATTTGAGACTTTTTGAGACACTGGAAAATTATTACAAGGGAAAAGACATCGAGAAGTCGTCAATCTTCACCTACATTTGTAACGGAAATTTGGTTTAAAATGAATGGCCGGGGAGCTCCGTTAACAGTGTACAAAACTGACCCAGTCACTAAGATCATGACACTAAGATCATTGAATCCTCTGAATAAGCCCTTGGATAATACTTAACACAGATTCAAATAAGCTGGTAACATATAGACATTTTTTTATTTTAATTATTTCCTTTTTTTATGGAAAAGGGAGGCAAACGAGCAGGTGGCTCACGCGATGGTAAGTGATTACCGCCGCCCATGAACACCCGCAATACCAGAGGTATAGCAGATGGTATTCTGTGAGGTCGTGGTACTTCCCCGGTCGAGCCGGCCCATTCATGCAACAACAAAGCTGATGCGTGGCTCTACCACTGTTACTTTGTTTTATACATGACCATGGTAACGCATGTTTTGGCTGAAAAATTATGTTGGCCGTTGCTACCTTTAACGATTATTCTTTTTACTAAGTTTCAATAACAGACTGCGTCATAGTGAAGTGTGATCGGGTTTACCTTAGTTAATAATAAAAACGAAAGGTAAATAAAAGACATTTTAATTTTTGACAAAGACTTAGCAAAGAGCACCAAGTCATAAAACTGAGTAAAAAGTATTAGACTAAAGCCCAAAGGTCAAAGGTGCTAGGTGTCTAGTGCTGTGATCGCCAATACGCTTGCGAAGCTTAGTGATAATCTCCCGTGTGAGAGTGGCACATGTGCTGCAGTGAATGTTTATAGGCCATTATGATGGTGACGAATCTAACATCTTTCCAGTCAGATAATTGTCTACGATTGGCTACGAAACAATACAGACCTCGAATCCCTAACCTTTCCAAAAACACAATCTTTTCGACGAGAGCAATTACGACAAGTCCGTCAAAGGACTTCCTCGGAGATTTTGTCACAATCGCTTTGGCTCTTTGGTTGAGGATAATATACAGACATTAAGGTAAAGGTTAAGGATTTAGGCTGAGGGAAATTATATGGTAGTTGCAGCGGTGTTAAGAAAAAATTATAATGAGGTTACGCCCATCAATCTTGATCGCTTTCAGAAATAATACATAAAATATCTAGTTACAATATGTGTTACAATAAAATAATCGGGAACGATGGAGAAGTCCCTAGATAATAGCTTAACTCAGATATTATATTAATTTTGTATTCAAAACTTATTGTTACTGACCCTGGAACTTATCCCGAAGGAACCAATATTTCTACGCAAACATTGTCTATGTGAAACCAAAACAAAACTGTTCATTTTGTTTCGGTTTAACATAGACAATGTTTTGTCTTTAATATCAGATCCTTCCTCTGATCTTATCGCTTAAACGTTACGTCTGATGCAATGGATGTCAGATGGGAATTTAAAGTTGAGTGAGCCTCTCAGTGCATTTCCTACGCCTCTTATAAATGCCGATACTATTCTGATATATTAATCACGATAGCCGAGTGGTTGGGTGGTCGGAATTACGAGTCCAGAGACCCGAGTTCGATACCCAGGGTTTTTCAAAAACTATTTACGAATTATATTGTTAGCT
This sequence comes from Sericinus montela, assembly GCA_029286605.1. Lineage (NCBI taxonomy): Eukaryota > Metazoa > Arthropoda > Insecta > Lepidoptera > Papilionidae > Sericinus > Sericinus montela. Next base: position 3,985,297 of record JAGSMR010000034.1, on the reverse strand, counting down.
TGGACATAAAGACGGCGATGGGCTAACCACCTGTCACATTGTCCCGAAAATATCTTCGGTGAAAGGTGTGTCAAAGTTAATTGTTAGACAAACTTAATTGTCTAGACTAGACCTCTGTCTACCCCCGTATTGGGAATTGCGTGAAGATATTTATTTATTTTATTTCATACTATTCCCGACCTTGGACTGAACCATGGTATATCGCCTATAAGAACTTACAACATTCTGCTGGAAAATGCTGATAATTAACGTCATGAGATCTACAAAGCTTTTTGCTGATGAAGAACCCTTAACTTATAGGTAATAGGTTCATAAATTCGCAACAAAACGCAGGATCGTTCACAAAATACTATACCACAAAATCATCTCTATATCCAATGACGAATGTGTTCACATTCAATCAACAAGTTCTCCAAACGCACCTACTTTTATATAACCCCACGTTGTAAAGAACAAATACCATATTACCGGGGCATTACAATCGAAAACCAATTTAAGCAAGTAATTATACAGACTTGAAAATATCGTTAAAGATCTTATCGCGGGTGCATTAAAGGTGTAATTGACAATTTAATGTTTTATTAAAGACGCATTTATAAGATTGTAATAAAAGTCGGCGTCCCCGTCGAGGTCACGTTATATCAACTTATATCACTGTGTCCGGCAGCGGCCATGATTGAAGGAATGCAGGGTGAAAGGTTCGGACTTTGTTACAAACGGAAGCGTGATATACTGTATCACTTCAGTGTGGTCGTACAGCTTTATGAACACACGGATGTTCCGTTAAAGGAATACAATACATACAGTATAATAGACGTACATTCAGCGTATTTAAGAATTTGTTCGTAATACATAGCATTCTCTGCGAAAACTAGCATTGTTGTTCCTTTATGCAAACATTGTTTGGACTATTGATTAGAAAATTAATTTCAGACGTTAAGTTAAAGTTATTTACATGATGAATATTTCTTTCTTCAAGTATCAACAAAATATTTGTCACAACGACAATTAAATATTCCTACTACAACTACACTACCTAAAATATCCTTTATAGCAAACACAAATTAATTTACAATCTATGTCTTTAAATTCTATCATATCCTCAAATCCTTAACATTTTATTCTATACTGTCGAATCCCGCTTTCGCTTATGTCTAACACCAACTCACCAACTCAAGCCGCATTTACAAGTGAATGGCATAGCACGGCGTGACGCAGCCTTCCCAGCATGACTGTTGCCCTGCGATCTGGTCTAGATCTCCAAGATAGTTTAGACAAAAGCACGTCAGTCTGTGGGAACTAATCTTTCTTAACACTCTGCTTGACATGTTGCACACCTATCGGACGGTAGAGATGAATCTGTATAGCGCTGACTCATTACAAAATATGAATCGAAGTGATTTGCTACAGATTGTACCGATTATTTTATATGTTTTTTTGCTGATTTTAAATGGTAGTAGTACTATAAAATCAGATTCTAACATAGCTTATTATTTAAATATAAACGTTAATGTTAGTATTAACTCTATTCTGGAATCATATTAATAATGCAAGCTGACAAGATACGAATTTTATAAACGAGGAGAGGAGAATTGACCAGGTTGAGGATCGCAAGTTTGAAGAATTTGCTAATTAATGTCTCGATCCCTAAAATATTAAGGTTTGTGAACTAACTCTACGATACAAGAAAATATTATCGGGATCTTTGTATATACGAGATAGATAAACGGTTTATTAGGTAACTAAATCTCACATACAATTTTCATTATAAGAACAATGGTGAAAACAAAAACTCGAATGAAATAATAAAATACTTAATAAAATTGCGCAAACTCGCTCCAATTACTCAGTTACGTAACAATTCCTTCCCCACTCATGTCCAATACCATTGTAACCTCGCAGTGTACACAAAACAACCATTACGCCAATCCTGTAACTGCGTCTTAGCATTTTAGTTCTATTACGTTATGTGGCTAATAAGTGGCTAAGTACAACCGGACGCTAAAGGTTAAATTACCACGACCACCGTATCCTGTTTGGCGGAGAAGTTTTTTAAAAACATAGGTAAAAAAATTGGTTTCAAGCCAAAATAAGTGTAGAAGATAGCCCCCATAGCTTCGTACCATGTTAGTAAATCCAATTTAATTTTAAGTTATTGTAAGCGATCCTCAACCTCTGTCAACCTTCCAACTCTCTTGAGTGTTGAATTCATTGAAATCTAATATGTCATTTCACTTCAATGTATATTGTTTTTTTTATCTATTTTTCGGTAATGCCTAATTACCTTCAGTCATACACAAAGCTATCAACGTACATATAATTTGTTTATTATTTGGATACTATATATGCACTTGCGCAGATTGGATACGGTCTCCTACTAATGATCCTGACTACAAACAGTCTGTGGATCTTGGGTCTAACAAATTGTATAGATGCAATGAGTACCGACAGAAGGCAGAATAATCGTCGTAGTAAATACCTAATCAAATTGAAATGGACCGTTATCGGCGGTAAAATTCGAGGTGTCTGATCACCAATTCGCTTGTCATGCGTAGCGTAAGAATAAGCGGAGACCTGAAGAGACCTAAGTTACGTAGTTCATTTCACAGACATTTAACTTAGCAAATAAACATCTCATAGAAAATCTATCGTCAGATTTCAGAAAAACATCTCCATCGTCAGATCTAATCTTAATTATGTTTAAAGTTGGACAACATAGGACTCTCTCACAATTAATCACAAAGCACAATCCAGAGTAGCATACTTTTACATGTATCAAACTCCCACAACATTGATGTCATTGTAAATTCATTTTACGCTTGAGAGAGGTAGAAAATGTTTATCGGTATAAAATTTACCCTTTTTCCTAACTTAGGTTGTGCAATAAAGGTTAAACAAATAAAAAACCGACACGCATAACTTTATCGCGTTCTCCTTCAAACTGTATAATATCCAACCTTGCCTATCACACAAAGCGTTAGGCGAACGTGCATAATTATAATAAGCATTGTTCTATCCAGTAATCGACAGTAACTATTTCCAAATTACGTGCGAAAATACACGGATTAACACTTCGCTGCGGGCCCACGCGTTTCGCACGATGATGAAATGATGCGGGGATTTGAATGATGTATTGCGTTGACAGATGTAGGTTAGGCTTCAATATCGTAAGCTAATGATGGATATTATAAAAAAATACAGGGTTAAGCAGAGGTATAAACAATTACCTTTCACCGAAGATATATTTTGGGACAACCTAACAGGTTGATACACCATCGCCGTCTTTATGTCCAAGTCAAAGACATAAATTGTACATAAGTTTTGAAATACGAGCCTCCAGATCTTATAATAATCTCAAAATTTGTAATAATATTCGTGTCTTTGTAACTTTATGGTGATAGCGATGCTTTTAAATAAATGATAGAATGATTATAATAGATTACATTCACACATTTTCGTAATACTGTGGTAGACCGCGGTCTAGACAGTTAAGTACTTTAGGTCCACCTATCGGCCAACTTATAACAACAAAAGCGACTAGTAATTCTAACCAAATAATTCTAACTAAAGTATTAGATAAGCACTAAACCATAGAATTCTTATCGTACATAGTACTTACAGTACACTCATTTAAATATTTATATAACATACATACATAACGGCCTGTTAAAGTCCACCAGGCCGAGACCTAGGCCTCTCCCATAAGGAGGAATTGCCATAATCGCCACGCTTGGCTAACGAATTGGCCATCACTGTATCAGTCCTTTTGTACCATAGACGTTGCTTCCCATCTTCGGTTTGATTATTTTGGTCTGATTGTTAGTAGATAGTTACACCGCCATCTATCGGTTTCCCAAACGATGTTCAAGGCTGTTTTCCTTAGTCAACTCTTACGACATCCACGGGAAGAAAGGAAAGGCTTCTTACGCCGTTACCACACGGAGCGGATATCAACGATTTAATCATCATAAAATTAATAAATAAAATAGGCAATGAATAAATGATTAATTTAAAAGTAAAGTAGAAATAAAGGTTACATAAAAACACTGAACAGTGAAAATTCGAATTTATTTGCATTGTAAAGTGAATAAAGTGCATTTTGTACGAAAATCGAAGCCTACCGCATCGAAGGTGTGGCGGTGAAAGTTGCATAGACCTGATTTAAACAAAATTACAACGTGAGACTGGAATAAACCACTGCAATACACGTTATTTTAAAAGCCAAATATTTTACTTGCATCTTTCCACGATTTATAATCGTTGGCTTGGACATAATGACGGTGACAGGCTCACCCACCTGTCAAGTTGTCACAAAATAAGCTTCGGTGAAATGGGGGTCGTGAGCATTAAATCGTCTAGACCTCGGGCTAACCCTGGATTGAAAAATGCCTGAAGATAAAAAGAATGTTTACAGCAAAAATAAATTTAAAAGAGAGGAGAGAATTGTACTTCAACATGAACTCCATTCTTTTTTTCCATGGGGTTTTTACCAATCCTTTTCTTCTCATGAGGATAATTAGAGTCAACTAAGGAAAAGCCTTAAAATGGTAACAGTTGCCGTCAGATGGCGGGGTAAACATCTCCAAAAATGCTACTGACTGGTTTATGAGCAGCAGCATCTAAGGTGTGAAGGGTCTAGTACTGCATAGTCGCAAATATACTGCTATAATAGTCCATCCACTAGACAGCACGGCGATTATGGCATATTCATAGCGAGTATGATTAACTAATGTAATTTTACTGTAATTTAAAATAAAGGTAAAACAAAGAAAGTCGTTAAGAATCATAATTACATAAAAGATTTCACGAACCGTTCACTGTCTCGAAAAATACTCATAATGCTATTAAATTAAAGAGAAATTTAAGAACAAATATTTCAGCCGGATTTGCATGGTTTAAAAATTCAAATTGCGTTCTAATTTTTAATGCATTAAATTATCAAAAAAAATCTTCACGCCATTCCCAATACTGGTTTAGACTGAGGTCTAGACAATAAAGTCCTTACGATCCACTGTTCACCGAATAAATTCTTTTTAGGAGGATGTGACGGGTTGGGAGCCTGACGTTGTCTTTACGTCCAAGCCAATGATATAAATGGTAAAAAAGTTTTGAAAAAACCCAGTGGCCACCTGGGGATCGAACTGATGTCTCATAACTCGAATGAGTATGAAATGACTGAGTATGAGTGATGAAAAAAATACTTGAATTGTACTTATTGAATACAAACTACAGCCTCCGGCTTCAATTTTATGCGACTTTCTCTGAAATTGGAATATTCTATATCCCTTTTCAAGTCCCAGCTCTTACTCAAATTTCAAATCGATCGCGTTGCACTTCTCTTCTTTCAATAATTTCATTTAATTTTTTTTCATTTCATACTTTCATTTCCACGTTTAAACATTAGTATTGATTAGATTCGGCATGAGAATAATACCATTACCTTCCCTTGTGTGTGGTAAAAGGTAACTAAGGTAACCTCGAAAAAGCAATAGGCTACCGACCGGCGGCGGGATAACCCTCTCAAAAAATACCAGGACGAAATTCAGAAGATCGATGACAGCAGCAGCATCTGAGGTGCATGATGTCTGACACTACGATCGCCAATCCGCTTGCCGAGCTTTGGTGTAGTCCAGTTTAGACAGGCACTTCACTTAATACCCCATTGTGTCCAGGCCTACCTTGACCATCTCTTGTATTTCACATTCCTAAGGAACACTCTTAAATAGGATTGCAAAGTTGTGTAAATTTTATTAATTTGCCATTGACTATTTCTCGTCTACAAAGATTATTATATATATAAAAAGGAATATAATTTTTCTACTGTTAAACTAAGGCTTACTATTTAAATACAAAATTAAAATTACAAAACTGTTGTTGGTCTCGGGATTCGATCAGAATTATTGCAGAGTAAAATAAAAGTACACCTTTGTCTTTAAGTACGAGTACTACTATTCCGAACTAGCTGTTGAACCCGGAAAAGTCCGGAAAACGTTGTTAAAAAAACATTGCAGTATGAAGTTCACAACTGCGCTTGTTTGTGTCTGTGTCTCATAATGGCTTAATTCTTGTTGTATCTTTTAAGTTGTGCTTTTTGCTGCTTCAAATGGAGTCACGATAGCGTAGTGTCAGGGTAAACGGAATTCGAGCCATGAGACCCGATTTCGATCACTTGGTTGGACTTGTACCAATAAGTTTGTTCATAATTTAGGAAAGGTTTATGCAATTGGATTGGCCGGCGACGGACTCACCACCTGTCACTTTGTCCCAAAAAATATCTTGGGTGAAAGATGGTACGAAAGAACTTAATTGTCTGGACCCTGATCTTCCCCTGTATTAGGAATGGCGTGAATAATTTTCTTTTATTCAAATGGCAACGGTGCTAAAGTAGTTTTCATTTCAAAAACAAACATCATAAGAAGCATATTTAAAACCTGATCGAGATGTGTCGAATGGATTAGAAGATTCGTCACAGAATACGATATAAATCATCGTAAAAGTCCACAACAACAATCAAGCAACCAGATATAAGACACCATAGACGTTGCTACCAGTTCCCGCCATGGATCGATAACAAATTGCATTTTATTGTTTTTCCCTAGTAGTCGCCTCTTAGGACACCCATTCCATATTCGTGTCGTTCGTGTGGACATATTCGTGTCGAACCCTTAGAGATCTAAGGGTTCGACACGAATATGTTAGCGGAATTATTATATTACAAATATATAAAAATTTCATTTTATTCAAATCTTAATAAAAAAAATATCTTCACGCAATTCCCAATACAGGGGTAGACAGAGGTCGAGTCTAGACAATTAAGTCCCTTCGACCCACCTTCCACCGAAGATATTTTCGGGACAACATGACAGGTGGTAAGCCCGTCGCCGTCTTTATGTCCAAGCCAACGATATTCGTACATAAGTTTTTGAAAAACCCTTTGGTACGAGCCTACCAACTGGGGATCGAACTCGGGTCTATTGACTCGAAATTCCGACCACCCAACCACTCGGCTATCGTGACAGCATAATCTTATAATATAATAATCTTAATGATAAACTATAATTGAACTTCAAAGCTGAATTATGGTTACGACCCATCTAATGATTTTAGCTCGCTATTCTTTTATCTATCTTTTTATACTTCCAAGTGTCCTAAATATAAAAAACCATTTCCAAAACTAGGGTAGAAAGAAGATCAGACAATTAAACCCTTTGGACACACTTTTAGCCGAAGACTTTTTTTGGGACCAACGATATAACGATATAAATCGTACATAAGTTTTGAAAAACTTATTGGGATGAGCCTACGACCTGGTGATCGAACTCGGGTCTCTCGACTCAAATTTCGATCACCCAACCACTCGGCTATCGTAACTGAACAAAACATAATTTAATTATTACTATTTAATATTTAGCTACAATTTAAGTCTAATTTAATGAAATAATTTAATAATAGACCAAAAAAACTACAGAGCTTTATCTTTGGCAGCTTAGTAGTAGTTCAGTTACCTATTATAGTTTTTAGAATACTTTACATAAGCTCAAGAAACTAGTGATGACTTTAATTCCATGTAAATGAATTCTTCAAAGCGGAAAATTATACTTTCATGAGTCCTTAAGTCTACGGTTTTCTCACGACGTCAGTTTACAACCTACGACAACAAATATAGGTCTTTTAATCAATCATTTACTCTTAAATACAAAATAGAAAAAGACTTTTTTTTTATTAGGCTAATATGACTCTTGTTTTAAATTTTAAAATTTGATACGAAATTGGCACTGACCGCAACTTCACGGGGCCGAGGCTAGTTCAAAATTCGAACACGTATCTATCCGTCAAAATTGGCCGCGCTTCCTGCACCCTACCCGCCCTTGAGAACGACCACTTACTTTTTTCACGCGCGTTCCGTTTCACACCACGCTCGGTACGACTATAAAAACCCGCGGCAACCAAATGAGAGCAATCAGTAGCCTTCGAGCAGTCTACCACAGAAGTGCACGATGAGAGTTCTGGTTAGTTGAAACCGCCTCTTAAATAATTGTGTTACGTGAATAGTGTTGTGCTGTAACATTAGTGACGTGATACGAATATTGGATTATAGCGATTGGAATACGGTGTACGATGTTTGAATGGGAATTTATCATTTCAGATTGTAGCCGCCGCCGTCCTCGCCTGCGCCGCAGCCGCGCCCTCTGGCGCCCTGTTGGCCGCACCCTACGCCCATGGCCTAGTGGGTCACGGTGCCACCTTCGCCGTGGGACACGCCGCTCCCCTGGCCGTCGCCCACGCTGCTCCCCTCGCTGTCGCACACGCCGCCCCCGCTCTGCCCACCATCTCACCCGGTGACATCCAAGGCGCCGCCATCGACGCTCACGTTGAGGCTTCCGACCATGCCCGCGCCGCTGTAGACGCTACCCGCGAATTGCACGACCAAGCCGCTGAAATCCATGGCCAGGCCGTGAACGCCGCCGAAGACCACGCATGGCAAAGCGTCGATGCCGTGAAGACCGCTGAGGCTCAGCTGGACGGAGCCGCCGCTGGTGTTGCCCCCGTGCTGGCTAAACAGCTGGCTGGACACGTTGCCGTCGCCCCCGTAGCAACTTACGCCGCTGCACCTGCTTTGTACGCAGGTCATGCTGCCTATGCTGCCCCTGCTGCATACAGCGCTCCCATCGCTTACGGCGCTGCCCCCGGCCTTCTCGCCGGACACGCCGCCTATGCCGGCAGCCGGTCCGTGGCAACCCAGTCCATCTCCCAGACCCACCCCGCCCCCATCGTCCACGCTCCCGTCGCCTACGCCACTCATGGTGGCTACGCTCACGGACTTGCGCATGGATGGTAAACTGTGATAACTATTTAGATACCTAATCTAATACTCAGATGTTTGGAATGTAATTTAATTGTAAAAATTGTACAGGCAAAATAGGCGAGGATGTGTGAATAAATGAAATATTAAATAACAACATCTTTTATTTTTTTTCGTACAGACTATATATTTAATAGTAATTAGACTTTTGCTCCAACTAAACTATAACCCAACAACAAAACGCCACCAAATTTCTTTTCATTGAAGCGGGTTATAATTTCTAAAATTAAAATATTTCCTAATCTATCAATTAAAAACTAGCTCATTAATACAATACACACTAAAGAAGTATAAAAAAGTAGCAATTAATAATAACTATAATAGACACACTATAGTTACATATTCTTTGATTAATAATTAAAAGTATAAAATCAGTTACACAGCACATGAAATCTATAAACTCAATCATGACTTTGCACTACCTCGTAAATGAACTAATTTAGGGTGTGGCAGTCGACAGCGGAAATAAAAACTAACTAAAAGCCTTGGACGTGAGTACAACGTACAAGCACAAAGGACACGTTACAGAATTGGAGCGAGCGGCATAAAAACTTCCAACTTGTTAATAATTTAATTATTAACAAGTTGGAAGTTTTTATGACCAGCTGGAAAACTTACTACATTTTTATTATAAAACAAGAACGATGTAACTAACAGTATTAAAACAGATCCGAGATAACTTATCACATAGATAATTTTATCTAGTAATAAATCACAAAATAAGAGAAAGGAACTTAACATTCCTTGAAACAAAGGAAACAAACGGTTGTAAAGGTCAGTCATGTTTTAAGGTGACCGAGCGTAGAAGAGCTATGAATAAATGTGAATATACTATGGAACACTTGCCCAACACTTTACAATCTAATAACAATATTTTGCATGTAATAAAAATATATCATAAATAATGTAAGCTTTTTGAAAAAAGTAAATTGTATGTAACAAATTTATCTCCAAAATCGTCTTACTATATTACACATACAGAGGTTATCTATGTTTAGGCTGTCAATAAATAAAACAATATATTTTATCAATTATTTTTTAGAAAAGAAAAAAAGGTAGAAACCTTACTTTTTTTAATTTTATTAATTGAGAAATGGGGATACCTACGGAGGAACCGGATTAAAAAATGAAAATGTGCATTTCTTATTTCGACGAATAAATTATTGATTTGTATGTATGTATGTATGTATAAAATCCCTCGGGTAACGCACCCCTTGTGTAAACTATTATCTATGTATTTTGACGACCTCTTTGGATGAGTACACTACTCGTCCATTGTGGACAAAGAGCTTTTTACAAACGTACTGTTATAATGTAAATGACAATGACTTTTAATTGATGTATCAATAGTAATTGAAATATCTTCACGTCATTCCCAATACATGGGTAGACAGAGGTCTAGTGTAGACAATTAAGTCCCTTAGACCCACCTTCCACCAAAGACATTTTTCGGGACAATGTAACAGGTGGAGAGCCCGTCGCCGTCTTTATGTCTAAATCAACGATATAGTGCACATACGTTTTTTGAAAAAACCCATTGGTACGAGCCGGCCACCTGGGGATCGAACTCGGGTCTTCCGACTCGAAATCCGATCACCTAATCGGCTATCGTGACTTTTATGTATCAATAGTAATATTATAAAGGGAAAATTAATATTGTAATTATGTAATATAATTAATATTATAAAATAAACATATATTTTATCCTTTTACATGTACTTTTACCCTTAGTGTTTCACTTATTTGGAACAAAAATATCAAGCGAAGACCAATAAGAATACATTTCCTTTTTTTTTAAATATTGGAGTAATTGCTTATTAACTTACGTACTTTTGTAATATTTTTTAGTGTGACTTTTATTTCATTGTTATATCAATATTAATATTATAGAGAGAAGAACAATACTATCATTATATAACTTTCTACGATCTCCGTGAATGCGTGGTATTTCATGGTGTCGTCAATGTAAACAACCACTTTTGACACATATCTTCGCGTCTGAGTGTTACCGCATCCATAACATAAGTGCTTTAGTTTACTTACTTAGGAATCGAAGCAATTTATGTGATGTTGTGTAAGTATTTATTGATTTTTTATCTATTCCTGTAATATCGGCGTAATTATTTACAATTGCCTTTCTTCACGAGGGTGTTGTAACAGGCGATTTAGGGAGAATAAGCTACAGACAGGTGGTAAGATGGTGGCAGAGAAATACCAGACCGAAATTAAATAGACTAAATGCAAACAGCAGCATCTAGGAAGTAATATATGTGATAGTTAAATAAATTTATAGAGCAATCGACAATTTTAAAATAAACCAATGTAGTTTCAATAATTACAGTTGTTAAATAAGGTTTCTAATTTTACAGAGAAACAAGCGAAGCCCCTGCCGTAAACAAATGACAATCAATTCCAATGTAACTTAAATAAAGAAAACATAAACGTTAAAATAGTAAAAGTTTAATTTATTTTGAAAAAAAAAAAAAAATAAATAGAATAAAAAATATTTTCACGAAAAATCACGTAAAAAATTACCAATAAAGGGGAAGACAGAGGTCAAGTCTAGATAATTAAGTCCCTTTGACCCACCTTCCACCGAAGATATTTTTGGAACAACGTGAAAAAATGAAGAGCTTAAGCTCTTGAAGTAATGGAATCAGAACCTTGTCTAAGCTTGGTACTAGATTCAGTATAAGAAAACAAAGTATTATGAGCAAAAAAAATAAAAAATTATTGAAGAATTCATTCTTCAGCTTCCTGATAAATCCGGGTCACACGATTCCAATATTAATACGTGTATACCACAAATAAATTTACACCGGTATTACCAGGAGTGCCAAGAATTTATGAACTTTAATGGGACCAAAAATAACACTAAAAGATATAATTTTTGAAATGGCTTCAAAATTATAGTTAACAAGTTAAAATTGAAGGTACATACTATGTTCATACATTACGAAAAGCAGGATATTCAACCCAGTCGTTCGTGGTACAGACATGACACGATAATTGTTGAACGCCTGAGAAAATTGTACTTGCAAAATTCTATGTTGCAAAATTGCTTTACTCAATATACATGTGTGTATATAAATTAAGTGTATATAATTAATTTAACAAAATTGTTAAATTATTAATTTAAAGAAAGATTATAAAAATAATTCCTAGATTCGTCATGAAGAATTGAAAATCACCTAAATCTTACTCTTCTCTAGTTATACACGAAAGTTACATAAACTTCCTTTACATTCCTTATATTTTTTTTTGAATATTTTTAAGTTTTTTATATCTCTTACTTAAATTTTATGTGTTTACTAAGCTCAATTAATTCAACCTTAATCAATGCAGCGAGTCTTACAATTACTATTACAAACTATTAATTTTGAGTCAACTAACTGAAAACCTAACTTTCGTTTAACGTGCATAAAAAAGACATCAACGTACATGAAATCATTATTTACAAGGTTACTGAAACTTGCATTATTTCTTTAGTTTGGTCAAACAATTAGAATAGTTTTCTTATTATTCAATAAGAATAGTTTTCTTATTATCCTACTGAGTAGAATCTATAACATATTAGCTCAGTTCGGATAAGAATTCATTTTTATTACGTTTGAATTTAAGTTTGACTCCATTTGATACAGAGAATAAGCTCTGTACGATGGAACTTCTCAACGGCTAACAGTGTCGAGAATTTTGTTGACAGAGAGGAATTTGTTTTTATGATATACGACTAATGGCGCAATGCTTTTTTTTTTTTAATTTGAGTATGCATGTTAATTTGCAATATCATTGTGGGATTAACGGTTTTCGGTTAACATATATGAAATACACCGCGTGTGGTAACGGTGTAAGAATATTTATTTATTTTATTTTATTTATTTATTTCTTTGACACAATATTTAATAAAACAATATCAGACTAAAAGTATCAGACCAAAATAATCAGACAGCAGCGTCTAAGGTGCGAGGTGTCTGATCCGCTTGGTAAGCGTGGCGATTATGGCAAATCCTCGCTATAGGAAAGGCCTATGTCCTACAGTGGAATTTAATACGCCGCTATGTATGTATGTATGTAAGTATATGAAAAATGTGGAGTAAAAAGAAGTACATGAATGTATACAAACATTTATGTTTACATACAACAAAAATGTACAGACATACACCTATAGACATTATGTCACGGATAGTTAGAATGAAGTCCAATTTCGATCGGTAAAGAAAGCCGAAATTCTATTTAATTTTTTTTGTTATTAAATTAAAGAGAAAAAAGTCAAAATTTCAACCGATCCGTGGCGACGCTCTTACCTCCAAGCACCCTCGCAGCTCGGAGGTAAGAGCATTGTACAGTTAATTGATTTTCTGCTCTACATATGTTTTAGCTCGCCATACTTGCTTTAGGCTCCCAAGGGACGTGATTAGGTAACAGGCTATCCTACGTCTGCATCTTGCATTAACGAATGATATATTACATACGTTAAACTATACATTGACTATGAGCAATGAACGTATAATGAGCGAAGGCCATTACTCAAATTTCATCTACAGCTTGCAATTAAAAAGGAAATGATTTATAATTATGTCGTGGCAATCTCACGGTACGTCAATCAAAATAGGCTGTTTCATGTCATACAAGTATATTATCGAAGATAATTCCTTTAGCAGTACTCGGAGAAATTTATTCAATGAGGTTGCGAAATATCCATAATTTACTTCAAGGTAAATGATTCGACAGCCTGCCTATATGAAAATACTTCAAGGTGTTATAAAAAGTTTGTTAATTTTTGTGGTAGAGCCACGCATCAGCTTTTGTTGTTGCATGCATGGGCCGGCTCGACCGGGGAAGTACCAAGACCTCACAGAATACCGGCGCGAAGTAGAACTTTTACAAACTTCTGCTTTTCGTCTGGTGAGTTCAGGAAACTGGAGGCCCACACCTTTCTCAAAGGCCGGCAACGAATCTGCTATGCCTCTGATATTGCGGGCGTTCATGGGCGGCGGTAATCACTTACCATCACGTGAGCCACCTGCACGTTTGCCTCCCTTTTCTATAAAAAAATTCCCAAAACTGGGATAATTTGGTCCTTTCGACCCAAATTTTACTTACATTGAAAGTATTCTTTTAAAAAGAAAAAGATATATAGTAAAAATTCTAAAGACCAACAATAAAATAAAACATAAAATAAACATTAAATAAAAGCGATAACGGTTTGCGCTTGGCAGATATTTCATTTTGATCAGATTCAAGTTTAAAAGAACAAACCGATATCGGAATCGAGGTCTCCAATGTCGTCGAGCAAAAGAAAAACATTATGAATTTAATTTCTTTAATAAATTGTTTATTTTATTTACTTTTATATTGAATGAATATATTCGTGTTTAAAACGAAATCGAATAAAAAATATCTCCTCCTCCCGAGTGGAGAGAGCTCCCGAGTGGAGATCGTAATTGGAATCAGGAGAACCGAGATCTAGCCTCATGTCAACCGGCTGGATCAACCCTCTGTCCGTACAGTTTTTGTCGAAAAACACATGTCTGCGACTTCCGAGTAGTATCCCGAAATTCTTGCGATCTCTTTTTATACCGGAATAAATACATATATTGACGACCTTCGTTGACGAGTGGCGTACACATCGGTTTTCATAGTGTCGCTAGCTCGGAGGTCCTAAGTTTGATTTCCGGTCGGATCAATGTAGAAAAACACTATTTCTACATTTTTCTCGGGTCTGGGTGTCTGTGGAACCTTTGATATTTCTGATTCCATATTACAAGTGCATAAGCTGCTTACTTTGGGATCAGAGCAATGTGTGTGATGTTGTCCCTATCTATGTATGTACATATTATGAAGTATTCTATATCACTCACCCAGAGTCTCTCTATAACAATTCAAAAGCTATTAATCAAAATCCAAACATAATCAACAGAAATGGGTGTTGAGTGAAAATCATCTAACCATCTAAACATATGTGCACTAATGTAATTAATTTTGAAAAAAATTATGTGAATCTCGTGTAAATGAACGTTAGACATAAATAAATTTTGTATATTGATCTCATGTTGGGCCTCTACGACATTTATACTTGGCTGACTTGAAACATTTTATCGCCAAAAGTTTCAGTCAGGGTGAACGAATAAGTGAAAAATAAATGTTGACGAAAATATATAATAATAAATTTGCACGAAAATGAATAATAAGAGTTAAGTCGAGATCACGTTTAGCGGACCATGAGAGACAATTTT
This sequence comes from Sericinus montela, assembly GCA_029286605.1. Lineage (NCBI taxonomy): Eukaryota > Metazoa > Arthropoda > Insecta > Lepidoptera > Papilionidae > Sericinus > Sericinus montela. The sequence goes on along the minus strand of JAGSMR010000034.1, from coordinate 3,970,198 downwards.
TCGAGAAAAGTAATTTTAAGAGTGCAGAGATACAACGAAGTGCGTTTATGAAGAAAATTTAAATCTTATAGAAAGGAAAGAGGTATGGATCGTGACACTAGGTGATCTATTCTCTTTGGCGAGGTAGCGACAGTAATTATGCGTGAATAAAATTTATAAGTAATAATTATAAATATGATTACAATTTAATTTGTTACTGTAATATTCAATACATTAACTGGGAAATATGATTTTTTGTTTCATAGAAAAGGGAGGCAAACGAGCAGGTGGCTCACGTGATGGTAAGTGATTACCGCCGCCGATGAACAGCCGCAATACCAGAGGCATAGCAGATGCGTTGCAGGCCTTAGAGTGCCCCCCCCCCCTGTGGTTTCCTGCACTCACCAAACGAAACGCAGAAGTTTCTTAGACTTCTACTTCACGCCGGTATTCTGTGAGGTCGTGGTCCTCCCCGGTCGAGTCGGCCCATTCATGCAACAACAAAAGCTGATGAGTGGCTCTACCACTGACGACTGAGTTATAACGAAGTGACATGAATTGACAGACCTGTGACGGGCAGCAGGGTCAAAAGCGTGGTGACCCTTCTTATGCGAGAGGCCTTTGTCCTGAAGTGGACTTTTACAGGCCGGTTATAAATTAAGCATTGCTGCTAATCAATTACACATCTAAGATCTCTTCAACTTTGAAGCTACAAACCTTCTCTTTGAAGGTACATCTGGTTGCAAGTTCGAAACCCGCCTGTGTGTGTAATGTAGAGTAATTTAAAATTACTCTTTCATTTAAAAGCTACAAAGTAATTATCTTTTACCGCAATGCAATATTGATTACTACGTAAAAGCTTTTTATCTTCGTCTAGCTATGCTTTCATAACTGGAGCCGGTACCGTGATTGATGATGAGAATGCCACGCCATTAATTCCGTCCGACATGACAAGTTTTGAACAAAGAAACATGCGCGCCCTAAAGTGCGACGACTCGAATGGCAACGCATGCGCAGTGCGTGCCGACGTCACGGCGCAGCCATGGGCGGTCATCGGCCAACGTCCGCTCATCGCGGTTCAAGATCAACGGAAAGCGAAACCACGTTTAAATGCTCTATAAAGCAGCTGAATGTTACTCTTTAGGATTCCGTAGATTATATTATACTATAAATTATTTTGGTATGTGGGAAATGCGAATTAATTTTGTATGCATTTTGTTGCTCAACTCACATTTTAAAAACAATTCAAAATATAATTTAAGTTGCATATGTTAAAATATATAATAAATTTCTAAATTAAAATGGTACACCGAAAACTCCTTTCTCTCGCCAAATAATTAATTTTGAGTTTCAGCACACAAGCATACAACTGTTATGCATTCAATCTTAGATAGAAGTCTTAGAACTACTTCTATTGGTAAAAATGAAAAATGCTCAAAAATATAAACTTAAAAAATTTATTCTACCGTCAAGTATTTTCGAGATTCTTATCCCACCATCTTTCGGAAGTCAATTGCATTTTTAATCAATTGTCTGTTTTCTTATTCGCCTCTTTCAAAAAGGGTGCACCCTCTTTCTACGCTGTAATGACGTAGTATTTTAGTATTACACTATCGCCGAAGTCTCTATAGCAGAGTGGTTGGGTGGTCGTAATTTCGAGTCAAGAGACCCGAGTTCGACCCCCAGGTCGCAGACTCTTACCAATAGGTTTTTTCACAAATTTATGCACGAATTACATCGTTAGTACTTAATTGTCTAGACTAGACCTCTGTCTACCCCTGTATTGGGAAATGCGTGAAAATATTTATTTATTATTTACACTATCGCCATTTAATAAGACACTCGACCATTTTCGATTTTGAATAAACTTCATTCACCAAAAGGGAGAGATAGATTCGCTTTTTTTTAATTCATCACTCCTATTTATCCAAAACTTCAGTAGAAGGATTCTTGATAAATAACATTGCAAGAATCATATCAGAAAGACAAAGATTATGATTAGCAAATTGACTTTTTTTGAAAATTCAAATTTTAAGGAACCGTAGCTCAACCGAATCGTGCCAAGAAGGTCATATAGGCAAGCAAAAGTGTTCACACGTGTAAGGCTAACAGGGTGACAAACATCAAAACAAACAAACCTTCACATTTATAATAATGCTCATTTATATAAATCAAATATCATACCAGTTTGCTTATTAAAAAGAAGGAGACTCTACAGAATATTGAAATCTCCTGTATGAAAGGTTTGGGACAATTGTCACGCTCGATAAGCGGATTGGCGATCGCAGTAACCAGACACTCCGGAACTTGACGCGGTTAAACATGATCCTTTTCTAATTTTGGTTACTGTTATCTCGTCATCTGTAGGAGATGTACATTTCCAAGGATTGTTTTTAAATTGCCTTTTGCCCACAAACCCACGGGAAGAAATGGCCACCATCTTATATTCCGACGCCGTATCCACACGTCAACAAGAACATACAAAGTAATTGAATTTGGTCAGCAAAATGTATTCCACATACATGAGGAACTTTATTTAGAAGTTAAAGTAAATAATATTAATTACTTACTTTTATCAAACGCTTAAGTAATCTAACTAAAAATTCAAATTAATTTTCGAAACGCACGATATAGATATAAAAATAAAGTCCGCAAAATGCGTGTGCTAAGAACTTAACACAACATCAAACTAAGAAATCATACAACAAGATATTCTTATACTTGAAACTCAATACCGGGATCATCAATTTAAGTACCCGGGTCACATTGGAATTTTTAAACTATAACAATTTATTTATAAAAAAGCCTCGACGTTGACATTTACGGATTAATTCCTGCAAAATGAACGTAAGTGCTCAGACATACCCATTTGCATTTTATCATTAATAATATAGGAAAGAAGAATGTACGTCCGTCCTTACGGCAACGGTCACATAAATTTACGTATTATTCTCTTTAATCCTTTCATTTTAACAATTTATATGTTGTTTATTGAATAATACGATATATTGTAAGGTATATCGTTTGTAATAAAGTACTTTATAAAGATATTATAAGTAAAAATAAACGAAATGAATAAATATCGCAATATATATTTATATAATATTAACGTTTTTAATACTACCTCGCGCCCATGCTGCTGTCGCGTAGTTTTAATATCGTGCACTGAACTCCTACAGATTACATAACATAAAAAGTAGGTTTTTAAGTTCTTAATAGGCTTTTCTTTAAAATTAAAGTTTAAATTACAAAAAAAAGGTTTAATGTAAACTCCAAGAATAAGTACATACAAGTACATGGAGAGTATATGTTGTCCACGTGATATACATTGCTCTGATCCTAAAGTAAGCAGTTTAAGCATTTGTATTATAGAATCAGAAACAATGAACGTACCACAAACTCGCAGACCCGAGAAACTGTAGAAAAAGTGTTTTTCTAAATTGATCCGACCACACAGTGGTCTTTAACAGTGGTAGAGCCACGCATCAGCTTTTGTTGTGGCATGAATGGGCCGGCTCGACCGGGGAAGTACCACGACCTCACAGAATACCGGCGTGAAGTAGAAGTCTAACAAACTTCTGCGTTTCGTCTGGTGAGTGCAGGTAATTGGTGGCCCACACACCCCCTTCCCACAATTCTGGGGGAGGGGGCACTCTAAGGGAGGCAACGCATCTGCTATGCCTCTGGTATTGCGGGTGTTCATGGGCGGCGGTAATCACTTACCATCACATGAGCCACCTGCTCGTTTGCCTCCCTTTTCTAAAAAAAAAAAAAAAAGCAAGGAATCGAACCTGGGACCTCTGTGCTGACGACACCATTAAAACCGGTGTGTACGCCACTCGACCACGGCGGTGCTCACAACTTAAAAGGCTATATATTCAGATATATCAGTGATGTTAAAGCATATTAATAGCTAAATTTCTCAAGGCTCCAGGTGGAAAGTTTAAACCTCTAGTCCTAGACAAGGGAATAAATAAGGATAATTTATCTTTAGTTCTCAGGGTGTCAAATTGAAGCGTAACTTTCATAGAACTTAAGCCTTAAATTTGAACTTACTTGCATATTTGTATGGACTTCAGTAGTCAGTTACCATTAGGATTACTTGTGACCCCATAAAAAAGGTTGTATTGCATTGCTTCTCTTTTTGCTGAGAGTTGACAATTGTATCTTTGACCGATGGTAACTTTCAATATCATCATCGTACGATTTACACTAAATAATTTACATGAGAAATATTAACATGCATCAACGTGTCAACAAAGTCATAGACGGCGCCTAAATTATGACATAACTCAAGCTCACTACGTCGAAAATTACCATAGTAATCAAACATGGCGTCAACTTGTCAAAAAGCGCGCGCTTCCTGCATTCTTCCCGCCCTCGTCAGGTTGCTTTTTTTTATTGTTTTTCAATAAACTTAGCATCCAGTATCCAGTCATCTTGTTCTACATAGTTGTTGTAGGTGATGACGCGGGATTATAAAAACCGAATGAGACGAGATGAGGACAATCAGTAGCTTTCGAGACATTTGCACGATGAGAGTTCTGGTTAGTCTAGTTCTTTTCCTTTGTGTCCCTTAGTGTTTAAGATAAAATAACTAACTAACAAGTGAATAATAAGAATATTTATTAATTATAAGTTTAAATCGATTTTAAATATTTTCCTGTATTACTTTTTTCTGTTTTCAGTTTTATTTTTTATTTTATGTACCTATCTTTTAAAGTATAAAAATAAATACACGAAAAGAAATTCAAGAGCTCGAGCCGTATTATAATAATTAACACAAATATTTAAAATGTACTAGTTTTACATTAGAGGTGCATCAATTTAGTATTGATGCACCTGCTACTATATTTTGCTACGCCACGGGTTGACTGGCCAATAGGCATTAAGTCCGCCCTTTGCTACCTTATTATAAGGTGAAACAATAAAGTTTTTTAATAAATAAATAAATAGTTTTGTAAACAAAGAAATAACTAAATATAAGTAACGAACCTATCTATTAATTTCAAAATTAATAAGAATATTAAACAAATTATTTCAGACATATTTGCTTATGAAATTAGTCTAATTTCATAAGCGCATATCTGAAATGAAACGGACTATAACGCGTTTAATTTTTACCTTTTAAAATTTAACATTTTATTTATTTTCGCATGTATCTACAAAAATATAATATAGTTTTGTAGAATGAAGTAATTTAATTACATACTATATTATTAAATATGCGAATTAAGCGGTGTAGTTAACCTTCATTGGGTGGAATGTTATTATTCAACAAATTACATTTGCAAATTCTTGATTGATAAACCCTAGGCTATATACTTTTCACGTTGTTTATTATATTAATATTGTTTAAATCCCTATTCAATTTATTTCAATAAAAATAGAAATTTATTTTATTTTCAGATACTATCAGCCGCCGTCTTGGCATGTGCCACCGCAGCGCCTTCGGTTCCCTTTTTGGGAGTACCAGTTGCGCCCATTGCTTATTCTGTGGTACCTATACCTGCTGCTATACCCACAATTTCACCAGGTGATCTGCAAGCAGCGGCAATAAATGCCAAAGTTCAATTCGAAGACAACGTCCGTGCTGCCGCGGACAAAGCGAGAGAATTAACCGAACAAGCGACTGAGAAACAGGATGAGGGTGTCATAGAGGCAAATGATTTTGCAAAGGAAATGGCAGAAGAGTCTTTTTGGGCGGCTGAAGAGAAGAAATGGCAAGCAATGGACGCTTTGAAAACTGCTGAAGCTCAAGTTGATGGATCAATGGCGAGCGTGGCAAGTGATGTAGCTAAAGCAGCGTATGGTGTACCAAATGCTATTTTAGCACATACTGGAGTTTCAGAAAACTCTGCATCCGTGATATCAGCAGAAACAAAAAGCGTGGCAGTAGAAGGAGTAAAAGCAGAAGAACAAAAGGAAAACGTTGAAGGTGAAGTTAAAGCCGCAGTCAAGGCGGTACAAGACGAAAGCAAACCAGTTGAGAGTGCTGAAAAATCCATGGAAACTTCACAGGCCGCAGAAGCCCAAGTGCAATCTTCCCCGTTAGTAAAAGCTGCAGAAGCTGGAAAAGAAGAAAATTCAGGTTTTCTTTCCTTAACTCAAACTCACCCAGCACCTGTTGTGTCTTCTGCCCTTATTGCTCAACCATGGCTCTATCCAGGTATTGCACCTATATCCTATGTTCCTGGGCTAAAAAGCTATGCTCCATCAGTAATTCCAAGCTATAAGGGGCACCTGTGGGGCCCTACTTTTTTTAGGGCCGCATGGTAAAAAATTACTGAATGAATCAGTCAATATTGCAATCCATAAGCGTGTGGCTTTGCAAAAATAAATTGTAATAAGAAACGAGTCTTTTATTTCCTAGTTGATACAGTATTATAATTATAATTGAGACTTAGTAACTTCACCGACTTTAATAACCGCTTATCTAGTACTTGATTTTTTTAAACGTTACTTTTAACTGAGGGAATATAACAGCAACATAACATTTATTTAAATTGACGACCTCTCCGTGGACTAGTGGCGTAAACACCGGTTTTGAAGGTGCTGCCATCTTGAGGTCCCGGGTTCGATCCCCGGTCGGGTCAATATGGAAAAACCACATTTTTTACATTTTCTAGGGTTTGGGTGTTTGTGGTGCCTTTGTTGATTCCAATTCCTTCCAAACCTCAAGTGCTTTAGCATCTTACATTAGGATATCTATCCTAAATCCTTATTGATAATGTAATTATAATAAATATACCATATACATTAAAATAAAAAGACAATAAATACGATTGCTATATTAGAATAACGCACTTTTAACATTACCGAATAATAGAAAATCGATATCGGAAATCTATTATTTATAATTCTCGTGACATATTGTTGCTCCTGAAGAACTCCGAAACCATTCAATCGATTTTCACGTTTTATTTTAAATACGTGTTTTGCTGTCGTGCCTAAGATAGGATAGTTTTTGTCACGTATTTTTATGAATTCCAAGGCAGGTCTGAGTTGGCCGGGCCGTTAATTATTTCATAGAAATCCGTCAAAATAAATTCTCTCAAATTCAAAATTTTTATACCTTTTTTTAAGTCACGATAGCCGAGTGGTTAGTTGTCAGAGTTAACGAGAGCAAAGTTACCACAAACACCTAGACCCAATAAATTGTAGAAAAAGTGATTTTCTACATTGATCCTTCCGAAAATCGAACCTGAGACCTCATATTGACACTGTTGACCGGTGTGTAAGTGAGGTCTGTCACTGGTCCATGAAGGTCGACAAATTGATTGAAATGCAGTTGACTACTTATTGTTTTTTTTATTTATTTATCTTCACGCACAATCCCTGACGGGGTAGCCAGAGAGAACAGATCGCCAAGTGTCACGATCCCTACATACTTCTTTCGCTTCTTTCAGATTCATCATCTTCTTCATACATGCACGTCTAGGTATCCGAGTACTCTTGACCCTCCCCTCTTCGAGCAATTTGCTCACATGGTCTTCGAAAGTTAGTCTCGGTCTACCTCGACACCTTTTAATATTAACTTCCGCGCTATATATTTTCTTCACCATTCGGTCTTCACTCATTCGCTCAACGTGCCGAAAGAATCGAAGCACACCCTTATCCATTTTTCACTACGCCTTGCCTTTTGACTAACGCAGTCAGGGCACCATTGACTTTGTTCCCGGCAGCGATACGCCTGTCCACATCTAAATCACATCTTCCATCCCGGCTAAACGCACTCCCCAATTATACAATTTCATTCACCTGTTCTAGACATTCCTGATTTACCCAAATTTCGCACTTCGTTCTTTCTTCGTCCCTTTCAAATACCAGAAACTTAGTTTTATTAGCATTCAAACGGAGACCATTAATTTCACGTTCTTCTTTCATACACGTGACTAATGCCTCTGATGGTGCAATAAACACTGCATCATCAGCATACAGCAGACAATTTACTTTTATGTCACCCAATTTCACACCCAAACAGCTATCTTTCAGCTTCTATAAATAGCTGTCGAGATACAGTATGAACAGCCAGGAAGACATGACACAACCCTGTTTTACGCCCGTTTGGACGCTAAATATGGGTGACAGGTCATGCCCTACCCGCACACAGGCTTTACAGTCACAGTAAAGTGACTGTACAGCCCTTAGCAATCGACCATCCACACCATACCCCGGCAACAGTTCCCACATTTTCTTCCTTACAACCTTATCAAATGCTTTGGTAGCAGTCAGAAGCTTCTCCGTGATCATGCGGAGAGAAAACATTTGATCCGTGCATCCTCTTCCAGGTCTAAATCCGCATTGTGCCTCCCATAGAAATCTTTCCGATTTCTCTTGCATCCTACGTGTCAAAACCTTCGAGTAAACTTTACTTGCTAAACTGGTCAAGCTGATTGCTCGATAGCACCCGCAGTCATAATGTGAACCTTTACCTTTATATAAAGGCACAATGACCACGGATCGCCAATCATCCGGAACAGCCCCGTTCGCCAGCACAAATTGCACAGCAGATGAAAGCTGTCCCAGACGCGATGCCCACCATACTTGACCATTTCAGCAGTAACTCTGTCTAGTCACCAGCCTTACCACATATCGGAAATCTATTATTTATAATTCTCGTGACATATTGTTGCTCCTGAAGAACTCCGAAACCATTCAATCGATTTTCACGTTTTATTTTAAATACGTGTTTTGCTGGCGTGCCTAAGATAGGATAGTTTTTGTCACGTATTTTTATGAATTCCAAGGCAGGTCTGAGTTGGCCGGGCCGTTAATTATTTCATAGAAATCCGTCAAAATAAATTCTCTCAAATTCAAAATTTTATACCTTTTTAAGTCACGATAGCCGAGTGGTTGGTTGTCAGAGTTAACGAGAGCAAAGTTACCACAAAACCTAGACCCAATAAATGTAGAAAAGTGATTTTCTACATTGATCCTTCCGAAAATCGAACCTGAGACCTCATATTGACACTGTTGACCGGTGTGTAAGTGAGGTCTGTCACTGGTCCATGAAGGTCGACAAATTGATTGAAATGCAGTTGACTACTTATTGTTTTTTATTTATTTATCTTCACGCACAATCCCTGACGGGGTAGCCAGAGAGAACAGATCGCCAAGTGTCACGATCCCTACTTACTTCTTTCGCTTCTTTCAGATTCATCATCTTCTTCATACATGCACGTCTAGGTATCCGAGTACACTTGACCCTCCCCTCTTCGAGCAATTTGCTCACATGGTCTTCGAAAGTTAGTCTCGGTCTACCTCGACACCTTTTAATATTAACTTTCGCGCTATATATTTTCTTCACCATTCGGTCTTCACTCATTCGCTCAACGTGCCGAAAGAATCGAAGCACACCCTTATCCATTTTTCACTACGCCTTGCCTTTTGACTAACGCAGTCAGGGCACCATTGACTTTGTTCCCGGCAGCGACACGCCTGTCCACATCTAAATCCTTATTGATAATGTAATTATAATAAATATACCATATACATTAAAATAAAAAGACAATAAATACGATTGCTATATTAGAATAACGCACTTTTAACATTACCGAATAATAGAAAATCGATATCGGAAATCTATTATTTATAATTCTCGTGACATATTGTTGCTCCTGAAGAACTCCGAAACCATTCAATCGATTTTCACGTTTTATTTTAAATACGTGTTTTGCTGTCGTGCCTAAGATAGGATAGTTTTTGTCACGTATTTTTATGAATTCCAAGGCAGGTCTGAGTTGGCCGGGCCGTTAATTATTTCATAGAAATCCGTCAAAATAAATTCTCTCAAATTCAAAATTTTTATACCTTTTTAAGTCACGATAGCCGAGTGGTTGGTTGTCAGAGTTAACGAGAGCAAAGTTACCACAAAACCTAGACCCAATAAATTGTAGAAAAAGTGATTTTCTACATTGATCCTTCCGAAAATCGAACCTGAGACCTCATATTGACACTGTTGACCGGTGTGTAAGTGAGGTCTGTCACTGGTCCATGAAGGTCGACAAATTGATTGAAATGCAGTTGACTACTTATTCTTTTTTATTTATTTATCTTCACGCACAATCCCTGACGGGGTAGCCAGAGAGAACAGATCGCCAAGTGTCACGATCCCTACATACTTCTTTCGCTTCTTTCAGATTCATCATCTTCTTCATACATGCACGTCTAGGTATCCGAGTACTCTTGACCCTCCCCTCTTCGAGCAATTTGCTCACATGGTCTTCGAAAATTAGTCTCGGTCTACCTCGACACCTTTTAATATTAACTTTCGCGCTATATATTTTCTTCACCATTCGGTCTTCACTCATTCGCTCAACGTGCCGAAAGAATCGAAGCACACCCTTATCCATTTTTCACTACGCCTTGCCTTTTGACTAACGCAGTCAGGGCACCATTGACTTTGTTCCCGGCAGCGATACGCCTGTCCACATCTAAATCACATCTTCCATCCCGGCTAAACGCACTCCATTCACCTGTTCATTCACCTGTTCATTCACCTGTTCTAGACATTCCTGATTTACCCAAATTTCACACTTCGTTCTTTCTTCGTCCCTTTCAAATACCAGAAACTTAGTTTTATTAGCATTCAAACGGAGACCATTAATTTCACGTTCTTCTTTCATACACGTGACTAATGCCTCTGATGGTGCAATAAACACTGCATCATCAGCATACAGCAGACAATTTACTTTTATGTCACCCAATTTCACACCCAAACAGCTATCTTTCAGCTTCTCTAAACAGCAGTCGAGATACAGTATGAATAGCCAGGAAGACATGACACAACCCTGTTTTACGCCCGTTTGGACGCTAAACATGGGTGACAGGTCATGCCCTACCCGCACACAGGCTTTACAGTCACAGTAAAGTGACTGTACAGCCCTTAGCAATCGACCATCCACACCATACCCCGGCAACAGTTCCCACATTTTCTTCCTTACAACCTTATCAAATGCTTTGGTAGCAGTCAGAAGCTTCTCCGTGATCATGCGGAGAGAAAACATTTGATCCGTGCATCCTCTTCCAGGTCTAAATCCGCATTGTGCCTCCCATAGAAATCTTTCCGATTTCTCTTGCATCCTACGTGTCAAAACCTTCGAGTAAACTTTACTTGCTAAACTGGTCAAGCTGATTGCTCGATAGCACCCGCAGTCATAATGTGAACCTTTACCTTTATATAAAGGCACAATGACCGCGGATCGCCAATCATCCGGAACAGCCCCCGTTCGCCAGCACAAATTGCACAGCAGATGAAAGCTGTCTCAGACGCGATGCCCACCATACTTGACCATTTCAGCAGTAACTCTGTCTAGTCCCGCAGCCTTACCACATTTCAAACTTCTAATCGCACATTCAATCTCTTTCATACTCATGACCTCAGTGTCATCGAGGTCCGAGTCTGGCGTACCAGTCACGGCGTCACCCCCGGATCCCACACTAAGATCCATCGCTGCATGACGTCCGATTTTTCTGAGAGGACATCATTGGTTCTCGAAAGCACTTTGTTCGTTCTTAAGGCTGCCGCACCACTCGGGTCCTTCCAACCTCTTTCCAGAAGAGTTTGGAGTTCTCCTTGAAGTTGTGCGACAACCTTCCGTCCGCTTCCATTCTACTCCTTTCACGCACTTCCTCAATCAATGCTTTCGTGTGAACTTTCTGGAGCTTATATCTTTCTTTCCTCTTCACTCTCATATCCTTTTCATTACTAGAGGCCAAGTATTCTAACCATGCTTTTTTCTTCTTCTTTCACTTCGTCATTCCACCATACATCACCCTTTTTACTACTACCTCTTTTCACAGTTCCACACACGTCTTCCGCTGCACTAAACATTCCATCTCTAAGGCTCTGCCATATTTCTTCCACACATTCTTTCCTGATGTCCAGCTTTTCGGCTACCCTTGCTTGATATTTATCCCTAGTGTCCGCTTCCTGAAGCTTCCAGTTTCGGATGCTACCGACCGACTGTGGTTCTGGTATCGCCATCCGGTGGCGCCAACCCGCGAACAGACCCCTAAATCTAGTAATCACTAGATAGTGATCCGTTCCCAGGTCAGCACCCCGGAACACTCGCGTATCTATCACCTGTTTTCGCAGTCGGTCATCCACCAGGAATAAATCGATCATACTTCTCTCATTCTCTCTTGTCTAGTATACATATAGATTTTCTTGTGACTAAACATAGTGTTTGTCACAAGAAGACCCTTTTCCTTGCATACAGCCAGTATAAGCTTGCCAGCATCATTAACCCTTTTATCACCAAACATTCCAAGCACCGACTCGTACCCTGGCCGAGGGGTACCAACCCATCCATTCAAATCACCACATACAACAATTCTTTCATTTCCTCTAACCAAATCTAGAACTTCTCTTACATTCTCCCAAAACTCCTCCAGCTCAGCTCTGGACGACGAAGCTATCGGCGCATAAACAGCCAAAAGGAATAACTTCGTCAGTCCCAATTTAAAGCGAACCCAGAGAAGTCTCGATTTCACAACCTTATATTCAGTCATAATATCGACCAACCGAGACGACAGCAGCGCCCCCACACCCTGGCAGGTGCTCTCGCTCTCCGGGACTCCGGAACATAGAGTTAACGCCCCGCCAGGGAGCTCTTCAGTACCGCTGCCCTTCCGCTTGGTCTCCGACAAACACACGACATCTAATTCTCTTTCTTGAAATTATTTCAATCAATTCATTAGTCATACTCAAAGTCACGATAGCCGAGTTGTTGGGTGGCCGGAATTTCGAGTCGAGAGACCCGAGTTCGATCCCCAGGTGGCAGTACCAATGAGTTTTTCAAAAACTTATGTACGAATATCGTTGGCTTGGACATAAAGGCGGCGACGGGCTCACCACCTGTCACGTTGTCCCGAAAATATCTTCGGTGGAAGGTGGGTCAAAGGGACTTAATTGTCTAGACTTGACCTCTGTCTACCCCTGTATTGGGAATTGCGTGAAGATATTTATTTATTATTTATTTATTTTTTAAGGCAAGCTTCTTTATAAGACTGTGCGTCAGGAATGCGAACAGTTTGCTGAATAAAAAATTATAATATTGGTTCCTATTGTTACACATTGATAGCTAATTATATCGGCTACCACTTACTACAACAGTGTACATTAACTACTAAACGGTGGACTATAATATAATGAGATATTACATTATAGACCAGATGCGCACCGCGGCTTTATCCGCGGTTTAAAATTTAACGCGAACGCATATTATTTTTTCAAAATAAAAGTAACCTAAGTTACTACCAATAACATCAGCTACCGGCCAGGAAAGTCCTGTTAAAATCGGTCGAGCTGTTGTTATCTGGAGATTAGCCGAGAAAAAAAGACAGACAAGCAAAAATTTTAAAAGTTTACTATGGAAAGTATATATATACTTTCGTATATATACTTGTATTCATAAACATTTAGAGAGAAGTTGTTATTTCGAAATATAAACAGACACTTAAATTTTATTTATTAGTATAGATTACAAGTCTTATTAATTTCATTCTGGTATTTACGGTAGCACAAAAAATACTAAAAACTCTGGGATGCTGCATTTCGAGGGCCTTGGACTCAGGCTCTACATGTCTTTGATGTAAAGAAGTCAGATAGTCGTACTACAAATTAAGAAAAAAAAAAAACATCAGCGTATTGGAAACATTAAAATGGCGTAAGCTAAAAATAAAATCGCGCGCTTTTGTTCCACCTTTTTGTCATACGTACTTGTTAGTACATCTTGTGTCGATTAATCCTTCGTATAAAAATCGAAGGAGACGAGACGAGAACCATCAGTAGCTTGTGCGACATTTCTACAATGAGAGTTCTGGTTGGTATAGTTTCTGGTTTATTTGTTTAATTGTAACCTTAGCGACCAAAATTTTATTTTTTATATATTAAAAAGTTATTGGTGTAATAAAGACACTATAGCTGAGTGGTTGAGAGAATTGAATGCAGTTAAAATGAAAAAAAAAGTAAAGTTGTTATTTAAAATTACTTCGCAACCCTCCGCATGAAACATTTTCATGCGGAGGGTTGGCAAGCAATTTTTAAATAACAACTTTACAATGAATTTCCGCAAAATCCGCAGATGGCAGGCACGTACATGGGTTTTTCAAAAACCTATGTACGAATTATATCGTTGGCTTGGACGTTGTCACGTTGTCCCAAAAATATCTTCGGTGGAAGGTGGGTCGAAGGGACTTTATTGTCTAGACTAGACCTCTGTCTACCCCTGTATTGGGAATTGCATAAAGATATTTATTTATTTATTATTATTATTTTATATTGGAGATCGATTTCGGGTCTCTTGACTCGAATTCCAATCACCCAACCACTCCGCTATCGTGACTTTAGAGTATCTGAACTCATTCTGTTTATGAACATAACAAACGAAATGTTGCAGATACTGTCCGCTCTTGTCTTGGCTTGCGCCACAGCTGCGCTTTCCGCCACTTTGATACGTGACGACTTACAAGACCCTGCTGCAAGTGCTAATATTCTGTACGGAGAACGCTTTGTCCGTGCTGCTGACGACCAGATCAAGGAGTCGCCTGAGCAAGCGACTGAGAAGCAGGATACCGATGTCATAGAGGTCAAAGACAAGAATGTGACAGGTGGTGTTCCAGCTGTTGTTCTGGCTATCTTAGGTGGCCAAACTTAACAACATTTTATGTCAAACTATAACCCCCAGAAGTTACAAACATTACGGTAAAGGGACAGGAAGGACAGAAAGGAAAGGAAGTTTTAATTTGGTAATGGATTAAATATTTTGAAATATACGTTTTGCTCTTATTTTGAAATGAGCCTAAAAATTTGTTATTTTTAACCTTGTATAAGTCTACTACAGGACATTGGACTGCAGTACCTTTCTCATACGCCAAGATTTTGAATTATAATAATCACAATTCTTAACAACTATGGGAGATAAAAGATTGTGGAATTCATGTTTCATATTGCCCTCTATATGATAAATATGAGGATCATATACCAATATAGATTAAGTGTACCTACGTAAATATGTGCTACTCTAGTTTTGTACTTGTCTAGACCATTATCTACCACAGTAGTGGAAATGGGCATGAAGTAAAAACATTTCTTTGCGAATTTAATTTCATATTTCAATATTATAATTTACTAGTCAATATGTGCAAAGTTTTCACAGTGTTACGATCGAAAGGTCATAAATTTACTGTCAAGAAACACTAATAAAAAAATATTGAGTTTATTTTAATTAAAAACTTAAAAAAAAAAGATGTAGTGGAAATCCAAAGAAAATGTACTGCTGATTCAGCAAAATCATCCAAATGATCACAGGACCATAACTAAATAGTAGAATAAAATTCACCAAAATTGATCAAGGCGTCAACGGGCATGTCGACGAGCGGAATTACGTCGGAATCTTATAATTTAAAATATTGCAGAGATAGACCTATAAAGAATTGAAGCGTTACGTTACTCAGGTATGCACTATTTCGTGCAAGAGAAGTACCTTTGTCGGTTTAAAATAAACCCTAGTGAAACGGAATCCCCGCACGAATTTCCCCACACGTATACGTTTCCGAATGTGACCGTCGGACGGATTGAATGTCGCCTGCTTATCATGTGCCATAGGCGCAAACAATTCACGTCTTACGACACCGAAAGAAGTATCCGTCATAGAAAATATAATCTACACTAATGGTTAACAAAATAAAAAGTAAATATCTTCACGCAATTCCCAATACAGTGAAGACAATAAGTCCCTTTAACCTACCTTCCACCGATGATATTTTCCGGACAAAGTGACAGTTGGTGAGCTCGTCGCTGTCTTTATGTATAAGCCAACGATATAATTCGTACATTTGTTTTTTTTTTTTTTTTTGAAAACGAGGCTGCCATCTGGTAATCAAACTTGGGTCACTTGACTCGAAATTCCAACCACTCCGCTATCGTGACTTTAAACAAAATAACTAAATAAATAACTAGTCCCTCATTTTTGTGTCATGTCCGAATATTGTAACAAAAATTATTGAAGCCACTGAATTATTGTGCCAAAACGTATTCATAATTGTTTACCATATGTCCAGCGTAGAGCATAGGTTCTTGCCATACGGAGGATTTGTCATATTGATTATGACAAATCCTCCTGACTGATTGATTATAGTATCGTATTTTTCGAGTTGGTTATGCCATCGTCAGATTAAAATATCAATGCTTACCTGCCGTTGACATATTAAAGGAACTTATAGCAGTCTACAATGGTCATGTGTATTAGCGATGACAGCAGGGGTATCATGGCAATGATGAGTTATTGAACAGTGACGTAGTTTTTCACTCCAGACTTTAAGAAAAAGCTTAAAGTCAACGGAATCTGAAACTAGGTATCAAGCTGAAGTGACACAGTCGTCTATATTGGATCAGGATTAAAACTGTAGGACGGTCTTTGTTTCTATTTTTGAAAAAAAAAAAAGTTACTTAAAACACGCCGTAACGACTGAACGGATCTGGATGAAATTTGGCAGAGACTTTTTTATTTGAGGCTACAGGCTAAAATTATAATAATCATGCCTGCCACCAGTCAAGATAATTTGCTTTCTCTATATTCGATATAGCTATTTTTTAATAATATATACTGAAGAGACAGACACTGTTATTGATACTGGCGAATCTGATACAGTTACCTAATTGACTTTTAAACTGTTATGATTTACCGTGAAATGTGCACACACAACATATAACAAGCCTAAGAATATTGATGAAATATTCCATTTATTCATACTTTACGAAGACTTTGCTTTGTTTGATTGCCAATTACTTTTTATGTACAGCCGATTCCACTCTTGGTGGAAGATTTCCATTTTCCCGTATGTTTATTTATTAGGTTAATACTTAGGATTCGTATCATTCTTGTGTACATTGCTCTTCTACCACGTAGCTAAAAGTGGGTACATTTTTATGTATCCTTGGTCGATACTGACATAGAGTTGGGACTTATATAAGTTGGATGTATATGTTTTAACGCGCCTAAGCCGTATGAAAAAGATTTAACCAAAATGAGTTTCAAAAACGTTAAAAACCGTTTTCTTTTTTTATTGAACCGTTTATTTGCTATCGGTGAATTTGCGTTAGAATATTAACAAGTATCTGATTAAATGTTACAGTAGTATCGACCAAAACATTATTATCTTACTCCGTCAAATACTTATTATAAGTGCGAAAGTTTGGATCGACGTTTTTATCTCAATCACGTCGTAACAAGAATCTACATGGCACAGAGTTAGATTATAGTTTGAAGTAGCACAAAGGATACATTTCTCCCCGAAAAAAAATTAATGTGTGCGATTCACACACGATAGAAGTGAATCTTCAGTAAATTGACAAGAGCTGGAGATGAAACAAGGGTAAGATAATTACAAAGTTTATTTATAAAATAGTATACATATATACTGTTTCATTCTTTCTTATATCTGTGTCTCTTACCTGTCGTTTTTTCCGTTGCATCCGGTTTGAAATCACAACGATTCTAAAGAAGTTTCACTTCAAAAATGTATGGTTCCCGTGTCAAAGAGCTCAAGCATGAGATTTATTAATCGTTTTTGAATTGGTAGAGCGTAAAGGGTCGAGAATATTTAGGCACTGACAAAGGATCCCTCAGGAATTTCAAGAAAATGCTCTGGCGAAATCGTGGGCTAGAAATAGTTCCACATATAAATCGCAAGCACTGTATGTAATTATTGTAATACACCTAAGGGGAATGCCCAATTGTGTCCTTTATCATAATGCATGCGCAATAAAAGTGAATATAACTTTCCTTTTCCACGAACAATTCACTGATTATTCTACACACGGCTCGATCAAAACGGGGTGACCAGGACAAAGGCGTGAGGCAAGCGCGCATGATAAGAATCGTCTACATCTTGTATATTTATTCGTCATTAAGTTAGCTGAACAAATAATTCAGATAAAATAAATATTTTATTATTAAAAATATGTAAATATGTGTTTATATATATGTAAATATATATTATATTTGTGTATTTGTGTATATATTTGTATATAGTAAATTTATCTATATATTACATTGTCAATTAATGAAATATTTTAATTGTTAAATATTTGTTGTATTAGAAATGCACCTATCCATTTTAATAGAGCAATGAATAAATGATTTGATTTGATTTGATTCCTTTAATACCCGGTTTGTCAGGCAGAAATCGCTTATAGCGATATGACCACCGTTTGTAGTTTTAAGGTTTCCGAAATTGTAATAAATAATTCTATAAGACTATATAATATAAAGAATTATCTATCTATTAAATTAAAATGTAAAAAGTTTTCACTTTTTTATTTTTATTTCAAAACCGAGTAAATAACACATTACATATACAAACATACATACATCGGCCTGTTAAAGTCCACTGCAGGACATAGGCCTCTCCCGTAGGGAGGCGGATTGGCGATCGCAATAGCAGACCATTCGCACCACAGACGCTGCTGCCCCTCTTCGGTCTTATTTTGGTGTGATATTCTTAGCATCTCTAAAAATATCACATATATCACATTATAAAATTACAATATCACAATATACCGCCATCTATCGGTTGCCATATCATTATTCACGGCTGTTTCCCTTAGTCGCCTCTTACGACACCCACGGAAGAAAGGGAATGGCAATATTCTTACATTACGCATTATGTCAATAACACATTAGTTCTCTTCAATTAGTTTAAAAGAGCTACCGAATATGTATTTTATAGAAGTCAGTAGATCCGTGCTTTATGACATACCAAAAACCAATCTACTAGTAATTAAAAAAGAACAGTATGAGTACTTAGAATCATTATAAGCGATGTAAGTCAGGGTTGTATCCTTCAATTTATTTATATATATGTTTTGTAATAGATTGTTAAAAGAAACGAGGTTATTTTTATATTAAACCAGTAATGTTATAATATTGTATATTAGAATATTTTTATAACTTTGAAAGAAATGCATAGACTGAGATTAACAGAGACAGATCTGTAACACTGGAAGTATAATTTTGCTTTACGAATTTAGATTTTTAGTATAAGGAGACCGAAGAGGGATATTAGCTGATTTTTACTACGAGAAATGGTCTACTGGTGTGTATAATGAGTTGTGAAATAAATTTTTAAATCGGATATATGTATACATAAAACGATAACAAAATTCAATGTAAATCTGCTTAAAAGATAATATTATTATTGTATTTGCTCCTGCGATAAGATACAAATAAAAAGTTGATGATTGAGCTACTTAACAAAGGTTAAAAAAATAAAAAAAGTTGTATCGCTTCATTAAGACTCGCAACTAATTATTGAGATCGCTTGATACTGCGTACGTGATATTAACTTGTTTCCAGTTACAAATATGGTGAAAAACGTATCACGGTTAGTGGAGCTTGTTTAAAACGACAATTTTTAAGAAAGTTGCTGAATATAAGTTAAGAAACAGTTAAACTTCAGTGTACAGAGCAATGTATGTCACATTGCTCTGTATACTGAAGTTTAAGTAGCTGAGTAATGGGATCGGAAATACGAAGAACCCCGATCCCGAATTTATGCCGGTAAAATGGTTTTCAACATTGATCCGTTCGGGAATCGAACCCGGAACCTCAGACCTGGCGATACTTTGAAAAATTTACTAGATATATAATTAAATAAATAAATGAAATAATAAAAGTCACGGTAGCCGAATAGTTGGGTGGCCGGAATTTCGAGTCAAGAGATCCGAGTTCGATCCCCAGGTGGCAGACTCGTTTCAATGGGTTTACAAAAACGAATGTACGAATTATATCGTTGAATTGGACATAAAAACAGCGACGGCCTCACCGTCTGTCTCGTTGTCCCAAAAATATCTTCGGTGGAAGGTGGGTCGAAGAGACTTAATTGTCTAGACTAGATATCTGTCTACCCCTGCATTATGAATTGCGTGAAGACATTTATTTATTTATAACATAGCCTTTAAAACAACCAATGAATGAAAACGGTATCCCTAGTAGTCTGTCGCTTGTCACGTACACACAAGGACACTATGGTCTTACAATTAAATGATATAGAGATTTAATTGCGCGCGGAATGCGAGCAGAACCAGTGGAGAGAGTACAGCGACCGTGCGGAAGGTCGACTAGAGCCGGATGATGAAATAGCGCGGGCTGGTTGCAGGGGTGTGGGTGACGCGAAAGATTTGCACACATTTCGCCTTTGTTACGGTAAGATTCTTTCGAAATTTCGCATAAACGTAAATTGTTGCGAACAAGCTGACCGGTCCGACGGTGTCCTGTCCAAATTTTAAATAATTCATTTGTCATTGGTGAAAAGGTATAAAAATAAAAAAAAAATATCTAACACAGAACTGTTATCGTTACATCAATTAAAGGCTACGTTAAATAGACAAAAGCATTTTCAGTTTTTCCTGAATTTTCCACATAACAATTAGAAATAAGAAATCTACTAATTTCCAATTTATCACGTCCTAAGTCTAGAACAAGGTGTTAGTTCGAACCATTACGAGATGTTGACATATTCATCATGCCAACATATGAATAAGATTGAATTAAAGAGAAAAAAAAATTTAAATTTCAACTGACACAGTCAGGATTGGAACCCGCGACCTTCGCCGATCCGTGGCAACGCTCTTACCTCCGAGCTACTGTGTCTTACACGCATCAATTGAAATTTTAAATCTGTACTCTCTTTTCTTTACTTATGCCTTGTTTTTGGCATTGGCGCCATCTATGATCCCTTTTGCATGTGATAACTTGATATTCCTGACTTTTCAATTAGGAATTATCAATAAGATAACGCCAACATAATTTTTATTATGCATTTTATTGATCTTTAAATCATATTTATGCTGAACTATTATGAGATTAAATTAAAGATAAAAAAGTTTTGAAAATTTCAACTGGTTTGTTGAAATTTTAAAAACTTTTTTCTCTTTCTGTTTTGGGGTAGCCGAGTAAGAGTTTTCCAACTACTTACATCTCCTGGTTTTCCCAAGAGGCGACTATAACAGGAGCCTAGAAAATGTATTTAGTATTCATTCCTAGTATTCAGTATAAACTCACTAGGTATTTCTTCTAGTCAGGGACAGTAGTTAATTTCCGTACATATGCATAAATTTATTCTACATACCGACAAAAACATAAAGCATAATGTTTTCTCTAATAATAAAGTTATTATTATAATCGAAGGCAGTTCAATTAAGTTGCTATTATTATGATCTGGCCCTATATACTTTGTTTTCAGTAGATAATATTTTATTATGTATTATGTCTAAGTCTCTTCCTATAAATAGTAAATCTTTCATAATGCAACGGAAGCAATATTATGATAACCTTGAAATTTTTATCTAGGCAATATACAAAGGCAGTATACATATATTAAAAGGCGAGTCCACATTTCATAAGGACGACGTTAATTGTCTTTCAAACTATCACCTGGGTGGCATCGGTTTTAAAATATGCCACCCACTTTCTTCTCGTCGATGTCGTAGGAGGCGACGGACGGCAGAACGGGCTCAAGATCTCTGGTTCTGCAATCTCCAATTGCTCGCCGGCTCGCCCAAGGCGATTAAGCTAAGATTTTGCGATTTGGGCAAAACCCAGAGACCTGTGTCAAGCAGTGGAATATTACAGGCCGTCATGTATATATTGTATGTGAAGCCCTACGTACGCCTCAAATTTATGAAACCATAGGAATTCAAATGGGTATTTTTGTATAGGTATAATTACAGGCATAGATCGCGATAGATAAACACTTAGCCATTCACACCGCTAAATATCCTACGTTACTTTGAATTCTAATATCCAATTTGCACTTTACCAAATTTCCGGGCAACAAATCGTTGCACGCTTGATTTAAGCCGAAACATTAAATGCACATATCAATGTATTTTTATATACACTAGCGACCCGCCCCGGCTTCGAACCAATAGCAATATAGCAGATAGTATACGTATGTATAGTGTCAAAAGCGTGTGAGTTGTTTTAAAAAGTAACATCATTACAATCACAGTAATAATTCAGCTTATTTAATAAGACGTCAGTTTCGTTTAGTTAAGACGGGCAACGCCATGATTAAATGCGTATTTTGTATATATATATATATATATATATATATATATATATATATATGTATATATATATATATATATATATATATATATATATATATATACATATATACATATATACATATATATATATACATATATATATATATGTATATATATATATACACAAAATACGCATATATCTCGATTCATGAGAATAATCCGACTAGCAGTGAAAATTTTATTTCATAATATGCAGTGATATAAATACACATTTAGCCGTGTGGTAAGAGATTAAGAATATACCACCTCCTTTCTTCCTGTGGGTATCGCAAGAGGCGTCTTGAAGACAATTATAGCAAACAACAGCTGGCGGGATAGCTATCTCAAAAAATACCCGAATAAAAATTAAGCAGAATTGTGATGGGCAGCAGCATCTAAGGTATAAGATGTGTGGCACGGCGATTGCCAATCCGCTTGTGTGTGTGTGCCAAGTGTGGCAAATCCTCATTAGGGAAGAGACCAGGACATGTAAGATATATGATTCTTTTTATAGAGAAAAGTAGCAATCGGGTCACTTGATGGTAATTGATAAATAATAAGAAATAAATAGTTTTAACATATTAGGTAAATGAATTCAATTAATATAGTCATACGTTGTTATATAAGGCGTTTTTATTTAGATCATAGCAAGTTATTAGCATTTAAAATATAGTGATAATGTATGTTTCTTGTAGATATCTTAACGGTATGTTATCAAATACAATAATTCATATCGTAATTAATAGTACGTAGGTGCTTGTGTCCGCGACAATTATGGAAACGGACCAGTTATTTTATATTAAAAGATAAACTACAGCATTGATATCTGTCGAGTAAGATTTCCTTATTAATAAACTTTTATAAAAATAAGATCTAATGACCTTATATACATACATCTCTAGGCACTATAGTCTTTTCGCCAGTATTTCATGAAGTGACGATCGTACGAGAGATGTATATGTCACACAAGCACAGCTCCGCATTCGACTAGTATCTCGAAATGACGTTTCATGTTAACCAAGTCACGGTAATAGAGGTTTAAAATGGGAGCCGGCACTAACCCACAGCCGTCAAGCGAGCTGCAGGTATAGCAATCAAATAATTATTGCTAAATAATATTTATCATAACTGATATCGAAATAAATTGAGCACGCGTTCATGATCAGACCCTTATTACTAAATTCCTCTAATGGAAACTGTACAAAGCGCCCTGTCACCATTCAAATACAATATACTTTATTGAATTCTAGCTTTTATGCGCTAATTCTTTCGTGAAACATTTGTAATTATGACATTTAATTCTGTTATTATAGTATCTTCACGCAGAGTAACGGGATAGCCGCAGAGAACACATCTTCTATCTAATTCTTAATATTCTTTATACATGTACGCCTAGGTATTCGATTCCCTTTTTCGAGCAATTTGCTTACGTGGTCTTCGACAGTTAGTGTGCCTTCCTTGCCTCCTTTGCTAAACATTTTTTATTAAGATCTGTTCAGCCCTATAGTCGAAGCATCGCTGCATACTTTTAAATATGTTTATTTAAAAGTATGTTAAGCTTGCTTCGATTTCTTAAAAATACCACTGAAAATTCATGAAGCATCTGCAGTGCGCGTCGTTGTAAGAATATGCCATCCAGATTTTTCAAGATGGACGTCTTAAGCGATGACTAAGAAAAACCCCGGCATTAGTAAATAATAAATAAGAATAAACATTCGCCTGTCGATAGTCACGAATTAGCACACAATAGCCGAGTGTTTGGGTGGTCGGAATTTCGAGTCAAAAGACGAGCTCGACCCCCAGGTGGCAGGCTCTTACCAATAGGTTTTTCAAAAACTTCTGTACGAATTATATCGTTGGCTTGGGCATAAAGACGGCGACAGGCTTACCACCTGTCACGTTGTCCCGAAAATATCTTCGGTGGAAGGTGGGTCAAAGGGACTTAATTTAATTGTCTAGACTAGACCTCTATCTACCCCTGGAATTGCGTGAAGATATTTATTTATTATTTATTTCTATCTATAGTAAAAAAAAAAAAAAATATCTTCACGCAATTCCCAATACAGGGGTAGACAGAGGTCAAGTCTAGACAAATAAGTCCCTTTGACCCACCTTCCACCGAAGATATTTTCGGGACAACGTGACAGGTGGTGAGCCTGTCGCCATCTTTATGTCCAAGCCAACGATGAAATTCGTACATAAGTTTTTTGAAAAACTCATTGGTACTGCCACCTGGGGATCGAACTCGGGTCTCCCGACTCTAAATTCCGACCACCCAACAACTCGGCTATCGTGACTTCATCTATAGTCTTCTATCTATAGTCATTTTTGAATTTCCCACCTTTTCGTGATCAACGCTTTGTGTGATAATGTGTTTGTACTCGACTCATGGATGTTTATTTGTTTATATGAATATTTATCTAATATATGTTTATGTGCATTGGCTTGGACGCTAATACGGCGACAGGCTCGCCACCTGCCACGTTGTCGCATATGGATTCGGTGAAAGGTAAGTCGAAAGTACTTAATACTCTAGATCTCTGCTTATCATGCTTTTAGCGTGAAGAAAATAAAAAAAGCATCGGTAAAAAATTTAAATCGTCCACATAAACTTTTAAAGTTGATGCCTAAACTAATCCTGTTAAGAACTTAGCTACTAAGCAATAATTTGCTAACTATCCACAGTATCTTAATATTTCACTTATTTCTCTTTTAAATGTGGCGACATACATATTTTTATATAAGAAGCTCACTAGTGACGGATTCAGGAAACACTTCGACATCCTACATCGCTCTATCGAAGTTCGCACGATTACACGCATGTATACGACGGAGGACGATACGACCTCCCCAGGTCACCCGACCTGGCGAGTACCCTTTTCCTGCAGCACATCATCCGCTACACAACTGTCACCGAAGTGATCTCACCGCCAACCGACGGTAACCACTGATGAACAATGCACCGAGCTTCTCTGACAACATCGACGTCATCATCGCAGGCACAGCACCTGACTACCATCGTGACAACGCGTGCTTCTAGGAAGCTCCTCTCAGCCACTATGGATCGTCAACGGCGGGCCCACTTCTCCTCAGGCTAACACCTGCGGCATCGGCACTGTGACCATACATCTTAATTCACCGTAGATCGGGTCACAGCCTCTCATCGCATCACTCACGATTTCCAGTCTCAGCGAAGGTGTGATGTGGCGACATCTATGTCTCCACATAAGAAGTTACCCTTTTCCTGCAACACATCTTCTGCTGCATGTATATATTATGCGAAAATAAATTTTTGAGCTGATTTTACATAACCGAAATACAAGATATTATACAAATAATATGAAAAGTGTTGTAGTAAAATGGAAGACTATTTTCGCCACGTTTCAATGTGGCGCAATTCAACTTTAATAATTCACTTAAATTTGAATAAAAGTATGCGAATTAAAATAACATTTTTGTAATAATTTACATAAAAGTAAAATTGCGACATCTATTCGTGATGGCCTTAGTGAGACTTAATGGAACTGACGTATGTAATTACAGATTTTTCAAATTATTTAATTGTTTTTAAAATCATTAGTATTTGGTGTACCTTATAATTTATTAATGTCCTGTACATATGAGAACTATTGAATTAAAACTATAAAAATTTTTTTAGTTTACTGGTCGTGAATGTGTTAAGCCATTAAGTCCACCCTTCATTTTACCTTTACTATAAAGAAAGATTAATTATATATTATAATTTAATAATAAAGTTTAAAAACAAGACAATTTAGACATGGGACTTGTATTAATTTCAAACCAACTGAGTGATTACTGTCGAGTTTTGCGGACACAAAAACTAAACGGTTGTCAAACGCGGCTTCTCTTCTTTTCGGCAGATGCCTGCAGTAGATTTTACACACCGTCATATATTATACATAAACAAAAAAAAGTATCAAAGTATAGTTAAAACTGTGGAATGTGCAGTTAAAAATGCCGGTCGCATACCGCTGTCCTATGTCCGCGGCAAAATGTAAATAAATACATAGATACGGACAACATCACATACACATTGTCCTGATCTCAAAGTAACTAATTAAAGCATACATGTTATGGAATCAGAAACAATGAAGCTACCACAAACACCAATACTGGAGACGATACAGAAAAATTGGTTTTCTGCATTGACCCCCTTTGGGGAATCGAGGGCTCAGAGTTGGCGGCATAATGAATACCAACGACTATTGTGTTCGTCGAAGAACGTATAATAATTAATACGAAATATTATCAGCAATATGAAAGACTGCTTTTCTTCAACAAAACAACATTTTCGATCGCATAAATTAACCCAGAGATTTGTTTGAGACGCAGAACTTAAAATTCCTTCGTCCACATTAACGAGGTCCGTTTTAAATGTCACAGAGTATGTTGTGAAGTACCTTTTTTTTTATTATTATCAAACTAAAAAGCTTCCTGCTCCGCCCAGCTGATCAGCGGCTTTGTAACCATCGGTATGACATTATAGAGCTAAACATCTATAGAGCTGTCACTTGCAATCACCTTGTCGATTAACAAGAATCCGTTGTGCACTGACAACGTTTACAGAGGAAATATTATAGATTTAATTAAAGACTTCTATTGAAAAATATTTAACCATCATTTAATGAAAAATAATAATTTATTTACGCCAAAAAAAACGATGAACTTAAATCATGTCTTAAATGGATTAAGGTTAACAGTCCACCGGCAAAACAACTCCAAAAAAAAGTTTTCGACACGTTGTAGCTCTGGAATGTCTCACAGCTTTTATAATAATACTTCGCACATTTGCCAATTAAGGTCTAGAAAATTTAGTACTATCGATCCACATTTCACCGGACCCTATTTTGGGATAACGTGACAGGTGGTGTGCCTGTCGCCTTGTCCTTTATTTATGTCCATGCTAACGATATGTCATAAATAAGTTTTGAAAAAACTCATTAGTACGAGTCAATCTCCTGGGGATAGAAAACGAGTCTCTTCACTCGAATTCCGGTAACCCAACAATTCGGCTATCGTGATTTTTCTATCATAATATTGGTTATAATTTTTTTCAAAGCATGTTTCAACATGCGGTTTGTCGGAGGAAATGAAAAAAGGTACTAACGCAAACTATTCCTAAACAGAAAATCTGCCAACAGTTATTAATGCACAGGGATGACCAAGTTAAGCATGGCATCAATAGATGGCCATTTAATAATATGTTAATAAATAAATAATTAAATAAATAAATAAAAAATCTCATGCCATTTTCCAATACAGGGGCAGACAGAGATCTAGTCTAGACAATTAAGTCCCTTCGACTCACCTTCCACCAAATAATGAAGAATGTTTTTGAATGTGAAAGGTTGTTGTTGAAAGTTTATTGGGTGTTTCCTAAGTTGTGCCCCGTGTGGTTAACCAAATATAACTTCGTGGGTATCATCATAGGTGACTAGAGGAAATTCCTTGAAAATACCAATAATAGCGGGAAAACTTTCTCCTGAAATGCCACACTAAAATTCAGTAGACCTAAGTCCACCAGCAGCGCACTAGTGCCTTGTGGCTCGTACGCCGATCTCCAAGATATTTGCTAACCATGGAGATTATGGAAAACCTCCTTTAAGGGAGAGACCCCTTTCTTGCAGTGGTCTTTTATAGGTCATTATATATGTATTTATGTGTTATATTACGCAAAAGCGGTTAAACTGATTTAAAAATAAATTTGGCACCCAGATACTTTATAACCTGGATATACGCATATCGGAAAAGATATGATTCCAAAAAAAAAAGTTATGGTTGGTTACGGTTAAAAGTCACGATAGCCGAGTGGTCGGAATTTCGAGTCAAGAGACCCGATTTCGATCCCCAGGTGGCAGGCTCATAGCAAAGGGTTTTACAAAAACTTATGTACGGATTATATCGTTGGCTTGGACATAAAGACGACGACAGGCTCACCAGCTGTCACGTTTTCCCGAAAATATCTTCGGTGGAAGGGCGGTTGAAGGGTCTTAATTGTCTAGACTGGACCTCTGTCTACCCCTGTATTGGGAATTGTGTGAAGATATTTATTTATTTACTTATTATTGTTTATATGGACGAAAATTCAAACATGATTATTATTTGTTGTTCGGGATCCGGGAAGGGATTCCCCTCAAAAAGATATACACTACTTTTCATTCCGAGAATTTAAAGTAACACGCAGCAGTTAGTTTCCAGATGATTCACGGGCCTTTAGTTTGTAATGAAAATTGATTAAGTTCTGTATCAGTTCTAGATAGCTTTTAAAATTCGATACAGAAGTGATAATTGATCAAACACTGTCTTATAAATAAATTTTTTCGACAGCTTTTTTACAAACACGTTGATTCCGGCTGGTACTTTAACCCCGAACCTTTTCTTTAGTCAAGTTCTTTTCTTAAGTCAAAATTGGCGCTAATGAGGAAGAACTACGCTAAAAAATTAAGGATGAATTGGGTAAATTTTACTGTAATATACAATTAGTCACGAAAACCAAGTGGTTAAGTCATCGGAATTCGAATCAGGACACCTAAGTTCGATCACCAGCAAGATTGTTCTAACCGAGAATTTTTAACGAATTTTACATAGGATTTGTATCTGAAGTGAATGAAGGACATGTAGTGAAGATAATAGAAACAAATAAAATAAACAGCTTTTAAATACAGAACGCTAAAAACCGGAACCCAATAATAAATATCTTAATAGCTTAGTAGCTGTAGTGGTAATCATTTTATTGTAATTATCACAAAGACAAATCTTCTAGTTTGTATTTTCCTGCAAGTTAATTTGTTAAATTTTAATATTAATAACATTATTAAAATTCGACGTATATTTATATGATGACTGCAAACTTTCTTTTAATCTAACTACGAAAACTAGTAAAAGTATCAGAACTAAACATATCAGAAAACTAAAAATATCAGAAGACAGCGATTACACTCCAATTGTACAAACCTTGTTTTTTTAAAGCTCTGCCACTATTCGGGCCAAGCATAAAAAAAGCAGATAATCTGACATAAAAATCAAAGTGTTATTTATTCTGGAGCAACTTATTTGGCATACATATAGAATAAATTATATTTAGTAATACCATTTATACCTAAAGACCGACTGAACTTTATTAATTTATTGGACAAATAATTAAAACATTTGAAAACAAAGTCCAAATACCAAATACTTAATAACTTTTTTTTAAACTTGTCAACAACAATCAACAATCAACATTTTATAATTTAATTCGACTAAAAAAATATACTGCACAGCATCTTTTTACTGTAAGGATGTTTGTACTTTGCAGGATTAGCAAGTTTAGAATAAAAATTATACGGCCATAATTTTAAGGCATATTTTATATTATCTATTGATAACGGTAAATTCCTGTGAAAAACAAAAAAAAGACACTTGCAACTTCTAGCTAAACGAGAAACGACAAAATGATAGCACTCAAGAAACATACCCCTGCGAGTATCAGAAATTGTAACGAAAGCATTCACTACCAAACTCGAATAACAATGCTAACACGTAAGTGACGTCTCAATGATCAACTTGGAGTAAGCGAAGCTCGTAACTCACGCGTGTGACAACTTACAATTTACCCCAAAACAAGAAGAGCCTTGAAAATTCATATGTCAAATACCAGACTGACCAAACACGGCCGCCTCTACCCTTTACAATGCCTCGTCCAAAGTCAAGTACTATATGGTATCAATGATTACCGGGCACTTTCAATATTAAATTCATGTAGTCTACGCCCGTATAAAAGACCTAGCGCGCCTCTGGACAGCATTCAGTAGCTATCGAGCAGTCTGACAAGAAGTGCACGATGAGATTTCTGGTACGAACTCATTTCTGTATACTCTTTAAAAGAAACAGTGATGAAAGAAAGCTGTCATCGAAATTTGAAATTTCCCGCGCTTTTAGATAACAAACAGCTGTTCAGGATATTAATTCTATTCTTTCATCATTGTAGTATATAAGAAACCTTATAGCAGAAGATCCATTTTTTTAACTACTGCGACAAGGTTGCTTGTATTAACTACTATTTTTTATTTCTTCTGTTTTTTAGCGCTTGCCGTATTATATGTCTATATAAACTGCCATGTTTTAAATTTTCATGTTACAAGTTAGGGCTACCCTAATTTTTAGACTACACTCATGTTAAATTGTATTAGATTTCACCTTCTCCGATGACAGAATCAGTATAAAATTTCGGCGTGGGCGATTACGAGTTCAACTTATATTCATTATTTTTCTTCTTTTTAATACAACTTTTCCGATATAAAATTTAAGTAGTTTCACGTGTAGACCAATCGTATATTGTAAACACATACATTTGTCTCTTTGAAACCAATACGCCATGTTTCTTAAGGTTGACAGCTTAAACTATATTCAATCAGTGTCAACTAAAAAAAAAAACATATGTCTAAAAAAACCTATATCATAATAATGACGTGAAGTAAAATAGATAACAAATAAGTGTGTAACAATTTCACGCATTCTTCATTTACAAGCAAAGAAAAATACAACCTTTATTTGTAACTACTTCAAGTGTCATAATAGTATTTGCCAAATTCCGAGACCTCTCAACGCTTGAAACACAAGCGTACGAAATTTACCAGTTTATTTTAAAATGCACTTTATGCACTAGAGATAACTGTTATATTCTGTGCATCAATAAGTTTGCGAACGGGGGCCAACATACACAAGTCTCTTTTTTACGGTCAACCGCGTGTTCTGCATGCGAAATTCAAGTCTTCCTTCGGTCAAGGGCGCAATTCACAATTGGACCATGTGAATACAATGTAGACGAGACAACTTAAGCAGTAAAAATGTTTAGTATTTCTACCAGACAGCAAAATCATGAAAATATAATAAGTATGTACAAAAGGCTCAACATCAGTCTGTACGTATATCTATCTGACTGCGCCGATTTAGAGCACTTTTTTACATCCTTTTAATTACTCTATCATTATAAATCGAAAATGAAATGGCTAATTCCTGTACCAAGTAGAATTGATCACATAGCTATTAGATCGCGAGGTACAATAAAAGGAGTATATTATTTAGTTAAATAATCTAATCAAAATAATTTGTATGTCAAGACCAATATGATGACAAATTAAACGTAACAGGAATATTGAATGTTAAAACAAGGTGTGGCCTGAATAATTTTTGGCATGCTCTACGCCTTGATTGCGAAACACCCTTGTACTGTCCTTATACAGATATAATTAGCAAATTATACGTTGTATAATGACCCATTGACAATAAAATACAGACTATTTAAATCTAATTCGATCTGGATTATCTGCGTCTTTTACATAATCTTTGGATTCGCTGCTAATAAGGTGTGTCAAGTTTTTTTCTGAAACTTGACATTAAGTAGCTACTTCTCAAAGTGATACTTAATATTTCTTTTTTGCACATAATTATTTCAATACCAACTAAAAATACATAAATAAATAGTAAAGTTATTATCCCAACATTCTCTCAAGGTTTCAAAGCAAACATTACAATAGCTTAACGCCAATTACCCGCATTAACATGAGCGAAACAAAGTCGATATGTTTCCAAATATCCGAACACCGGCCACAGTGCACAATCGAAATATCGTTAATTATCGATGCTAATTGATTTTGACATCACTATATTTACCCACTAAGCCCTGACATTATTATGACTGTTGGTGCTTTTATTTAACTTCAATTGATATATAGGTAGTACAGCTAATAGAAACAAAAGTATGTAAAATAAACGTAGCGTGAGGCAATTAACCTCCCGATTAATGATATCCCGAATGTTTGCTGGTTGCAACACTTTAATATAAGTTATAATTAACGGAGGTCAGACGCAGCCTTGCTAAGAATGTCTAACGCAATAGAATTATAATCTATTGTTTTACTAAATAAGAGCGCGCTAATGTATTAGACGGAAGCTCGCACGTGATTGCATAAATTAATGTACACAATATTTAAATTGATATTTCAATAAATGATAAATTGCAAACATCTGCGAGAGACCATAAGCTACATTTGTTCAAATATTCTTTTTTATATCTTCTCATACTGGGACTAGACAGAGGTCTAAACAATGAAGTGTCTTCGACCCACTCGTCACCTTGCACCAAGCTTATTTGAGATATTCCGAATAATAGACGTTCTAAACGTTCAATTTGCAGATTGCTTTCGTCGCCGTCCTCGGCTATGCCTCCGCTGGGCTCATCGCCCCCCTAGTCTACGGCGCCAACGCCGGTGACGTCCAGGCCGCTGCCATCGACGCCACCGTCGCCGCTCAAGACCACGCCCGCGCCTTCGGCGAGAGCCAGGCGCGCGCCGCCGAGGCCGCGCTTCAGCACAACACCGAGGCAGTCCGTCAAGTGGCTGAGACCAACCGGGACCTTCACGAGAACGCTTACTGGGGTGGCTTGGCCGCGTCGCAAAACTATGTAGCCGCCGCCCAGTCCCAGGCTGCCGCCTTAGACGGAGTCGCCGCCGCCCGTGCCGCCCACATCGCCCCGTTAGGCTACGCCGGATACGGCATCAACGCCTACGGCCTCGCACCCTACGGCCTTGGCCTCCACGCTTGGTAAACCGACAACCGCACGCCAAACTTCAATAACAACTTTTAACCTAGTTGAAAGTCGTTACTAAATTTAAGGATGCGCTTGGGAACCATGGGCTCGGTTGTTTCTGGCTACATTGATATATTACACATGCCAATGTGGCCAGACAATTGGCGCGTCCCTGCCATCTTACCGCAAAGCCTCAGAAGGAAACCGATTGCTCAACGGAAACATCACAAAGGTCTCAATAAGTAACTCTCTTTGTAAATACAAAATATTCTCATGCCATCACTGCCAAAGTGTAAATAAAACACATTTTATACAAGTTTATGTCTTTTCTTTGAAAATTTATGTCACCTAATAAAAACCATTTTCCTACGAAAAATAAACGCATAAATGTGAATATGTTTATGAAAAAATTCTTTAAACAGCACAAATATCGTGGTATTGATTTAAAAATAATTCAAACTTTAACAAAACCAAAATCAGAGATTTCAGCATCGCCACAGTACAGTGGAGGTCTCGAATTCGATTCCCGTCCATATCAGTTGATGTTTTGATTTTTTTCTTTTCGTCAATAACAAACCAAAACAATCAAAAATATAATGTATTAAGATACACATGTATCTACACTTTCTAAACTTTACTAACTAAATATAAGTCATATATGCGAGAATAACAAAATTGTGCCAGCCAAATTAAAGACATAATAATAATCAACTAACTAAAAAAGAGAAGTCTAGATTCCAATCCAATTGAAGAAAATATAGTGATTTGCAACAACTCGACTTCGAATACCTAAATACAGGGTGGGCAATGAATTAGTTAACATTTGAAAAAATTGTATAAAAAAAACCATTCAACATATTTTAGAAATCGTTTATTACGCGAGAAAGCTAATTAGTTGTAATTTATTTTTTAAAAGTTATTTCGTCTAAATGACCACCGTTTCGGTTTTTGCACTCATCTAAGCGAGTCCTGAAGTTTTCGAATACTCTTCTGCAAAGAGACCGCGAGATCGCCGACATCTCTTCGATGATTTTTTCTTTAAGTTGACGCAGTGTATTCGGTTTATCAATGTAGACACGACTCTTTAAATAACCCCATAAAAAGAAGTCTGCTGGGGATAGATCTGGACTTCTGGGTGGCCATGGGGTGTAACGCCGTCTGGATATCAGCTTTTCCGGAAACATGTCTTTGACCACCGGCAAGGACTCGTTCGATGTGTGACACGTGGCTCCATCTTGTTGAAACCATGTGTTACGATTATAGCCAGCAAATTCCAGTAGCATCGGTGCTAAGAACTCCCGTAACATTTTCACATACTCGGCATAATTAATAGTAACTGAACGGCCTCGAGAATCTTCAAAAAAGTAAGGTCCGATGATTGCTTTTGCTGAAATTGCAGCCCATACAGTTACCTTAGGAGAGTGAAGTGACCTCTCATGTTTAGCTTTAGGATTTTCGCTGCTCCAATACCTGCAATTCTGTTTGTTTACATGTACATTTAGGTGGAAAAAGGCTTCGTCAGAAAATAAGATGTTGTGAAAATTACTGAAACGAGTTAACATTGTTTTGGCATATAACCTACGCAAATTTAAATCATTAGGGTTTAGTTCTTGCACTAGCTGGATCTTATATGGATGTAATTTCAAATCTAATTTCAAAATACGGCGTAATGATGTGCGGGATAATCCTAATTCAGCCGAACGTTTGCGTGTCGATAAATCTGGATCACGTCGAACAGAAGCGGAAACTTGCTGCACGTTCTCTTCGCTCCGAGAAGTCCGTGGGCCGCCGGTTTGTTTCACATTTATTGTAGATCCCGTCTCTTCGAACTTCTTCACCCATTTCTTTATTAAAGGAGCACTTGGACACTGACTTAAGTCGTGTAAATCATATTCAACGCGAAATAAGCGTCTCACAGTAATGAGCGAAAAGTCGTTTAAATAAAACTGTTTCTACTGTTTAAACTGTTTAAACTAAATTTCTAAGAAGCGAGCTAGTGCCCACGCCCGCGCCCGCGCGGCAATAGTTTGCGCGGTAAGTTACATTTAAATGTTAACGAATTCTTGGCCCACCCTGTAGTATGAACCTCACATCGCTCCCGCAATGAAGACTTCTTAAGACATCTTCTAACATTTAGACAAGAAATAGTGCTAAGATTTACGACGTTGTATTTGAGTCTGAGACATCTACAAATTTCAATTCTATGACAGCTTGTACTTCATGAAACCTGCAATTGTGGTGTTACCTTACAGTTAGAACATGAGGACATTCACGAAGGGAGCTTATTCCGTCCTTAAAGGTCAGCTACGAACCTAAAACACTTCTGGTGTTGCCTATGGTCGAGGGGGTATCATCACGACTGGGCAGTTTGCCTCCTTCTCATATAAACAAAAATATGTCACTATAAAATCAGCTACCTTATAACCCCACCGCATCAAAAACAGAACACGCATCCTAACTTGTCGAATCCAAACCTCATCGACGGCACCGGAAGCTATAAATACTTCGTACAGACATTTCATCTACCAACTACCTTAGTTCTGTGGAAGTATAGACAACTCCGTAAGAAATATCAGCGTGTTCATTAATAAACTACGCAAATCTTCTATATATACCCATCATCACGGTGGTCTTCCACAAGGCCGTGGTATTAATTCACCTCCATTCACCCATTCACGCAATGGCTACTAATACTACTGCTAAAAGCCCACTCTAAAACTAACAAGAAAAAAAAACAATTACAGTATGTAATTACTCAAAGTATAACTAATGCGAATCCGGAAATATAATATGAAAAAAAACCGAACCAAGTCATACATTTTAATTAAATTCCTGGCATACTTGTGTACATTTAATGGTAGCGTAGAAAGTACTTATAACTCTTATTCAGTGTATCAAATTACATTAATATTTATGATTGTACGAGATGGTTAAAAAATGATTAAATACGTGCGAAAATTACATAACGAATAATAGTTCATTAATCCAGTTTCACCATGAAAATTTACTTTTACTACCTAAAAGAAAAATGTTTATTTACGATTGATTCGCCATCTATTCCCGAAAATATCGTATATAACAGGAACATATTTAAACTTAGAAAAAAATCGAGTTTTCCGCGCGGTGATAGTGTATTAGACACCCTCTTTCATGCCGTGGTTGTCGTAATAGAGGGCTAAAGAAAAAACCTTGAAAAAGTTACTGGCTATCGACAGATCGCGGGATAGCTATTTAAAAATACCAGGCCAAATACAGTGCGAGGTGTCTGGTAAGTCGATCGCCAAACCGCTTGCTAAAAGTGGCAATTATGGCGTTCATAGTGGAAATGCCTGCAATGGGATTCTTATTCTTCTTCTTTACAGCCTATCAAAAGTCCACTGCTGAACATAGGCCTCTCCCAAAGATTTCCACAGAGAATGATCCCGAGCCACCTGCATCCATCGACTTCCCGCAATGTTGTGCAGGTCGTCACTTCATCTTGTGGAGGGACGTCCTACACTGCGCTTGCCAGAACAAGACTGCCACTCGAGAACTTTTCTTCCCCAACGATTGTCCCTTCTACGAGCTATGCGGCCGGGCCATTGCCACTTCAGTGTGCTAATCCTTATGGCTATGTCGATTACCCTAATTCTGCTGCAAATATCATCGTTGCGGATTCTCTCACGCAGAGAAACACCCAACATAGCCCTCTCCATAGCCCCCCTGAGCTACTTTGATCTTCCGCATCCGGCCAGCAGTAAAAGACCATGTCTCAGTTCCGTAGGTCATCACTGGCAGTGGGATTATACATGTCGTTTTATAATTAATAGCGAACTTTATTTGTTTATTTGTTAACTCGATACATAAATCTATTGGATCTATTTTAAATATGTATGTTCAGTTAAAAATAAAGTTAAAAGTAACTTTTTTTAAAAAACGTTTGAAAAAAGAAAGGATAAATAATAATGAATTACGACGAAACATTTACAAAAACGACACGCCACAGTATAAATGGCAATGAATTCAAACCATTAAATAAAACTGAAAATAAAATAATAAGTGCATCGAGCAAAAGGTTTATCTCCTTATTGCAGGCCAAGAACATTCTGGAAATGTCAAACCTGAAATATTAGTGGCACAAGAGGTATGCGAGAGCGAAGTCTATGCTACAACACTAGGTGCTTATTACAATCGAAGTAAGGGACAATTAAGCGACTAGGCGTATACGCCTCGGACAGTTTACTTCAAATCTAGACTGCCTTGATGAGGGCGTAGGCTCTCCGTGGGGGATACATACAGCTGTAAAGTTTAACGAACAATACCGTACTGTACATTTATGACAAGAATAGGATTCAGTGCTTTGACTTTGATACTCTGCAACTTTATTTTTCAAACATTTAAAACATTCTGGCATAAAATATTTTTTTAGATCTATCATTTCTAAATCTAGAGTAATCGGAAGTACAATTAAGTCCTTTCGACCCATATTTCGCTAATCTTATTTGGCACAGCGCGTGTCAGCCGGTTGACGTCTTAATTCTCCTACTTAAAAAAAACTCCTGAGTTTTGTACTGGATTATTTGTGTAATTAAAATAAAATAAATAAATAAATATCTTCACGCAATTCCCAATACAAGGGTAGACAGAGGTCTAGTCTATACAATTAAGTCCCTTTGACCCACCTTCCACCGAGGATATTTCGGGACCAGGTGACAAGTGGTGAGCCCGTCGCCGTTTTTATGTCCAAGCCAACGATATGTAATTAAAGCCAACGATATGTAATCATAAGTTTTCTAAGAGTAAGGCTCCTAGCCTTAGAACTCGAATGTTCTGATTCGAAGTCCGATCACAGCCGTTATAGTCGCATTATAACGGCCCGTAAAATCCGACTGCAGGAAATGTGTATCTTAGGCGACGGGTTTCCACTCGTGGAAAGACTGACAGACATCTTGCGTGTCAGACACTGATGTACATCACCGGTCTGTTGAATGTTGGTACAATACATTTAAAATGGTTACCCCGCCATATGTCGAACCTATTGTATTTAAAGGCTTTTCCGTTAGTCGTCTCTTACTAAACCCACGGGAAGAAAGGGAGTAGTATATAATTACGCCGATATCATCAGGATGATAATATTTTTATTTATTTATTTAATATTTAATATATTTATTTATTCGATGATAAAATATTTATTGACGAGATATTTATTAAGGAACACGTTGACCAACAAGTTCTCACAACAGAATCGCCTTG
Source organism: Sericinus montela (assembly GCA_029286605.1). Taxonomy (NCBI): domain Eukaryota; kingdom Metazoa; phylum Arthropoda; class Insecta; order Lepidoptera; family Papilionidae; genus Sericinus; species Sericinus montela. The sequence continues at coordinate 3,932,297 of JAGSMR010000034.1, read as the reverse complement.
TGTCCTAGACAGGTGCCAATTGGACAATCATTTACGAATGTAGACCACCTTGAGTGCGAGATATATGAATAAAAAGCGAGCTAGTTATACGCTTATTGTAACGGCAAATGATAACAAGCGCCGTTCGTTTTTACCCGCCGTTTGGCGTTGTTTCCTAGCAATTATGTCTAATTGCACGCTACCCACGGACGTGCAATGTTAAGGTTGTCGTGAAATGTGACAAAATTTCACAAATGGTATATAAATAAAAACTGATTCAGTGACTACCATACTATGTACTCTCGTTTGTACGACGAAAACGCTAAATGTCATGCAAATGCATGAAGTGTGTTGAATACACTGACTATCATGAAAAAATATTATTAAAATTAAGAAACCTAAATTCTAACTCCCTTAATCTCTCTTCGTCCGCTGCCAAACAGTTGTGTATAAGTTACCTTTTTTATGAAGGAAAATGTCTGGCGAATACCCGCCCTTGCGGGTATTAGGAAAAATGATGGACTCGAATCCACTAAAATCCCACGGCTATCACCACATGTTCGCAAAGTGTCGGAAACGCTTTCGCATATATGTGCAACCCCACCTGTGCTGCTGTGCTGCCACCGTAGGCAACCTTTCCTTGAAGAGTTCGCGCCCTTTCCCTTTTGGTGAGACGTATCGCGTCTTTCTTCCTGGCTTCAAATTGCATAGAGGTACCGGACTCCCCGCGAGTCTGCTACTCAGTGTCAATGGGCTTTATGATGGAGTGTGCGTGAGGGAGCACCAAAAAGAGCGGCGCTTACGTAATATCGTCACTACTCTCCCCGTTTCACCTCTGCCGCATCAGTAGGAAACTCACCAGAGCCGTGAAAGTAGGGAAAGGTGGCAGTCCGCAATACATAAACTCCTCTATTACTGTGACTCCACCTCAGCGGTAGATAACCGCCGGTCACCCTTGCAGATGTCCACTTACCATCACGAGGACATATCCCTTATTTAAACTCTCATCAAATAAAAGTTCATTATGAATTCTTTACCAATTATAAATAGCATCACTAGGTAAGAAGTGCCTTCCAGAACTAAACATATCGATACTTTAAAAGATCAAATAATAAATATGATTCACACTAAATAAAAAAACAGTCAAACTAATTATTTTTACGTTGTTTAAAAGTATGACTCAAGAAAAAATCACAACTGAATATAACAAACCGAGCAAAAACGCTCTCGCCTTATCGCGGAAAACAATAAGGAAATGTTATTGATCTCTTATTAATTATTACACTGAAAGTAAGAATATAATTCATCTGAATAATGTAACATGTTATAAAAAATACCATATTCTATATTCTATAATAATCAAGAATATAAGATGACAGATGCAATATTCCAACAAACTAAGATATTGTTTTATCTTCACGCATTTTACCAATAATGATGATCAAAGGTGATGTTCAAAGGTTTAGAAAATAAAGTCTTTTCACCGAAGCTTATTTTAGAACAACGTGACGTCGCCGTCTTAAACAATCAATCAATCCTTCACAAAATGCATTTAAAATGTGATTCAGGTTTCAAGTGAGCCCACCGAGGCAACAGAAGCCGTCGCTAAAGAAATTGATTGACATGTGATTTTAAAACAGTAATATATAAATATAATGAATTGTTCTGCTTGCTACAAAACTCGTCTACTAGCCATGACATTTTTCGCACACCAAGCTGGAAAGTTAAACTCTGTGAAAGATAACCAAAAATAACGCGATCACAAACACCGGTTTGCATTAACCAAGATAAGTTCCAGGCCAAGCCTGTCTACCTTCTGAGATTTTTTTTATTGGTGAAAGTGGCAAACGAGCAATCGATTAACCCAATGGTGTGTGTATATCTGTATGTGAAGCATATTATCATTTTATTACATTACAGAGGGTAGTTGCATATATTAATATTGTTAATAAGGGTATGTATAGAGAGTAGACGTAGAATTATCGAGAGTGTTATAAAAAGAGATGACACGAAAAGGCGAGGCTTTATTTGCGGGGCGTGGTTTGTTGACCCTGTGGACACTACAATTACAAACTTGTATCGTTAAGATTAGTAAAATGGAATCGGGATTGAAACAATTGCAAAGTAGGATTTTGCTCGATTGTGGTAGTCAGCGCTCATATATAAGTGCTTCCGTTTCCAATTGCCTTGATGTGCCCGTTATAGAAAAGGTTAAATTATCAATATTTAAATAAATACATAATAATAATAAGTCACGATAGCCGAGTGGTTGGGTGGTCGGAATATCGAGTCGAGAGACCTGAGTTCGATCCCTTGGTGGCAGGTTTTTTCAAAAACTTATGTACGAATTACATCGTTGGCTCGGACATAAAGGCGGCGACGGGCTCACCACCTGTCACGTTGTCCCGAAAATATCTTCGGTGGAAGGTAGGTCGAAGGGACTTAATTGTCTAGACTAGACCTCTGTCTACCCCTGTATTGGGAATTGCGTAAGGATATTTATATTTTATTATTTATTTATATCAAAAGTATCACAAAAATTCTTATACACGTTTTACGAGAAATATAAAAATCTTCAAACACACCCTCAGGCCATCACCACATACTACGCCTATTCTTGGCAAAGCAACGGCGTCATATTATGGGAAAAAGGCATGCAACATGCTAGATCTGTTTTCTCCTACGCCACACTTTAAAAATCTAGACGCACTAACTTTACCGTGCATATACGTACATATGTTTAAACTATGTGTGGAAATCATCGTCGTTATGTGACATGCAAAAATATTGAATTAAGTTAAAAACATCATCTAAGCTAAAAAAGAAGCATTTCTTGTCCCTACCCAATGTCTATAAAAATTTTTAATAAAGTACCATAAGTTGTAAAACATTTAAAAAAAATTAAGAGTTTTACTAATAGAGAAAATGTACTACGATATCGAGTATTTGGAATAACGATATAATAAAATGTCTGCCTCTCACACGAATTAGATTACACAGGTGCATGTAAGTAATTTAAATAAATAATTATTACGACGCATTTATATTTATGAGGCAATTTATTGATTTTTAAAGCATTTAATTCGTGTTTAATTTTTTCTTATTAAATTAATGAAATAAAAATCATCTGACACGGACGGGATTCGAAATTGCGGCCACTGCCGTTCTGTGGCAACGCTCTTCCTTCCGTCTCACCGTTACCCACACGCATCAGTTTTTTATGTACTAGTCTTACCTTAACAGTAACATTTTATAAGTAGATAAACTCGGCCATTTCTCGTTGTTTTAGTTTATTATTTAAATTTAAAATGAGTAAAACCTTTGAAGATAGCAATCCAAGAAAATATAAGAGAACATATAGTAATGAGAAGATATGTCAGACAAGACAACGGTTACCATGGTCATCTATAAATCAGATTATATTATATGGCTCCTGTGGGAACTCCGAGATACAAATAATTAACAAACATACTGGGGTAAAAATGCAACGACCTGTTAAAAATTTCAAGTCAATCCATCAAGAACTTTTCGAGTTTTGCGAACGCAAATATGCAGAGTTTTTATTCATATAGACAAAATTAACGCCCGTAACCTGAGTTTACCCGCCAATTAGATACGCTGTTAAATTTAAAAAAAAAAAAGTAAAAGTACGAGCATTCTAATGATATCGGATCGTATCAACAGAGTTTTGTGACTAAGAAAACATTTCAAGCGAGATATCGCCTAGCGCGGCTCTCGCCACAGAGCAGACACTTACCTTTTTGTTCGACGTTGCCCTTTAGCTGCTCGGCTTTAGCCTGCAATTTGGTCTGCATCGTCTCCGCCCCCTCCTTCATCTTGGCGAGGATACCTGTTTAAGACATGCAGTCAACGGTAGCTCGATGATGACGATCTCATCTACCTCGGTTTTTTCGTATATAGAAGAACTAACTTCAGATGAAACTACGTAAGTAACAACAGCCCGAGTCGTAATAGACTAACGAAACGGAAAATATTAAATGTCCGAATTGGTATAATAGATGCTGAACGGCCTTTAAAATACCACTAAAGAGGATCGCCACGCTTGACAAACGGATTGGCGATCACATTACCAGAAAACTCGCTGCCCGTCACTGATCTCCTGTATTTTGGTCTAGCATTTATCTATCTAGATGATTATATCCCATATATCGCCTGTAGCCATTTGCCATTTTGAAGGTTTGCCACTGCGACACCCAAATGAAGACAAAAGGGTAGTAGTTTTTTACGCGGATATCGCAAGACGTATATAATAGATAAGTCCTACAAAACTAAAAATTGATTGAAAAAATATACCTATCAAAATAACCACTGTTTATTACGAAAATATGACTAAAAGTGTTTGATGTTCTAAAATTTTAAATAACGTTATATCTCAATCGCCTGTTTTTGGGAAATGGTTTTATACAATCTCATTATTATAAAGTGAAATGGCATGTAATATGTATTAATTGAATAAAATAAGAACGTAAAGCTCCGTCACAATTGACAGAAAAACAGAATTTCTTTAGCTTTATTTATGACTACTTGAATCCGTAACTTGTCAAGTAAAATAAATCAATTACTTAGTAAAATAACGTAGCAAGTAATACGGTTTAAAGTACTGCAAATGTAGGAAAATTGAGCTTAAATAAAATAAAATTAAAAAGGACCAAAAGTTCTTCTTTAAAAGATGGGCATTCAATTTTATTTTATCATCTAGCAGGGTAAAAGGCATTGAAAGTTTTAGTTTATTATATTTTTACTGTAAACAACGTTACGCCAATAGAAGGCATTTACCATGAGTGGACTAATACGTTCACGAAATTCAAGGAAAGGAGAGCAGATGTCAGATTAAATTGAAAGTAATGATGAAACGAATGCAATCAATTACATTGCATCTCAAATCAATGTTACTCTTCCAAACCTCTCATCTTTCACGCATGCATGTCCTTTAAATACTCATAAGTAATCAATCATTGGGTGAAATGGATTACTTTAGTAATTGTTTAAATAATCGCTAAATGTTCGTTTCAGATTTCACCAATACCCACCATGTTTGTCCTTTTCTTTCAATATTCGCTCCATATCGCCGGCCTTGTCTTTCACGCGTCCGAAGAAATCTATCCATTTCGGTAAGCGTATACGAAAAAATTTCAAGAAATTATTTAAAATAGAATAGTATCGATGTAAAATCTTGCGCGTATCATAAAGTTTATTAAAATATTAACTTCGGGGCATATAGTAATGAAATCCATATGCATTTATGTATTTATGACGATATCAAGACTTGTTCTAACTATAATCCATCGATAGTTGACAGACGTACAAAATATCGCAGTCGTGCTTAAACCGTTGGTCTAACTGGTGTAAGTTGTGGATGTCCCAGACACAACTCTAAATCACAGAATACGTTGTATGTTAGTAATTGAATAGCTGAAAAACAACTGATATTTTCATGCGGTGAATCATAAAACGGTCCTTTACAACACTGACTCTGCTTGTAGCTAAAAACTTCACTCCGACTAACACTTTTCTATACCATTCCAACACGACTAACCTACCACCAGGTTAGAGAGAATACAACAAAACTCACCAGATATCCGTTTCGCGGCATCAGGACTGGCAGACTGGGTAAGCGCTGCAACCTTCATGTATTCGCTGGTGATGAGACCGGCCGCCTGTTGAAGATAGCGCACACCAAATAAGCATACAATAACAGTATAATATTTTTTGACGACCTCCGTGGACGCTCTTAGGTCCCGGGTTCGATCCCGGTCGGGTCAATACTTTTTCTAAATTTTCTCGGGTCCGGGTGTTTGTGGTGCCTTAGTTGTTTGTGCTTAAGCTGCTTACTTCGGGACCAGAGCAATGTATGTGGTAGTCCCTATCTACGTATGTATCTATGTATGCATTTGTTAGTATTAAAAATGTGCTGCTATTAAGCTATGCCGATCGTTTTGTTGTTAAATAATTGAATTGATCATCTAGTTAATAACAAGTCTTTTAGAAGCTTACTCTAAGTCAAGCGTGAGAAAAGTTTTACTTCAATAAGAAGTATATATTTATTTATTTATTATATTTTATTAATTATATAGCAATTTTATTGATTTTTTAAAGCATATTTATGCTGAACTTTTATGTTATAAAATTAAAGAGAAAAAAAGTTAAAATTTCAAACTGCAACGGGCGGGATTTTTTTCTCTTTAATTTAATAAGAAGTATATATGTTAAGTGCTTTATTTACATTTCAAATATTTGAACTTCAAATAAAATGAATGTAACCTCGAGGCTGGCGGGACTCATCGCGGAGTACTCCTCGCTCAGCAGCTCCACGATCAGACCCTCGATGTCGAAGAAAAGGATGTGACTTTCGGGATCTATGGAATTGAATACACAAAAAATAATCATTGTGTAAGAACTTATACTATTTTATGTTACTTAGCAATTCCTTTACATTTTCCAAAGTTGCCTCTTACAACACCCGCGAGAAGACAGGGGTTTCTATATTCTCCGCAACCACACATCATATTTTCTAATACATCATTTAATTTAGATATTTACTATTGACAGGCAAAACACTCACAAATACTTAAAAAAACCAGCGCGTCCCGAGTTGATAGGCAATTTGATCGTGTCGCACTCACACCGTTTCCGCCGGTGGGGTTGGAGCGGAAGCCCTGCACGGTGAGCGGCGCGCGGCGCACTCACCGGTGGGGTTGGAGCGGAAGCCCTGCACGGTGAGCGGCGCGCGGCGCACTCACCGGTGGGGTTGGAGCGGAAGCCCTGCACGGTGAGCGGCGCGCGGCGCACTCACCGGTGGGGTTGGGCGGAAGCCCTGCACAGTGAGCGGCGCGCAGCGCACTCACCAGTGGGGTTGGGCAGGCCCTGCACGGTGAGGCGCGGCGCACTCACCAGTGGGGTTGGAGCGGAAGCCCTGCACGGTGAGCGGCGCGCGGCGCACTCACCGGTGGGGTTGGAGCGGAAGCCCTGCACGGTGAGCGGCGCGCGGCGCACTCACCGGTGGGGTTGGAGCGGAAGCCCTGCACGGTGAGCGGCGCGCGGCGCACTCACCGGTGGGGTTGGGCGGAAGCCCTGCACGGTGAGCGGCGCGGCGCACTCACCAGTGGGGTTGGGCAGAGCCCTGCACGGTCAGCGGCGCGCGGCGCACTCACCGGTGGGGTTGGAGCGGAAGCCCTGCACGGTGAGCGGCGCGCGGCGCACTCACCGGTGGGGTTGGAGCGGAAGCCCTGCACGGTGAGCGGCGCGCGGCGCACTCACCGGTGGGGTTGGAGCGGAAGCCCTGCACGGTCAGCGGCGCGCGGCACTCACCGGTGGGGTTGGAGCGGAAGCCCTGCACGGTGAGCGGCGCGCGGCGCACTCACCGGTGGGGTTGGAGCGGAAGCCCTGCACGGTGAGCGGCGCGCGGCGCACTCACCGGTGGGGTTGGAGCGGAAGCCCTGCACGGTGAGCGGCGCGCGGCGCACTCACCGGTGGGGTTGGAGCGGAAGCCCTGCACGGTGAGCGGCGCGCGGCGCACTCACCGGTGGGGTTGGAGCGGAAGCCCTGCACGGTGAGCGGCGCGCGGCGCACTCACCGGTGGGGTTGGAGCGGAAGCCCTGCACGGTGAGCGGCGCGCGGCGCGCTCGCGCGGGCTCGGCGAGCGGCCCCGCGCCCCCCGCGCCCCCCGCGCCCGCCAGCGCCGCCAGCCCGCGCGCCGTGGCCGCGCGCATCGCCGTCAGGTTGCGATGCCGCAGCCCCCTGCGTTGTGAAACGTTCAAGTGAAAAACAAAGTCAACCCAAATTGTGACGTCACAAATAAGAAAGTAACTTCAACCGATCGGTGTTGATCTACCCGCCATGTAGCCTCACCGCCACGAGTGAGTTTGATCTACCCGCCATGTAGCCTCACCGCCACGAGTGAGTTTGATCTACCCGCCATGTAGCCTCACCGCCACGGTGAGTTTGATCTACCGCCATGTAGCCTCACCGCCACGAGTGAGTTTGATCTACCCGCCATGTAGCCTCACCGCCACGGTGAGTTTGATCTACCCGCCATGTAGCCTCACCGCCACGAGTGAGTTTGATCTACCCGCCATGTAGCCTCACCGCCACGAGTGAGTTTGATCTACCCGCCATGTAGCCTCACCGCCACGAGTGAGTTTGATCTACCCGCCATGTAGCCTCACCGCCACGAGTGAGTTTGATCTACCCGCCATGTAGCCTCACCGCCACGAGTGAGTTTGATCTACCCGCCATGTAGCCTCACCGCCACGAGTGAGTTTGATCTACCCGCCATGTAGCCTCACCGCCACGAGTGAGTTTGGCGGCCTCTAGAAGTGTTGGTGTCTTTCTTCACAGACTGCTTTTCCTCTACGATTCCCATAGAGGATTATGATATAAAAAGCCAAAATAGCAGAAACAACAGACAGATAACCTAGTGGTCGAATGACCAAAATTTTGATTAGGACTCGAAGTCGACCCAATCTTAGCTAACACGACAGACTCGCGTCGTACGAACTCATCTATCTTATCATTTTATATTAATCTCAAGCCTTTCATTCTTACTCTTACTATCAATCAATATCCTTATATCACAACGGGTTTGCGGACTTACAGCAACTATTAGCGGATTATTAGTAGATGACTGGAGGGGCTTGCGTTACATTATGGATCAATTGACCTCGCAATCAAATTCACGCCGGTCCGTACAGAAACTACGTATCAAATGTAAGCTGGGGCAGCGTTTCCTGACTACGCGTAATACAGGAACGGGTTCCGTTCCGTAAACAAACGTAGGGCTACCTGGCCACCTGGGAATCTCTCTCTCTCTCTCTCTCTCTCTCCATCTTTCTCTCTATCTCTCGTCCGTATCCGTATCGGACTCGAACTCCGATCAGCCACCAACTCGGCTATCGTGACTGCTGTTTAAAAAATATATATACTGCTGTTAACAAAACAAAAAACCGATTCGTACCTGAAGAAGTGCACGGCGGGGTTGGCCAGGCCCTGCAGGTCGCCGGCGCCGGCCGCCAGCGAGCCGCCGAGCTCGTCGGCCACCGTCTCGTCGCACGCCGACAGCACCTCCTCCGCTATCATGCCTGCCACCAACCGCCACGCGTGGCACCGTCAATCAAATCAAATCATTTATTCATAGACATAAGAACATACATTCGTTTATCGATCGTCATTTTTAATCTACCACCGTTTCGTAATGAGGTTCCTCTAACGGAGAAGAAACAGGCGAAAGAAACTCCGTAGTTATCCTCTTTTTTGACCAATATTTTTAACAATGTAGTGCATTATACAAATATAATGTGATATTTTCTAGAAATAGCTCGGGAGCGATCACCTCATTCCCAGGGGTTACTGTCATTAATATATTCATTTATATTATAATAACTTATTCAATTATATTATAAAATATGGGGGTCATTGTAGAAGCGTGCTCGTCGCGACCCCTGCCAGCCCTTTTCAGGGCTGCAATTCTACACAGCTGCGCACCCATGCCAACGAGGGTTAGGGCGTCCCCCCAAGGCGACGCACACCAGTTCGTCCCCGTTGGTGTGAAATGCAGCGCGCAAAGCGGCGATGGGGACCGCCACCCGTCACGCACAGCCCGACACGGCGGAAGGTGGAGGACGGAGTGCAGAGTTGGCACGTGGAATGTTAGAGGAGGCATGAGAGATAAGACGAATGAGTTGATTGAAATAATGAAAGAAAGAGAATTAGATGTCGTGTGTTTGTCGGAGACCAAGCGGAAGGGCAGTGGTACTGAAGAGCTCCCTGGCGGGGCGTTAGCTCTATGGTCCGGAGTCCCGGAGAGCGAGAGCGCCTGCCAGGGAGTGGGGGTGCTGCTGTCGTCTCGGTTGGTCGATGTTATGACTGAATATAAGGTTGTGAACTCGAGACTTCTCTGGGTTCGCTTTAAATTGGGACTGACGAAGTTATTCCTTTTGGCTGTTTATGCGCCGGTGGCTTCGTCGTCCAGAGCTGAGCTGGAGGAGTTTTGGGAGAATGTAAGAGAAGTTCTAGACTTGGTTAGAGGAAACGAAAGAATTGTTGTATGTGGTGATTTGAATGGATGGGTTGGTACCGCTCGGCCAGGGTACGAGTCGGTGCTTGGAATGTTGGCGATAAAAGGTTAACGATGCTGGCAAGCTTATACTGGCTGTATGCAAGGAAAGGGTCTTCTTGTGACAAACACTATGTTTAGTCACAAGAAAATCCAAATGTATACTAGAACAAGAGAGAATGAGATAAGTATGATCGATTTATTCCTGGTGGATGACCGACTGCGAAAACAGGTGATGGATACGCGAGTGTTCCGAGGTGCTGACCTGGGAACGGATCACTACCTAGTGATTACTAGATTTAGGGGTCTGTTCGCGGGTTGGCGCCACCGGACGGCGATAACAGAACCACAGTCGGTCGGCAGCATCCGAAGCTGGAAGCTTCAGGAAGCGGACACTAGGAATAAATATCAAGCAAGGGTAGCCGAAAAGCTGGACAGCATTGGTGTTAGGAAAGAATGTGTGGAAGAAATATGGCAGAGCCTTAGAGATGGAATGGTTAGTGCAGCGGAAGACGTGTGTGGAAATGTGAAAAGAGGTAGTAGTAAAAGGGTGATGCATGGTGGAATGACGAAGTGAAAGAAGCTGTAAATAAGAAGAAAAAAGCATGGTTAGACTACTTGGCCTCTAGTAATGATAAGGATATGAGAGAGAAGAGGAAAGAAAGATATAAGCTTCAGAAAGTTCACACGAAAGCATTGATTGAGGAAGTGCGTGAAAGGAGTAGAATGGAAGCGAATGAAAGGTTGTCGCACAACTTCAAGGAGAACTCCAAACTCTTTTGGAAAGAGGTTGGAAGGACCCGGAGTGGTGCGACAGCCTTAAGAATGAATAAAGTGCTTTCGGGAACCAATGACGTCCTCTCAGAAAAATCGGACGTCATGCAGCGATGGAGCGAATTTTATAGAGAGATGTATGCGTGTGATGATCTTAGTGGGGATCCGGGGTGACGCCGTGACTGGTACGCCAGACCCGGACCTCGATGACACTGAGGTCATCAGTATGAAAGAGATTGAATGTGCGATTAGAAGTTTGAAATGTGGTAAGGCTGCGGGACTAGACAGAGTTACTGCTGAAATGGTCAAGTATGGTGGGCCACGCGTCTGGGACAGCTTTCATCTGCTGTGCAATTTGTGCTGGCGAACGGGGGCTGTTCCGGATGATTGGCGATCCGCGGTCATTGTGCCTTTATATAAAGGTAAAGGTTCACATTATGACTGCGGGTGCTATCGGGCGATCAGCTTGACCAGTTTAGCAAGTAAAGTTTACACGAAGGTTTTGACACGTAGGATGCAAGAGAAATCGGAAAGATTTCTATGGGAGGCACAATGCGGATTTAGACCTGGAAGAGGATGCACGGATCGAATGTTTTCTCTTTGCATGATCACGGAGAAGCTTCTGGCTGCTAACCAGAAGATTTTCTGTGCTTTTGTGGATCTTGAGAAAGCATTTGATAGGGTTGTAAGGAAGAAAATGTGGGAACTGTTGCCGGGGTATGGTGTGGATGGTCGATTGCTAAGGGCTGTGCAGTCACTTTACTGTGACTGTAAAGCCTGTGTGCGGGTAGGGCATGACCTGTCACCCATGTTTAGCGTCCAAACGGGCGTAAAACAGGGTTGTGTCATGTCTTCCTGGCTATTCATACTGTATCTCGACAGCTGTTTACAGAAGCTGAAAGATAGCTGTTTGGGTGTGAAATTGGGTGACATAAAAGTAAATTGTCTGCTTTATGCTGATGATGCAGTGCTTATAGCACCATCAGAGGCAGAACTGCAGGCATTAGTCACGTGTATGAAGAAGAATGTGAAATTAATGGTCTCCGTTTGAATGCTAATAAAACTAAGGTTCTGGTATTTGAAAGGGACGAAGAAAGAACGAAGTGCGAAATTTGGGTAAATCAGGAATGTCTAGAACAGGTGAATGAAATTGTATACTTGGGAAGTGCGTTTAGCCGGGATGGAAGATGTGATTTAGATGTGGACAGGCGTGTCGCTGCCGGGAACAAAGTCAATGGTGCCCTGACTGCGTTAATCAAAAGGCAAGGCGTTGTGAAAAGTACACGCCTTGCAATACATAACGCAGTGTTGGTACCGACTTTGTTATATGGCAGCGAAACCTGGGTATGCCAGAAGAAGCATAAAAGCAGGTTGAATGCAGTGGAGATGCGATCTCTTCGTAAAATGTGCGGCCTTACCATAGCCGACCGAAAACGAAACGAAGAGATTCGCAATATGGCAGGTTTGAAAGATGACCTTGTCTCAAAAATGGATAAGGGCGTGCTTCGATGGTTTGGGCACGTTGAGCGAATGAGTGAAGACCGAATGGTGAAGAAAATATATAGCGCGAAAGTTAATATTAAAAGGTGTCGAGGTAGACCGAGATTAACTTTCGAAGACCATGTGGGCAAATTGCTCGAAGAGAGGAGGGTCAAGAGTACTCGGATACCTAGACGTGCATGTATGAAGAAGATGATGAATCTGAAAGAAGCGAAAGAAGTATGTAGGGATCGTGACACTTGGCGATCTGTTCTCTCTGGCTACCCCGTCAGGGATTGTGCGTGAAGATAAATAAAATAAAAATATTATAATAACCCTTCATATAAAGCTTTTCTTTAATTTTTAAATTGCTTTTCTTTTCAATATTGAGCCAACGTCACGAAGGTAAAGTATGTTCAGATATGCACCGCTACCACTGTATGATGTAACTCAATTAAGTATACTGCGAAGCCGTTACTTTATAGTTAGCTATACTGGCTACTGTGTGGTAACGGTAAAGTATATGGCCACTCCCTTTCTTCCCGTGGGAATCGTAAGAGGCGACTAAGGGAAACAGCCTTAAATAATTATGGAATTTTGGAAACCGATAGATGGCGTGATAACCATATCTAAAAATATCAGTCCAAAATAATTAGACCAAGATGGCCAGCAGCGTCTGAGGTGCGAGTGGTCTCATACTGCGATCCAAATATATGCGATACAAATCCGCCCTATGGGATAGGCCTATGTCCTGCATTGGACTTTAACAGGCCGTTATGTATGAATGTATACTGGTTACTATATAAAATGTAACGCAGTCCATTATCAATTTTTTTATTGACTCTATTTTTATGTGAAAATTATTATAATATAAAAATACAAGTTATTTTTTATTATATTCAAATCAATGGTCAATTAAATTAGTCGTATAATAAAAAGTAACTTTTAATAATTATTTATCAATGCTGCAAGGCGTAAAATGTCTGGAGACTGATGATCACTTGACCACATTACTAAAACTCCAGTACACACTGTACGAATATGGCGACGATTTATGACGTCATATATTTTCCTTGGATACAGCGGTAGTGTATTGTTAGCCCATAACGGAACTAATTTCTCCCCAGTGAGAGCAATGAACAGTGCTCGCAGTATATATCGGAACATACCCATAGCTGCAAAACTTTTTGTATGTTCCGAAATTTAATTATTATAGCTATAAGCCGTCATGCCACACATAAGCCTTACCAAAAAAAAATTGACATAAGAATATACTTAGGTACACATTGATACAGAAATTAAACTGAGTTACTTTTATAATTAAATTTATAGGTACTTACGCGGTGTGCATGCGGTATTAATAATATAATTTTCGTTGCGTTGATTTTAGAAAAGAAAACTTTTTTCTTTTACTGTGTTTTATTAACTGTTGTAGAATCACTTTTCTATGTAGTCTTGAGCCTAGGTGAACCCATTCTTTCTGACTCCATAAATCGTTTGAAATTCATGCAATGTATGTAAAGTTGTCAACATTTATTTAATTATACAACTTATTATTATTTTATTTATTCTACCAACCAGAACGAATTTTAACACCTATATACAGTCAATATAATTACAGGCTTTAAGGCCTAGTCCTCAAAGGTCAAAAATAATGCATACCTTAACAAATCATCACCAGCCTACATTTACTACTTTCAAATCCGAAGACCTGAGAGAACTTCTCTTGAGGCATTGAAACTTCTTCTCACCGTGAAGTACCCTGTCCAGATGGCCGGTCTCCATCTGCCACACGTAGACGGTGCCGTCGCTGCAGCCGACCACCATGAAGTCGTCCGCCGGCCGCCACTTGATGCTCACCACGGGAAACAGGTGTCTTGAAGCCAGGGTCACGCATTTCCTCTCCGTCAGACCTAACAGCGAACATGGCATATTGCACTCTATGGTAACGCTAATAAGATATATTTTAGAAAGTGCTTAAAGGATTTAGAATAAAAATACGTTTATGAACAATTTTCAATGTCTTTCTGTTATGATCAACAGAAATCGGTATTGTTCTTTTTGCTTCTCCCATACAGCCTATCAAACTTTCACTGCTGAGTATATATTAACAAAAATGTCCTGAGCCATCTGCATACATCCAGTCATAAATAAATAAAATTAAATTAAATATCTTCACGCAATTCCCAATACACGGGTAGACAGAGGTCTAGCCTAAACAATTAAGTCCCTTCGACTCACCTTCCTCCGAAGATATTTTCGGGACAACCTGAAAGGTGGTGAACCCATCTTTATGTCCAAACCAACGATATAATTCGTACATAAATAAAAAATAAGAAATAAATATCTGCATGCAATTCCCAATACAGGGGTAGTCAGAGGTCTAGACTAGACAATAAAGTCCCTTCGAAGCACCTTTCGTAATTAATAATTCGTACATAAGTTTTTAAAAAATCCATTGGTACGAGTGTGCCACCTGGGGATCGAACTCGGGTCTCTTGTATTCCGACCACCCAACCACTCGGCTATCGTGACTAAACGAAAATAAGATATATTTTAGAAAGTGCTCGTTATTGTTCTATTTTCTTCTACTATACAGCCTATCAAATTTCCACCGCTGAGTATATATCTCAAAAATGTCTTGAGCCATTTGCATGCATCCAGTCATTATTTTTATTATATACAATTTGACACATGACACAATTTGACATAATTTATACAAACATGACACAATTTGATAAAATTATTAACTTTATTTATTTACTTTGTTTTTAAGGAGGTGTGCAGCTCGAAAGAACAAAGACAACCAATCCGAAAATTATAAAACACTTACTGAGCAATGTTACACTGTGATCTGATGCAACGGAAGAGATGCACTTCTGTATTCGAGTCTGAAAAGTAACACATTAAATTAAACCTTATGGTCATTTAGACATAATTAAACATTAAACAATATATTACAATTTAATATTATTATTTCAACATAATTAAATTTTAAGCAAGACATGATTTTAAACGGTTCAATGGCCTTAATTGTGTAGACCTCTGTCTACTGCAGTTTTGGAAAATGACAGGGGTAGACAGAGGTCAAGTCTAGACAATTAAGTCCCTTTGACCCACCTTCCACCGAAGATATTTTCGGGACAACGTGACAGGTGGTGAGCCCGTCGCCGCCTTTATGTCCAAGCCAACGATGAAATTAGTACATAAGTTTTTGAAAAACTCATTGGTACTGCCACCTGGGGATCGAACTCGGGTCTCTCGACTCGAAATTCCGACCACCCAACAACTCGGCTATCATTTGGAAAATGCGTAGAGATTATAAAATTGGAAGATACTAGATGTAAGATTAATAATAATCGACATCATAACAGCCTATCAGAAGTCAACTGCTAAACATAGGCCTCCCCCAAAGATTGCCTCATAGAGCGGTCCTGTGCCATCAGAATCCATCGACTCCCCGCAATTGTGCAGGCCAGCACACCATCTTGTGGTGGTGGTTTGCCTGTATGAGGTTGCCACTCGAGAATCTTTCATCCTCCCCGAATGTCAGTTCTACGAGCTATGTGACCGGCCCATTGCCACTTCAACGTGCAGATCCTTACGGCAATGTCGGGCACCCTGGTTCTGCTGCGGATGTCTTCATTGCGGATTCTATCGCGAAGAGAAACGCCGAGCATAGTCCTTTCATAGTACGCTGAGCAACTTTGAGCTTCCTCATACGGCATGCAGTGAAGGACCACGTCTCAGATCCATGTGTAATTATTGGCAACACGCACTGGTTGTAAAACCTTCGTCTCAAGACTTTGAAGTATACTCGACGAAAAGATATGGCGTAGTTACCCGAACGCTGCCCAGCCTAGTTTAAATTAAGATTAAAGCCTTAAATTAAGATTAAATAAATACGCACACTGCAATTGTGAGGCGGCACTATGAGCTGCGTTATCTCGCCGGCGTGCACGCAGAAGCGGTGCAGCAGAGAGCCACTGAACAGGTCCCACAGGCACACCGCGAAATCTATGCCGCCGGACACCAGGTGCGACCGGTCGTATCTAGATCCACACAAGTCTTAGATATGTAATTAAAACATACACACATAGATAGGGACAACATCACATACTCATTGCTTTGATCAAAAAGTAGTTTAAGCAAACACACCAAGACTCGAGACAATATAGAAAAAGTGTTGTCAAACTCGTGTCTCCTAACTCGAAATTCCGACCACCTAACCACTCGGCTATCGTGGCTAAGAAAATTTTAATTTAAGAAAACTTACAGGAAATGACGGACAAACTAAAACTATACAATGATTTCCATACCTCTGGTGGACATGGTGCGGATACAGCAGACAATTCACCCTGCCATTGTGCCCCAACAGTAACTGGTGCGGTGGCCAGTCTGCAAACATAGCGGCGCAACTACTTCTCAACTGCTGCAATAACTTTTATTATGCAATCTTATTGATTTTTATGCGATCAAATTAAAGAGAAAAAAGTTTTTAAAAGTTCAACTGACACGGATCGGATTCGAATCCCACAATCCCAGTTGTAATTTTAAAAACTTTTTTCTCTTTAATTTAATCACATACTGTAATAACTCGTAATTTTTTAAATAAATATATTTCACTGTTATTTCTTAGAATACAGTAACATAGGATCTTTTTTTTTTCTCAAAGGCCAACACATTCTGCCATAATTGGTCGAGGAAGTTTTCATAAAAAGAAAATAAACAAGAAAAAAGTAATTGATATTTTTTTTATCCCGTCCCGTACAAGTATTTATTTCTTTCTTGAGAGTTAGTGTAAATGCGAAATAGTAACAAGCTATCGTAAATGCAATAACGCTGTTTATTTGAGAAGTGAAGTCCAGATGTCTTTTAACCAACAATGGGCGGGCGCTAGACCGAGCACCGGCCCACCCGTCACCACGGGCGGCACCCCCCCCCCCACCCGCGGCCCCACCTCTGCCGCACACGGTGCGACGGAGGAGAGACAGAGTCACGGAGGACAGGGAGCATTGTGAACCGCAATACCAATACACCAGGAAGGCAAGGAGACCGCAAACACTCCCTCCACAGCCTATCAACACGCATTCAAAGACTGACCAGGCCCACTTGGAGCGGCCATCTCGGGTCTCCCATTCCCCGCAGTCAGGCCGAAGGAGTAGGATCCTCAGGGTTCACTGTAGCTATCCAACCCACGGTTGAGGATCCTAACTTAAGGGAACATTAGCTCAGGGAGTTCTCCGAGGTGCCTCGTCCAAGGTCTCGTCGTATTTTAGCATTACCATCGAGCTGCTGATGGTTTCCGTGCAGGAGCTGCAGCTGCACCGTGTGGGTCGCGTTCACAATGACTATGGAGCCGTCTTCACGGCCAACCACCAGCCGATTGGCGGCGAGCAGGTATATCGAGGCGGTCAGCTTTATTTCTGCGAACAAACCTCCATGTGAATTATGTGCTCTTAGTAAATAATAATAATAATAAATATCTTCACGCAATTCCCTATACAGGGGTAGACAGAGGTCTAGTCTAGACAATTAAGTACCTTCGACCCACCTTCCACTGAAGATATTTTCGGGATTATTATGCTCATAGTGAATACATGTATATAATCTATTCTCATCCCACAAAATTTAATCTCAGCAGAAAGGGTCAACAATTAAAAAACCGCCTGAATTTTTTTTACTCAATATTTAAATAAATTTAATCGTTTTTTTTACTCGTGAACTGTCATGATTGAGGTACCATAAGTTGCACAAATTACCTGCCTAATGCTTATAATAATAATAAAATAAATATCTTCACGCAATTCCCAATACAGGGGTAGACAGAGGTCAAGTCTAGACAATTAAGTCCCTTTGACCCACCTTCCACCGAAGATATTTTCGGGACAACGTGACAGGTGGTGAGCCCGTCGCCGCCTTTATGTCCAAGCCAACGATGAAATTCGTACATAAGTTTTTTGAAAAACTCATTGGTACTGCCACCTGGGGATCGAACTCGGGTCTCTCGACTCGAAATTCCGACCACCCAAGAACTCGGCTATCGTGGCTGCCTAATGCTTAATAATAATAATTATAATATACGTAAAACTGATGCCTGTCTGTAATTCCAAATTAACAACTTTATACTTAATGCATATGAATAAAAGTTTTTTTTAAACCTGTGTCTGTACCAATGGTTTTTTTCTAAAACTTATGTACGATCATTAGCTTGGACATAAGACGGCGACAGGCTCTCCACCTGTCCACGTTGTCCCAAAAATGACTTCGTTGGGAGGTGGGTCGAAAGGACTATATCGTCTGTCTACCCCAGTATTGGGAATTGAGTGAGGATATTTTTTTTAATTAATTAATACTCCGATACGATACCGCAGTTCAAAACAAAATTGTTACATTTTGTTTACATACCTGATTGTCCGGAAATTGTTACATACCTGGTTCGTCCGGATGACTCAACTGGTCCAGAATGCCTACGGGACTGGGGTTCATTTCAGCCCACGCCATATCCAAGCTTGTCATTACAATCGGCGCGTGCGCTGTACAAAAAAATGATAATAACAGTCAAAATTAGGAGCACTTTATCTGATATTATAGATAGTACGTTCCTTCTCTGTCTAGGAATTTTCTGAGATAATACTTAACCCTTAATTTCTTTACACTGCAATATAAAATCAAGTTTTGCATAATGGAGAAACTTTAGTTTTTGACGACCCCCGTGGACGAGTGGCATACACACCAGTTTTCGTCAGCACTGAGGTCCCGGGTTCGATTCCCGGTCGGGTCAATAAAGAAAAACCACTTTTTCTTCAAAAATAAACAAATAGACATTTTTATTTATTTTTTTATATACATGAATATTTATTTAAAAGAACTTTAATATTAGATAGCAAAATAATTATGTATGAATTTCATTTTTAATTTAAGGTAAATGTCAGAAAAATAATCTTTTTTTGCCGGTTCAGCATTCATGTTAGTTTGATTGATAAAAAATATCAAGGTGATCATTCGTTCGCTAATACTGTTGTACTCGGTACACACTTTGTATAATGGAGAACCATTTACTGTTTAACTCCGAGGAAAATTGGCGTAAACACCGATTTTTGCGTTTTCGTCAACTCTGAGATACCGGCTTCGTTTCTCGGATGAAATTGAAGGATAGAAGCAATGTAAGTAATGTCGTCTCTATGAAACTAAGAAGCATAAGAATGCGACTTCCAACAAGGTTGCGTTAAACGTTCATCGCTCCTGGGGAGGGGGAAAAGAAGGAGACAGAGCGAGAGTGGATGCGTAGCACTCGAGCGCATGCGCGTTGTATATCTCTTACAGGCCAGTTTGTCTTAAAGAAACAATATGATGGCACTAAAAATCAATTTTGTACCCCTTCCTATTTTCATTTCCACATTACGAACTTCACTTCTTTCACTTCTTCCGCGCGGAGAGACTCCACGCACAATGTTTTTATATCGTTGGGTTCCTGGGGCCACTCACAAGGCACTCGGCTGAGCACGGGCGTGGCCGCGTCGTCCACGCTCCATAGGGAGACAACCCCGGCAGAGTCGCCGCGCAGCAGCAGCCGCCGCTGCCTACCACCCACGGAAGTCGTCACGAAACGCATCGCCGGCGGACACGACAGTAGCTAACGAAAAAGGTAACATATTCTTTATAACATGCTCCGCCGACGAGTGGCGTACACGGTGTTGCTAGCTCCGAGTTCCCGGGTTCGGATCCCGGTTGGGTTGATGGAGAAAATACGTTTTCTACATTTTCTCGGGTCTGGATGTTTGTGGTACCTACGTTGTTTCAGATTCCCTTATACAAGTGCTAAATCTGCTTACTTAGGCATCAAAGCAATGTATGTGATGCTTTCCTTATCTATTTATGTATTTGTATGTCTTCACGCATATTCCCAATATTGGTGTAGACAAAATTCTAGACAAGTATGCTCCTTCAACCCATTTTTCACCGAAGATTATATGGGACACCCGGTGAGCCTGTCGCTGTCTTTGTGTCCAAGCCATCTGCGCAATATACATTATACAATATATATTCATGACTCGAGTCATGGATATATATTCATTACGCAAATATTCGCCTCTAGTGGGATTCGAACCCGCAACTATTTGTTTCGAAGGCAGGATCACTACCAACTCGGCTATTGAGTCATCAACATTATAAAATTCACAATAATAATTTTATTATCGTGTCAAAAGATATCACGAAAAAAAATGATAAGGTCTGAGAAACAAAGTTAATATTTAACACAACTTTATTAATCTATTATTACTTTTAAAAATTCCACACATTCGAAATGCAAATCATTTAATGAACAAATGATGCAGAAGAGAATAGATCTCATTAGATTAACGGGATACTTTTAAACGTTCCCAAATGAAGGAACCGTGCAAATAATTTGACGACCTCTGGTGTCGTCAGTACAGAGATTCCGGATTAGATTCGTGGATGGGTGTAGAAAACCATATTTCTATTTCTCCGGCTTGGGATACCTGGGATACCACACACACACAATGTGTGGTATCTTCATTGTTTCCGGCTCCGTGACACGCGTGCTTTAGCTACTTACTCTGGGATCGGAGCAATGTATGTGACGATGTCCCTATGTATGTCTATGTAATATATTTTGAACATACCTTATTGTCGGGATGCGCCAGTATACTGAACAGTACGGGGCTATCGTGTTCTACGGTTGGACCATGAAAGCCTTTGTGATCTGGCACGGAGCTATAATACAACAAATGGCTGAATATTTATATTGGTCATGAAAAAGATACACGTTTAATAAAAAAAACAAATTTGTACATTGTACTCTTAGTGTTTTTTCAATAATTTCAATAACAACGAATGAAATTTTCGCAAATAAAACTTTAAAATGACTTATTACTGCTAAATAGTTATAAACTATCGAATGTGTTTCCGTTGACGAAACAAAAATTACGTATGACAACTCAAAGTAAACATTTAATGGATGTTATACATGGTATTGTGTTGGCAACATAAATATACAAGATGTCTACTAAATTAAACAACTGAGTTTCTAAAATTTACACAACACTTACATATAACAAACACACAAAATACTATAGTAATAACAAAGAGAAAAAAGTCCAATTGGTGTAGGTCCTACTTATGTACCTAGTTTGAGACCTGGCGGGGGACATCGGGGTCAGTGCGAGACAACCATATTTACGAGCGCAAACTCATCCCACTCACCCTGATGAAGGACCTCCGATAGGTCCGAAACTACTTGTACCTACTTTGATTAAACGTGAGTTCTGAATGCTTTAATTAGTAATCTCGCAAAAGTTTTAATAATTTAAGAGAAATAGGATTAAAATTAACAAGAAATATGCAATCATTTACAGTTTCACCTAGAGTTTGTGTATATACTTTGTATACACAAAGTTTGGGGAAAGCCAGTGGGCTATTGAAGAACAGACGAAATCCTAATTAATTATAGATATATTTATTTAAATATATTATATAATCGACTGATGGCGGGATAACCATTTCGATAAATACCAAATCAAAATGCGGCTGATCGGTGACGGGCAGCAGGGTCAAAAGTGCAAGGTATCTCTGATACTACACTGGCTAATCCGCCAAGGGGGCTATTATTGTGAACCCATAAAGGATTACGGAAGAGGCCAAAGTCCTGCAGTGGACTTTTTCAGGTCGTTACGATGTTGATGATATTATGACTGTCCGCTACATCTATTTAAAATAAATACAAACATGGTTTACTTGTTACCAATTTCAGTTTGTATTATTCTAAACTTAAACTAACAAAACTAATGTAAAATAAACGGAACAAGCTTTTAAACTGTGCTGGCAAAGGAATCGAACTCAAAACGCACTACATTCAATACCATTACATAAGAAATGACAAATCATTCTGTGCTGACCTACGTATAGCCCGTCCGCGTAGCTTGCTATAAAAAAAATTAACATTTTAGCAATTAGCCGGCAGGCAGGGTATTAATGTGTGTTATTTCCAAGAGTATAGACACTATTTTGAGGTATAGAAACTAAGTGAAATGTTTTATTGCAATTGATGGTTAAAATGCCATGAATTCACGTCAACGACATGCTAACGTTAACGGTATGTATGTATGTTAGGTATGGTATGTTGGATCGCTAATAAAGTTATGTATGCAATTGTTATGGTGAATCAAATTGTATTAATATTTTTACTATGTTCGGGCAATCATATGTTTAGTTTGATGAATAAATGAAATGAAAATTTGTATAATTGTTGATGTTCGAAGTTGGCAGTACATGTGAAAACAAGACAGATTTTAAAAATTTTAGTTAATTTATGATGAAATTTTATGTTTCATACAACAAGTACTTTAAACTAGAAATAGTTTTATTATACTTTTAAGTTTTCACTTTTGCTCGGTAGTACTTAAAGGAAATTTAAATATTTTTTAGAACTTAGACATATTAGAGCAGAGACACAAAAGGTGAGAATCACCTTTTTACCTGTGCATATTTAATATTATTGGCAGGCGAAGGAGCTAGCAGTTCGCTTGATGTATAGGTTAATACCAGTGCCCATATAAGAGTGCTACTCCAGAGGAGCTGCAGGTGCGTATGTGTCGGAAAAGATGAAAAGTGGAGGAGGGAGAAAAAGAACGTGTTTATCTCACGTTCCGAAAGAAACGCAGAATCACAAAATGCCTAGGAAAGGTATTCTACCATTTTTTTATTTTCCAGTTCCATCCAATCCACATTTTCTTTCTTTCAACCCACACTTCACCGGAGCTTATTTGGAACAACACGACACGTGTCAAACCTGTCACCGACTAAGTGTCCAAGTTAACGATTATGTGTATCGTTGCCATGTTTAGAAAAAAACTCTTTGGTAATAGCCATCCTTCTAGATATCGAACTCGGGTCTCCTGAATTCAAATTCCGATCATCCAACCACTCTGCTATCATGGCTACTAAGTACTACATAGTATGTCCTTAAATGTGCAGATGATGAGTTTGAGTTGGCTTAATGTGCTGTTGTTATGTGTTTAAGAAAAACATTTAACACATAATATGTAGATACCAGGCAATGTGCTCTGATGAGAATCTAATGATAAACTTATAGAAACTATGATTATATAAACTTATATAATTAAAATCCCACTTATATAAAAAAGCACACAGACATTATTGCAGCACGTAACTACTAAAACCTAATGGAAATTATATGCCACACATACTCGCATACAATTCCTCACAATGCAGACTTCCAATCTGCCTCTAGAATTATAAACTAAACAGGTGATTTTGTTTTCAATTTAGCCGCATTAAGTTTTAATATACAGAGAATTCATTTGACATTTCGACATGATTAGATTGAATCGACTGGAATTTATATTGAATGACATTATTTTTCTGAATTTAAATTCAGATACTGATACTTGAAGTTGATGCTTTGTTTAAATTCATAATATGTATTAAATGTGCATTCCTTGTTAGGCACAATAAATGAATCTTTGTATAATATGTAAAATCTGTTGGAAGACCTTATTCCTCCAAATCAATTAACTAGTAAGAGTTTATTTTAAAATATTTAAACTCTTACTAATTAATATATTATCAATTATTACACAAAAAATGTATTATTCAACAACGACAACAACTCATCTATGAGCCGTGTACAACAAATAGTTCACTTACTTAGCGGGCAGTTTATACATATATCCTTTGCCCTCCGTGGACCAAACGAGCACACGGTCGGTGGCCAAGAAGTCCCCGGACATCCAACGCTCTCCCGAAGGCGCTTGAATAGAGCAGAGAACGGAGAAATCCCCTGAGAAGTAATGAATACGAAACCATTATATTATTATTATTATTTTAATTATTATCTTATTAGGTAGGTAATTATTATCTTAGCGAGGTGTCTGATACTGCGATCGGCAATCCACTTGCCAAGCCTGGCGATTATGGCAAATCCTCCCTTTGGGAGAGGCCTATGTCCTGCAGTGTACTTTAATAGGTAGTTATGTATGTAAGTTATGTATTATTTTAATAATTACAAAAAATTACTTATAACAAAAACTTACTTTTTAGATTAATAAAAATTAACTACTGTGACATTCTTTGATATGACTAAAGCTTTTTACTGTGTGTCACATCAGATAGACGATTTTGGAGTTAGAGGCCCAGCATTGAGCTGGATTCAACCACATTTAAGTGACCGAAAGCAAAGCGTAATAGTTGAAAATCTTAATGCATGTAATGAAGTCGTAAATTATGAATCAAAATACATGTATAACAGATTTGGTGTACCACAAGGTAGCCTACTTGGGCCACTTCTATTTCTATTTTATAATAATGATCTTCCTGACGTGACAAAAAAAAATATAACATTGTATGCTGATGATATTTCAATTTTGATAAATTCTAATAATAATTGTGACACTAATTTATTACAAAATGACATGATACTATAAAATTGATAATAAATTGGCTAGAACTTAATAATCTTGACATTAACATTACCAAAACTAAATTTATTTATTTTATTAATAGAAATAAACACGGACACTAAAAAAATTATGAATATCCAGTACAATGCACAAACAATACATTTATTCAATACTTAACTACGGAGTTATAATTTGGGGAACTCTTCACATATAAATAGGGCTTTCCTTGCACAAAAAAATGTGTTCGTGCAATGCGTAATATACCATTTTATGAATCATGTAAACCTCATATTAAAAAACTTAAAGTTATGACACTTCCCTGTATATATATTTTTGAAGTAGCCAAATTTGTAAAATAATCCTGATATTTTTCAACTTTAGCAGATTTTAACCATTCGAAACATTTTAGAAAATAAACTGATTCTTAACAAAATACCCAAAACAAAATTGTTTCTCAACAATTGCTACGCAGTGTGCATAAAGATATATAATGCATTGCCTAATGAAATTAAGTCGCAAAATGTTCTAAAAAACTGGTTGATTGATAAGATGTTTTACTCAATAAAAGAATTATATGATGAACGTTGAAAATAAGACTACTATTTGATAATTACTGAATACTAAAATTACTAAAAGTCTTCTTTAAATTTGTACAATGGATTAATTTAATCTAAATTCAGAATATAACAAATTTCTTTATATGATTATTGTACAATATTTATTTTAATTGCTTGACTTTTTTATTGTTTGCCTGAATCCAATGACAATTTAATTTTGGAATATATATCAATATTTAATTATAAAATTTGTACGCCAGAAATGGTTAATGTGATGAGATCTTATGTAATGTCATTGTGTCAACCTGTTTACTCACATTATAAAATAAATAAATAAATAAATAAATTACAAATACTTTCGTGGTTACAGCGTAGGAATATAAACCGTCCCCCCATATCCCAAATACCTCGTATCTAAAGTAAGCAGCTAAAGCACTTGTGGAATGGAATCGAAAACAGAGAAGGCACCATAAACACCAAGACCCGAGAAAATATAAAAAAAAGTTAGTAGATTGACCCTTCCGGGAATCAAACCCGGGACCTCAGAGATGGCGACACCTTGAAAACTGGTGTATTCGCCACCAGTCCACCGAGGTCGTCGAATACAGTAAAAATAATACCAAAATCAAGATTAAATTATTGGAGGTTCCTTTAGTAGGAGCTAAATTATGATCACCAACTTTCAAATAAATACACTAGCATAAGGCAAAGGAAACTGATTCCGGAGTGGAACACAAAAGTAAATTTTTAGGGCGAGTGAAAATTTCCTTTAAAGTCGCCTCCAAAAACAGACTCCGTTAAAATATCAAATCCAACCGACTAGCCGACCAAAATTTTATGTTACATTAATCAATGTTTTGTATTTAAATATTGTTTTACGTTATAAGTTTATTTAAAGAGGTGTAATTTTCGAGTTAATATACAATAAAAAAGTATTATTTATTGAAATTTTAAAACCGCGCCATCTATATTCCAACGCCACCCAAATACTCTTATTAAAACTTTGCATAAGCATTAAGAAACTTATATAATTTTATATGATAATATTTATATGACAATAATTATTATTAAACAATATGATAGGCTCCAATACAAATTTATATCAACCAGTACACTCAATAAATAAATAAACATCTTCAGGCCATTCCCAATAAAGGGGTAGACAGAGTTCTCGACTATTAAGCGCTTTTCACCCACCTTCCACCGAAACATTTTTAGGACACGTGACAGGACAGCCTTCTTTATGCCCAATCAATCGTACAAAGTTTTTGAAAAAACCAATTGGTACTAGCCTTTCGGGATGAAACTCGGGTCTCTCGACTCGAATACCTATCACCCACACCATACCGTGACCATTACAATATTATACAAAATAAATGAATGCAAACAATAACGACCGTACCTGCATCGTAGATCTGACAATACTTGGCGCAGACGACCAGCACCGTGCGCTGGTTGTACGCGCAGCAGCTGAGCGAGAGCGCGTTCAGGCAGCGGATCTGCTTCGACTCGTTCTCGTAGATCGGCTCCGACTGCTTGTTCTCGTGTCCGAGGAGCGACCACACCTAGTATGACCACATATATAACTTACTTACTTACTTGTCTTCATGCTCAATCCCTGACGGGATAGCCAGAGGGAACAGATCGCCAAGTGTCACGATCCCTACATACCTCTTTCGCTTTTTTCAGATTCATCATCTTCTTCACACCTGCACGACGAGGTATCCGAGTACTCCACACTCCCCTCTTTGTGCAATTTGCTCACATGGTCTTCTAAAGTTAGTCTCGGTCTACCTCGACCCCTTTTAATGTTAACTTTCGCGCTATATATTTTCTTCACCATTCGGTCTTCACTCATTCGCTCAACATGCCCAAACCATCAAAGCACGCCCTTATCAATTTTTTGTGACAAGGTCATCTTTCAAACCTGCCATATTGCGAACCTCTTCGTTTCGCTTTCGGTCGGCCATGGTAAGGCCGCACAATTTACGAAGAGATCGCATCCCCACTGCATTCAACCTGCTTTTATGCTTCTTCTGGCATACCCAGGTTTCGCTGCCATATAACAAAGTCGGTACCAACACTGCGTTATGTATTGCAAGGCGTGCACTTTTCACCACGCCTTGCCTTTTGATTAACGCAGTCAGGGCACGATTGACTTTGTTCCCGGCAGCGACACGCCTTGAAACTTGTCCAACAATTTCTTCAAAATGTCAAGACGATTTTATTTCTGACTGTCGGTTAACAATATATATATCTTCACGCAATACCCAATACAGAGGTAGACAGAGGTCTAGTCTAGACATTTAAGTCCCTTCGACCCACCTTCCACCGAAGATATTTTCGGGACAACGTGACAGGTGGTGAGCCCGTCGCCGTCTTTATGTCCAAGCCAACGATATAATTTGTACATAGGTTTTTAGAAAAACCCATTGGTACGGCCACTTGAGGATCGAACTCGGGTCTCTTGACTCGAAATTCCGACCACCCAACCACTCGGCTATCGTGACTTATGTTAACATTGTCGGCACCCATCTTGCTTTTCTCATATTTACAGATTGTTTCCATATAGATTGTATACTTCCATATGAAATGCCCGTTTTTTTAATTAAGTATCGTATGGTAACTCTTCGATCGCTCAATACAATTTTCTCGACCTTCGCAACATTTTATTGGGTGACTGACGTCGATAAACAGCCGCAACGATGTGCGTTTTCCGTGCTCGTTCTCCCTACTTGAATTTGAGAAACCCGCCTTGCGACAGAGGAATACGGTGGAACAGACTCTCTTAAGTTGCCTCCAAATCGCAATGAATCTCTAGCGTCGTCAACTTTTTAAACAGACAGTATTTAATAACTGCTCGCAATTCGTTTTCTCCACTTGCGAGAACACGTTCCGACACGAAGGAAACAAATGACTACATTCATAAAAAAACAAAAGAGAATCGAAGAGTTTTTCTTTATTAATATTACAAATATGTATCTGAGTTGTCAGTATTTACTTTTTTTTCTTAACAAGAAGTATGTCGTTCTCACTACTTTTTGATCCCTCCTCATGTTTCTAATATCAGAGCCATAAGAAGCATGACCGGGTTTGGCCACTTATACATAAAGATGTGCAAATTAGAAAACAATAGTAACAGGAAATACTTCCACACTATACTCACAAAATTTTGTTTTGGATAGAACTGTTTGGGAACCAAACAAAGATTATAAAACTTTCAACTTACTTTAACAGTGCCTGTAATGGAAATCGCCAGCACCACGTCATCTTTTCTCGAAGAAGGCCGCAATACCTAAAAGTATAGCAAAGTGCTTTTTATATTCTACTAGCACTAATAGTTATGTCTAATCGAATGGCTTCAAGTGACGAAGGTTTAGCAGATGTTGGCACGAGTTGCGTATTTGAACATAAATGGGTTTCCAGCTCCCATGGTGTTGCCAGCTCTTAGGAACCGAGTTCGATTCCAGACGGTTCTTTAGCAACTTATTTTCAGATCAGCGCAATGTATGTAATGTGGTCACTATCCGTGAATGTATGTCTGTATGTCTACAGTAACGATAGGCGGCGTAAGCCAAAAACGGCGTATTAGCAGTGAGATCTTCAGAACATTTCGCTTTTGACTCATTGCGCACATAAAATCAAGGCCACCAATGTCGCTGCCATCGCCATTGTCATAAAGGAAAAGCTTAGACTAAAAGAAAAGCCTTGTACAGGCCGCAGAATCCTAGGTGTCTGGTACAGACATTAAATGAGTATAGAAGTTAACAGATATTGTACTTACATGTAAAGCAGATATCCAATCGGGATTCATCTTGGAACTCAAGCAGAATAATATCTCCAATGAGAATGGATCCATAATAAGAATCTCAGCATAGTAACCATTGCAAAACAGACGCAAATCTTCACTATTGCACATGTGATAGGCCTGTTAAGAAATTTAATTTAATAAATTAAAGAATCCAATTTAGAAATTGTTGTTTGGTATTTGTAAATATCAGTAAATGATAAAATGCTATAAAAATATATTAGAGATGATTATTTATATGTGAAGGTATTTAAATATATCAATCCAGTGGCCACGACAAAAAGAGTCCTACATTGATCCTTATTATTAGATACATATCCATTGTTACTTACCTGAATATTGGTATGTATGTATGTCAATTTAACACTCTCACGACACTTGCCATCTACAAGATCCCATGTGCACATTTCACCGGCTTCGGAAGAACTCACTATATAGTTATTGTCCTGGAAATATTTCATATGAGAACTGATTTTTTACTATCTTCATAAAACAGAGAATATGGAAAACTTGAAAAAGAATTGGTAAAGGAAAGGATATAATAATATTATGCTGTATACTTTTTTTTTGTAATTTTTGGAAATGTATAATCTATTAGTGAAAACTTGTTATTGAGCAACTATATGTTGTTACCCTTCTATTTACGTAAGAAATATAAAAAAAAAGAAAAAAAAAAAATT
The DNA here is from genome assembly GCA_029286605.1 of Sericinus montela. Lineage (NCBI taxonomy): Eukaryota > Metazoa > Arthropoda > Insecta > Lepidoptera > Papilionidae > Sericinus > Sericinus montela. Next base: position 3,902,505 of record JAGSMR010000034.1, on the reverse strand, counting down.
ATGTGTGCGATTTACACACAATAGAAATGAAACTTCAGTAAATTGACAAGAGAATGAGATGAAACGAGGGTAAGATAATTACAAAGTTTATTTATAAAATAGTTATGCGTGTTACTGTCTCATTCTTTGTTACATCTGTGTCTCTTACCTGTCGTTTTTCCGTTGCATCTGGTTTGAAATCACAACAATTCTAAAGAAGTTTCACTTCAAAAGTTTCGGAATATTGAATAAGGATTTGAGTCAAGTGATCTGAGTTCAATCCTCAAGGTTTGTACTGATGGGTTTTTCAAAACCGATGTACGATTCATATCGTTGGCTTGGACATAAAGACGACGACGGGCTCACCATCTGTCACGTTGTCCCGAAAATATCTTCAGTGGAAGGAGGGTCAAAGGGACTTAATTGTCTAGACTAGACCTCTGTCTAACCCTCTATTGGGGATTGCGTGAAGATATTTATATTTATTTATTTTATTTTTAAGTATAAGTTGTGGATTATCCTTACTAAAGTAAAATATAAATAAAATTATACTGTCGCAATTATTTGATTTCTATTTTACAAAAAATTAAATGGCCATTCCATGTCAGCCTAGATATTTAGCAACCCCTCTTTTTCCATGGATGTCATGAATAGTAACTACTTCCAATACAATGGGAAAAAAATGGCCATCACTACCAACAGACAGCAAAAAGATTCAATTTCAAATAAATTGGGACAAGTCTAAACGTTAAGGTCCTTTCAACACACTTTTCACTGAAGGTTATTTGAAAACTCAAAACTGCTGAGATTATCGCCGTTTTAGTGCCCAAGCCATCGGTATATAACTAACATTGTATTATCATTAATACTAACATAGTATTATTGGCTTGAAAACTAAAATAAAAAATTATGTGTGCGATTTACACACAATAGAAATGAAACTTCAGTAAATTGACAAGAGAATGAGATGAAACGAGGGTAAGATAATTACAAAGTTTATTTATAAAATAGTTATGCGTGTTACTGTCTCATTCTTTGTTACATCTGTGTCTCTTACCTGTCGTTTTTTCCGTTGCATCTGGTTTGAAATCACAACAATTCTAAAGAAGTTTCACTTCAAAAAGTTTCGGAATATTGAATAAGGATTTGAGTCAAGTGATCTGAGTTCAATCCTCAAGGTTTGTACTGATGGGTTTTTTCAAAAAACTTATGATTTACACGATTTAAATTTTTGGCTTAGCCATAAAGACAGCTATACACCACCTTTCACATTGTCCCTAAAAAAATTATCATTGGTGGAAGTTGGGTAGAAACAGCTTAATTGCCTAGACCTCTGTCTATCCTTGTATTGGGAATGGCGTGAAGATATTTATCTATTTGTTTTAATTATTACTTTACATATTGAAATTTAAAAGTTTTTCTCTTGAAGGTGTAGCAACCTAAATAAAATGATACAAAATTATGATTATATTTACAACACTTATTAACTATAAACAATACTACAATTGTATATTATTTAATTTTATATTAATTGTTTGTTATTACTACTTTATTAATACTTATTGACTAAAAACTGTAGTAAAAATGATTATGCAACATAATTCTTGTATGTAATATGAAAAACAATAAATTTATTCCATTTTCAAACTAAATTTTACCGACCTGTATTATAGAAGCCCTTGACAAACAGGTGACAGGAGCGGTATGACCCACAAGCAAACAGCGAGGTGTCATTTTCAATGTATCAGGATTGACTTGCCAAATACAAATCTGACCATCATAACATCCAGTAACCAAAGTTTTCTGATCCCTAGATAGGTATACAGATGAAACGCAATGTGAAGGGGCATGTTTACCCCAAAGAACCACAGGTACTATGAGATTTGTTCCAGGCATATTTAACTGAAAAAAAAAATTCAAGTACTTTGAATCATAGTACACAGTACTATAAAACCAATAGAATAAATGCCATACACTGTCACTTTATTATTTACTGAGTAAAATTAAGTATTTGTTACATCTTTTCATAAGGGCGTCAATTAAATACAAACCTATAGAATTTAAGCCACCCAAACATACGACTTTCACACTCAAATGTATATTTACTGAAACAACACTATCAGCTATTAAAATATATCGAAATATATGTTTACTTTTTAGGACATTAAATTAATATATGAGATAACAAAATAATCAATAAAAATATATGACAATTGAAGTATCCATTAACATTTATATATTATGACAAAACGATTGACATTTGAAGAACAGCTGACTTCTAGGCAGATAAATAACACAGTAATATAGAGTACAGTAAGAGTACAGAGAATTAGAACACAGCATATTGTCTATTCCCAGTCAAAGTTCAAAATTCAAGTAAGATAGTAAGATGAATACAGCGTATACAGACAATATAAACAGTAAGTAAACGTTCTACTGAAAAGAGTAGAAAAATAGGTACATGCAAAATTTAAGGTTATTAGATTTAAGGAAATTGCAAGGAAAAGAGTCACTATAGCCGACTGGTTAGGTTAGGAGGAGGTAGGAATTTCGAGTCAAGAGACCAGAGTTCGATCCCCAGGCAGGCTTGTACCAATGGGTTTTTCAAAAACTTATGTACGAATTATATTGTTGACTTGGGCATAAAACTGGCGACGGGCTCTTCACCTGCCACGTTGTTCCAAAAATGTCTTCGCTGGAAGGTAGGTCTAAGGGACTTAATGGTCTAGACTAGATCTCTGTCTACCCCTGTATTGGGAATTGCGTGAAGATATTTATTTATTTATTTTATTTAAGGAAACTTACATAAATATATGTAATAATAGGCCACATTTTAAAATATAACATATTCCATGGATGAGAGACGTACACACCAGTTTTCATGGTATAATCATAAAGTTAGAGTTCGATTCCCGGTCGGTTCAACGTAGAAAACACTTTATCTAAATTTTCTCAGGTCTGGGTGTCTGTGATACCGTCGTTGTTTATGATTGCATAACACAAGTGCTTAAGCTAAGAACTTTGGGATCAGAATGTGATCGTGTCCTTATCTATAAATAAATGTTTATAACAAATAAAAGCAGCATCCGTATAAGCTGATAATCTCGAAAAACGTCGATGAATAAACTTGAAATTTCCATAAGTGGTAGCGTGATTACCAAAGAGCATTTGTCGATTTCATTGGCTACGAAGTTTCCATGACATGGAAAACATTTAATAACATAGCCATAGGAAATAATATCCTTTACTACTGGCTAAATGAGAAAGCTCTTAGTTACACCGCATGATGTGAAAGGAGCTATGCAGCTGTGTCACGCTGCGTGATAGAGTGCGGGAGGGAGGGAGGGAGGGAGGGAGGGAGGGAGGGAGGAAGGGAGGAAGGAAGAAGGAAGGAAGAGGAAGGAAGGAAGGAAGGAAGGAAGGAAGGAAGGAAGGAAGGAAGGAAGAAAAGAAAAAATAACAGTTGTTTATCATAGTATACGTATGAGTCGCCACGTTACTAGTATTCCTATTAATCACTCCGACTAAAATAAAATGCTTGTGTTTGGACTGGTTTAGAATAATAGTCGAATGTCAGACTCGAACCTACGATTTATTATATATTTCATTGTCCACACCCTAAACATAACGACGCTTCGCGATACGTTTATCTTCCATTTATCGGATCGAATTATTATCGCTTATTATATAAAATTATAACCATTACTACAAAATTACTACAACCTTATATTTGTGCCCGCAAAGCTCAAAAAAGAGACGAGTTGTTGCATTTTTACGCAAGAGTATATTCGTTTTATACATACATTCATACATAATAAAAAATAGTTGAAGTCACGATAGCCGAGTGGTTGGGTGGTCAGAATTTCGAGTCAAGAGACCCTAGTTCGATCCCCCGTGGCAGGCCAATGGGTTTTTTTTTAAATTATTTATTTATCCATACATAACAGACTGTAAAGGTCCATTGCAAGGCATGGCATTAAAGGGCCTTATGCTTTAATAGCCATGCTTGGCAAACGGATTGGTGATTATTTCAAAAAGTTTATTAGCAAATTTTCTTATATATTTTTTTAGATAATTACTAAAGATACGTTTTACTAAAGAAGTAGCAATAATATAACCGTGTTAAGTATATCATATATTTTTCATCTTTGAAAGCGTTCATATGTTTGCCCCGTTGCTATATATATATATATATATATAAATATATATATATATATATATATATATATATATATATATATATATATATATATATATATATATATATATATATATATATATATATATATATATATATATATATATATATATATATATATATATATATATATACATATATATATATATATATATATATATATATATATGTATATATATATATATATATATATATATATATATATATATATATATATATATATATATATATATATATATATATATATATATATATATATATATATATATATATATATATATATATATATATATATATATTTAACATACTTATATTTGGGTGTGCGTCATAATTTACTGTCTCAGTAAAAAGTTTGTATTGAAAGTCCGTAATCGTAATTGTTATGTTTTTATTCTTTTTGATAAACATTGTCTTATTTGACACTGAGTGTACTCTCGTATTACAATGTCTATAAAAATATTTTACAGCTATTTATAATTAATTACCTTTTCAACTATCACATACTTTTTTTCTATATCGACACAATGACTTCAACGAAAAAGCATAATCAAAGGGAAGAAAAGTTAATGGAACTTTCTGAGAAGATTGATGAAACAGATGAAATGAAATTGAAGATGTTAGCGGCTATAGAAAAACCTGAGCCAGAAGATGTTTTGTATCCTCCAGAATTGAATGCGCACTTGATTGAACAATTGAAGGTATTACGCTTCATTTGCAGCATGTCTTCCTGTGTGTTGTTTTTCTGTACAAAATTGTGTAAAATCTGTATAATTGTGCCCCATCACTCTACGCGGCTACTTAACCTATCCAAAAGAATACTCTACTCTCTAAGTGATTTTTCTATAAAATTTAATACATCATTATGATACACAGGAGTTTTTTAGTCTAAGCCAGCCAAAATTTAACTTTTTTTTTTTAATTCAGGATATTAGTCTCTTTGAATAGTTTGTGAAGTGACTCACGAGGTTCGCTACTTACTTTTGCAAAATACATATTATCTCTATTGATTACTCCTTGGTACGATTGATGGGACTGCGTTCCCAAAAAGGATCGAACTAGAGTTCCATATTCAAATGCTGATTACTTAACAACTTGTAATTTCAATTGTATGTTACCCTATGTTGAACTGAATAGGTGTATCAATTCATATATAAGGTACAATGACTACAGTAGTTTATTTAATGCAAATTATAATTTAATAACACAAAAAATTTGTAGGTAATGACATGTGAAAATAATGAACTACGCAAGTTAGTATTTACAAGAGATGAGGAAATTAAACAACTTAATAAAACAGTAAATGATTTGAATCAAAGAATTCGGGACATAATCTCAGGAACTGGTCCTGCAATATCTTCAAAATCTGCCGGTATAATTAGTGCAAAAATAACTGAACTATGTAAACAAAATCGACATTTAATTGCTGAATTAGAAGGATATAAAACGAAAAATGCTGCTTTGGAACGAAAAATACTGCAGATGGATTTAATAAATAAAGAACATGAGAAATTAGAAGCTTGTTTATGCAAGGATGACAGTACAGACGCTAATTCCGACGAGTTAAAAGAACTTAATAATAAACTTGCAACTGTGAACAAGAAACTTTTCGATAGCAAAAACCGAAATTTAGAATTAAAAAATGATATTCTTATTGCAACTAAGATATTGCAACAAGAACTTGGTGATAAGTTTACTAGTATCAAAGAGCTGCAGAATGATCTAGCTGGATGGAAAGGAAGAGCTCAGCAAATAGTGTTGTTGCAGTCAAGAATAAATGAGTTAGAAGAAAAGCTAAATGGAAAACACAAAGATTTAATTGAAGCTAAAAGAAAAGATCAAAGTCAGGTTTGCTATAATAATTTTCATACTTTTTGCTTATTAAACTATGGATAATTTAAGTATCGTAAAAATATTCTCTATCCTAAATTTCGAAATTCTGTTGCATAAATACACGCCAAACACACACACCACACACTCGACCATATTTAATATGTTATTTATAATATAACACGAAGAATGTTTGAAACCCTGTTAGTATTTCACCCTACAACAAGATATTCTTATCTTGTTGTAGGGTGAAATACTAACAGATAATATACTTTGCAACGATTTGGCAGTTTTTCGCTTAAGGTCCAAGGGCCTGACAATACCTCGTAAAATACACTATCCAGCAAAAATGGGTTTTTATGTGGAAGGTGGTACGGTACCGTTGTATTCTTAAGATTTTTGGAATATTTTTTCGCCTAAAAGCGTCTTTTCTTTTGAAATCTAAGAGCGCTTGATTATATTATTCGTATATACTTTGAACATACTCGTTAAGTTAAAAAAAATCGTATACCCTCTTCGTAAAGAGCCCGTTTTTTTCGGGACCTCTTTGTATAATTGAAGGAGAATATTTATATTATCTGTTGCAAAGTAAGCTACGTATAAAACGGTAATGTACGTTACGAATCCTATTACGGATGATGGCCAAAATCTCATTACATTGAAGGTTGGATGTTCACTTTATATGTTCTTCCATTATTTTATGGTGTTAACATAGGTTATATTGGAAGGTTTCGTATGAAAAAAACTTAGTTAAAATTCTATTCTATGTTATATGTAGAGAATGCTTTTAATGAATTATTTAATTATTTAAGTACTAGCAAAAAAAATTTAACAAAATAAAATAAAAAAATATTTTTTTCATTGTGGCGCCTTCGTTGTTTCCGATTCCCCTACCACAAGTGCTTTAGCATTTTGATTTGTAATCGGAGCAATGAATGTGATGTTGTCCTATTTATGTCTATATATATGTATTATTATTTATATTGAATTATTGATATATTTTAGGTTATTAGAGAACTAGAAATGAAAAGAAAAAAAGAAGTAGATGAGGCAATGAAAGAATTACAAATTTTAAAAGAAGAAAATCAAGATCTAAAAAGGAAACTTGATGGAACAAAATGCAGGATCAAAAACTTAGAATGCGATTCAGTCACAATAAGGCAGAAAATGCAGACATTTGTTGAAAAAAGTGATCACGACGATCTACTTATAAATGAGCAAAGGGTAAGTATGAGCCAATTTTGCTATAATTTTTTAAAGGCTGAAAATTTCATAAATAGATTTATTTTTATTTTCAGAATCAAATTAAGAACCTTGAAATACATTATCAAGAACTTTTGAAAGAAAATACGAACACAATTAATAAAATGAGTAATGAAATAGAACAGTTTAAAAAAGTAATTAAAAATTCCGACGCAAAGGTAGACGCACTTCAGAAACAAGCTGCAGAGAAATCAAATAAAATTGACGAACTTAGGGCCCAATTGCTAAAATATGAAGAATGCTCATTGCAAAACGTATTTTTCACCCCCATGAAAATGGCTACTGACAATGAAATAAAAAAATTGTCTGAACTTGTAAATAAATTAAATGAACGGTTGGATGTAGAGAGACACAAATGGGATGAGTTGGATGCGGCACATAGAAAATTAAAAGAAAAGAAGAGAAAATTAGAAAAAAAGGTAATTAATCTGGAAGATGAGATAAAACTTTTAAAAGAAAGTAAGAGAAGTTCGAGAATTTCTAAAATGTCAATGCCTAAAGAACAACAATCAGACATTGTACGAACTTGTTCTTTAAGCCGAAAACAATCATCGATAGGTACTTTTGTAGAAAAACCAAGCAACAGTACATCACTCGAGTCGGAGGATACTAAGGGTTATGAGAATTTGGATAAAGATGAAATGCAATTTAAACTAGAATTAGCAGAAGAAAAATTAAAAATGATGGAAGATAAGCTCAAAATGATTGAAGAAGAAAAGCGAGATGACTATAACCATTTAACAGAAATGGTACAAAACTCAAAGCAGTTATTCAATGAAGCATTAACAATATTACAAAAAGAGAAGCGTTTGTGTTCGTAACAACCCGAAATTATACGAGTTTTTTTACATTTAATAAACCTTGTAAAATTTCGGTTTTAAATCTAAACTATAATATTTTTGTTACTCTTACTTATTATAAAATTTAAAGTGTTATGGTAACACCTAAAGATTGCATGTTGTTATTACTGCGGGCAATAGTTCTAGCCGCCATTTGTCATTTTTTGGCATGCGCGTTCGGGTGTACTACGAAAATTGTGCTCCAAAGTTGTTTTCTAAAAGTTGGTGTATAGCAAACTTTGTTTGTGATTTGTGACATACGTTTTTTGGTTAGTGAAAAAGCGGTGCCTTTTTTCTTAAATATAGTGTTAATATATTTTATCAAGATGAATAAAACTTGCGCAAGGTGCGAGAAAACAGTTTATCCCACAGAGGAACTGAAATGTTTGGACAAGGCAAGTAATATTTCCTGCATATTCACTAGAAGTTAGGATTATGTTTAATGCGTCTGGGTTTGAATATTTTAATTTTTGTCGGTGGGATTAATTATTAATAGTATTTTTTTCTTATGAGTTTTATAACATGGTTGTTATACCGGTTCTAAAATCAAATATAGTTCAAACTTCATCGCTTTTTATTCAAAATATTCTGTAAAAGTTCTAGTTTTCATTTGTAATATGTTGTAGTATAAATATATCTTCTAGTTTTCTACTGAGTAAAAATTGGATTGCTATTTTGATTGATGCTACATGAAAACCCACAAAAAATTTAAAATTCCCAACATTGCAACTTCACAATGTTTTATCTTCTCATTTATGAGTTTGATAACAAATCACCTGATAAGTGTTATGATAAGAGGTAAATTAAATATTTCCTATTTTTATATTACTTTATGTTTGTTATAAACTCTTTTATCATGCTTATATGAAAGTTAATGAGAACATTACAATAAGTGATGATCAAATGATAATCCTAAGTACACTTCTCCAAAATAAGAAATTCAAAATGCATTTGATATTGCTATTAGAAGTAAGACTGACCTTTTTTGTAGAGATTTTTTAGTCATTGCAATATCCAAGCATGGTTATTACAATAACTTCACATTTTGGTAAATTTACAGGTGACTATTGCAATTCCTGACCAAAATATGTTTCCTTCTTTTTTTTAATATTACTCATGTTACTTGGTCTGATATTGCATTAGCCAAAGGAATAGGAGTATAGGTATACTGCTATAGTGAATGCTTTATTCACTAATATTTTGGCATTTGATTTCTAATATTTTAATAACTTTTTTGCTACCATATCTTAAATTTTATTGATCAGCAGATCCACTGCAATTTGCAGGTGAAGTGGACTTAATTGAAAGTGAAAGTTACTTATGGGAAATGCCTATACCCTGCAATAGAGCTATTCAAACCTTTATGTATGTATCAATATTTGAAAACACCAATTGTTACTGACAAAGTTGTGAGGAACAGATATAAATAATGACAATGTTACTTATATAATATATAAATTTTTTGGTTAATAATTCAAATTTAAAAATATCTAATTTTTCTATTCTAGCAAATAATCTTAAATCTTTTGGAATTCAAGTTATGCCAACACTGCCTCCAAATCATACTTTATATTATTCAGCATCTTTTTTAAACATAGTATTTGGTGTAGGTTATTAATCTGTTTGTTTATTGTGTGTGTCTCAAAGTCATTCATTTCATAGACTTTAAAGTAAGTTTCTAAAGAGTAAGTTTAAGTAAGTTTCTCAAGAATTGTAACTGCTAAGCAACAACCCTCTATATGCCACACACATACCTCCATATGCTACACTAAGTGGTATAAAAACAAAGGTAACTTTTAGACCTGTAGTGTTTCCACAGCAAAAAATATCAGGGATTCTGGATAAAATTTACATGGTCTATCTTGATGCTATTCCCAATGCAGGGGTAGGCAAAAGACTAGTTAGTCTTTCGACCCAGCATCCAATGAAGAAAATTTTTGGGACAATGTGACAGGCGATGAGCCTGTCTTTGTCTTTATGTCCATGCCAACTATATAAATTGTACATAAGTTTTTGATAAAAAAAGACATTGGTACATGCTGACCACCTAGGGATCAAACATGGGTCTCTAGACTTGAATTCCTATCAATCAACCACTATGCTATCATGACTTAACGTTATTTAACAGCTATCATTACATGGTTTCGTGACAAAATTCAGAAAATTTATATATGGGGAATAAGGGATATTAATGTGTATGGGTTAGTGAGTCATCTCAATATAATCTGCACACTATGTTACAGATTTTTTATTATTACTTTAAAAAGTAAGTTTTATGGTTTAAATTTTGCTCAAACTATTTTTTTTTTCAATTATGCTTGGAATTTAGAACTTGTCTATTTCAATAAAAAATAAATGCTTTTTGGTATAGTTTTGTTATCTTGGATATAGTTTTTCAAATTATTCTTGTAGTAATCCAAATAAAGTTTTAAGAGAAGAAAAGGATGAAAAAAAAAACTGATGTTGATTTTGAATAAATCCCTTAAATGTTTATGATGACAGTAAAATTAGTGCTGGTTTGTTTGGATTTTTACCAGCTCCATCAGAAGTTTTGGTCAAAAAGTGGGTGAAACTTGTATGGTAGGTATTGGGTATGTTTAAATTGAATATGCCTGCTAATATTGTTTCATTTTATACTATCATAAAGTTAGCTTTGCTCAGAGTGTATAAATAACAAATTTGTATTTATAAAATTTTTATAAAAAGTGGCAATACAAATAAGAAAAAATTTCACAATAAATTGCGAAAAAAATTATTAGAAAAAAATTTTTGTGAAAAATCGCCAAAAATTTGATTCCGGCCAGGATCGAACTGGCGGCCTTCTGCGTGTAAAGCAGATGTGATAACCACTACACCACGGAACCAGTTACAGATATAGCTTAAAATTTCAATAACATCCTACGTAAATTATATAACTATTCGCTCTGTAATATATTTGTTTAATATTTATCTTTAAGTATAGTAAATAAAAACTTCTTGGTTTCGTAGATACCGTAGATTCGTAGGTATAAATGCATGCTACGAAACCAAGAAGTTTTTAACATAATTAAAGTGATGGACGAACTCTATAGAAACATTTGACGTGGTTTTTCAGCATATAACATGATGGTGTTTCTAATAATATTGCTGCGTTAACGCTATATTTTTAACCGATCTCCCCTAAGAAGGTTCATCAGGGTGAGTCGACGACGAACTCATCGCATTCTTCCTGATGAAGGACCTCCAACAGGTTCGAAACTAGTCGCCACCTACAACGACTGTTTAAATGAGAATTTAGCCGCTTTTAATTATTAAATTTGATGGTCGGCTTCTTAAATGTTTCATAATGAGTATTAAATATATCCAAATAACTTATATCATGTATGCATTCGTACAAAGTGCTATTGTATGAGGTGTTATTATTGTAAGAGTTTAGTTGAAATGGTTAAGACACTTGTACCCAAATAAGCTCTTGTGAAATTGAAATTGAAAGAACTAACCTATCTCTGAATCTCTGACCTACCCTAGTGTTAGAAATACGGTCGTAATTGAGATTGGTCGTCTAAAAACACGATCAAATTTTTAACGATAATACTTTGGTAAAAGCTTTTTGTTCTGACTAAATATATTATTAAAAGTGGTTACTACTAAGGGATGAAAAGAAAAATGATCCCTAGAAAATTGATAAATCTAGACGCTAAATTAAAAACAAAAAAGTGGCCATATCAGCTGATATGTGAATAAGCCGGCTTGCCAATTCTAGCTTGTGTAAATTAGATTGATATTTATAGTTATATTTTATTAGTGATTATAGCCAGCTTTTTATATTAACTAAGTAAATATAATAAATAAATATAAATATAAATATCTTCACGCAATTCCCAATACAGGGGTAGACAGAGGTCTAGTCTAGACAATTAAGTCCCTTTGACCCACCTTCCACCGAAGATGTTTTTGGGACAACGTGACAGGTGGTGAGCCTGTCGCCGCCTTTATGTCCAAGCCAACGATGTAATTCGTACATAAGTTTTTTTTTAAAAAAAAACTCATTGGTACGAGCCTGCCACTTGGGGATCGAACTCGGGTCTCTCGACTCGAAATTCCGACCACCGAACCACTCGGCTATCGTGACTTTTTTATTAACTAAGTAATTTGCCTAATGCCGCACCTCCCGTTCCATTTAATGATCACGTGCGGATTCTGCTCGGGCTCCGTTAGCAAACGACGTTTTTTGTTGCCTGTTTTGTCTAAAGAAGCGTAGATTGTTATTAAAATAACCTATGTTAAAACCGAAGAAAGTTTCTTCTATTTACTATAATTTTTATACCTATCGTAGGTATTTTGACAGATTCTTAGAACAAATCGCTTGATGATAGTATCGCAATCCTTAACATACAATGTATGTCGAGTGTTTTTTTCCACATTTTCTCTGGTCTGGGTGTTTGTTGGACTTTCGTTGTTTCCGATTGCATAACACAAGGTACCTACACTTTGGGATCAGAGTAATAATTGTGATGTTGTTCCTATCTATGTATGTATTTATTCATTTATTAACTGAATCTGTATTTATTGTCCATCAATTGTTATTAATGTGCGTAGTATTCTAGTCATAGAGTATGTATGTATTAGAAAATTACATATTTTTCTGATTTAGTATACGTAGTAAACTAGTCTTTCCAGTGATAATGTTACTAAAAGTGTTAGCATTTACTATGAAATACTAAGAAAGTTTTATACTACTTTCTAATTCATTCAATAAGTGTAATCGATTATACGATAATCGATAATGAGCCAAATTCGTCTAATTGCGAACGGTACTGGAGGCAGCGAGGTCAATTAGATTTGCTGTAGTTTGTGATAGTTCTACTTTCCGAATAGAATGAAGAGTTAACTTGCATAACGACCTTCGTGGATGAGTGGCGTTTTCATAGTGTCACCAGCTCTAAGATACGGGTTCAATTCCCGGTCGAGTCAATGTAGAAAACACTTTCTACATTTTCTCGGGTCTGGATGTTTGTGGTACCTTAGTTGTTTCTGATTCCATAATACAAGTGCTTATGCTGCTTACTTTGGATTTATCAGAGCGATGTATATGATGTCCCAATCTATGAGTATATTTATATATTTTTAAAAGAAAAAAAAGTCACGATAGCCGAGTTGTTGGGTGGTCGGAATTTCGAGTCGAGAGACCCGAGTTCGATCCCCAGGTGGCAGTACCAATGAGTTTTTCAAAAACTTATGTACGAATTTCATCGTTGGCTTGGACATAAAAGACGGCGACGGGCTCACCACCTGTCACGTTGTCCCGAAAATATCTGCGGTGGAAGGTGGGTCAAAGGGACTTAATTGTCTAGACTTGACCTCTATTGTATTGGGAATTGCGTGAAGATATTTTTTTTAAAAGAAAAAAAAGTGGGAAAGTCATTGAACGGTTTGTTCACCATTAGTGAATTTTCAAACCCAGTTTGTGTTTCGCCTTTTTTGGCAATTGCTATGTAATTGCTATTGTGCATATGTAATTGCTCTTAGGCCGCGGTTTAACACTACCTAATTTTTATTATAAAATAAAAGCAATATCAGCTAAAATCAGCTGTCTGCCAGTAAAAGTCCCGTTAAAATCGCTCCAGCCGTTTCGCAGATTAGCCGGAACAAACAGACAGAAAAATTTTTAAATTTACTTTTTTTGTTTAAGTTCCTTTGTACTTTTCGCATTTAGTGAAAAGCTTTTAATATGGAATAGCAAATAGACACTTAAATTTCATTTATATGTTTATGAAGATGTATATTTTACTCTTTCATACACTTGATTAATGCCCTGCAATTCTGTATCCGCCAGTGTTGCTTGAAGTATTGCTGCAACAGGAATGCTATAAAATATTTGCGCACTCTTACACACAATTTTATACCACCTACAACCTTCTTTTGTGTGTTCAATGTGTCGTATTCTATAAGAATGAAGTCAAAAAATTTAAAAGATTAAGAAATAACAGCCTCAAGTGCAGTCTACCCTGTTTCCAACTCTTATCAATCAAATAACATATACATTATTACTATTTTTTTTATGTTACAACGTCAAATTGGCTAAAATATTCGCGATTTCACGTTATTAACGGCAATAAAAATTGGTTACATCCCGCGGACGTAGTTCGTTCCGTAGTCGTTATTTTAAGTACTTTCTCAGATAATAAAAACTAATACCTATTATCTTCCTTTGTTTTCTGAGCATACTCGATTTCATCTAATGGTCGTGAATTGCTCAATGCTGTTTATTTTATTACTTAAGTACGTTACTTGAGTTTTATAAAATAAAATGTTCCCTTTTGTTGATTTTCCTTATTATTGACACAGAAAAGTTAACTTGGTTCTTACTTTACATAGGGTACAAACATAACGGCCTGTAAAAATCAACCGCAACACCTACCTTTGTAGGTTTCTCCATAATCCCTGTCCTTAGTAAGTGGATTGGCGATCGCAATACCAGACATCTCGAAACTTCACGTCACTGCCGATGTGCTTCATTTTTTCCGGTATTTTTGAGGTAGCCGTTGACTTTTCAATACCTTTCCTTTAGTCGACGTTTACGACACTCGGTAAGGAGGTGGTGAACCAATTCCACACACAGTGGTATTTTTTTAAACTAAATATTTCGCTTTAGTCGAAATTTTAGGTAAAGTTTACGTGTAAAGCTTAAGGTTAATAATTTTAAGACAGTCTCATGCTCTTTTATTAGTCTGGTATCAATAATAGAGTGTGAAAAACTACCACCTCTTTCCTTGTGCCACACATCGTTCCTTGTTATAAACGAACATGCGAAACGCCTTGAAAATTACAACAGCTACCATACAAACATGTTGAAGTATGTAGCATAACAAAAGTCAGCAAATCAAAGGCGGGTGAGCTGCTGCGACTGTGGTACATAGAGCGTAACGATCCGCGTCTCCTAGAAGGTGTTTTTTAAAATGGCTGGAAACGATTACAAGTTGTCTGGAGCAGCAAACAAACATCCAACGGCTTAGAATTCATGCAAAGACAATTACTGTCAGTTCAGCCGTGTTCTTGACCTTTTGTCAATTGTGGGCCACGTCACCTAGTACTGGAATAAATTTACAATTGCATCACTCTAAAGGTGCTGATGTACGTTTACATACAAACTGTAAAGCATTTTTAATGTTTTTATGAAATAAATTCTGAGTTGCATTGGCAAAGAATCGATTATCGCATGAAGTTACCGTTTTGGGATTAAGCAACAGCTGCATGTCGTAAGAAGCAATATAAGGAATAAAGAGATTATTGACGTAGTGTCATGCAATGGCCTTGCTACATGTAATTTATATGAGTCTACGGACGCTTTTCATGTTGCTTTGATAAAAGTTAAATATTTTGTAATATCTTTAGCAACTCTTTTCGACGACTCCAAAGCCGGGTTGGTAGAGATCCAACCTTCGAAAATTGCGTTGCCAGCCTTTGAGAAAGGTATAGGCTTTTTTTTTTGAAGGTCTCTAAGTCGTATCGGCCCGGAAAAACCGCTGACGGCAGCACATTCCATAAAGTGCAAGTGCGTGGTAGACAATTTCGCGAAAAACACACTGTGGTGGAATGCCAAGCATCAAAATGGTGTTGATGGAATTGATGGAAAAAATATGGGTTGTTGGTTCGAATACCGCTAGCGGCACATCATGCTTGTTTATGTTGTATAATTGAATATTTATCTATGTAGAGATATGTCGATGTAATTATACTATACCGTTAACTTGTATACTAATACCGTGGCCGGCTCACTGTCTGTCACGTTGTCCTAATTAAGACCGTTGTCCTAGATGTCAAAATGATTTCATTAACAGTGGTAGAGCCACGCATCAACTTTTGTTGTTGCATGAATGGGCCGTCTCGACCGGGGAAGTACCACGACCTCACAGAATACCGGCATAAAGTAGAAGTCTAACAAACTCCTGCGTTTCGTCTGGTGAGTGCAGGTAACCGGTGGCCCACACACCCTTCTCCCCCAATTATGGGGGAGGGGGGCACTCTAAGGGAGGCAACACATCTGCTAAGCCTCTGCTATTGCGGGTGTTCATGGGCGGCGGTAATCACTTACAATCACGTGAGCCACCTGCTCGTTTGCCTCCCTTTTCCTTTAAAAAAAATATCCAGACCTCTGCCCACCACCGCAGTATTTTTTATTGTGTATTTATTTATATAATAGCATTATTTCTCAATAATACTCGAATAACCTGAAACTGATAAATGGTTATATGTTTATTATGTACTACAATTATGCGTGAAAATCGTAATGGTGTAGGGTTCGAAACATTACGTTGCAGGTGTGAAACATGCCTGCCTTTCGGTTTTTGTCGAGGACCACTCCAGGCCAGACAAGCATGCAGCTTAGTTGGAGTGGAATACTAGGAATGTTATTCAGCATTGCTAGTATTCTATTTAAAAATGTATCTATATGTGCCGGTTGATATAATAGCGAAAACAACTCGTGTATTTGGAAAAAACTATAGATTGGCAAAGATACGATGTTCATACGCAAAGATACGTTGTTCATATTGTTATGAATTTCTGAAAAGTACCTAATCCAAACATCTACTAAAAAAATTCGCAAGTAGCGACTTAAATTTATTTGCTTATTTTTATATTTTAAAAGTAATATAAAGTTATATATATTAAGTAAGTAAGAAAAAATACATTTCAATCTCTAATCACGTAGGTGTTGTCTATATTGTTTAATCTATAGATCAATGAATCAGTGTTGTCATATACATTGCTCTTATCCCAAAGTAAGTTGCTAAAAAAATTGTATTAGGGGATTTGAAACAACGATGGTGGCACAAACACCTAGACCGAGACAAAAAGGTTTTTTACACTTTTCTATCGTACGGTTATCGAACCCGGGATCTCAAAGCTAGTGACACCTTGTAAATCAGTGTGTTTGCCACTGAATCACGAAGGTCGTCTATAAATACATAGTTTTAGTATCGTTACAACACAAAGAAATAACATAGTACACATGGATGAAGTCGTGTTCGCAGCTCGATCATCTGATGGATGTTTCCTCTCTTTCTTCGTCAGATAAAAAAATGGGAGCGATGATGACACGCTCCGCGGGCCCATTGTTCGCATGTCGAAGGTCGCTCGGTCGAACGGAGCGACTTCTAATTGCCCCCTATTCGTGCCAGCTGATCTTAGTCTAACGCTCTTCACTGTTAAGTGAAGAGCACACTTATTTTATACTATTATTATTATTATTTTAATTATTTGGTCTAATGACACGTGGCACAGCCAAACGTCAGCTATTGCTGTTCCGTGACCAGTTCAAACTGCTTTTGCGTTTTGCCAGATGGGTGAGGTAACAGGAAACCCTCACCGCTATCTCTCTCTGTGACATGTTCCTGTTGCACCCTTTTATAATAAATTTTCTGAAGGTCGGCAAGGCATCTACAGTCGGTATAGCATTGCGGGTGTGCTTGTGTGTAAGTTTCACTTGAGCACTTATTACTTAAAATTACATCCCTTTTATTAAAACCGCAGAAGAATAATCAAAGCATATTATTTATTCATATGTAATTTTTTAATATACCATCGTTTCGTGATGAGGTTCCTCCTTTACAGAGACGAAACAGGCGAAAGAATCTTGATAGGTATCTTCTTTGGTTTATAATAATAAAAAAATTTATAGAATTTTATATTATTTTTATTAATTTTTTAATTTTATACAATTTTTATCTTATTATTGTATTATTTTTAATATTACAGAATTAAGATTTTCTTCAAGAGATTTCTTGCAACTTTAGAGCAATTACCTTATTCCCAGGAGTCTGTCTTTAAAGTATTTATATTATAATTTCTCTTTTGAAGTCTACTGATCAACTCAAGGCATATACTGAATTCGTGTATTTAAAAAGTTCTTGGAGTGATTGGTTTTATATCTGTAACAGGATGATTGTTGGGAAGCGTACAGACGCTGTTCGCCAGACCTTTGGGAAGAGTTTCAATTCACTCTTCGATATATCTAATGTGAAATGATTTCATAACTCTTAGATTATGGCAATCATTATGAAACTGTTTACAACAAACAAGTACGAGAATCTGTACGTTGTCTAAGACAAATTATTTGATAGGAAAAAGTAAAGATTTATTAATATTCGTCATTGTTTATAATAACCATCTTTCACGATCGCGATAACGACAACGAGCGAGTGAAGAAAACTAGAGCTGATCTTATAAACTACAACGTGTACGAGCAACACGTTGTAGTTTATAAGATCAGCTCTAGTTTTTGCCGTCATTGATGCTTCACAATTATCTGTTGTGTAATTTCTACAAAACAACTGACTTGCGGAACGGAGAGAGGCTGAGTTAAGAAGCTGATATATTAGAGAACGATGACATTTAAGTCAGTGAAGTCACGATAACCGCAAGGTTCGGTGATCGGAATTTTTAATAATATTTAAGAAGTCATAACTGTCGAAGAAGAAAGATTCCCGTATGCAACAACTGGGACATAAAATCAGTTTTCGAATCGATTGCTGCATGAAATCGGAGCATTGCTTAGTGGTCTATGGGCCTAAGATCCCCAGTGTACTTTGATACATAACATATAAAATATATATCTTCACGCCATTCCCAATACAAGGAAAGATAGAGGTTTAGACAATAAAGTCGTTTCGACCCTACTTCCACCGAAGATATATATTACGCTAATATAGTGGCGGACAATTCAGAAAACATTAATATCCTACATCGCGCTATCAAAGTTTTTACGCTTCCAAGCATATATTCGAGTACCGGTAGTACACGGGTGAGCAGACAACCTCCAGTAGTCACGAACACCTGACATGGCGACCTACCCTTTTCCTTACAGTATGTATATTGGCGAACTTATTGGGCTACTCTGTAGCACGGCGAATGCAAAATTGATTTTGCGGCTTGTCGGATATGCGACTCTTATCTTCTACTATCTGAAAGTACCCTGATCAATATTTGCTTTCCCATTATATATGGAAATTTTGCGGTTTTAGATATATTACGTATATGTGTGATTACTGCAGGAATACGTCATCCCCCTAGTAATACGTCATTGTAACATTTTGTACCGAAATCGTATGTATTGTGTATGAGTAAATAGCCCTTATATGGATATGGCCTGACGAGCTTGATTAATAAAATATACGAGATCATGGGCTAGTGTACTCAATTCGAATGTTACGATTCCAACGCCGTTGACTTTGACACTAATAAACGTTCACATTAACTGCTCATAGAGTAATTGTTTTTGAAACGTCATGTAACTGGAGGTGTTGCGCTTGAAATCATGTCATTGCCGCCGTTAAAAAACAAATAAACAACGGATAACGTTATTATACAATTGGATACGTGTTATTCGACGGACACGGCGTCACGTCCCGAAATGTTACGAAATGTTAACAAACACGTTGCGCGGAACTCGCGCGGCCGCGTAACGAGCCGGGCCGGCGGGGCTCTAATGGAGTGTGAAAGTGCCCCGTTCGGATGCCTTACCCGTAAACTGTTTGCATGTATGTTAGAAAAGTGAGAAAGTGGTACACGACTTGAACTATTCTCGAACGTGTCCAGCGAGTCACGATAGCCGAGTGGTTGGGTAGTTGCGCGTCAAGAGAGTCGAGTCGATCCCCAGATGGTAGGCTCGTACCTAGAAGTTTTTTTCAAAACGAATGTGCCATTTTTATCGTTGGCTTGGACATAAAGACTTCGACGCCCATTTGACAGAGCCCTAACCGTTTTTACGTACATACGTAACGGCCAGAATAAGTCAACTACAGGATATATGCCTCTCCAGTGAGGGAGGGTTTACTGTAATCGCCACGCTTGGCAAGCGAATTAACGATCGTTATACCAGACACCTTGAAACTTAGACCCTACCGCCTTTATGCCGATTTTTGGTCTGATATTTTTCGAGATTTTGCCTTAATCGTCTCTTACGACACCGCCGTAACCAAACAAATACTAAAGTTTTTATTTCGCAGCAATTAAAAGAAAATTAAATCCTTTTAACTTTATAATTACTTAAAAATACTTTAATTTCAGCTATCATCGATAGCATCGGTGCTATCACTCTAATAGAGACAGACATATCCGATTGTGCTGTAATTAAAACATTACTTAAGTGATGAAATCAATGTACATAAAAAGTTATTGCATTCATTCGATAAGCACGATGTTTTAAAAATAAAATATGTTTCCGTTTACTTTATATACTAAATATAAATGCCCGAACACGAAACGCCGAACGAAGGTCTATCTAGTTGCCCTAACCGCCACGCAAAGCTGCACACTCCCGGCGTAGCTATCCCGTCATAAGTCTAAGAAAAAGAAACTGCCCCATACTTTATTTAAGCATAGTATTTCAATAATTTCCCCTATTGTATATAGTTTTGCCAATTTCCAATTTTATATTTGTTTAACGGTTTATTTTTAATACCTGCCAGATCTTCCGGGTGTTATTGAAATTTTTTTAAATTTAATATCCAAACGTACTTAATAAGCCTAAAAATATCCTAGTAAAAGTATGTCTTAAGAAAAAGAAGTAATGTCTAAATATACAAAAAGTTTTAAAAAAAAACGTTCGAAAGAAGATAAAGTTTGATATGATTTTAGGAAATAAAAAAACTATCTATCACAATTTTAGGAACCGCTGTGGTCATTAGATTGTTATAAACTCCATACTGAATTACGTCTAACTTTAATGGTAGGTTATCCACGAGGTCGTATGAGTAATTGATTATTAATTTGCAGTGAACAAACACTGACGTTATATGATGGCTGGTATCTTGTCTCTTTTTTTTAGTTAGATCATTATTACCTAGCAATTTTGCGTGAAATGTGAGAATGTTCTACTCTTTTATGAATTTTAATAGTATCCTTAAATATGTAAGATGTTTCTGAATCTTAATAATATTCGAAAGTGATGTAAAAAATAATATTCTTTTCAATTTTACTACCCATGAGATATAATTTGCTTATGCGTTACTCTGAATTCTAAAAAGTGTTCTGTCGTGAAATAATCTAAATATCTTCATGCATAGTCCTTGGGGAAGTAACCAGAGAGAACAGATAGCCAAGTGTCACGAGCCTTGTATACTTCTAAATCAGAGGTTCCTAGACTTTTTTCTCATAAACTACATTAAAAATTTAGCTGGTTCTGGTGGTTCCCCTACTGCTACATTTCTATCATATTGCCTCAACTCGGATATTAATTTGCGTCGCGACTGATAGTTTTCGAAAGAAAATTGAGAATTGACTGTACTGTGAGTGAAAGTATTCGTGCCATTTCCAATACTGGGGTAAAATTGGCCAATCAATAAAGTGATTCCAGCAAACTTTACATTTTTGACATCTACTCACAAAGAAACGATCAATTCTCTCTTAAAAAACTTCCCAAACGGAGTGCTAAAAATTAAAAGTAAAATAGTATATTTTTTGTGTTTCATATTCCTTACGAATTGGAAATCCCCTTTTTGTCACTCTAACGTAGATCCAGAATCTCCCGTGGGCCCCTGCGTCCAGCCGGAACGTACCATTTGGGTAACTAAAACTAAATGATCTAGAAAAACTTTCCAGTCCGCAAACGCCACGTGTCCAAGTCAATGTTAGTGTTCAGTGAAGCGACGGAGTCGTTGTGCTCCAAACAATTGTACTGTGCAGTGACTAATGGCACATCAAATGCTCCCTTAGTACATCATAAAATCATCCCATCTGTGAAAGAATGACTATCAGATAGTTTAAAGACTCGGGCGTTACTTTGCAAAAATCCTATATTATAAAGATGTTATTGTACGAAAATTCCGTATGCACGACCTGGTCCGAAACAAAGAAGAAAGAGTAGCTTATGCTCTTCATTTCTTTCCGACCAGGTAGAATATGCTATTTATTTTTTGCAAACGCAATCGTGCAATATTGCTATAATAACAAAACAGCAGTCAACATTTCACCGACGGGATCTTCGAAAGTATAGTCTTCACCTAATTCCTCAGATTAATGATACCTTCCCACCATGTCTAACACGGTGACATAGTGTAAAACAGCAGCATCAGGATTGTTGTGTACCGTTTTACAAGTTACAGATGAATTAGAGAGTCATTATAATTATTGGAGCCCTTGAGGACTAAGATCAGTCAGTACAGTAGTCAGACAGTAGTATCAGTAGTCACTGTGTGAATGTTACCAGTAGGTGAATGAAGCTCGATTTTAACTTAATTCCATTATAAAAAAAAACAGTGTTGATATGTAGGTAGAAAGTGAAAGAGCTAAACTGTTTAGACCTTGGTATTAAACTGATTAAAAACATCATGTTAGGCTATTTTTTTTATTATTTTGCTAAACATTACAATAGTAAACAGTGAAAGGTTGTATAGTGATAAAAGCAGAGCAATATCGAAACGGTAATTGCAAAAATTCAGATTGTACCACGCGAGTTAGAAAGCAGTGAGGCATAACTGCACCGTGGTGACCCGATTTAGCCGCAGATGGCGCCGGTAAGGTCGAACAGCGGCCAGAAACACTAACATCGCTTAAACAAATAAATTAAACGCTAAATATTTTTGTCAATTAAACAAAGTAGTAAGATTGAAGTAGCCAATAAAATGTAGTTGCATTATACTCGGATACGTGTATATCACGTGGGTGATGAAGAAAATTATGTATTTGAAAAAAACCGAAAGAGGTATGTATCAGAGGTACGCAGTTTTCTTTTTTATAACGCTTACACGCTTAATGTTTACATGTACATTGTTGCTTCTTTCCAATTGAAATTTTTCTAAGAATAGAAGTTAAACTCTCGCTCAATGACCGGTGTAACTGAACTTAAGAGCACCGTTACGGTTTGGTTTCGCTTTTAGTTTATCTACAGTCGACAAAGCGCAAGCAATCTCGTTAGGTATGAGTTGTTTGGTGGTCGCAATAAATGAAGTAATTTTTGTTATGAATACTAAGTTATCATTATTATATACTAAGTTATCATTATTATATACTAAGTTATCATTATTATATACTAAGTTATCATTATTATATACTAAGTTATCATTATTATTGTTATGAATACGAAGTTATCATTATACACTGTCATTATTTTGCTACAATTTTACTAGTATGATATGTACGGCGATAATTTTAAAGGTAGTACTTACAGGGGACTTAATATCAGACATTATGATGACTGATTTATTAACAGTAAAGTGATAAATTAATATTAACTTACATGATGCTTGCTAACAAGTTATTTTAGTTAAGTGATCAGGTTAAGTGTAAGTGCACATGAAATAGAATTCAGGCTATATGTATTTAATTTTGTTTAAAAGCCGTAGACTTCTCACCGTGGAAAGACATTATTACGAGGCATGCCTTTTGTCATTTGAAGAAAAAACACAACTAGCCAACCTTATAGTACTTTTTATTGTATTTCAAAGTATTCACCACGTAGCTTAATACACTTTTACATTTGCTCAAACCAGTTATTATAACATTTATCCCACTCAAAAATGAGTGGAATAAATGTTATAATAACTGATTTGAAAGCGTCGACTGAAAGAAATCGTTAGGGCTTAGGCCAGGACTGTATGGATGGTCAAGAATTTCTCCTTTTTCCTGCTTCAAATACTTAATCGTTTGGAGAGCGCTGTGTAAGCTTGCGTTGTGGTGGCGCAGAATGATGCATCGTTTTGAGTTAGATTTTTGAAGTTAGGTGACGACTTGTAGTAAACAAACTGCGGTATACCACTTTGCGCTAACCGTTCTACGATCTTCAAGTGCAATAGTCGCAACATGACGGGTTTTTTCAACGAACGTGGACACCATCTTCTTTGAAGTGTTTCAACATTGAACAATTTTAATTGGCTTTGACTGGTCTTGAAAGATCCATATTGTAGATTGTTGTTTGGAATCAGGATCGCAGGCATAGATCCAAGACTCGTCACCTCTGATGATGGCGAAGATTTGACTCCCCTCTGTTGAACCTTTGCAGAGTTTTCTTACCCCATCTCACGCGTGCCACCTTGTGATCGTCGGAAAGCAGATGCGGTGTCCAACGGCAAACTAGCTTTCTCACACCAAGCGCTTTATGCAAGATCTTCTGTATGGTTGTCCCTGAGATGCCTCTATCTCTCGATGCGTCACATGACGATCTTCGAGAATTAGTTGTCTCACAGCAATTATGTAATTTTGAGTGTCCTTCGCGAGATTTGTCACTAACACTAGTATGTCCACGCTGGAATTCTAAATACCAGTTCTCGATAGTCTGTATACAGGGGGTTTCATCACTGAACACAGATGTTAGCTCTTCAAAACACTGAAGCCGTGTCAGGCATCTTCTAAAGTTGTAGAAAATTATTGCACAAACATTTTTCTTAGAAAGATTCATTTTCGTACGTGACCTAACAGATTCCAATCGACGCTGTGACTAAACAATAGCATTAATCCTAATACTTTCAACTGTTTTGAGATTCAAAATTTAAACACATTCGAATATAGAACTGTTCCAAATTCAAAATTTCCGCGAAATAGGGAAACGACAGAACTTAAAAGGCATGCCTAGTAGTGTATCTTTTGAAGACTATGTTAGCAAATTACTTGACAAGTGGAGGGTCAAGAGTACTCGGCAACTTATTTCCGTTCGATTGGTAGGCGTGTCTGTATCAAGAAAGTAACTAATTTGCTAGAAGTGACAGAGGTATGCAAGTATTGTGACATTTGAAGAATAAAATAAAATAAAATCTGTTTTCTCTGGCAATCCTGTCAAGCTAATAATGTAATATTAAGGATATTATAATTACAAAACTGCAGCTGATAAGCATGAGCTGAAGTAACGTTGAATGTTACGATTTTCCTTGTATAACTCAATATTAATTATAAATAAATGCATTCCAAATGTATCCGTTTTATAGAATCTTTAAACAATTTTGAAAATACTTTACTTTCCAAATATTTTGTAAGATAAATATCTCATTTTAAAGAAGTAGATGGTAAAATTTATATAAGCATTTTTAAATAAGTAGTGTTATGGAAAGGGCTATGCTCGGTGTTTCTCTGCGTGATAGAATCCGAAACGAAGACATCCGCAGCAGAACTAAGGTAACTGACATAGCCGTAAGGATCAGCGCGTTGAAGTGGCAATGAGCCGGCCACATAGCTCGACGAACTGATGATAATCGTAACGGAACGGAAAAAAGTTTCACGAGTGGCAACCTCGTATAGGCAAACCCAGTGTAGGACAAACCGCCACGAAACGGAGTGACGACTTGCAGAATGTTGAGGAAAGTCGATGGATGCAGGTAGCTGGGGAAACTTCATCGTGGCTTTGGGGCCTATGTTCTGCAGTAGACTCGTTTAATCTGTTTTTTTTTTAATATTAAATACGTTAAAAATCGTTTAACTGCAAATTACTATATGAGCGAACGATTTACCTACAGCGATTCTGGTTAGAGGAGATCTTTACCACGTCGAGGAATTTGGTGTTAGCGCGAAGAGGAGCTGTAACAGCCCATCTTTTAAGACTTCTACCGCATGATTTTGCATTCAACATGGCCCACAATGACCAACATATTGCCAAACTATTACTATGAGAAAAAAATTGTTTATTACTATGGGCATATAGTGTCGCGACGCCACGCTATACGCCCATAGAATGCCTGAATAAGTAAAAGAGAATGTGGCGACGATACTATGACTTCTTATTTATATATACATATTTAAAACAGGATAATTTCATATTTATTATAAATAAAAAAATAAATATCTTCACGCAATTCCCAATACAGGGGTAGACAGTGGTCTAGTCGATATTTTCGGGAAAACGTGATAGGTGGTGAGCCTGTCGCCGTCTTTATGTCCAAGCCATCGTACATAGGTTTCCCATCCAAGCCATCGTACAGCAAGCAAGAATCGTACATAGGTTTTAAAAAACCCATTGATACGAGCCTGCCACTTGGGGATCGAACTTGGACCTCTTTACTCGAAATTCCGACCACCCACCCATTCACTCGGCTATCGTGACTTTTATTCATTGAAGGATATTATTGTATTATTTATTACATGTAATTAGGTCAATTTATTTTAAAATTATAAAATGGATGAAGTTAGTTTATAATTAATATAATGTTTGTTTTTAGTGAATATTAAGTGCATTTTTGTAACAAAACATTAATTGTATTTTGCTTTCTGTTCTCACAATACAGTAGTGATTGAAAGTTAAAAAACACTTTAATTAATAATTAATAAAATTTAATTAATAAACACTTTAATTGCCTATCTTCATTCCTGAAAATAAACAATTGTTATAATAATATTGCTATTGGTATTTTGTGCATAACGCAGTCCACGTTATACGTCGACGTATAGCATTCGCCTAGAGCACCAAATTTTAAATACATTTTTCTTATCATAGCAGAACTGCAGCTCTGACAATGTGTATCTCCGTTTTCGAAGTAATAATAATAGTAGCAGGATCTTCAGTCGTCGAAACTTACAAATAATACTCAAGTAATAATATTTTTGTTTAGTTTAATATTTTTTTTAACAAAAACGTCCGGAATTCAGCTTTGTTCACAAAGTGCGCATAAATTTTATTCTACCACAGCCCGATTTATTTTATATTTACGACAAGGACACAGTTAATAATGAAAAATGTAATAACAGCTGAATAACATAAACATGATAATAATCATTTATAATATCCATAGTCGTTATTTAATTATATAATCATGAAGTCGGTACAAAATTATAAATTCGGTGTTTAATTTCTGGCACACCACTTCCTGCGTTGCAGATGTACAATATGACGTATACAAAGTTAAGTTCAACGCTTTCAATATCATTCACACTTCTGATCTATTTAAGTGAAATAGAATACAAAATATTTCTACAGCCCACGTCACTGTTGGTAAATTCCACCAGATAAATTTTAGTTATATGGAGAAACTATAATCCACTGATGCTTCCTTTCTTCAGCGATTAGATTTTCCACTGCAAGGCACAAGATCGATAAGAAAGATATATCTTAATTGCCACAATCGGCATGGGGTTTGGCGGTCGCTCAACTTTGTGCTTAATTTTAATCTAACACTATTAGAGAGTGTTTTCCTCCAATCGAAAGCGATAACGATACAAATAGACGAAAAATGTTATAAATCCTAACGTCGACTCCTCGAAGAAAGACTAAATAAATAAAATTACATTAAGTATTACCTAAAATTCATTTTGGTTTTCTACATCACCTGTCACGTTGTCCCAAAAAATCTCTTCGGCGGAAGGTGGGTCGAAACGACTTATTTGCCTATATACCTATCTATCTATTTATATTTATGTATTTATTCATCAATCTGCTATTTTTGGGTATTTTTTTGAGATGGTTATTCTGCCACCTATCGATGCCATTGCGATCTTAACCTTAGTTCCTAAAATCATAAAAAAAATTAAATAAATTATCTTCACGCCGTTACCAATACAGGGATAGACAGAGGTCTAGTCAAGGAAATTAAGTCCCTTCTACCCTCCTTCCACCGAAGATATTTTTGGTACAAAGTGACAGGTGGTGAGCCCGTCGTCGTCTTAATGTCCAAGCCAACGGTATAATTCGTACATAAGTTTTTAAAAAACCCTTCCACGTCTCTTGACTCGAAATTCCAACCACCCAACCACTCGGCTATCGTGACTCTTTCTAAAATACGTATTTTTTAATTTTATCCATCTTTAAATAAGACACTGCGGTGATTGTTGTAGAATTTGGACAAGTTTGTCGTAAAGAAATATAACACAAAAACGCTTCACGGAACCCATTCAATGAACAATGCAACACTCATAAGTTTCATTGTATCAATCACGTGCTAACGGGGTTACGATAGGTCAGTTTTGATTTGATTATGCAAGCGTCAGCGACCACGGTGCGCCCCAAGGAGCTGGAGTCAGTCACTTTCAAAATCACACTAGTTTTAAATGATCGTTATGTTATTGTCGACATCATTATCAACGTACAAAATTATAATGATAACATTTTCTATAATAATGTGTTCACGTATCTAATGGATTAGCAGTAGGACTAGATTTAATGGATTAGCTGGATTAAACGGATTGTCACGAGAGCCGAGTGGTTGGGTGGTTGGAATTTCGAGTCAAGAGACCCGAGTTCGATCCCTAGTTGACAGGCTCCTACCAAATGGGTTTTTCAAAACTTATGCTCGAATTTTTTTTATTTATTTACATTTACAGAAAAAAATATGTTAATATTTACAATACTTATTAACTAAATAAATAATAAATATCTTCACGCAATTCCCAATACAGGGGTAGACAGAGGTCTAGTCTAGACAATTAAGTCCCTTTGACCCACCTTCCACCGAAGATATTTTCGGGACAACGTGACAGGTGGTGAGCCCGTCGCCGCCTTTATGTCCAAGCCAACGATATAATTCGTACATAAGTTTTTGAAAACTCATTGGTAGGAGCCTGCCACTTGGGGATCGAACTCGGGTCTCTCGACTCGAAATTCCGGCCACCGAACCACTCGGCTATCGTGACTGTTACTGACTTATTAACTAAAACTATTATAATCGTAGAGCCCTACTCCTCGTGGCATGGTACCAAGAACGCTGGCTGCATTTCCACGTTGAATGGCTAGACTTAACCGTTGAGCGAGAAAAGAACCAGCCTTGTCACCAGCGGCAACGATAAGTCGCGGATACAATTCTTTTAGAAACTGCATCGCGCGGGGACCCTACGGACCGATTGTCTCTACGGCAAATGGAACAAATATATAGTCTCCTTTTAAAGACTCATATTTCCGCCATTAAACCTGCTCATTCCGGCTCTAAAACCGATGGAATATTTATGGAAACAAGAGCCCTTCGGATGATTTCATTCAAGGAACCGTGACGAGACAGTCTGCCGACACATTTTTGGCATGAAAGTCCGTGGAGGCCTAACTCGTCGACGTCGCTGCCACAAGGACATCGATGTGGTTGACAAATCGATGCTCCCAATCGTATTCCTACAGCTATACGTAAACTTTCGTTATCCAGTAATGTACCATGGTTACTTGATGGTAAAGCATGAAGCCAGTAACTGGATTCCTTTGTCGAAACACCTAGAAAGCGGGCGCGGTCTCTGTCACAGTGAAAATGGTTCAGTAAGCATTTCTGTACATTCTGAACCAACGGGATATCCCACCGTTTTTGTGAGTTAGGTTCCAGTGGAATATCCTCGCCGGGACAGAGACGTAACCATTCTCTTGCCTCGGTAGCAAAGGTCAAGTCCAAATCATTCTTAAGAATTTTACGTGACAAATCATGAACACTATGTACGGAGGCAAGGAAAGCCAGCAGCGCAATATTTGAAACCTCTCTTATACCGATACCTCCAAATCTAACAGGTAAAGTAGCTTGAGTCCGGCTAGATGAGACTAAAGATAAATTTTGAATTTTTTCCAAAGCTATTTTGAGTTTTAAAAATCAGAACATTTCCAAGCTGGACTCGAGCGGAGTAAATAAGTAAATTTAGGAGGAACGCAATGTTCTAAAATAGTAAGCGCTATATAAGAATTAAGAATATACAGTTTATTAACATGTTCTAAAAATTGATCAAATTTTACTTTCAAAAGAGGTTTCATACTCTCTATAAATAACGGCGCTCCAAGGAGGTAAAGAGAATCCGCTTCAGTTACTTTAATGCCAGGAAATATATTGTTAAAATTTTGAAACAAATTGTGTCTATGAGAAGACAAACGGTCAGGAATGAAAAGTTCACATTTAGTATTATTTAATTCAAGGCCAATGTTTTTAAAATTTTGAATAATTTTTTGAAGGTCATTTTGCACGTCATCTGGCTTTCCTCCTAGGGTGCCGTCATCTAGGTACCAAACATTGAGTTTGGATTTCAACTTTGAAATAATCGGTTGAATTCCCAAACTAAACAATGCTGGGCCCAGTGGATCGCCCTGCTGAACTCCGACGGCTGAGTCAATTAAATGATTTTCGTAAAATAAATTAGAGTTTTGACTGTAACATTGCCAAACGTAATGGTAAATTTCCGGGGTATGTTTCGCAACCTCTTTCAGCGGGGTTGATCTGTCGAGAGAGTTAAAGGCATTCCTAAGGTCAACTTTCAAGAAAACATCTGTTTGACAATTCGTTAAATAATTCGTCTGCCTCACAACCTCCTCTGCTACCGAAGCCTAACTGAATAGGCTGAAATTTTGATTTTAGATCGAAGGTTATGTGCCTACATGCTAATTTAGAAGTTAAACGTCTAAAAGTGGAACCAACAGCTATAGGGCGGATACCATTATCTTTTTTTAAAGGCACATAACCTTGCTCCATATATGATTTTAACAAAATTAGGATTTAAATTGCCAGAAAGCATAAAATTCGAATTATATCGTTGGCTTGACAGTTGACTTGCAATGAAGACGGCGACGGGCTATCCACCTGTCACGATGTCCCGAAAACATCTTCGGTGGAAGGTGGGTCGAAGGAACTTAATTGTCTAGACTAGACTTCTGTCTACCCCTGTATTGGGAGTTGCGTGAAGATATTTAATTCATTTTTAATAAAAAAAACGGATAGTCAAGTGTTTATGTTTATATTGTTAATATCTTTACACACTTGTTTAATTTCTATGAGACTGTTAAATTTCTTTCCTTTCTTCGACAAAATTGATCACGTGGTCTTCTAAAAGCGAGTCTTAGCTACCTCGTACACATAAGTTAAATACACAAAATCCACTGACTCATTGTATTATTATTAAATTGTATGATAATATTTTTTTTATTTTAGGATTTTGGTCGATTAGTTACCTAAGCCGAATAATAAACCAACTCAAAACAATTCAAGAATGGCTAAAATTAATAATACAACAATTTAACAATTTTTTCGAACTGCTTGCACTGCGTTAGGAGAAGAGGCTATCATGCTCGCATTGAATCGTTTCTGGTTCAGCATTTCACTGGCCATAAAGCTTGGCTGTATGATTCTTTAATTTTTTTAAACAAAAATAAAATATATTAAACTGATATAAGAATTTTATAAAACAGTATAAACACTTTTAAGTAAGTAGTAATTAATTAATAAGTTTTAAAATGTAGTATATTTTAAAACTTATTAGTTAATTACTACTTTTGGGTATATTTATAATAAATATTCCTTATAATTATACAGTATAATACACTTTGTTTTGTTTCAAAATAGTTCAGAACTTTTAAAGTAAAGGTTTTTTTGCAGTAAACTATAACTAGGTAATTTTAAAAATGCCTCCTAATATATGTCCACAAAGCTGTCCATCCCAATATATCCCCACAAAGCTAGGCATATCCAGCACTTCGTCACGTCCAGAACGCTCGTCACGTTCAGGCCGCTCGTCTCGTTCTTGTCACGTCTCGATTTCGTAACCATTCAATTTCGACGCTTGCTGTATAAAAATTCAGCCTGTTTTTACCGAAACTGAAGGTAGTTTATTTGGCTGAAGATGGCCATGCCAAGAGATTCCGTTGGACATTACATAGATTAGATTATATTTACATACGAGCTTAGTGGACGAGTGGCGTAAACACCGGTTTTCAAGGTGTCGCCATCTCGAGGTCCCGGGTTCGATTCCCGGTCGTCTCAATGTAGAAAAACCACTTCTACGTTTTCTCAGGTCTAGGTGTTTGTTGCCTTAGTTGTTTCCGATTTCCATACCACAAGTGCTTTAGCATTTTACATTGGGATCGGAGCAATGTATGTGATGTTTTACTTATCCTATATATGTATTAATGTTATTATTTATTATTACATGACGTAAAAAGTCCATATCTGTCTACATTTCTTATGTATCTTAAGCTATAAAATATTAGCTTAAGAATAACTAATCTAGATATAGCAACTTGGCTGTATAGATTATTTAGTTTCGAAGACATTATGAAAGTATCTACACGCATTTCCCAATACGAGAGTAGACAGGTGTCCGCTATTTAATGCGTCCGATTCACATTTCATAAGTCATTTGGATCAACGTGACAGGTAGGGTTTTGCTGCATTAGTGTCCAAGCTACAAATGTAAAAATCGCTCACCATGCCGCAAATTCAAATATGAACGTACTGTAACATATAGCAGGAAACTAGAATGAATGCGTTATACGCGGCCACTGACTCACTAATAAACAAACGTGTTTGTATCGATGGGCGTGGACTTTGCGCATCTCTTATCATCATATACAAAAAAGTATAACCTTGAACAATTTAAGGAATTCTATATTAGTTGAATATTTTACATATTAATCAAATGTCCATCTTGGACTAGCCATCTGTGAATTTATTCGCTTGTCAAAAGTTACTTTAAAAACTGAAGATGTAGTTTTCTCGTTTATTTTGCGTTCTTCATTGTATATTCTTTTTTTTATTATAACTGAAAATATTTTAATGTATACCTTTATATTGTATACTTTATTTTAATGGTATA
Organism: Sericinus montela; assembly: GCA_029286605.1. Taxonomy (NCBI): domain Eukaryota; kingdom Metazoa; phylum Arthropoda; class Insecta; order Lepidoptera; family Papilionidae; genus Sericinus; species Sericinus montela. The sequence goes on along the minus strand of JAGSMR010000034.1, from coordinate 3,869,961 downwards.
AATAATTATATTATAATGTATATACTTTTTATCTTCAGTGTTTTCCCAATACTTGAGAAATATCTGAGGCCTGAACAATTTAGTCGCTTCGATCCATATTTTACCGTAAACTATTTGCTTGTAGCGTCTTTTAAAAATAATTGTCGCGCTATATTAGCATATGATATGACTCTCCCATACCCCATGCCTCTCCGTGAGTGTTATGAGACCGATTTAAAAAAGTCCGATTTAAAAAAAAATCCTAATGCCTTCTAACGGATATATGTACTATACCAAAATAAACGGCGGATGATAATATAGTGACAAAGTACTATGATCATCAATCCGCTTGCGATTTTGTGGAATCCTTTGGGGGAGGCATCTTCTGTAGCAGACCTTTAAATCCTTTGGAGGGAGGCCTCAGCTGTAATAAACCATTAAAGCATTTTAAGGTATTACAAATATAATATGTTCTCGTTAAGCATACACAAATGTTTTGGTTTATTAATATTCTAGTGAAGAGTTATGACGTCACCGAAGACAATGAAAAACATTATGTAACCTATGTATGACGAGGCGATAAGTTATTCGGTCACATATTTCGCTATCCGGGGCGAACGAGTAAATCGAAATAGAATTTTCTATTTGAACAACGAATATTTAATAAAATTGATTCCTGTGATTTATTGATATTTTTGTTGGTAATATTGTTGATTATTGTACTTAGAATTATGTTAAGAATTGATTAATCCATGTGGTTATGACTTAGAAGTAACACCCCCATTCTACTCGTGGGCGTCGTAAAAGACGATAAAGGGAAGGGAAGGCCTTGAAGTCAAGCACAGCTTCCTAAAAATTGCATATTTTTTTATTGCATTTCAGTTGCATGCAATCAGCTACCATTCCAGGCAGTATTTTTGTTTTCAAATGAAATAATACGTATATATGCACAGCTTCCTAAAAATTGCATAATTTTTTTATTATACAATATACAACACCGCGAACTAAATGCTAGGATGGTTTTACTTACGCATTAAAGGCAGCTCCTTCGCATAATGAGTATTTATTATTATGGCTACGCTTGGCAAGCAGACTGGCGATCGCTGTAGTATACATCTTCCTGCTGAATGCTGTCCGTCACTATTATGGAAAATTTTAGTATTGTATTTTTAACAAGACTCTCGTATGTTGCCTAGCAGGATGCACTTCGACAAATAAGATTAGCATTAGAAGAACGGATAATTTAGGTTGGTGAATAGTTGCTACTACTTTTGTATATCAGGTTCAATCATCATCGGCTATATCAGGTACAGCTTTTGCAAGTACTGGATTCTAAAACCATTACGGCAGGAGAGACACTTTTGCCCAAATATCTTGAAAGAAGACTCATCTGGAACACTTCCTACTATTTTTGACGACTTCTGTGGATGAGTGACATGGAATGATAACCGGTCGGGAACTTAAAACTGCCACACCATGAAATATCACAAGGTTTGAGGTGCCGAGTTCGGTTCCCGGACGGGTCAATAAGGGATGGAAATGTGTGTTTTTTGTCTGTTTGTTGTTGTTTTCTACTCTATAGTCCGTGCTTTAGCTACGTCAGGATCAGAGCAATGTATATTGTCCCTGTCTTAATTATTATTATTGTGTTTATTTAATTATTATTATTATATTTCGTAATAGAATGGTACAAGTCGTAGAAATTTTGATAGTGTGTTACTACTCTTACTAGCTGGGTTTTAATAAATATTTTTTGGACCGCCAACATTTCTGAGTTTCCCATGTCGAGTCGAAACAGATTTCATCATAGAGTATATCATACCTTTTACCCCAGTAGTCTCGGGCATAGTTGCCAATGATGCAGTAAGTATTACTCAAGAATTCGAAAGATTCAAGTGATTTCTGTAAAGAGTTGAATGGATTTTGTTTGCGAGACGTTGCTTGCATCGTCGGTCGGTATACTCTAAAAATCGGTCAGGGCCGTATTGTATAATGTTATACTCCGTGTAGTCGCGGCGAACGAAGCTACCCAGATGCAATGAATGTGCTAATCGTTGGGGAATGTCGGGTGCGTTGCTTAATTGTCACATTGTTCTCGACAAGTGGAGTAGTGGGTTATTTGCGAAAAGCGTTACCTCAGCGCTCTGGACCCGACCCCTAGCCGATTCAATTTACAGAAGACGACGTATTCCACTCTTTATTGTTTCCATTAAAGGTTATTCGTAATTTCGCTTTTACGAATTAAGTGCCTGCATTGTTTGTAGGTAACAATGCGCATAGTTAATTATTGACTTCACAACTTCACACACTCAACCATTTGCAATTTTTTTTAATCAGTTTTTACGTAGTTTGAACAGTAAGTCAGTGACGTGCTCACCACCTGTCACGTTGTCCCAAATAAACTTGTTATTGAAATGCAGTTACGTAATAATTTGAAACCAGATCTCGATTACGACTACTTATCGATTTTTGGGGACACAAACATACGAAACTTTTATTTTTTAAGCATAACGCTTAACAGTGGCTCAGCCTGTTGTTAATTATAAGATATATACAAGGATAAATATATAGGCACTATTGGGGAACATAATTAAAAATATTCTACGGACCATAGACCAAGAAGAGAATACATTATGTATTTAAATACTCAGCTTTAGATCACCCTTCTTGTAACTTCCCGTTCCCATGGGATCTTTGCCGTTATAGTTTTTTTAGTCTTTGATTATATGATATATGATAATATTTATTTTTCAAGTGCGAAAGAAAGATGTGCATATTTTAAATAGCTTTAACCATTGACCCCAATAGCGTAGTTGCTAGTAACCCTGCCTTCGAAGCTAAGGGTTTTGCGGGTTTAAATTCTTCTAAGGGCCACTTTATTTATTTATTTATTTACATATTCTTTATTATACACCACAATTTAAGAAAAAGAACACAATGACAATGAACAACAAAATGATACAAAAGGCGGTCTTATTACTAAAAAGCAATTTCTTCCAGACAACCTTGCTATACCAAGGCAGATATAGAAGTAATACAGAAAAGAAAAGAGGGTGGTGTACCGTTATTATTAAAAAGGAATGTCTAGATGATGGTAGCCGTAATGAATAGATTGCCAGGAATAAAGAAAGAAAGAGATTGGTTGAAGGCAAGAGGACAAAGCTGAAAAAATAGAATTAAAAAAAATAATAATATGGGAAATTGCGTCAGATATCAAGGTAATAAGATTTGAGGAGTTTTTTGAAAGAGGGAAGGGATGGAGCACGACGAATGTGTAGAGGCAAAGCATTCCACAAGCGGACAGCGGTAACAGTGAAAGATTTATTGTAAAAGGAAGAAGAGTGTTGAGGAGTTCGGAGGGAAAGGTTGATAGTGGAACGAAGAAATCGATCATGACAAAGAGACAAAAACTCAAATCGATCTTTTAAATATTGCGGCGTGTGTGGGTTGAACAGCACGGAGTACAGAGCTGAAAGGATGTGCGTATTCCTGCGAAGGCGGATTGGCAGCCACTTGAGCTGCTTGCGAAATTCGGAGATATGATCATATTTGCGAAGCCCAAATATGAAACGTATACTGAGGTTTTGAATTCGCTCAAGTTTGTTAAGCTGCTCTTCAGTTATGTCGAGATAGCAAATATCAGCATAGTCAAGGATGGGCAAAAGTAAAGATTGAACAAGCACAACTTTAGAAGATAAAGGCAAAAAGTTACGTAGTCTGCGTAAAGAACTCAGTGTAGCAAACATTTTTCGACTGACTTCATTAATTTGCGGAGTCCATGTGAGACAGGAATCAAATAAAATGCCCAAATTTTTAACAGTATTGCTATAGGGGACATGAGTAGCGTTAAGAAAAATTTCCGGCAAATTAGACCAATTAATTTTACTAATTATTCTAGAGCTTCCAAGGATTATAGTCTGGGTTTTCTTGGGATTAATGGATAAACCATAAGATTTACTCCACTTTAATATACTAGCCAAGTCGGTATTTGTTGACTCAATTGCCAATGGCAGGTCTTCCAGAGAAGAGTTTGTATAAATTTGGAGATCGTCTGCATACAAGTGATAAGAAGAAGATATGTGATTGCTTATAGAATTAATGAAAATTTCAAAAGGAGTGGAGACAACACGCCACCTTGAGGAACGCCAGCGCCAATTTCAGTCCATCTGGAAAAAACATCCTGAACCTGTATACGCTGCCGTCGTCCTACTAAGTAACTACGAAACCAGTCAACTACAGCTGGAGATGTGTTAAGAGAGCGCAAAGTACTTAATAAGATTTCAAAATCAACAGTGTTAAACGCATTGCTGAAGTCCAATAGAGTAAGTACAGTTAATTTTTGGTTCAAGGCGTAACGAATATCATCTGTAATTTGTAATAGTGCTGTGGTTGTACTGTGGCCAGGTCGGAAACCGGATTGCAAAGGATTGAAAAGGTTTTGATTAAGAACTTTAGACAGAAAGGGAAGTAAAGAAATTAGCCGATAATCGGAGAAGCACGTGGGATTCGTCTTTTTCGGGAGAGGAATTATATTAGCGTCTTTCCAAACAGTTGGAAAGGAAGCAGTATTCAAGGAATTATTGAGTATGACAGTAAGGCTAAGGAGGTCAAGGAGGGGGATGATCATCTTACGGCTTATACAATCAGTACCCACTGCATTCGAATGAATGGATTAGATAGCTCTCTTGACACCACAGCTGTCAAATTGACTTAGATTAAAAGCAGGAGTATCTGGAGCGGGAATACTTGAAAGGAAATACAGCGTGTGTTGTTTTGCCTGATCATCAATGCAAGACGCGGAAGAGAAATGCTGGTTAAGCTGGTTAAGATCTAAAGTATGATGATTCAAGTTCAACTCCTAGAGATTTAAGAAACTTCCAGACTCTAGCAGAGTCAGAATTTTGAACTGATTCATGAATATGGCGTCGTTGTGCTTTTCTACACACATTGTTGCAGCGATTACGTATTAATCTATATTTTTCTCTGTTATTGTGACTAGGATCTGATTTGTATCTAGATTTTAACCGATTCTTCTTCTCAATTATTTTTTTTATGTCATCCGTCAACCACGGGGATGGTGGATGTTTAAGGCGCACTGGACGAACAGGTGCATGTTTATCATACAACTGAATTAAGAGGGAGTTAAATAAAGCAACTTGTTCGTCAACTGTGGGCGCATTAAGTACTAAACTCCAATTTAACTCTTCGGCGTCCTTAATAAGATGATCTAAGTTTATACTACTAAAATTGCGCTGAAGTAATATCCTTGACTTAGCTTTCGGAGGTCTAATTTTATAGGATAAGTATATAGCATCGTGGAAAGAGAAAGCATCAGCAGCACACTTACCATGTTTCTCAACACAAACATTATGTCAAGAAGAGAAGGGGTACAGTTAGGAAAAAAGTGAGCAGAAGAGAGAAGAAGTTTCAAATTGGCTGCATCGATAACAGATTTAAGTCGGGTTGATCTTAAATTGTTTTCTAAACGACAAGTGTTAAAATCTCCCATTACAATAGAGTGATCATAAGATGTAGTCAGATCTTCACGAAGGTTTTCTAAAGTAGGAAAGTAGTAGACAGTAAGAGAAGGGCTGTAGAAAACACCAAGAAGTATTTTTGTATGTGAGAGAAGTACTTCGATGAAGAGGAATTCCGCGTTGCCTCCAGACTGCGTGGAAGTTGATGTTCGAATGATTGTATAAGGTATGTGGGATCGGAGGTAAATAGCAACGCCACCACCGCCCCGATCAGTACGGTCGTTACGAATAAGTCGAAAGTCTGGAAGCGAGTAAGAAGTTGAAGGAATACAGGGTTTTAACCATGATTCCGAAACAAGCACAGCGTGTACATTTTTGCTATCAAAACTCGACAACAAATCGGGGTAATGTGCAGGAATACTCTGAACGTTTATGTGTACAATGTTAAAGTTTTTGTTAACATCTGCGAAACAAGTGTCCAAAGTCATATTTAATGGAGGAATGCTTTCAAAACTATCGTAGCTGTTCGATCCAATAGAAATGGAATCAGAGGATAAGGAGTCATAATGGCTAGCATCATCATCTAGTGACAACATTATATAAATCTAACACTAAAAAAACACAATACAAATACTAAACACTATAAAAAAAAAAAAACAAAAATTTAAGTAAGTTATAAAAAAAACTTCACCAATAAACTACCCACCAGCAGTTTGAATATTCAAATGCAGCTATTGTTACAAAATTATTACTATAAAAATAATTGTAGAAGACTAATATTAACGAAAACATGACATATAGTGACAACAATAAGCAATGGATTCTAGGAAATTACTGATAACGTTAAGTGTATATTACGAAAATAGATTCTAAAAAGTTTCTTTCAAGCTTTTTCTGTCATCTTGTATAGTTATTATTTTATATGATTAATTCGAAATAATTTAACAAAAGTACGAGATTGCATCACCATCAAGCCACTGCCTAGGAAAACAAGCAGAAAAAAAACATACCTTTACGTCAAATGTCAATTGTCAATTTCAACTTGACTCATTAATAAAAACAAAACAATACCCCAGAAATAATAACTTAATTGGGAAACAATAAAGTATACATTAAACTATACATTAATTTTTCGATGGTTAATAATTTTAGAACTACAGTACATAAATAACAGTGATTAGTGCAATATCAATTTGAGGTTCGGGACATGCTAAATGCGTATGTCATATAGTGCAGTTGCTAATATCAAGGCTACGTTGTATAAAGTGAAACATGCACTTGAATTGGCAATTATTTCAGCTTTCTGAGCCTAAATTACAGACTTCTATAAAAGTCAAAGCACTACATTATAGAATATCATCAAATATTCATTTAAAATTCGAATTTGATAAAGATAATGTACAGAGGAAGAAAATAATGTTGTAGAAATAAAAAGTAATGAGTATAGACTACGTGGACTTACGCAAGAAAAAGAATATACTAACAAGAAAGCCAAAATAATTATAACATATAATATGTGTGAAGTTATTACGTAGTCTATTTTTTGCCTGTCCTCTTTGAGTGCGAAGCACCTTTATTATCGTGTGACTTGCCTATCACAGCAGGCTGAGTGGAAGCAGCAGTAGACGAAGCACCTGCAATCAGGTCAAGTTCAGGCAGACTTTCAATTTGGTGCCGAGTCCCATCTGGTGTGATGATGTTGATAATTCCATCCCGGGTCCAACACTTAGTAATGCCGAATTTACGTCTAGCCTCCATGAAGGCTTTGTGGCGACTCCTAGTAAGGAACTCCGTCTGTGTGATTCCCGTACCTTTGAACTTGGTCTTTGAGAACCAGACTTTGTCACGCATCGAAGTCTCTCGGAACTTGACAATTAAAGGTCGAGAGGTTTTATCAGAGGGACGTCCCATGCGGTGGCAGCGGCTGATTGCTGAAGTGCTGAAATCACTTATCTGCAACTTAGTGGAAATAAGTGTACCAATCACTGAAGTGGTGTTCTCTGCTTTATCTTCCGGTATGCCATGTATAAGGATCATCTTTCTTCGGCTCCTCATCTCGATACGGTCAAGCTCCACTTGATTGTGTAGTGTAGTTAGTGCAGCTAAGATAAATTTTTAAAACCACTGAATTCAGTTGCAATATTTGGAGAAGCTGGATTATTTTTCAGGAGTTCCTGGCGAAACTCTTCCATTTGAGCTTGAAAATGCTCAGATATCTGTGTAAGTGAACCCTTCAAAGCTTCCATATTTACTGTGACTTGTGAAGTGGAGTAAGCTTGAGATTTTATTTAGGAAATTAGAGCTGGTCGGTAGCTTAGTATCAAATATGTATAAAACTCATAAGATTATCACTGTAATTATTTTTAAATTAAATTTAAATTACGAGAATCAAAAATCTGAACTAGTTAATTACACCTACCCTCCTACCTCTCAATCTCCTAAATCTCCTACCTTTATTAAAGAAGAATAGTTTATACTCGAGTCGTGGTTGTTTATAATCTCTAAGTAGTTATATATTTATAATATATATAATTATTTTAATTTTGTTTGCCTAAGACAAACCATTGCCAAGAGCCTGCCTCTGCCAGTCTCATTGGTTGATGATTGCAAATTATAATTTGCAAAAATAATTATAAAATTAAAATATATAACATTAAAATTATAGTAGATATAGTACACACACATATATAAATATAAATTTTAATATATACATACATTTACATACATCACACATAATAAATGCTTATAAAGAATACATACACGATATATAAATGTTTTATATTCTCATATACTTAAATAACTATTGACAGTTTCTCATAATTCATTTATTAATTTATCGGGCTTCATGTTTTAGGACAAAAAGCACAATATTCATATTACGAAATAAAAGAAATTCCTAATGTTCCCGAACCAAGCAGATGTACCTAACGTTGTTGTACACCGGTTTAACATACCTTATCACCATCCAGTTACTATTACGTAGGAAACTACTTTAGGACTTGTCTACGAGTACCATTCTTCATTACGAGTAAAAAATAAAAAAAATTTAGAACAGCCTTTGAATTACAACATCTGTCGGATTACCCTAGTTACTAGCAAATGTTTAATTGTATGTCCGTTCGCTTGTCATCAGGTCTGGCACAAGGGTTGCTTCAAATGCCAGGAGTGCGGCATGACGCTCAACATGCGCACCTACAAGGGCTACGGGAAGCTGCCCTACTGCGAAGCGTGAGTATTTCATGTTGTATTTAGTCATAAAATTAACATTTATTAATTATTATTTAATCGTATTGTAGTCACGATAGCCGTGTGATTGGGTGATCGCAACCCGAGTCAAGAGACCCGAGTTCGATCCCCAGGTGGCAGTACCAATGAGTTTTTCAAAACTTATGTACGAATTTCGTCGTTGGCTTGGACATAAAGGCGGCGACGGGCTCACCACCTGTCATGTTGTCCCGAAAATATCTTCGGTGGAAGGTGGGTCAAAGGGACTTAATTGCCTAGACTTGACCTCTGTCTACCCCTGTATTGGGAATTGCGTGAAGATATTTATATTTATTTATTTATATACTTAAATAACTATTGACAGTTTCTCATAATTCATTTATTAATTTATCGGGCTTCATGGTTTAGGACAAAAAGCACAATATTCATATTACGAAATAAAAGAAATTCCTAATGTTCCCGAACCAAGCAGATGTACCTAACGTTGTTGTACACCGGTTTAACATACCTTATCACCATCCAGTTACTATTACGTAGGAAACTACTTTAGGACTTGTCTACGAGTACCATTCTTCATTACGAGTAAAAAATAAAAAAAATTTAGAACAGCCTTTGAATTACAACATCTGTCGGATTACCCTAGTTACTAGCAAATGTTTAATTGTATGTCCGTTCGCTTGTCATCAGGTCTGGCACAAGGGTTGCTTCAAATGCCAGGAGTGCGGCATGACGCTCAACATGCGCACCTACAAGGGCTACGGGAAGCTGCCCTACTGCGAAGCGTGAGTATTTCATGTTGTATTTAGTCATAAAATTAACATTTATTAATTATTATTTAATCGTATTGTAGTCACGATAGCCGTGTGATTGGGTGATCGCAACCCGAGTCAAGAGACCCGAGTTCGATGCCCAGGTGGAGGGCTCGCACCAAAGGTTTTTTTAATCTTTATTGTCATTAGATTTTATCACAAATTTGTATGAAGTCCCTGACTTCCGTACTGGGTAAAACAACCTGTATTACAGAGGTGTATTATTTTTTCAAAACCTTATGTACGATTTACATCGTTGACATAAAGACGGCGACGGTCTAACCATCTATCACGTTGTCCCATATAAATGTCGTCAATGGAAGGTGGGTAGAAAGGACTTAATTGTCTGGACCTGATACGTATGGAAGATTTTATTTGTACTCGTATATCAACAAGTTAATTACTTTTATGATCTGGATAAAATGAAACTAATCAAAGTCGACCTGGTGGTAGTGACGATTGTCCACCTGCAAACAACTTAAATCGCAGGAGGTTGGTTTGAGATGCGTAATATTAATAAGGGGATACATTGCGTAATAAAAAATAAGATAACGACTCCGTGGTGGAGTCAAAATTTACTACCGGGCTTTCAGCGTCAGGCAGGGAATAATATATAGAAATAAACCACTGCTAAAACTTTCATTTCTAAGTAACTAATCTATTTTCAAATATTAATTCCAATTAGTCTGAAACTTAAAGAATTAATATCTTGACATAATCCTTTATTTGCACAAGTACACTACCGTAAAATTTCTATTGTTCCAACCGGCCCAAGACATTCTTGTATCCTCTTACATTGTACACTCATAAATCAGTTGAGAGGCTGAATTATCCGTGTTGAGAGAACAGTGAACAAGCCGTGACGATCGAAAGTTAATAAATAATGCAGCCGACCACTGTTGTACGTCACTGAAGTGAAAATGCCGCAACAGCTACATGACATGCCGTTACAATACAATTAGACACGCGTCATGAAATACCCAATGAGATGTTCAGCGTTCTTCAGATATAATTGAAAGTTTTGTTATGTAAATATTTTAATTTTTAGGAAAAGTTACGATAGCCGAGTATCTAATTCGGGTATTTTGCTCGAATTCCGATCACCCAAACAGATCGGAATTCGAGCAAAATACCCGAATTAGATCCCCAGGAGGTACGTTTCTACCAAAGAGTATTTTCAAAACTTGTGTAAGATTTATATCGTGGGCTTAGACATGACGGCTCTATTACGTTCTCCCAAAAAAATGTTTTCGGAGAAACATATATACATACATACAATCACGCCTATTTCCCGTAGGGGTAGGCAGAGACCACTTTTTTCCACTTGCTACGATCCTTACATACTTGTTGGTCTTCCCCTTCCTTCACTTCCATTGGAATTCGCCGTAAATTTTGCCTTTCGGAGAAAGCTGAGTAGAAAGGGCTAAATTATCTGGATTTCTGTCTACCGGAGTAATAGGAATAACGTGAAGATTTTAAAAAAATATATAATGTTCTCATGTATATACGGTGACTTATTAAGATTAGTTCAATTATTGTAGCCGTCGCGTATTTAAGAATGTGCTCCCATTCCACCCTTGTCTAACAACTAAATGGAAAAGCCTTGAAATTTTGTAATGACTACCGATAGATGGCGGGACAACCATCTCAAACTCGATCTAAAAAAACCAGCTTACGGGAGATGCCGATGTCCTGCGATGGATTTATAGGCCGTTAAGTAAGTTAGTACGTAAGTTCAATTCCTATTTACTGTTAGGAAAATAGTGTGATGAACGCAACGCACTCGCGTGTGAATCAGTTGGGACAGCGCTCGGTGCCGTTACTCATATCATAATCGCCAGATCACTATTCACATTGTTCCACTCGCTACAACGAGCGAGTCGTTGTTTGTATGAATCACACGGACAGAAGTGAGTGTTTCCTTGTGTCTTATTTGTGTACTTTATACTAATATTAAATATCCACTCGAGCACTCGGTGGTGAAGGAGGTATTACATAGAAAAAAAATACAATCATCATTATCTCATTATCGCGTTACGTTGTCCCGAACATTTTCGGGACAACGTGACAGGTGGTGAGCCCGTCGCCGACTTTATGTCCAAGCTAACGATATAATTCGTACATACGTTTTTTTACATATCTTTAAGCACAGAAAATATCATGCAGAAAATATAAATTTTTTTCTTCTCACATTTCTCAATACAGGAGTAAACAGAGGTCTGTCTATGCAGATTAAATTAAAGAGAAAAAAGTTTTTAAAATTTCGACTATTATTGATATTCCTGAAAAGTCAGGAATTATCATTAAGATAACGCCAACCTAATTTTTATTATGCAATTTTATTGATTTTCAAAGCATATTTATGCTGAACTTTTATGTAATTAAATGAAAGGGAAAAAAGGTTTTAAAATTTCCACTATCCCGCCCTGTTCCGCCCGTGTTAGTAGCCCGTGGGTATCGTTTTCAGGTCTTACCTCAAATTCCAATCATCGAACCTATCGTGACTTTAACCATCGTAATTTTTAGATGAGAGCACGAAAGTTCCTAGGAATCCTCTATTTAGCATCACAACATGCAGAACCACAGACAACAACCCTGTAGCATTCCGTCTTCATACATCCGTAAAAATTACTTTCAGACCTCGCTATTATAATAGATGAAAACGAAATTACATACATTAACCGTCATGCATAAACATTTTTTTTTATTTACCACACGTCGCGAAGCCGACAGTTTCTGTGGTCGTACACATGTGACTATCTCCTAAAGCGCACATCATATAGAAAACGAAAGCTATAAAAAGCTTATACAATCACGCATCCGTTGTCGCATCAACTAAATGCCATTATGAACACAATATTTAGATACATTTGCAGGCTTAAAACGGTCTACCATGATCATAATGCAACATACATAATAAAATAAGCTTTAATAAAGAAGAAAAAGAAGTTAATTTCGCATTGAGAGCATGTGTTGATAATTGTATGCAGCACCATGCGTGCATACTAAATGAATATTTTGAAAGTACCCGTTACAGTTGGTTTATTATAATTAGTGTTATGTCACTTGGAGTACCGTGACATTGAGTTTTCGTTATGTAATCACAAGTAGGTTAATTGCGCTCTTGTACCGATAACCGACATCACAAATCATGAGTACTCATTATATTTATATTATTACTGTGTAACAAGTGCTCAGTTAATCCCAGACTCACTCGGTTCGGCTGATTGAGGCCTTGTTACCTTTACTTGATTTAACTAACACATGGTAATAGTAATGATTTCTTGTATTTACGCGAATACTACACATTTTAAATAAAACGATTTTCGGATTTTATCGCGTTTTTAATTAGTTTTTACAAACTATTTTTTATTTCCTGACGTTTCGGATGCTTTACAGCAACCATGGTCACGGGGGGACTGACCCCGATATGATAAAATCGATGCGATTAAATCCGAAAATCGTTTTATTGTAAACATGGTATAATCTCTGAAGGGGTATACAGGGAGAATAGAGTGTTATGTTCCTTATACGTATGTCTCCATGCCTTGTTTCATAAAATGTCTAGTATTCGCTCTAGTACTTGGACCCTCTCTGCAATTATATTTTTTTTTAAGTGACAGTGTTTGCAGCGTAAGAATCTTCTTTCACTTTTCTTCCAGACTGCCGTTAGGGGTGACTAAAAACCGGGAATGCCTTGCAAAATAACCTCTATGTTGCTAATATATATATATATATATATACATATATATACATATATATACATATATATACATATATATACATATATATACATATATATACATATATATATATATATGTGTGTGTGTGTGTGTGTGTGTGTGTAGTTGAGTCTTTGAAATAGAAAGCGAAAGTTTTTGATTCGATCAGGGAAACAAGCTATCTCTTTAATTTCTTATAATAATAAAAATTGTATCAAAAACCAATTTATGTAATACAATATGTAGATTATATTTAAAATTACTGTATTACTGTTTGTATATATGTATCCAGTAACTTAACTGTCAGACAAGTCAAGCTTGAGAACAAGGCCCGGTAAAAGTTGTAACACTCGACTTGTCCTCGTCTCACACACCTTCAACGACTCGAGAGATTCATAATACATACATAATACATAACATACCTCGTGGTAAAATATGATAAAAATAAAAAATCATTTGAAAAAAATGTGCAAACGTGCAGTTGTTTTTTAATTAATAGCAGTGATGAGTGACAATAGATGATGAGCGATTTAGTGCACTAGCGACTGGGATGTCAAAGATTAATATATAACATAATATAAAAAATATAAAACAGTTATGTATCTTACATGGCTGTTTTATTTTGTGTACTATATTATATTAGCTTTTACCCACGATAGAAAAATGTTGAGTGATCGGAATTCAAGTCAAGAGACCTGAGTTCGAGCCCCAGGTGGCATGCTCGTACCAATGTTTTCTTTTCAAATCTTATGAACGACATTACATTGGTGGCTTGGACATAAAGACGGTGACGGACTGTCACGTTATCCCGAAAACTGTTTTCGTTGGAATGTGGGTCGAAGGGACCTAATTTTCTAGACTAGACCTCTCTCTACCCCTGTATTGTGAATGGCGTGAAGATATATTACTTTAAATTTACTTTTTTTACTTCATATTACTTTTAACGTTTACCCATGGCTTCGCTTTGTTGTCTTTAAATACTGTCACAGGTCATAATAATTATTAAAGTAAATAAAATTATTATTTGATAATTTCTCAAACTAAAAGTTGATGCTATATCTAATTGAATAGGAAGCTGATCGCCAATATTTACTTACTGGAACTTCGTTTCGCCTTAATTTCTTACAATAATACATTTGAATATTTAGTGTCAAAGGAATCTCCATAGTAACCTAAATTTTCATACATATACAAAAGTGGCATCGTTCGACAAATAATGACTTTTTTGATAGCTTTGATATTATGATATTATAATTTTTGTAGGGATCTCTAATTAAAAAAATAAACTTACTTACTATGTAGCTTTTCATTGGTAAAAGAATATTTAAAATCTATTTTAAATATATTCTATCTATTTTGTGGTATTAGTATTAGAAACACTCGCATTTAGTACTTAGGATCAGAATATCTTAAACTACCTTATTTTAATATCAGCGAACTTTGTCCGAATAAATAATAGGTCATATCATACATAGTCTTTCATCTTTATGAATTTACAGAAGTAAAAAGTCAAAAATATATTGTACTATAATCTTATAAACTAGAAAAAGCAGTACAAATAGCAACTCTGCCATATGTACTTCGTCATAACACTGACATTGAGTAAATCTTTTATGCATTATAGAATATTGAGTTATCAATTTCAGAGACACTAAAAAATGGTGTGTTTCCGCTAACATTTTGCTTCGTGTTTTGTATGTGTGTGTGTGTAAAGAATAAAACCTAGGTGATTCACAAAATTTATGATTCGGATATGTTAATATACAAAAAATGTTAATATCTAGCCTCAATTTAAGCAAGGTCTTCTGGTAGTCACAATATTTGCATAGCCTGTTCAGATTTAACTGGTAGGTGAGAGATGTTGTGTAACAGACAGATTATTTGCTTTGGGAGTTTCTTATGTACGTAAAATGTGGATTGTGTCGTGACCTTGACATTGACGTTTATCACCACCAGTATTAACCACTTGGAGCATCTGAATGAAGAAGTTCTTGATATATTATTAGATTATAAGTGCTTTTGCAGGCCCCCATACTACTATGAAAACTGTAAATAGAATATTTATGTACTTTAATAATATTAAAGAAATATACAACACTTATATAAAATACACATTACCTGTATAACGGCCTGTAAAAGTCCACTGCTGGTTTGTCGCAATCCCCAACGCCGTCACCAGTCTTCTGAACATTTGTCTGGTATTTTTCGGGATGATTATCCAGCCATCTGTTGGTAGTCAATTATATTTTCGAGACTTGTTTGTTACGCGGAGTTATCTCAAGATTTTCTTAACAAAAATAAATATGTACGGCCTACATCATATACATTGCTCTAATCCAAAAGTAAGTAGCTAAAAGCTATATATTATGGAATCGGAGATAACGAATGTATCACAAACCGCCAAAACAAGCTAGAACGCACGAAATAATTTGAAATTTTTGACGACCTACGTGGACGTGTGGCGTCCCGGATTCGATTCCCGGTCGGGTCATCGTAGAAAAACCACTTTTTCCACATCTTCTCGGGTCTGGGTGTTTGTGGTACCTTCGTGGTTTCCGATTCCCATACCTCAAGTGCTTCAGCATCTCACATTGGATCGGAGCAATGTATGTGATGTTGTCCCTATCTATATATGTATTATTATCTTTAAAATTTTACAATTAGTAAAGAAGTATCATTTTGGCAATTTATTTTGATCCAAGCATTACATTATGTCCGGATCTCCTGCGAACACCTTCGTATTGTATTTGTTATTCGACATTAAAATTCTCCTGAGCAGGAAACAAAAGACGGAGTGAAATGAACAATGCATTT
Organism: Sericinus montela; assembly: GCA_029286605.1. Taxonomy (NCBI): domain Eukaryota; kingdom Metazoa; phylum Arthropoda; class Insecta; order Lepidoptera; family Papilionidae; genus Sericinus; species Sericinus montela. The sequence continues at coordinate 3,853,935 of JAGSMR010000034.1, read as the reverse complement.
TGAATTTCACAGGCACGTACCGAAAGCGAAACACACGACAATGGCGGAGACCCCTGAACTGAAGCGAATAGCCGAGAATACCAAACTACAGAGCAACGTCAAATATCACGCCGACTTCGAAAAGAGCAAGGGCAAGTTTACACAGGTGCGTGGTTTTTGATTATATATAATAATATAATATCTTCACCCCATTCCCTGTACTGGGGTATGAGTAGAGGTCTAGTCAATTAAGTCCTTTAGGACAACGTAACAGGTGGTGAGCCGGTTGCCGTCTTTATGCCCAAGCCAACGATATAAATCGTATAAAACTCGAATTCCGATCACCCAATAACACGGCTATTGTGACTTGGTTGGTATCATGGTTTTTGATAGTATAACATAAACTACAAGGGGATTGCCCTAGAATCCAATGCTAATTTTAATCCAATACCAATCTCAATGCAATTATAACAAATTTCCATATTCTTGAAAACAAGCGGAAAAACGTTGGATTGGAATTTTAATTGCGTTAATATTGGCTAGGGATTTTGTACATATACATATGAACATAGTCGTACAGTACATATGAACTTAGTCGTGATAGACTTCGCAATGAGGATGTTTGCATTTACCAACAACGGTAAAAATAGTAAGAAATACATTATAACTTTAAAAGTATTACTTTTGTAATAAGTATGACCTCGCAAGTTTAAACACCATTAATAACTGGCTGTTAAATTGGCGACAAGATTGCCGATTACAGGACAGTTTAAATCCCAAGTATACATACATACCTACATAACGGTCTACTAAAGTCCACAGCAGGACAGGCCTGTCCCGTAGGGAGGATTTGCCATAATCGCTACACTCGCCCCTCAGACCACCGGCTGCTGCCCATCTTCGGTCTGATTACTTTGGTGTGATATTTTTGAAGATGGTTGTTCCGCCGTCTATCGGTTGCCATTCAAGGTTGTGCCCCTTAGTCGACTCTTGTCGTAAGAGTCGACTAAGGGGCACCCTCGGAAAGAAAGGGAGTGGCAATATTCCTCGCCCTTACCACACGGCAGTAGTTACAAATCCCAAGTAGTTCTCCTAATTACCAAACGATATCAAAACAATTTGGCGCTAAGATAGAATTGAAGAGTACGAAATGTCCTAATTCCAATTCCGATCGATCGGAATTTGAAGTTCAAGAATGAACCCCCTGGTTTATATGAATGTCACCGACTCAATCCTTCAATCATCGAATGGCAAACAGCTATAGGTACAGATTTTATTAAGGCTTATTAAATCTCTAGGCAATCTCAGGGAATATTTAGAAAAGGGATCCCTATCTCTGCACCACCAATCTATCAACGGTGGCACCCGCAAAGCAGCGAAATATACACAGATTAGCGAAATATTAGACTTGTCAGTATGACTGTCATGTTCAACTAGTTTTTTAGTGCCTTGATTCTTCTTGTATATCTTCACGCTGTTTCCCATACTGAGGTAGACAGAGGTCTAGACAGTAAAGTCAGTGGTGTTACATTAAAGCAAACTTTCACTCAGTTTATGTCACGTCATATTGGCTGCCTCCAAGTTTCTGAAGATACGTTCCAAGTCGTTGGCACGTGAAAAATTTTTTACTTCCTTAAGACTGAAATTGGAGATGTTAAAATCGATAATTTTCGAAATTTTCAGGTTGCAGACGATCCAGAGACACTGAGGATCAAGGCGAATACGAAAATTATTAGTAATGTTGCATATCACGGCGACTTAGAGAAGAAGGCGGCGATGGAGAAGCAGCGGCAGATGAATGAGAACGGAGAACTTGTCGGTAAATATCGATATTATATAATTAAATTCTACTTGAAGTTTTAAAGGTTCTTGGTAAATTATGTCGCCATTACACTTAGAAAATATGAATCACACATAAACATACGGCTTGAGAAAGTTCCCTTCAGGACATAGGCCTCTCAGAATCGAGGTTTTCTCAAAATCGCTCGTTTTCCCATGCTCGGGAAGCCAATTGGCGATTACACACCTCACACCATAGACGCGGTTGCACGTCACCAGCCTTTTCAATTTTTGACCAATTGCACAATACTTCATACATTGAACTATCTAATTAATGTCACACATCATTCCTAACGAGTTATCAGAGAGAAAAGATATACAAAACACAATTCTCACAAAACACTTTTGCTTCGGTCAAATTCTTAATTTTCATGATACATGCACGTCGAGGTATCGGAGTACTCTTGACTTTTACTTCTTTGTGCAATTTGCTAACTTACTTACACTTAATGTAATATGTCATCCTTTCTTAAACTATTACCGTCCTGCTTGAGCAGTTTGCCTCAAGTATTCTATAGTGTTATAGTTTAACAGAACTCTCTGGCAGAAGACGAGTAATTTCGAAGCAAAATCTCTTCTGAAGATGTTTCTGCTGTGTTGTCACAAATCATAACTCCTTAATTATCAACATCTTACTTTGCTATGATGCTACGTCACTGTGATTTGGGATGGGATGCTTGTCTCATTTTTGTTTTTTTTTTCAGCTTGGTCTCCTCCATGTTTTTCTCTATACACTACGAAAAGAATAGCATTTATTTCTTTCCACTAGACGTTGTCTGCTCGACTACGATTTTGTTTAATAGACACTAAAGATGAAAGTCGTTTTATATATTAACTAAACAAAACTAATTATCAACATCTTACTTTGCTATGATGCTACGTCACTGTGATTTGGGATGGGATGCTTGTCTCATTTTTTGTTTTTTTTTTCAGCTTGGTCTCCTCCATGTTTTTCTCTATACACTACGAAAAGAATAGCATTTATTTCTTTCCACTAGACGTTGTCTGCTCGACTACGATTTTGTTTAATAGACACTAAAGATGAAAGTCGTTTTATATATTAACTAAACAAAACTATTTAAAATATGTCTTTGTGTAATGTGTAAAGTGTAAAGCAAATCACATTGGGGAAACTCGGCTTAATCATGATGCACGTGAAAAATTTGTTATTTGTTGTAACTATTAATTCGAAGGACCTAATCATTTTGGGTCATTTTTGTTTCTTGTAATTGTTAACGAGCTGTAATTGTTTTTAAATTAAATTTGTGTGTATTTATGTAAAGATTTGTCTTTTACTATACATGTACATAGTTTTTCACGTGTTCCACATTCACAATATCTTTCGGTAATGAGGTCATAGCGCAAACAGACAGTTTCCGAACGCATGCTGATAATTATGAATCTTTGTTAGTATAGTTATAGTTGTGTGAGTCACACACAGCCTTCAAACACCTCTAAAATATGATCAAAATGTAAATGGAGTATAAAGCGCATTTCAGTCTATGAGACGAATAGCTTAGTGAAGCCCAATGCAAGACTATGATCTATAATTTGTTTTCATGTAGGAGAATTGGTCATTATTTTTGTCCTCGATAGGCGTACCAATCGGTGTAATTGACACCTCAAACCTAAGGTGCTACACCGGTATACTTAATTTTTTATTTTTCGAGAGCTTATACCGCATCTATCTGTAGAGAAGACCACTTTCAAAGTTTTATCACTCTTTTCTCTTTATCAACCTTACGCAAACCCATAGTCATGTTTTTAATTTCAGATTATATCTTTTTTAAATTCGTAATGTTCTACCATCAACTGCTCTTGGGGCGTAGCGTTCGCGAACTGTCTGATCGTGCAATATCAATGTCTGTTGCAATGTCGCTAACTGTAACACATCATCACTAATTTATGTTTGTCCCGCCACCGCTTTAATGTCTAGACGTCGCCACCAACGACAACTACCACCAGCAAATTGAGAACTACGTCACGGAGATGCTGCCACCGAACACGACCGCCGCACCCAGCCTCCCCGCCAAGAACCACTACCAGACCCCCACGCCGCAGCCGCAGACACAGCCGGTGCAACACACGAGACAGTACCAATCCGAGCAACAGTATAGGCAGCAGAAATACGAGGAGTATTCGTACCAATATCCTAAGTACGACGAGTACCAGCAGAATCAGTACCAACACGGGCAGTACCAGCAACCGAACTATGGCGCGCACAATCAGCCGAAGATCGGCAGGATCCAGGACTACGACCCGCTTAGCGACGGGCCCAGGGCACCGCCGAACATCCAGCACGCGTCAGCAACTGTTATTTATAATAGCACGAGGGACGGCAAGCCACGAGGTCTGTATGTCTTATAGCACGAGGTGCCACTGTCGTAGACTAAAAAGAAAAAATTTTAAAATAGAATTATTACACCATACAAACATACAGAATATAATCACTACAATTTGCTATAGTCGCCCGTTTTAAAATGATTTTGCAATATGTCATCGCCTGAGAACATATTGCAAAATGTATCCTGCATATTAATAAGTTTGAGATCAAACTGTTAACTTTAGCAGTAATTTATTAATTATCCTAATATCAAGAATGTAGTGGTTATATTCTGTTTGCTTATTGACACTTCACATCCACAGACTAAGATTATTACTATTATTTCTAACATCCTATTGAAATATTTTCAATAGAAGAAAATGGTTGATGATTATTTTTTCAGGTTTCTCCACTCTCACTGTTTTTTCACATGCTTCATGTTTGCATAGGTTAATTGTTATGTGTTTGGTGTGTGTATGTGTATGTATTTGTTTATCATGTCACAAGGTTGAGGACCACTGCGTTCAGCTCGCACAATTTATACATGTATTTTGTAAATATTCAATACTGTAACTAATAAATAATGCACTCATATGATGCTCCTATCAATCAGTTAATGGTTTACTCTACAAATTAGAATCCCAGGTTCGTGTCTCTTCATATTCAAGCATTGAAGCATAGTTCAAGTGGTTAACAAGAATAGTTACTATGTTATAAGCATACATATGTAGAACTAAATATATGACAGCATTTCAAAGTCTACTGCATGATATAGGCCTTACCCATAAGGGAGGATTTGTCGTAACCGCTTGACAAGCGGATTGAAGGCACCAGCCACCTTGCACCTTAGACGGTATAGTCCATCACCAGTCTGATGATATTTGGACAGGTATTTTTGTAGATGGTCATGTCCCCATCCGTCTGTTTTCCTTTTTGGATGGTATGTTCTCGAGCTGTGACCACATTGTCAAATTTAAAAATATTTACTCTGAAATATGACACTTAGAACTGTCAATTCTACTATTAGCCTATTTAGTTTTTTTTAATAATTAGTGATATATTTAATATAAAAAAATAACACAGATCTATCTAAGATATACTTAAAATATAAAAAAAATTTCTATGTATAAAAATTGGTCGTTTCAGAGGACTCTATGTATAAATTCATTAATATATTAGCATATGCAAGACCAGTTTGTTTAAACTAATGAGGCAAAGATCACCTTAATTAGATCATATCAATAGAATTATCATCATTCATAAAGACCCTTATTATATACGTTTATTTAAAACTAGCTGTCTCCCGCGGTCTTGCCCGCGGACACTTAGCACTTAATACGGACCCCTAATTATTATTCTAAATTAAAAGTAGCCTAAGTTACTCCTTATAACATCAGGTATATGCCAGTCCCGTCAAAATCGGTCCAGCCATTTTAGAGATAAGCCGGAACATACAGATACACAAAAATTGTTTCTTCTGACAAGCTGGAGTGTGAAAAGTTTGAGCCACATTGTTAAATGATGGAGGCTCAAAAATATTGCGATCAACAAATATTTTATTCCCACTTCTGCATATTCAGAGCTAAAACTGTGGGGTATTTAGGTATTTACATAAGGTATCGGTTGGAGCGGTAGCAGAGTGTGACTGGTGCATGTTTGCAGGCGGCCAGCAAGTGCAGCAGCAGCAGAGCCGGCAGGTCGGGCGGGTGACCGACCTGGACCCGCTGGCCGCGGAGCAGCCGCGCCCTGCCAACAACCACCACCACGCCACCAACCAGGTACTTGCTCGCAGACTGTTAATAAATATCTTCACGTCATTCCCAATACAGGGGTAGACAGACGTCGAGACAATAAAGTCCTTTCGATCCAACTTCCAGCTATTTACTTCATTGCACTTCTTTGCTACTTGCTAAACTCTAATGGGCCACCATCCTCCTGATTTTAATGACTATCTCTCTGTTGACTTGACTCAACAGAAAGAGATAGAGAGTATCTTCACGCAATTTCCTATACTGGGGGAGTAAGCGTTCTATATAATGTCCTTTCGAAACACTTCACCGAAGCTTATTTGGGACAACGAGCCACGTGGTAAGCCCATCCACGTCTCAATGTCCAAGCTAAATAGAGTTTTGATAAATAAAATAAATAAATAAATATCTTCACGCAATCCCCAATACAGGTGTAGACAGAGGTCTAGTCTAGATAATTAAGTCCCTTTGACCCACCTTACACCGAAGATATTTTCGGGACAACGTGACAGGTAAAAAGCCCGTCGCCGTCTTTATGTCCAAGCCAACGATTTAGTTCGTACATAAGTTTTTGAAAAACCCATTGATACGAGCCTGCCATGATCGAACTCGGGTCTCTTGACTCAAAATTCCGACTACCCAACCACTCGGCTATGGTGACTTTTAATGGTAAGTAGTTTTGATAATTTTATGAATCTCGAAAGAGATCAGCTAGTGTCTGGCGACCACTAGCTACTGGAGTCAAACAATAAATAGAAACAGTATAATAATACTTATAAATAATCATACTTATCTTCACGCACAATCCCTAACGTGAGAGCCAGAGTCATATTTATTTTTCACGAGCTGACGAATTAATTATTTAAAGGTATCTTACAAATGTAACAATTATGTAATTTGCTGTCGTGACTATGGACATTCTAATCAAGAGGTCCGATTTCGATCCCTTGGAGATATGCTCTATCGCATTGTGTGCGATTAATGTCGTTGGCTTGGACATAAAGACGGCGACAGGTTCATCTCATGTCACGTTGTACCAAAATAAGTTCCGGTGAAATTTTGGTTCATATTACGTAAATGTCTAGTATGGGAAAAGATAAAAGAATAAATTACAATTGTAACGCGACATTTAAAGTCACTATAGGGAGTGCCAATAGAGTAAGAAGCCTCTCTCTTTCTTCCCGCTGATGTCGTAAGAGACGACTAAGGGAAACAGCCTGGAATATCGTTATGGCAATCGATAGATGGCGGGATAACCATCTCTCAAAATACAAGACCGAAATAAGCAGACCGATGATGGGCAGCAGCGTCTGAGGAGCGAGTGGTCGTCTGGTACTGGTATTCAAATCCTTGTGGGGGAGACCTGTCTTACAGTGGACTTTAACAGGCCGTTATAGCGGGCTCGTACCAATGGGTATTTTAAAACACTTATGTGCGATTCATGTTGTTGGCTTGGACATACAGACGACGACGTGCTCACCATCTGTTAAGTTGTCCCAAAAAATGTCTTCGGTGGAGGTTGTCTACATCTCTGTCTACTGGGTATCTACTGTAACTGGGTATCTACTGTAACTGGGTATCTACTGTAACTGGGTATCTACTGTAACTGGGTATCTACTGTAACTGGGTGTCTACTGTAACTGGGTATCTGCACAGCAACTGGGTATCTGTAACTGGGTATCTACCTTAACTGGGTATCTACTGTAACTGGTATCTACTGTAACTGGGTATCTGTAACTGGGTATCTGCACAGCAACTGGGTATCTACTGTAACTGGGTATCTACTGTAACTGGGTATCTACTGTAACTGGGTATCTACTGTAACTGGGTATCTACTGTAACTGGGTATCTACTGTAACTGGGTATCTACTGTAACTGGGTATCTACTGTAACTGGGTATCTGCAACTGGGTATCTACTGTGACTGGGTATCTACTGTAACTGGGCATCACTGTAACTGGGTATCTACAGCAACTGGGTATCTGCTGTAACTGGGTATCTACTGTAACTGGGTATCTACTGCTTAACTGGGTATCTACCGTAACTGGCATTCACTGTAACTGGGTATCTACTGTAACTGGGTATCTGCAACTGGGTATCTACTGTAACCGCATCTACTGTAACTGGGTATCTGCTGTAACTGGGTATCTACTGTAACTGGGCATCTACTGTAACTGGTATCTACTGTAACTGGTATCTACTGTAAATGGGTATCTACTGTAACTGGGTATCTACTGTAACTGGGTATCTACAGCAACTGGGTATCTGCTGTAACTGGGTATCTACTGGCAACTGGGTATCTCTACTGTAACTGGGTATCTACTGTAGCTGGGTATCTACCAACTGGGTATCTACAGCAACTGGGTATCTACTGTAACTGGGTATCTACTGTAACTGGGTATCTCTACTGTAACTGGGTATCTGTAACTGGTATCTACTGTAAATGGGTATCTACTGTAACTGGGTACATCTACTGTAACTGGGTATCTGCAACTGGGTATCTACTGTAACCGGGTATCTACTGTAGCTGGGTATCTACTGTAACTGGGCATCTACCGTAACTGCATCTACTGTAAATGGGTATCTACTGGCAACTGGGTATCTACTGTAACTGGTGTCTACTGTAACTGGGTATCTACTGTAACTGGGTATCTCTGTAACTGGGTATCTCTACTGTAACTGGGTATCTACTGTAACTGGTATCTACTGTAACTGGGTATCTGCAACTGGGTATCTGCAGCAACTGGGTATCTACTGTAACTGGGTATCTACTGCTTAACTGGGTATCTACTGTAACTGGTATCTACTGTAACTGGGTATCTGTAACTGGGTATCTGCAGCAACTGGGTATCTGTAACTGGGTATCTGTAACTGGGTATCTGCTGTAACTGGGTATCTGCAGCAACTGGGTATCTACTGTAGCTGGGTATCTGCTGTAACTGGGTATCTACTGCTTAACTGGGTATCTACTGCAACTGGGTATCTGCAACTGGGTATCTACCGTAACTGGGTATCTACTGCTTAACTGGGTATCTACTGTAACTGGGTATCTACTGTAACTGGTATCTACTGTAACTGGTATCTACTGTAACTGGGTATCTGCAACTGGGTATCTACAGCAACTGGGTATCTACTGTAACTGGGTATCTACTGTAACTGGGTATCTACTGTAACTGGGTATCTACTGTAACTGGGTATCTACTGTAACTGGGTATCTACTGTAACTGGGTATCTACTGTAACTGGGTATCTACTGTAACTGGGTATCTACTGTAACTGGGTATCTACTGTAACTGGGTATCTACTGTAACTGGGCATCTACTGTAACTGGTATCTACTGTAACAGGTATCTACTGTAACTGGGCATCTACTGTAACTGGGTATCTACTGTAACTGGGTATCTACTGTAACTGGGTATCTACTGTAACTGGGTATCTACTGTAACTGGGTATCTACTGTAACTGGGTATCTACTGTAACTGGGTATCTACTGTAACTGGGTATGTACTGAGTGTCTACTGCAATACCGGGAGTATTGATAATGGCGTGAAGATTTGTTTTTACGTAATTTTTATGTGATTGACTGTGTACTTTTTGTTGCAGCGAGTGTACATCGCGATGTATGACTACGAAGCTAACGACAGCGATGAAGTGAGTGTAGACTTTAAATGTCGTCACCACCGACATCCGGCTGTGTGTTCACTGTTTGAAATAAATAAATTAATACATACATAAATGCCGATAACGTCACATACATTGCTCTGATCCCAAAGTAAGCGGCTAAAGCACGCGTGTTATGGAATCAGTACCACAAACACACAGACCCGAGACAGTGTTTCTAAATTGTTGCAATATGGTTGCAACATTGATCCGATCGGAAAGCGAACCCAGGACCTTACTGGTGACACTTTAAAAACCTGTGTGTACGCCACGCGTCCACGGAGGTCGATCTTTTACTTTATCGTTTTCATTTGAACACTTTGCTTGAGATGATTGACGATTGGTCATTAATGAATATATATATATATATATATATATATATATATATATATATATATATATATATATATATATATATATATATATATATATATATATATATATATATATATATATATATATATATATATATATATATATATATATATATATATATATATATATATATGTATATATATATATATATATATATATATATATATATATATATATATATATATATATATATATATATATATATATATATATATATAAATAAATATATATTTATTTGAATAAATGTTGATATATACATATACATGCATAACTCGAGTACAAACATTCATATCACACAAATGTTTAAACGGGATTCGAATCCGCTGAGTGTTATGTACAAACCCAGTACATAAACAAATCAAATGTATGTAAATGATGATAACAAATTTCTGTAAAATTGAAACTACATCAATTGATGATATTGGTGAATGAAAGATTTAAATCCCGGTCTGTGTGTTTTGTTTTGATAACCAGACTTCGAAACTAAGGAAGCTATTCCGCAGCGGATTCGAATCCCGTTCAAACATTTGTGTGATGAATATGAATGTTTGTACTCGAGTTATGCATGTATATATATATATATATATATATATATATATATATATATATATATATATATATATATATATATATATATATATATATATATATATATCAACATTTATTCAAATAAATATATATTTATTTAAGTACGTTGTATGTTCAAAGTAACGCTAGATGGCGATATGATGATGCCATTCACATCAGTCACGTATTCCATAATAAGCCTCGGTGCTAAGCCTCTGGTATCCCTTTTCTATATATAAAAAAAAAACTTAACTGTCGAGACCTCGTGTAAATGAGTGAAGATATTTTTACGGTTGTAATATTGACGTTATGAATTTGAATCATAAATGTTTTATGAAGTGTAACAGTGTGCGTGTGTAAGAGCGTGCGCTCGTTTATGTATATAAATAATGTGAGTGTGTGCGTGTGCTTGTTTATGTATATAAACAATGTGAGCGTGTGCGTGTGTTTGTTTATTAATATATGTGAGTGTCTGCGTGTGTTTGTACATTAATATATGTGAGTGTGTGCGTGTGTTTGTTTATTAATATATGTGAGTGTGTGCGTGTGTTTGTTTATTAATATATGTGAGTGTGTGCGTGTGATTGTTTATGTATATAAACAATGTAAATAAGCGACAACCGAGGCGGGCCGGGTGCGCAGGTGTCGTTCCGCGAGGGCGACTACATCTCGAACGTGACGGCCATCGACGAGGGCTGGATGACGGGCGAGGTGCTGCGCACCGGCCGCAGCGGCATGCTGCCCGCCAACTACGTCGAGCTCGCGCCCGCGCCGCCGCACCACTACGCCAACTGAGCGCCGCGCCTCCCCGCTGCCACCCCCACCTCGCACCACCCTACTCCCTGCACCTCCCTACGCACCCTCGTACCACCCTACTCCCTGCACCTCCCTACTCCCTCGCACCACCCTACTCCCTGCACCTCCCTACTCCCTGCACCTCCCTACTCCCTCGCACCACCCTACTCCCTGCACCTCCCTACTCCCCTCGCTCCTCCCTACTCCCTCGCACCTCCCTACTCCCTGCACCTCCCTACTCCCTGCACCTCCCTACTCCCTGCACCTCCCTACTCCCTGCACCTCCCTACTCCCCTCGCTCCTCCCTACTCCCTGCACCTCCCTACTCCCTGCACCTCCCTACTACCCTCGCTCCTTCCTACTCCCCCCGCTCCTCCCTATTCCCCCACACCAACCCTACTCCCTCCGCACCTCCCTACTACCCCACCTCCTACCCCTCTAATGTAATACCCAAACTGATAAGCGTTTATAAGTCGCCGTTTAATTACACTTAAACCGCGAATTATAAACGTCGTCATTATCAGTGTACAATACATTTTTATAATAATATTTTATCATTGAAATTAATAAATATGGAATTACTTTAAAACTTTTGGATACGAAACAATATTGATTGAAATTGTCTTTATCTCAAATACAAAGAGGGTTGGGGGGTCTGTTCTTTGTTCTTTATTTCATACATGCTAATGTTATAATGGTGCATAGTTTCATATCACACGTTGAACACTACACTTTGTGATACTTAACAATATAGGTAAATACGAAAATGTATACTTGCCAATAAAATGTAACCAACTGAATGTTATATCGTAATTTATATTTCAATAATCAAATGTGAGTTAGAAAGCTAAGTTATAACAACTAAAATTATAAAAGTGAAACAATTTGACAATTTTTTATTCAGTCAGATTATAACTTGGTTGATGCTTAACTCTTTGATGATTGAAACGCACGAGGTGCGTCCGAAGTTCGAAACTGATACGAGCCAAAAACAGGCATTCGATACGATTCTCTGATTGCAATTATATTATCTATCGACCAAAAGTTACATTCATATAAATATAGAGGAAACATCAATTATAGTTGAAGTTCGAGATCTATGAGCAAAACAACGGACAATAAATGTCTTCTAAAAAAAATTTTAACTTTTATATTTTATACAATTAATAGATATGTATTTTTATATAAATTATACACTAAGATGTAGGTATATTATATATTTACCAAAATAACTTTTGCATGCAAAGGAATTATTTTCCTTTCTTAGGACCAATATTTGTTAATCTTGCATTTTATTCATTCCAATGCAAATATTTTTATACTCAGGGAGGTTTTCGCAGTTCCCCCATATTTCGTATTCTTTGTTATTGTAGTCATTATAAGAAACCTTGTGTAAACACTACCAACAGTGAAAACAGTCTTTGCGTATTAATATTCACTGAACTATCGTTTTAAAATGAGTTGCTTCATTTTAAAATATACAAACTTATTGATGCGACTCTTTCACTATGTTATTTTTATAATTCATGCCTACAGCACACGCTGTAGTAACCAAGTGTACATACAACCATAATCCCTTGTATACTTTGCCTATGTCGTAACAGGTTAAAGATACGACCAATAGGTTCAATTTGAGTTGAAGTTATGTCTTCACTCGGTGCAACAATACTTAGGGTTACATTATCTGAAACAGGCACATGAAAAAGTGAAGCTCATAGTGGTATTGCACTCCAAAATCTAAAGTGGAAATTTTATAATTTAAAAAACAAACACCCTGACAACTTATATATGCCTAATAGGGATTCAAACCTTTTAGATCAAGGTTTCTTGCTTTGTAAATACTTAGTACCTTTATGGTTTTTATACCATATTTTTTTATTGTTTTAAGTTATAATTTTATTGATCTTTAATTTTAAATCTTGTCAAACGCTATTGTAATGCATAATATTTCACACGCCGAAATATAAACTATACTAAACGGACCTAAATTACAATTTGTTTAGACTGTCTTATAAATGATAAATGATCAGTAATCAACTAGCTTATGTTTTTTGTTTACATAATTTTAAACCTAAAAAAATTGCTTATAATAACTTGTTGGACGCAGTGTCACGTCTAGGTTAGGAGATCTTATTTATTCTTTATCTGTTGCTCATCGGCAGATATTGTTTTTATTTTAAGAGAGTTAAGTGTTCATCACAAAGGAATGGTAAGTTGGAAGCTACAATGGACAAATCTAAATATACAATAAAATAGACAGGAAATTTGCGAAAATAAAGGAAATACATTTCTATTCTGTAAATTCTTCACAATCTACTTAAAAATATGCACTGCAGGCAGTGAAAGTTACTTTAGTTACTCTTTGTCCGCTGTAGTTTTTAACTCGGACCAAAGGCAACGAGATCTTATGTATTGGAACAGTATTACGACCAATGTTACAGTGCCTTTGTAATAATATTTAATAAAGTTAAGCTGAATCTGTGAAGTTTGATTGAATAGACGACCGGAAATCAAACATGGATAGAGATAAAAATACAGAAAGTGCTCACCATCTGTCACGTTGCCCAAATAAGCTTTGGTGAAAAGTGGCTGGAAAAGACTTCATTATCGAGACCTCTATCTATCCCAGAATGGAAAATAGCGTAAATATAATAAAATTCTTTTGATTTAAAAGGCATAAGGTATTGCTATACAAAAAAGATAACAATGTGTGGTACTAATTGCCCTTTAGCATTATCGGCTAGTCAACCCAGGGCGTGGAGAAATATAGTATATCGAGTAGGTGCAGGTGAGTCACGATAGCCGAAAGGTTGAGTGATTGGAATTCGAGTCAAGAGACCGAAGTTCGATCCCCAAGCGGTAGGCGTGAACGTTAAGGAGAACAGGTAACAGGTAAAGTGTTGCAGGATTAAGGATGATGAGACTTAGTTTATGATTAGCACAAGGACGAAAAACCTTATCATGGGTAGAGGAGAAATGCTCAATAATTTTTTAGATAAGACGGGTTGATGAATTATTTTTTTAGATAAAAATGTTTATTCTTTAGACAAGAAGGGATAGTTGGATCATTCAAGATAGAAAAGAGGGTGGGTACAGAGGATTCCAGAATTACGCCTCTGTTGAATAGTTAGCCATTTCAGGCGAGAACGGTAGTGAGAGATGTGGTCATACTTTTGTAGGTATAACGGTAAATCTTCTAACCAGCTTAGAGCACGTAAAGAGGCTGAACTTTTACGGCTTACTTATAAGACATGTTTTCGCCAGTTCATAGTATTATCGATATGCGACATATGGTTCTACACTGGACTTGATAGCTGTATTGGGTTGTCATTATAATAGATGGCAGGCAAAGATGCGTAATCAATTTTAGTCAACATACTTGTGGGTACACAAGTAGTATATGTATTATTAGTTATATGAGGGGAAGCACTCTGCTACTGAGGGTGCGGATGATGTGCTGCAGGAAAAGAGTAGCCACCCGCCAGGTCGGGTGATCGTGACCTGGGGAGGACGTCTCCTCCAACAGTGTGCGCTATCGGCAATCGTATATATCCTTGTAATCGTGCGAACTTCGATAAAACGATGTAGGCCGTCGATGTGTTTCCTGAATCGCCACTAGAGAGCTTCTTATGTGTAGACATAGATGTCGCCACAGTGCGAATATAAAATGACAAATAGTAAGGATTTCGTGGTTGATTGTGTTGTGTAAAATATTTTTTTTTTATATAGAAAAGGGAGGCAAACGAGCAGGTAGCTCACGTGATGGTAAGTGATTACCGCCGCCCATGAACACCCGCAATACCAGATGCGTTGCCAGCCTTAGAGTCCCCCCCCCCCCGAGAATTGGGGGAGGGGGATGTGTGGGCCTCCGGTTGATGGATGATGTTGATGTTGCTCGCGTCCGTGAGAAATACTTGAATCTTGACTCACACGTATCCCCTGGGTAGTGCTAAACGAGCAGCGCCACTTTCCGGTGGTAGGCTTCGGTCGCAGGCTTTAAGTTACCACCCACCTAAGCAAAGCCTTGCCGCCAAGTGACTTCGGTCGTGTTTCGGCAAGATGCTTGGTGAAGCCTTATGGAAGTTGGGTCTGAACAGTTGCGTTGCATATGTGAAGCGGGTACGACACGTCAACTTTTGCTGTGTCGGGTGCTTGATTGAGGAGGGTAGCGGGATCCGAAGCACGGTGCTCCGCTGGCCGACCGCAGGTAGTAGGGGGCCCAATTAGTGAACTAGCTACTCATGAAAGGCTGCCCCGCCAACTAGCGAAAAATCCCAGGGTGGCTCCATCGTGCCGGTTAGCGACCGGGTGAGAGGACCCGATGGCGATCTCTGGGGGGTTTCTCCAAATCAAGCTCCCACAGGCACACAAATTTTTTCGTGTCGTTGGGTCATCAAAGCAACGCCTCGTTCAACTGCCATCTTCCTTCCCTTTTCACTCCTTATCATTTATGAAAAGTACCAAAAGAAAAGTAAGGTTAAACAGCGGTTGCACGTCCTCTCCTTGAAAGTGCACCTCTCCACACCAACCAACATCCGAGGATTGCACTCAAATCTCAACGCAGTCCATCACCATCTTGAGACTGAGAAGCCGCACCTACTTTTTCTGACGGAGACGCAAATTGGATGTCCGTTAGATGTGGCGTACCTTGACTACCCAGGGTTCTCGCTGGAGCACAACTTTTACCTTCGTGCCGGAGTCTGTGTGTACGTCAGCAATGACATCTGCTGCCAGCGTCTCCGTCACCTTGAAGACCCCACTTTTTCAACCATTTGGGTGTTGGTGGACACAGGTGACGATAAGATCGTTTATGCATGTGTTTACCGTTCGCACAGCGGTGACCAGGAGACAACTCGGTTATTCGAATATCTAAGTGAGGCCGCTGATTTGGCCCAGCATCGGTACCCCTCCGCACAATTAGTCTTTCTGGGAGACTTTAATGCCTCTCACCAGGATTGGCTGTTCCCATACCAGAAGACTGACCATGCTGGGAGGGAAATGAGGAATTTCGCCTTATCGCTAAACCTCTCCCAGATGGTAAAGCAAGCTACTAGGATGCCAGACGTTGAAGGTCATACAGCCAATTGTCTAGACCTCCTGCTGACCACTGATCCTGACAGATATGAGGTAGAGGTGGCTTCTCCACTAGGAACCTCTGATCACTGTCTGGTGAAATCTGTATCGTCTTACACGCCAACAGACCTCGACCCACATGGTACTAGGCGAGTGTGGCGATACAAGTCAGCAGATTGGGATGAGATGCGACACTTCTTTGCATCTTATCCTTGGCGGCAGGTCTGCTTCTCTTCCGGATATCCATCGAGATGCGCGGATGCTATAACTGACGTGGTATGTTTAGCTATGGAATATTTTATTCCTTTTGCTGATGTACCCGTTGGTGGCAAAGCTCGCCCATGGTTCAGCGCCGAATGTTCCCAAGCCGAAAACCTTAAACATTTGGCGTACCTCTCATGGGTTGACGCTCGAAACCGTAAAACTCCGGATGTCAGATCCAAGAAGAGAGCCTTTAATCTAGCCGCCAAGACTTACAAAAAGGTGTTGCGGAAGGCTCGTTTTGACCGCATTAGGCATATTGGCACGAAGCTCTCTGCTCAACCATCTGGCAGCTTTTTGGTCTCTTGCCAAGGCGGTCGAGGCGAGTTTTTGTAAACCTTCACTGCCTCCGCTGGTTAAGCCCGACGGGACATTGGCTCATGCGGCAAAAGAGAAGGCAGAACTGTTCGCGAATCTCTTTGCCAGCAACTCACGTCTGGACACAAGCAACGCAGTTCCAACTTCCCTACCTCCCTGTGGTACTTCAATGCCAGAGGTCCACATCACTAACAAAGAGGTCCTCAAAACGTTGCGACATCTGGACGTGAACAAAGCCAGTGGACCTGATGGTATTCCAGCCATAGTGCTTAAGACCTGTGACCCGAGTTGTCTCCTGTTCTGACACGCTTGTATCGCCTCTCCTTGAAGACTGGAATAGTTCCCAAATCCTGGAAGCTTGCTAACGTGCAGCCCGTGCCCAAAAAAGGTAGCCGTGTTGACCCAGTCAATTATCGACCTATTTCAATTACCTCCATACTCTGTAAGATTATGGAGCGTATATTGAACTCGCACCTCTTGGCATACCTAGAACATAACGATCTCCTTAGCGATCGACAGTACGGGTTTCGCCGAAATCGGTTGACTGGGGACCTTCTAGTGTATGTCACACATCTATGGGGTGAGGCCCTCGAGAACAGTGGTGAAGCACTCGCGGTTTCGCTCGATGTCTCGAAGGCTTTTGACAGGGTCTGGCATGCTAGCCTTATCAATAAATTTCCCTTCATATGGTATATCCCCTGGACTGATAGCCTGGATAGAAGACTTTTTGCGGGAACGGTCTTTGCGAGTCGTTATTGACGGCTGCTCATCGGAGGCTATGGCGATTAATGCCGGAGTTCCTCAAGGGTCTGTTCTGTCCGCAACTCTCTTTCTGCTGCACATAAACGACCTGCTCGAGCCCGGTCTCTTTGGGTATGCAGATGACAGCACAGTTGTGGAGAGATATCTGGCGCGTGTTCAGTCCAGACAGGATCAAGTACAGTCTGATCGGGAGGCCATGGTAGAGCGTATGAATCTTACCTTACAGGCACTTTCCAACTGGGGCAATACCAATCTTGTGAGATTCAATGCCACCAAAACGCAAGCGTGTCTGTTCTCCGCCAAAAGGAGCCAGTTCACCTTGGCTCCTAAATTTCAGAATGTATCTCTGGCATACACCGACCGCCTCCAGTTACTAGGAGTCGAAATCACGTCAAACCTTAACTTTGGGCGGTTCATTGAGTCTAAGGCTAAAGCCGCTGCAAGGAGATTGGGAGTTCTTGCAAACGTGCGGCGTTACTTTACTCCGGGACAGCTTCTGACCCTATATAAAGCTCAGGTCCGGTCGGCTGTAGAGTACTGCTGCCACATATGGGCTGGAGCTTCTAAATGTCAACTGGCAGCCTTGGATTCTGTGGAGGGACGGGCCAAGCGGCTAATCGGTGATCCTGACTTGGTTACTACCAAGTTGTCCAGTCTCGAACACAGACGTCGCGTGGCCAGTCTCTCGGTGTTCTACAGGTTACATTTTGGAGAGTGTGCGAAGGAATTACATGAGTTAATTCCCCCTTCCCCTTTCCATCATCGGACAACAAGACGCACGGCGGGTCTCCATCCTTTTGTTGTCGATATACCCTGCATTCGGACGAAGCGTTTTGCTTCGTCGTTCATAATGCGTACAGCAAAGTACTGGAATAATTTGCCTGCATCAGTCTTTCCGTCCGATTACAATGTGGGTGTCTTCAAGAGAAGAGTGAATAGGCTCTTTCTAAGCTAGTGTGCCTACCAACAAAAACTACATTGCCACTTACCATCAGGTGGGATTGTAGTTAAACGCTAGCTTATAATGTTAAAAAAAAAAATCCTGCACTCACCGGACGAAACGCAGAACTTTGTTAGACTTCTACTTCACGCCGGTATTCTGTGAGGTCGTGGTACTTCCCGTTCGAGCCGAGCCATTCATGCAACAACAAAAGCTGATGCGTGGCTCTACCACTGTAAATTCATTAGCATTATAAAAGTCAGCACCATCACTTTATTTTTCTTGTCTTCCTTGCCTTCTCTAATTTCATCAGTAATTTTGAGTAATGCAGTGATCTGGACGAAACACAGATTGATAGACTCAGAGTAACAATTATATACACAAATTGTAAATACAAGTATAAAATTGAGAGATTTGCTTATGGACACAAGTTACTTAAACTTGATAGGGAAGGTAGAATCGATATGGGATAAAAATCATCAAGGTTTATGGACACCAGGTACCAAAGGTACAGAAAAAGTAAAGGTATTTGTACCTTAATAAAGCTTTCTTTCACAGTTGGTTATGGTACCAGAGTTGGACATTGACATGTGTCAAGTAAAAAGCTTCTTTCTTAAACATTATTCATATAAAATGAGTGCAGTTCACACAGAAAGGATACCTTCAAAAATAGGATAGAAAGATTCTATCTTATACTAGAGACCGTGGAATACTGATTATCAGATTCTAATAATACTTCTCCATCTACATTATCCATGACTTGTATACGATGTCATCTATTTTCATAGGTGTTTGGTCTCCAACAAACCCAATTGGTTTAGAATGATTATCTTCCAAGAGCCAACCAGTTTTCATCTGTCAAAAAGCTAAAAACTCTTAAAATGTTTTAGCTTGGCAGCAATTCTTAAAGTACAATTTTTTGGAGGCGAGTTTATGTGATTGATTTTACAATTAAATTATCTAACCATCGATATAATTTAGCAGATCGGTGTAGTCTTTGACTTACCTGTTTACGTCTGTTTGCCAGGTAGCCATACACAGAAATCCGTAAGCAAGCCTACCTAGGCATATTGTGTGTTAAAACTATCAGTTGAAATAAAATTAATTTGGTTATCAAAAGAGAGAGGATGATGGAAGAAAATCGATTAAAATTAATTAAATTAAAAATAGCCATGAGCACTTCTTGATAGGCAAGTTATCAATAGGCATATTTGTTTATAAATTACATTCGACAACAAATGCGTCTCATCTGGTTATCAGATCGGTGAAGGTCGATCTCCCACCGGCTCTTAGACTATTACTGTTTCGATAGTTTGAAAGAGAAAGTTTGCCGCGCTGTTATAGTGCGCCTTGATGGTTCACGTCGATTTCAGATGATTGATTGAACCTGGTGTGGTTTGGTAGGACGGTCGGATGGTTTCACACGTTCTCCATAATATATAAGACAGGCTGGTTTTCTTCAGACATTTTCCAGTGATACAAATTTGTATAAAACTTTATATTATACAAACGCCCTAACCATTGGGCAACTAAGACTATTGGGTAAGTGAATAGGTAAGTAAAAACAAGGATATTTTTATACACATTTATTAACTACATAATCATAGAATATACATATTAAATGCTAATACTACATGCAACAATAACTTGTGTATTTATTGATACTTATATGCATAACATCTAACAAAATATACTTTAATACTCCGTAATGCAACATGCGCGGTCTGCACCACCAATAGGCACGTGTAAGGCACAAAATTGATAACCATCACTGGTTCCAATGTCTACATTATATAGCATAATCCGCTCTCCAATGTCTTCATCTAAAATACTAAAAAAATCTGATCTAGAAAGCCTACAAACTACAACTATGCCTTTAGCAATAATAAAAACCAAGAATACTTCTCAATTATGGTGTATAGTAAAAACTATAATATAGTAATTAACACAATACTTTAGCTGCCTCCATAGCAATGTCAAATAACTTTGCGCATTGATATTGCACACACCATAATTTAGAATGTACTTTTACCATCTAATTGGAATATTCATTATTATTAAAAAATAAGAGTAAAGACTAACTTGAAATTTAAAACACTTATGTATAACATATTACGTTACTAACTTTATATGAATCAATGAGGTGAGAAGTTAGATATATGATCAAATAAAATATAACAATGTCAATAATAGTATGGGATTCTTAAAAGCAAGTTTACATTTAATAAAGTCTAAGGATAACTTTTATAATTTTAAATTGAATTCCAGGGCCATTATGCCATTTTCGCTCTTTTCATAACAATTGAATGTTGAAAATGTTATATTTCAAAATTATTTTTGTGTTCCGTTTTAATTTAAGAAACTGAATAAGCAAGTAACTTAAAACTCGTACAACCTAATCAGGGTATTTTTCCTGTGGGGTATTTGCCTATGATCTAAACAAGAATAAATGACACTTCATAGACTGCACTATCTACTTTATTAATATAGTCAGCCGTGTGATACCACAGGCTGCCTAGTCCACCAGTCTCAATCTATAGAAAATATACTTATTAAAATAAGTTGTATTTGGTATAATGCATTATGTTCAAATTACTATACCTAGTTGGTCATGTCTTTGTAACTGACTTTAAATTGACCAAAATAACACAAATCTAGTATGACCAATGGTATGAATCTTGATAATATACCTGCTAGCTTTAGGTTTTATTCAAATTTCATAATTAAAGGTAAAGTTGATATTGAATAATATGGCTCATGTGTCTGCTATGTGCAAACTACTGTTACTTAGTATCCACAAATCATGCCATTAGTCAAAAGCTTATAAGGGTACGCAAAGCTATAAAAATGTTTAACTATTGGTTACATTGTTCACTTGAAGAAAACTCTGTCTTCACACACTTCGAAAATTAGTTGGCAGTGGCGCTCAACAGCAGGGTATTGTCTTCGAGTCGTTCCAGTCGGTACGTGGAGTTGTCCGGCATGTGGCGGACCAGCTCGTCGGTCAGAAGAACCTTTGCGCCGTTCGGCCCCGATACCAGCACCGTCTCACACTCCTAATAACAATATTTAATTATTTTAATTAAATTTGCACACCCAGTAAACTACACAAATTAGGCTCTTAAGTATTTTTCCTATAGGAAGTAGAATTTCCGGAGCATGCAAAGGTCTAAACAATGAAGCCCATTACACCCACTTTTCACCGAAGCTTTTTTGGGATGTCATGACAGGTTGTTTTGATGAATTGTAGCTTAGGTTGTTTAAAAAGATATGAAGCCAGCCTAGTTGTTAAAAAGTTTGATCGCCATGAGAAATACCTCATATTGACGAGTCACTTAAAATATTTGGTACAGTTGACTTGGATATATGGACAGGCATAGAGGCGCTTGTGACATTGTTTCAATAAATTACTATGGAAACGTGCAGCAGGTACAGCGGGCAGTACCTTGGCGGCGGGCTGCAGCAGGTGCAGCGGCAGTACCTTGGCGGCGGGCTGCAGCAGGCAGCAGGTGCAGCAGGTGCAGCAACGGTACCTTGGCGGCAGGCTGCAGCGGGTGCAGCGGCAGTACTATGGCGGGCTGCAGCAGGCAGCAGGTGCAGCAGGTGCAGCGGCAGTACTGGCGGCGGGCTGCAGGTGCAGCGGCAGGCTGCAGCAGGTGCAGCAGGTGCAGCGGCAGTACCTTGGCGGCGGGCTGCAGCAGGTGCAGCGGCAGTACCTTGGCGGCGGGCTGCAGCAGGTGCAGCGGCAGTACCTTGGCGGCGGGCTGCAGCAGGTGCAGCGGCAGTACCTTGGCGGCGGGCTGCAGCAGGTGCAGCGGCAGTACTATGGCGGGCTGCAGCAGGTGCAGCAGCAGCGGCAGTACTATGGCGGGCTGCAGCAGGCAGCAGGTGCAGCAGGTGCAGCAGGTGCAGCAGGTGCAGCGGCAGTACTGGCGGCGGGCTGCGGCAGGTGCAGCAGTACCTTGGCGGCAGGCTGCAGCAGGTGCAGCGGCAGTACCTTGGCGGGCTGCAGCAGGTGCAGCGGCAGTACCTTGGCGGCGGGCTGCAGCAGGTGCAGCGGCAGTACCTTGGCGGCGGGCTGCAGCAGGTGCAGCGGCAGTACCTTGGCGGCGGGCTGCAGCAGGTGCAGCAGGTGCAGCGGCAGTACCTTGGCGGCGGGCTGCAGCAGGTGCAGCGGCGGTACCTTGGCGGCGGGCTGCAGCGGGTGCAGCGGCAGTACTATGGCGGGCTGCAGCAGGTGCAGCGGCAGTACCTTGGCGGCGGGCTGCAGCAGGTGCAGCGGCAGTACCTTGGCGGCGGGCTGCAGCAGGTGCAGCGGCCGTACCTTGGCGGCGGGCTGCAGCAGCGGGCGCAGCTTGTGCAGCAGCTCGCGCGCGCGGCAGGCGTGCAGGTACAGCGCGCTGTACACGCCGCCGCCGCCCGCGCTCACGTACACCGTCAGCCGGGGCTCGATGCGTCTGATAACACACGTTTATTGTTAAATAAACACCTTCATGCATAGAAGAGAGGTCAGACCAATTCAGTTTATCCGACCCAATCTTTCACTGAAGCCTATTTAGGACAACGTGAAAGGTTTCCCAGACGACGGTACAGTTTATTTACATAGATAAATAGTCATATTTATTAAAATAATTAAAATAAAATTTAAGAAGTAGTAAAAAAATTATACTCACTTGGCATGTAAAGCATTAAAAAGGCGTATCCCATCAGCCAAACCACATATTTGTATAATGTCATCACGAGACAACCTGAGAACAACAATAACATATTTTAAAAATATTAACATAACTAAAAACAAAATATATATAACCTGTAAAAGTCCAAAGCCTCTCCCGTAAGATTGGTTTTCCTATAATCGCCATGCTTGGAAGTGAATTAGCAATTCAAGAATCCCAAGTTTGGAAGGTGAGCCAACTGTTTTAGAGGACTATGTTAACAAATTGCTCAAAAAAGGAACTTCCATGATAAGTAGGATATCGAAACGTGCGCATATCAAGAAAATGATAAGTAATATAGAAATAACATGCAAGTGATAACAAGTATAAATAAGTATAAAACTGTACCGGAGCAGATCTGCACCGGAGAAGTTGGCGAAGGTGGCGACGTGCTGCGAGAAGCGCTGCTGCGTCAACCACGACTGCGTCTCCGACGACGTCGCGTCCTTCGAAAGCCCGCAGTTCTAAAAACATATTATACATGATACACTAGTGTCGTTAGTTTACAATTTTTTCACACTTTCTTTAAATTGGAAATTGTATTAGCATTGAGGCCACTATCTATGTTTACAAACTTATTTAGTTATAGATTAACAAATTTGTTTGCATAGTTATTGAGATTTGTACAGCAGTTTAGCATAAACACTACATGCAGTGTTTCACTTTGTATCTTTGTATTAAAATAAACAGGCATCAACATCACATAAAGAAAGGTAAACTGTTTGTGAACAAACAGTAGTTGTCCATTTTATTACCTGTAGGACCATGATTTTAACAAAACTTATTTAAGGTTAATAGGCAGAACCCCAGTTACCATATGAAATAATGTTTATAAAATATGTGACATATAGCCATATCATTTAATGAATTTAAATTTATTAACCATCAATGGCTATACAACAAATCAATCTAGGTAAGGTTTTTTATGGATACCTTCTCAGGGTCTTCAGCAGCCTGTGGGAGATCAGGCAAGATGGCTCCGGGCGAGTGGCAAGGTGGAGTGCTCACTTTTACATCGCCTCCACTGCAAATAAAAGTTCTGTCAGTGAAAAATGAAAGGGAAGGAAGCTAATGTTTATGTAAAACATAAAATATTAGTTTGTAATACAGTTCTAGTGTTTAGGTGAGTTCAGTATGAAGAAGATCCTCTCACCAATCTGATTAATAATAACACTCAGTTCCAATATTGAATCCTTGAATTGAGTATCAAAAACCATCTTAGATTGAATTCAATGTATAAATCGATCTTCGACCTGTGTCCTAATAAAATCAATTGATAGGCTATCAAAACTTCAGATTGATTGCAGAAAATCTTACCTCCCAGTGCATACCTTTTTAGAATTTCAGTTTGTTTTTGCTGTGATTTTTCACAATTAAATATTTTATATTCTATACTAATAAGTATTTGTGTTATGCAATTTTATTCATTTTTAAAGCATATTTATGCTGAACTTTTATATGATTAAATTAAAGAGAAAAAAGTTAAAATTTCAACTGACACGGGCGGGATTCGAACCCGCGACCTTCGCCGATCCGTTTTCTCTTTAATTTAAGTATTTGTGTTTTATAAATGCTATAATGAGTTCGAAAAAGATCGTTTTAAAAAGAAAGAATAGTATGAAGAAAAAAGAGAAAATGGTTTTTCACTTGTAAATGTCTTCCAATTTCCATGATTTATAGTATATTAACCCTATGAAACCCTATTTTTAGTTTTACAAAAAAATTAAAATTAAAATAAAAAAACGAAACCAATAAACCTAGAAGCTCTTTTCAGCATAATATAATGCTCTAATCAACATTAAAATTAAAGTAATTTGTTAAAATTTAGTTTGTGGAAACCCTTTTTCACCCATAATGGAAACCGCATCAGAAAAGTACTTATATTGAGTTGCAAGTGTCCAGTGCTCTCTATTGCAGGATCCCGCTCACGAGCGAAAAGGAAGTCTTTTCCTAAATACCTGTTTCGTTAGGATAGCAAAGCTATTGTTCCTTCTTAAATTAGAAAAACATATTTTTATCACCCAAAAGAAATGCTCATTTCCATTTATTGTCACTATTTCTATGCTTATGTTCGACGAGTGTGTTAAAAGAAGTATCTTCATACCACTTATCTTTTTAAATTCTATCTTGATAAGTAGTAAATTACAAAAAATTCTTTTGAATAATGAAAATTATGGTTGATGAAACTTTTAAAAGATATGGAGTGAAGGTATCTAAGGTACCAATTGTGATTCCACATTGGGGTGGGTGGGGTGTTAATGTATCATATCAGACGGTGTAAGTGTGAGTGTTTAGTTTATACTCAGTGTACTATCTCCAGTGCAGTTCACAATTAGTAATACTAAATAGCTATATAAAATTCTTTAAACATTTTTTTGGTGTAATTGCAAGAAATAAAAGACTTCAATTAACTTACTCTTGACAATACAGCGGTTTCATCTGGTTAGATGTGGCAAGAATAGCTGTAACAGAACAATGATTAATTTTATTACATACAGTGTTAATTAGTAATTTATAACAATTAATTAACTTAATGATAGAGATACAGCAATTAAAGCTTACATAGTTTAAATTCAATAATATTATTGACTGAGTTACAACACAAAAGTAAAAAAAATTATGAAAACTGAATGCATTTTATTCAAAGTTAATGTTACTTACTAGGCTGCAAGACAGGTTTATTCACCACCATAGGGCTTGCAACAGTTTTTGGGGCCACACTGAAACAATAATATGATCTACTTTAAATAATAAAAAAAAAATTTCATGTCTTTTTATTCTTAATGTCTTTAATATTACTAGCCTTAAATACACTCTAATATAAATACAATGGAACTTAGTTTAGTATAGGCTTTCTATTTTCTACGTCATATTTTGAATATGGAAAATGAAAAATGAAATTTATTAAAAGTTCCATGGCAGGATGTAGGCCTCTCCAATAAATTGTATTTGCCACTACTGTTACTCTTGGGTCTTAGTAAAGGCAGTATCAAAATAATATTGTGACAATTTTCAAGCAAGAATTGGCACTGCCCAGCAAGCTATGTAGTGCAAAACTTAATAAAAGATAAAAATTTATGTAGAACTGCTAGAAATCAATATTAATAGTAGACAGAATACACATACATAGACATTGTTCAAATCCTACAGTAAGTTGCTATAGCACAAGTCAATGCAATGGAAACTCTTATCAATAAGTATTTCGCAAAGCTTACAAGAAATGTATGCCAGAAGAGTCACTCACAAATTAGTTCAAATAATTTTTTTTATCTTTATTATCATAAAATAACTGACAATACAGGACTTTCAGTTACATAGATCTCAATAACATTTAATGTTATGTATGTTTAAGATTGTTCCAGCTGTTACTTTGCAGTAGTGTTACATAAATAAGTACATATGTCACTACTAAAAAGCAATTCTATACTAAAGTTCCTATACTAAGTGGAAACTATAAGTTCTTAAACTAAGTGGGAACTATAAGTTTCATTATAGTTTCCACTCTATTTTCTCTTGTTTCACCAATGATTCTGTGCCAGTGTCAAACTAAAAAAAAAAGGCAAGGAAAGTTTTATTTCATAAAAATAGTTGCAAAACTAAGTTCTGTAGTAGCATAACCTGTTTTCTTTGGTAGTTATCACACTGCATTCTGCACTTTTTTTATTTGGAATACTGGAAGTTGTACACTGGTTTAAATTAGTTTCAGTAACATAGACATTAATTTATTTCAGAAAATCATTTATTTGGAATATTCTAGAAAGGGCTTTAAATGGTAACCAGTGTTAAGACTAATAGGCCATGTTGCAAAGGATAAATATATTAACAAATTATCACTGCACATAGTAATACAGTGGTAGCATAAACCAACCTGACATCAGGATTTAGAAGACTGTAAATGGAGATTTCTAGCTCTCAAATTGTGTTAACTGGCACATACTTTCATAGCATTGCAGTAAAAAATAAATATATAAATACATAAACAGATAGGGAATAAATAAATGCACACATACATAGGGATAAAAATATGTTTTTCCTTTGAAACCCACAAATTCGCCTTTTTGTGTGTGGTAGCTAGAGGCAACATGTTTACAGTACCACATAAATAAATAGAAAAATGTAGACTAATATAATATATAAAATACATATAGTCTAACATAGAAACTAAGCCTAATCTAAATTTCCATTATACATGCAGTAAATAGTTTTTCTTGATCGGTTTTGATTAGTTTGGTAATAATATTATTATTATAATAATCTTTGAAAATCTGAATTCAACACTGTAATCAAAACAAATACTTCATTTGATAAATCTTATTTCCTCAAACGTAAAATTTAAATGAGAAACATACATGTTCGTAAAGTAGAAAAATTCGGTAAAATCCGGATATTTACGTTAGTCGTGGGAATCGCGCCGGCCTTACGTGAACATTGGCAGCTTTGAGCCGTCTTGCTAGTTCCCGGTACGTATCGGGATCTGCTTCGATTTCAACCTCGGCCTTCAGCAACGAAAACTTCATGCGCCACCCTCGCGCTTCCACACCGTGCACCAGACGAGCTCTGAGAACAACCCCGCGCCCCAAATGCCGCGCACTCAGTCTCTGCTCGAGAACGAGCATATTACTCGTCAGCTATAGTCCTGTCTCGTCAAATTGAAGAAGATGAAGGCCCCGGAACCGACGCGGTACGCCAAATTGCCTGCAACCACCATAGCTGGTCCACGGGCCGCCTCAACAACCATTTGTCACGATTACGGTAGGTCCCGAACAGCACTTGCTTTACTTGAAATAATGTCTCGTCTATTTTGTTCACTTGTCCAACATTATTTCCAAACGAAGACGAGAGCAACTGATGGAAACTTTGCAATGTTTGATACCAAATTCAGCGTAGCGTAAGAATAAAAAGCTGTAAGAATTAGTATTTCGCGAGATCACACCAGTTTAAAAGCGGTCAGCACTTTACAGAAGTAACAACAAAAAATAATATAGGAAAACAGAAACAAATTGTAACTAAATGCTCGACGGAAAGCAAACGACTGAACTGACTGAACTGAATGGCCGCTGATTGGTTGAGTGTAGCGCGTTTGTCGATTGAATCGTAACCGGTTAGATTCAGTTCGGAGTGGCCGTACCCGGCTAGCGTTAATGCATCTGGCAACGTCATGTCAACTAGGGAAGGGGTACGCGTCCTCAATCGACACGATAACAGTTACATTATATTTAGATTAATTCAATTTTATAACAATATATTAAAAAAAAATCTTTACGATAACATAACATTTTACCTTTAAAATCACATTTTCTAACTGTGGTTCATTGGTGGTTAATGTTAGAGTTCGAGAGATAGCAACAATCCGCAAATAAACTGCTGAATGCAATTTCGGCCAATGCGCTCGTTTCAAACTCACGCAATCTGGTTTAAGGGAGCTCAGTTATTACTTATTACTTAGGTACTTCTAAGAACCGAGAGTCGGATTTACTGCAAAATGCCAAATACAATTGCATACATACGAGTAAAATGCGCTTTATACCGTAGACTGGTGATTAACCAACACAAACGTACATCACTATGGTTCTGGATGTAGGTACCAAGTAACCGACCTGACACAACATTGTAAGTTGTAGATTCGTCGTCATGCTTTAACATCATAACAAGGAAATATCTTATCTTAAAAATAAAAATATTGTTACGTACATAAAACCTCTATAATGTTTTTTCTGTAAATATTTCCAGTATATGAGTTTTTTTTTTGTTTTATGTCATCATTTACACATAAATTTATGATCAAATGCCATACTGTGTAAAAAAAAACTCACTATATCGGAATTAATTGCTAAATTTTAAATATTTTCCGAAGAATCACAAACATTAATAACATAATATCAAGTTTTATTGATTTCAGATATTCGTACGTTCGTATGTAGAATAAATATATAAATATCTTCTATAGTTTAAGCTGAATGACTTTCCAATTTAATAAGGTATTCTGTTAAATTCAATACTTATTTTTGTTTTGACAAATATTCTTAACCGGAAAAGTCCATGCTGATACAGGCCTACGTCCTCTCTCGTAATTTTTTTGATTTGATCGATTGTTCTGCTATTGGATGGTAGCTATTGTCATCTTCTAGGCTTTTCCCTTAATCGCCTTACACATATACCGTGTGTTAATAGCATATACTTATGTATTGGTACATGGTTTTTTTTAGTTTGTTGCTTTGTATCTTTGACGATTCTGTCTGCCAACCAATGTCAACAATTAATATCTTGCAGTTTTTGACGAATGGGTTTTTATGTTCATGATTCATAAGAACTAGGGAAAGAGCACAGGCACTCGCAAAAAAAATCTCAACAAAATCTCACAACGGCTCTATCCATATACCTCTTTTTACATTAATACGGTCGACGTCAATTAATACTGATTTCGTTCCCAATTGTGACTATTATTCGATATGAAATGTTGATAATTCAATAAATTTGTCATTAATAATATTTAAGGTTATTATTGTATATAAATTACTAGGATAAGAGTTGCCAGGTTATTTTTATCAGAAATTGCTAACAAATAATTAAATATAAATTAATAATGCAATATGACTCGGGACAAGATTAAACATATGTCAACTTCGCTTTTTTAAGGTAGTTATTGCACAATCAGTTATAAGATCAGGAGTCGTACGCGGTTTGACCGCTGTGACCTCTCGCAATTCAAAGCGTGAAGTAAATAAGATGACTGCTATCATTGTTAGCAGTGCAGGCTGCAATAGGCTTAGAAATTGGTCGTGAGTCGTTACGTGACCACACCAGCCGGAGTGTCGGGGTCGCAGAAAGGTCATTCTGTTTTAACGGATAATCATTTTTATCCTGAGCGCATCATTATAGCTACATTGTTGGGGACTGACAAATTGAAATAGGAGTTACTCTACAACTCTTCATTGAAGATTATGAATTATTATGAAGTATTTTATTTAAGATGCATGTTATGGATTACATTAATCTTAGATAAAACACTTTCAGACACACTTCACATAATGATGTGAAAGTGTGATGAGTAACATTACATTCTTTTTTAAATAAATAATTTATGTATAATTTATGATTGTATGTTAAATATAAAGGCCTAAAATACTTAAAAAATTGGCTGTAGGTCTCTTCCGTGAGGAAGATTTGCGATTGCACACAAGATCTGACACCCGTCACCGGTCTACGTTATTTTATTATATTGTCCGCTATATATTGTTACTTATTTTCGTCGAGTATTTTTTCTGTTACTTCTCTTTCGCTAATCATCCTTTCTTCTTTTTCTTTCTTTTCGCTCGATTCCTAAATAACCTTTCTATGGTACGGTCGGATTGGAAGGGCATCGTTTACTAGGAGCTTTTACCGTTGGGCTAAACCATCGATTTGAATTTAAATGCAAATTAAACTAAGGACAAAATTTGAGAAAAAGTGACCGGAATTGATCAACACAAAGCCTAAGCAACATTACTGCATGTGTTGTGTAGCCACGTTGGCAAGTACAAACGTCTAATAAATCCACTGTTGATTGGGTTACGGTTTGAGACATTCAAACTTAATCCTCAGGGTGAACAACTGATCTTGAACTTCGATTAAAATTGTTAGTGCAATTGTGATGAGTTGCCAACCTTACTATCAGGTGGAGAATTTGTTGATTTACTATTCTTGAACAACCCAATAAAAATCGGATGTATACGCTCTCACGCAAAAGATCTGTAACAAACTTATTAATTCTAGCGATTCCAATAAGAGTAAAGATAATCTTATTGAATAATTAGTGACATTATTATTGAATTATTATTTAATATCAATTATTAATAATTATCATTTAGTATTGTCATCGGTTATGTCTTCCAATCTGATCTCCATAAGTGTATGAAGTTTTAATGAAATCTGAACGTTTGATGCGGACAAAATTTACATATACATACATTATTCATGTGCATATAGTTGAAGTTAATAAAGCGTGTTAAAAATAGCATTGTCACAGCAACATACTGGAGTTCTGTGATTTTATGGCAGCGTGGTACTTCTACGATTTTTTATGTAAGTATGTTTTATGTAAAGTATTGAAAAATTACATGGTTACAAGGTAGAAATTACCAATAATTATTAATAAAGGTTGACACAATAACCCGTATAAATTTATCCAATCCATTCCGATAACAGTTATTATTGAGTATGGCAATGATATTTATGGTTTGGAGTGCAAACTGGCCAGCTTTTTACAACAAAAAAATTTATTTAATTATAATCTAAATGTTGTTCAGTGTAGTTCACGGTATTTTATTCCATTGCCTGTGTCTCGGTTCCTTTTTTGGGCGAATTTTGGTCACCTTCTTTCCACAGCTAAGCTTATTGCTTATTTTTTAGTCAAACTCAACTTCAATAATATCATGATAGATACATAGGTATACACTTTCATGACCTCTATGGACTTACATAGTGTCAGCTGAGGTCCCCGGGTTCGATTCCCGGACGGGTTATAGAAAACCAATTTTTTACATCGTCTCGGGTCTGAATGTTTGTTGTGGTATCGTTGTTGTTTCCGATTGCGTAACACAAATACTTTAGCTACTTCCTTTGGGGTCAGAGCAATGTATATATATGCAGTCCCTATCCATGTATTTCCTATGTATTTATTTATAAACTTGGGCAAACGGGCATCTTTGGATAATGTTTTATTACAATCTTTAGGGGGACGTCTATGCATGTTGAATATTTTTATGCCAGATATAAATGCAACCGTCGTCGTAATATATTCAAAAGGCGTGCAAATTAAGCTAGTCAAATTTCTTTTTATAGTTATTGTTGTGCCGCGTATGTCACGTGACCGGGCGTACAGCGCACCGAGCGCGGTCGCGGGCGTTTCGAATCGGTCATAGTCTAAAATTAGAGCGAAAAATTGCGGCAATTGATACGAACGTAGTTCGAGAAGACCAACCCAGATCATGAGTAATGATTCTGATGCGGGCGCCCGCTTGTCTCGGACTCGGCGGACGGTGTAGAATTCGTTTGTCTAATTATACATAAGATGATAAAGAAGAGCTCGAAAAAGAAAAAAAAGTAAAATACTATATTTTATTTCAAAACAATCATCACGCCATTCTCAATACCGAGGGAGACGGAGGTCTAGATAATTATGTTTCTTCAACCCACCTTTCACCGAAGTAATTTTTTGCAACGTGTGCAAATGACGGCGATGGGTGGAAGGTGGGTCCAAAAGGACTTAATTGTCCTCTGTCTTAGGCTGTCTTAGACCAGAGGTCTGTCTACACCAGTATTGGGAAACGCGTGAAGATAGATATATTGGATAACTATAGTAACCAAGTACCAATAACCAATAGTACTACAAAGTTATGCAAAAAATTATCATTTTTTATGTTCAGAAAATTTGTAAGCATACCAATAATGTAATTTACCTATTTCTAATATTTAAATATCATTGAAGAACACCTGACAAAATTCAATCCTAAAATTATGTAATGTCAACAGTATAAAGCCCCGAGTTGCATTTAGGATCTTTCCTCCTAAATGCACCTCAGGCCTGATAGAGGGGTAAGACATATATATTTTTTTTTATAGGAAAAGGGAGGCAAACGAGCAGGTGGCTCACGTGATGGTAAGTGATTACCGCCGCCCATGAACACCCGCAATACCAGAGGCATAGCAGATGCGTTGCCGGCATTACAGTGCCCCCTTCCCCCATAATTGGGGGAGGAGGGTGTGTGGGCCACCAGTTACCTGCACTCACCAGACGAAACGCAGAAGTTTGTTAGACTTCTACTTCACGCCGGTATTCTGTGAGGTCGTGGTACTTCCTCGGTCGAGCCGGCCCATTCATGCATCAACAAAAGTTGATGCGTGGCTCTATCACTGTAAAAATATATGTTAACATCGTGACATCGCTTTATCCTCTATCTGGTAACCCCAACAGGGATAACGAGTGCCAAAAAAAAAGAATAAATAAAAAATTATCACATAAATAACTAGTGAAAACGATCTTTGTAATTGTCAAATATAAAGTTCTATTTATAGACGCGGGCTGTTAATTATAATCAATTATGGTCCGCTCGTGCGGTCATGAAAACCGGTAGATAGAGCTGCATCGGACCGTAACCGGTTCCGCGCGGTACGTCGGCACGTCGTCATCGGGCATCGGCTGGATATCTCGATCCAGTTATACGCTCTCCGGTTTGTTGGACAACGCTCACACTCTACGCACTAGTTAATGATTTGCCTTGTTACTATAATGTATACTTCTGCTTAAATTTATATATAACATGAAAAGCAGTTTATTTAGTTAATGCTCACGGAACAATATAGCCGTTGCTGCGGGTTTCTTTTTAGTAATAAAAATTAGTGTAAGGAGACTTGACTCTTCTATGGCAATAACTTGCTATTTGATTGACATTGTATTTGCATAAAAAATATCTTCACGCCATTACCAATACTGGGGTAGACAGAGGTCTAGACAATTAAGTCCTTTCGACCCACCTTTCATGTAGTTTGCTCGGACATAATAAATACAGCGACCGAATCCCCAAATGTTACGTATTCCACACACACGGTGGGTCGAAAGGCCTTAATTGTCCCCAGTACTGGGAATGGCGTGAAGATTTTTTTTACTATGAATATTCTGAGAAAACCAACTTTTTAACAGCTAGCTACCATCTGGGAATCGAATTCGATTATCTTGACTTGAATTCCGATCACCTAATCACTCGGTTATCTTGACTTTTATGACGTAAAAGCAATAGCAAATGCAGAAGGGTAACATTTTATTTTAGGGTTGCCCTACACTGGGCTTGCCTGTGACCTCAACGGTTGTCCGCTAGCTACGTGGCTGGCCAATGGTCACTTTACGGTGATGATCCTTACCGACATGTCAATGAACCTGTTTCTGCTGCAGACATCATCGTTGTGGATCCAGTCACGCAGATACCTTTGTAGATCTTTCTACCCTCGTCAGAAAACTTTAATTCAGTATCATCAGCATTCGAGATGCTACCTCTGTTAATCTTCACGCTTGTCTCAATACCAGGACAGTCAGAGGTCTAGACAGTTTAGTCCTTTCGCGACCCACATTTCACCGGAGCTTGCATTGCACAGGTGTTGCGCCTGTCGTCATCACAGTTACACTTAACTCTCGGGTTTGATTTTAGGCTATTTGTGAGATGCCCGAAATGGTTTAGGTAAAATGCTTTTCTGAACTGAAAACTACGTAGTTACAAATGACATTGGGTGAAACTTTTTAACGAAAGGGGTGTCCCTTTCGTTAAAAAGTTTCGCCCAATGTCATGACGACCGATTTAGAGCGGAAAATTCATACGATTATTAAAATGGGTAAAGATTATTAAAATGTCAGCAGCATTACGGATTTACGGATACGGATACGAAACGGAAATATATGTAAATATATCTTCACGGCATTCCCAATACTGGGGTAGACAGAGGTCTAGACAATTAAGTCCTTTCGACCCACCTTTCATGTAGTTTGCTCGGACATAATAAATACAGCGACCGAATCCCCAAATGTTACGTATTCCACACACACGGTGGGTCGAAAGGCCTTAATTGTCCCCAGTACTGGGAATGGCGTGAAGATTTTTTTTACTATGAATATTCTGAGAAAACCAACTTTTTTAACAGCTAGCTACCATCTGGGAATCGAATTCGATTATCTTGACTTGAATTCCGATCACCTAATCACTCGGTTATCTTGACTTTTATGACGTAAAAGCAATAGCAAATGCAGAAGGGTAACATTTTATTTTAGGGTTGCCCTACACTGGGCTTGCCTGTGACCTCAACGGTTGTCCGCTAGCTACGTGGCTGGCCAATGGTCACTTTACGGTGATGATCCTTACCGACATGTCAATGAACCTGTTTCTGCTGCAGACATCATCGTTGTGGATCCAGTCACGCAGATACCTTTGTAGATCTTTCTACCCTCGTCAGAAAACTTTAATTCAGTATCATCAGCATTCGAGATGCTACCTCTGTTAATCTTCACGCTTGTCTCAATACCAGGACAGTCAGAGGTCTAGACAGTTTAGTCCTTTCGCGACCCACATTTCACCGGAGCTTGCATTGCACAGGTGTTGCGCCTGTCGTCATCACAGTTACACTTAACTCTCGGGTTTGATTTTAGGCTATTTGTGAGATGCCCGAAATGGTTTAGGTAAAATGCTTTTCTGAACTGAAAACTACGTAGTTACAAATGACATTGGGTGAAACTTTTTAACGAAAGGGGTGTCCCTTTCGTTAAAAAGTTTCGCCCAATGTCATGACGACCGATTTAGAGCGGAAAATTCATACGATTATTAAAATGGGTAAAGATTATTAAAATGTCAGCAGCATTACGGATTTACGGATACGGATACGAAACGGAAATATATGTAAATATATCTTCACGGCATTCCCAATACTGGGGTAGAGAGAGGTTTAGGCAATTGAGTCCTTTCGACCCACCTTTTACTTACTTAAACGTAAGTACGTAGGTTTTTGAAAAAACCCATTAGTCTCTTTCTGGGAAGTTTTACATTTTGACACATTCATTAAATTAAAGTTTATTTATAAATATAAAATAAGTAAAATATTTTCTGAATGTGAGTTGAACCTGTGACTACTGCCATACCGTGATGTAACACTAACATCTGTTCTAAGCTTCCGTCACAAAGTAGTAATTTGTAATTTATCTTAAAGGAATAATTCAGTTAAACATTTTGTTAACTATACGAGTAGCTAAAACTAATTAAAAAAGAAACAAATAATAAACAGTATCTTGATTTTTCTTCTTTTCTTTAGAAAGCAGCATTACAAAATTATTATTAAGTAAAATTATAAAAACTTACCACAGCTCCGGTGAGTACGGTGGTGAGGCGGTGACCAGTGAGGGCGGAGGCATCAAAGCGTCGTTAGACAACTGTTGAGAAAAAGCTTTAATGAATTTATTTTTGTTCATGGACTGATCTTTTTGACACCGTGACATAAGAAATTATAAGGAAATAAATAAGGTGACACGGTGTAACAAAATATTGTGTGTCCCTGTTATAAGATAGTAAGAAAAGCAGACCAAGAATTGAGCCTTGTGGAACACCTGACGAATGCTATGGTTGGACAGAGTTAATGATATTTATTTATATTTTTGTGGAACAGGGGAAATCACATCAGACTGCTGGTCATTGACGGAATTTAAAGAAGGAGTTGAGGATAAGGTAAGGTAAAGGGATGGTGAAATTTTAATTATTATATAATGTTGAGCCTTGTGGATACTGTTGTTCTTAGAATAACACTTGATGCAAAACTTCAATGGGGCCCCCTAATATAACTTGCGAGTAGGTTAAGCTCTGCAGCATCTGCTGTAAGAAAAATAAGATGCCAGACTATATGCTTCTACAATAAAATCTTAGTAAATGTGCAAAGCGTGCCTATGAACAGGTTTAAGAAATTTCTTAAAGTGATGCTTTATCGGAAGGGTTATATTATATATGTGTAACGACAGTAACTAAATGACAGTAACTCTTGGGGGTTAATGTAAGGAGATGATCATTCCCTAGCTGTTTCAAGAATACATAAAAATCTTTATACTGTATTTTAAATAAAACGATTTTCGGATTTTATCGCGTTTTTGATTAGTTTTTACAAATTATTTTTACTTCCCGACGTTTCGGATGCTTTACCTTGAGCATAGAGACGGCAAGAGTCTCACCACCTGTCACGTTGTCCGAAAAAATGTCTTCAGTGAAATAAGGGTTCAAGGGGTAAGGTCTTCACTCTATTGTCTATACCTCTGTCTACCCCTGTATTGGGATGTGCCTGAAGATATTGTTTTTTATCACGTCTCTAACCGTTGTAAGCACGGTGGCCTCGCAGCCGGGCTGGTACTTCTCCAGGTCGGAGCGCGGTCTTCTCATTACTTTCTCGCGATCCTGCTTATGCTTCCTGTCTGCTCCCTTCAGCTTGAACACCTGACATATAACAGTAATAAGTTATCAAAGCAGCACATCCTTCACAAGGTGTAGACAGACAGGTATATATAAGATCATCTCTGTGGACGAGTAGCATACACACCGGTTTTCACGTGTTCGATTCCCGGTCGAGTCAATGTAGAAAAACCACTTTTTCTAAATTTTCTCGGGTTTTGGTGTTTCTGGTGCCTTCGTTCTTTCCGATTCTCATACCTCAAGTGCTTTAGCATCTTAAATTGGGATCGGAGCAATTTACGTGATATTTTTATATCTATCTATGTATTTATATGGACATATGAAACTTAAAATTTCGTGCCATGCTAACGTCAATATAAAAACCGGTATGAACACCTCTTGTCCAGGGAGATAATCGTATAATAAAAATACAAGATATCACTCTACTTCGCGGGATTCGAACCGCAATTAGGCTATTGGGTGAGTACCTTGATCTGACAGGCGGCAGCGTGCAGACGGGTCATGTCGTCGCTGGCGAGGTAAGTCTCGATCTGTATACGGAACGGAACCCCCTTCTCTCCGCCGTGTTTTTTAGCTGTGAACTCCGTGGAGATGCAGTTAACCTGAAAGATTGAAGAGGTTAGATCCATATTGAAGTGTACAGCAAACTCGGATGCTGAAGTCACTCCATGGTATAGGTAATAGAATCAGTCATTGCTTTGCCAAAATTCTTACATATCAGGGGTGGACAGAGGTCTAGACAATTATGTAGTTTCGACCCACCTTCCACCGAATACATTTTTTTTGGGACAAAGTGGACTGGTCAAAATCCCATCACCGTACAAACGTAATACAGTAATAATACTAAATTAATATAATGTAATATTAATATTAAAGTATACATAATATAATTTTTTTATAAATAAGGTAATACTTTTAACAGTGGTAGAGCCACGCATCAGCTTTTGTTGTTGCATGAATGGGCCGGCTCGACCGGGGAAGTACCACGACCTCACAAAATACCGGCGTCAAGAAGTTCTGCGTTTCGTCTGGTGAGTGCAGGTAACCGGAGGCCCACACACCCCCCTCCCCTAAAACATGGTAGCGGAAGAAAAAAATTTACCCCAGGGGGGTACCAGCACCACTGGTGCTGGAGAATCCCCTCTGGGCACTCGCGCTCGGACAACCAATCGCTGCCCGAGTGTGGAGCTCAGGCTGACCCTCGTATTCTGAGGAGGGTGGGGTAGCAAAGTTCCGCTCTGTTCCCATTCTGTGCGAGACAAACGAAGCCTTAAATCTTCGGCACCCCTTACCACGCTTGCCGTGGATTTCTGCAATATCAGGGGACTCCATTTCAATCTTGATGCCGTCCACTACCATCTGGAGACGGCAAAGCCGGCCTTGCTCTTTCTTACCGAGACGCAGATATCCTCTCCGGCGGATACCTCTTATCTTTCCTACCCGGGGTACAAACTAGAACATTCTTTTGTGCCTCGGGCCGGAGTTTGTGTGTACGTCAGAGAGGATATATGTTCTCAACGCCTCGAAAGTCTTGAAGGTAGGGACCTGTCCACCCTTTGGCTACGCATAGACAGCGACGACCAACCTCGCGTCTATGGGTGCCTCTATAGGTCCCACAGCGGTAATGCCGAAACTGACCGACTTATCGACCTCATCCAAATGGCAGCAGATTCCGTGCTACAGCAGATCCCATCTGCAGAGATCGTGGTACTCGCCGACTTCAACGCCCACCACGCCGAATGGCTACGATCTTGAACCACTGATCATGCGGGGAGATCTGTTCTTGACTTTGCCTTGGCATATGATCTGACACAACTGGTTACTTCGCCAACGCGGGTTCCTTCCTGATGTCGAAGATCACCCTCCCTGCTGGATCTTCTGCTGACCTCTCATCATGTGGTGCTCCAAGGAATGGAACTCTTCGTTCCTTCCTCTATGGTGCCCATCGGTGGTACATCAAAGCCTTGGTTTGGTGGCACCTGCAGAATGGCATCTCGCCAAAAGCAGCTGTGCTACCGGGCCCGGGTTAAAGGATTGGCGTCTCGGGATTCAAAAACTAGCGTTTATAAGAAGGAGTATAACTCTGCCGCCAGGTCCTTCAAAAGAGTAATTTCTGCGGCAAAGTCCGAGCACATTGGCAGAATTGGCGAGAAACTAGTTCGTCTTCCTTTGGGAACTTTGGAACGTCTTTTTCGGTACTCCTACTCTGAAGGCGCCGTCCCGATAACAATTGGGTTACTAGTTTTCTCACAGATCGGAGCATCAAGGTCGTTCACGGTACATGCTCGGACTCCAAGTCTGTGAACGCTGGTGTCCCACAAGGCTATGTGCTATCGCCAACCCTGTTTCTACTGCATATCAATGATTTGTTACAAATTAGTAACATCCATTGCTATGCAGATGACAGCACTGGTGATGCCCAATATACCGGCCGTGCCAATATTTCTCGAGAACACGTCGACGAGTACCGGAACAAACTTGTGTCTGAAGTCGAGATTTTGTTAGACAAAATCTCGGACAGGGGCCGACTAAATTTAGTTCAGTTCAACCCTAAAAAGACATAAGTTTGCGCGTTTACCGCTAAAAAAAACTTCGATCTTTGAGAGCACTCCCCTAGTTGCCTCAGCCAGCATCGGAACCCTTGGCGTCGACATATCGAACAACGTTCAGTTTCGCGGTCACTTGGAAGGAAAGGCCAAATTGACCTCTAAAAAGCTTGGCGTGCTCAGTAGAGCGCGACAGTACTTCACGCCGGCCCACCGCTTGCGACTTTATAAGGCGCAGGTTTGGCCGCACATGGAGTACTGTTCGCATCTGTG
This sequence comes from Sericinus montela, assembly GCA_029286605.1. NCBI lineage: Eukaryota > Metazoa > Arthropoda > Insecta > Lepidoptera > Papilionidae > Sericinus > Sericinus montela. Next base: position 3,813,800 of record JAGSMR010000034.1, on the reverse strand, counting down.
GGCGGGGGCACCCCAGTGTCAGCTCCTTCCATTTGATCGTATCCAAAGAAGAGCTGCTCAAATCGTTGACGATCATACTCTATCTTATCGGCTAGATCCCCTGGTTTTGCGAAGAGATGTTGCATCTCTTTGCATTTTCTATAAAATCTACTACGGGGAGTGCTCCGAGGAATTGTTCGGACTAATCGCAGCCGCTGAATTTCACCATCATACCTTACGTCATAACCAAAGATTTCATCAACATCACCTTGATTCCACCACAGTGCGTTTTTCGCGGAATTTTCTGCCACGCACTTGCACTTTGTGGAATGAGCTGCCGTCAGCGGTTTTTCCGGACCGATACGACTTAGGGACCTTCAAGAAAAGAGCCTATACATTTCTCAAAGGCGGGCAACGCATCCGCTATTCCTCCGGTATTGCAGATGTTCATGGGCGGCGGTAATCACTTACCATCACGTGTGCCACCTGCTCGTTTGCCTCCCTCTTCTATAAAAAAACGTTTTTGAAAAAAGTCATTGGTACAAGCTATAGAGAGATCGAAGGGTATCTTGTGACTCCCGAGTACCATTGGAAATGGAACTCGATTCCCTTGACTTTGGTAGATTCGTACAAATGAGTTTTTTCAAAACTTATGTACAGTTAATATCGTAAACTTGGACATAAAGACGGTGACGGGTTCGCCACCTGTCACGTAGTGCAAAAAAAAAATGTTTACGGTGAAAGGATTGTGGAAAGACTTAATTGTTTTGCCCTGTCTACCCCAGTATTGGGAAGAGCGTGAAGAAATATAACTAAATAGAAGTTCAGCCAACGAATTGTTATTTACCTTGATGTAGACGCCGACGTCCTTGGTGGGGTCCCACAGCACGTGCAGCGCGTTGAGGCTGGCGGGCTGCTCCACGCGCGTCACGCCGTACGACAGCGGCACGTCCACCTGCGCGCACGGGCGGGCGGGACAAGTCAGAACACCTTTTCCCAGGTTCGATCCCCATTTTTCTATATTTTCTAGGATTGGACGTTTGTGGTGCCGTCGTTGTTTCTAATTCCATAACAAAACTGCTGTTCCTCCTTACTTAGTAGTACATTTCACCATTACCTAGACTTAGACTAACGCAGTATCGAGAAAGCGCGTAGATAAAAAAGTTAAAAGACTCTTTGGTGTTTGGGTTTAGTTACTGCATTTACAAAGAGTTTCCTGCTTTCTATATAGGCAGGAAATTTTCATGAATAGCTTATCTGGCAGTAGACTGATCAAGGGAGTCATAGAAGTAGAATAAGAGACGTTGATGATGAGCTATGAGAGTAGACTCCCACCTCGACGATCCGCTCGCCGGGCCGCTCGGCGTGCCACTGCGCGATCTGCTCGCGCTCCATGTACTGCAGCCGCCGCTCGTGGAAGCAGATCTTGATCACGCTCTGCAACAGACGGTTCAATTACTAACAGAGCTCTTACGTCCACTTATATCTTGTCGCGGTAAAAATATATTATATAAAATAAGTCTTCACGCCATGCCCAATACAGGGATAGACAGAGGTCTTGACAATTAAGTCCCTTTGACCATCTTCCACCGGACATTATTAGGGACAACGTGACAGGTGTCGAGCCCGTCACCTTTATGTCCAAGCGATCGATATAATTCGAGCCTACCACCTGGGGATCGAACTCGGGTCTCATGACTCAAAATCCGTCATCACCCAACTACTTTGCTATCGTGATAATATACACATATCGCAGACAATACACAGACCGTAAACACACACACAGAACGTAAACACAACATGAAGTCTATTGCCAATGTGCTTAATTTTAATCTGGTATATTTGAAGATGGCCACCTGTCCCCCTAACTATTGGTCACCGTTACAGTATTCAAAAACTTTTATGCAAAGGAAAGAGATGGCGTATACCTATGTTTTATAGACACGGTAAAGATCTCAGCAAGAAGAAGAAGAAGAGTTACCTTGAGGATTTTGCCTTTATAGTGGGAGAGGTCGCCGAGCTTCTTGAGCTTGATCTCGTACGGCTGGCCCTGATTGAGGTACGTCAGGGTCTCCTCGTTCTGTTTCGTGGCGATAGACGTGGCCGCCGCCAGCACGTATTGGAATCTGCATAAAAATAAACACTTAGTCCGGATAGTCTTTCCCAGAACAAGGAGAGCCTGAGGTCTAAGCACTTAATCTAGAAGAAAATTAAGTAATTTTGTTCAGTTAGACCCACCTTTCACCGAAGTCTATTTAGGACAAGGTGACAGGGGGTGAGTCCGTCGCCATCTTAATATAAAAAGCTTATGAAGCTTAATATTTTTTTTTATTGGGAAGGGAGGCAAACGAGCAGGTGGCTCACGTGATGGTAAGTGATTACCGCCGCCCATGAACACCCGCAATACCAGTTTATCTAAGGCAGGCATAGCAGATGCGTTGCCGGCCTTAGATATCTATAACAAGAGGAAGTAATGATGAAGAGGTTACCTGGTGTCATCCTTGAAGCTGGGCTCGGAGCGCGGCGGCACGGGCGAGTGCAGGAAGCCGTCCAGCGAGCTCACCGGCGAGCACATCAGCAGCCCGCCGCCTGCAAGCTCGCCCTTCTCAATACGGGGGTAGACAGAGCTCTAAGCAATTAAGTACTTTCCACCCTTCTTCCACCGAAAACATTGTTTGAGACAACGTTACAGTTTGTAAGCCTGTAGCCGTCTTTATGTCCAAGCCGACGATATAAATCGTACATAAGTTTCCTGGCGCCTGGGGATCGAACTCGGGTCTCTTGACTCGAATTCCATCCGACCACTCAGCTATCGTGGCTTAGAAGAGAGGACATGCGCGTTAACAAAACACCATGTACATAATATACTGAGGTACTACCAATGTACATAATAGACTGAGGCGGTGCTCTGCGGAAATTCATTAACGAGGTGTTAGTATATAATAATTTCGCACAAATCCGCGTGCAAACATAAATTGCCTTCCAAAGAAAAAGAAGTCGGCCGTCGGAGTCTTTGAGGTTCTTTCCTTATTGACGAGTAAAGAAAGAACTTTAAAGATCTTTTAAAATAGTATTACAATCCTGGAATCCATAACTAGCCTACAGAGGACACGGGACTGATGCAAAAGTGATTAACAGAGGTACGTACTCTTGCTCTCATGAGAATCAGGTGAATGGTAGCCGCCCATAGGCACCAGCGAGCCTGGCGGCGCTTGCGACTGGCACTGCATATCCGTGCTGCCAGCTGCGACAAATGAAAAGAAATAGAAATTATAAAAAAATGAATACAAGGTTAGGATCTTAGAGAAGAGAGAGAGATATACAAAAAGAGAGACAGAGAGAGCAGAGATTAGTCTAACACGGCACATTGTTATTTATAATATTTATTTTTGATATGGTCTCAAAATATATTTGATGACCTCCGTGGACGAGTGTCAACAATTTCAAAGCGTCGTCATCTCCGAGGACCTGAGTTCGATTGCTGGACGGATCAATGTAGACAACCACTTTTTCCACATTTTCTCCGGTCTGGGTGTTTATGGTGCCTTTTTTGTTTCTGATTTCATAACACAAGCACTTTAGTTACTTACTTTGGGATCAGGACAATGTATATATGCCCCTGTCATTTGATAATGTAATAAAAAATCTCTTTGTAACATAAAATATACATACAAGACATCACAGTAAAGCAGAGGTATATTTAGAACTCACAATGCTGAGTCATCATGGCGGCGTTATGCGGTGGCGATTGCTGACAGGAGGCCTCGTCCATGCCGTCGCGGTTCACACTGTCCACTACCATGCTGGTAATCTAGAATGATCAAATGCAATTAGATAGCTCATCACGATCAAGCTAATCAGGGAGACATTCTCCCAAATTTGCTTCGGTGAACGGTCTCAAATTACCTAGATCTCTGTCTATCCTAGTATTGCGAAAATGCGACGAGATGAAAAGAAATGTTCATACGTGTGTATTCTTCTTCAATCCTAAAGGAGTTCCTAAAGAGGTTCCTAAGAGGATCCTAAATAAAAGTGTAAATCAGCTCAAATACAAATCGTTTTCCTCCTCTATCTTTTAGTTACTGTAAGTATCACTTCATATGTTATGAAGATTGGCTTAGCAGATCACAAAGTTTATCCTGGAAGTGTGGCGTACACGCCGGTTTTCATGGTGACGCCAGCTCTGCGATCCCGGTTTCGGTCCCAGACGGGTTAATGTAGAAAACACTTTTTCTTTATTCTCTCGGGTCTGGTACCTTCGTTATATCTGTGTTGACACAAGTTAACTTTGGGATTAGGGGAATGTATGTGATTTTGTCCCTATATATGTATCTATTATTATTTTATATACGTTTCATAATATATATGTACTAGACCATAATTAAAAAAGAATCGACTTATATTTAAATAGACACATATATAGATAGGGACAATATCATATACATTGCTCCGATCCCAATGTAAGATGCTAAAGCACTTGTGGTATGGGAATTGGAAACAACGAAGGCACCACAAACACACAAACCCGAGAAAATGTAGATGTCTTTTTTCTATATTGACTCGATATTGACTCGACCGGGAATCCACCTTGAATATCGGTGTTTACGCCACTCATCTACGGAGGTGGTCGTATATAGTATGATATTTATCATTTTAATATTACAAATGAGAAACGCAATGCCGAATTTAAGCCCTTAAGGGGTGGTAGCGGTGTAAGACTACATAAACCCCTTCTTCCCCGTGTGTGTCGTACAAGGCGATTCCTTGTGGTTGCACACGCTTTCTTAAGACCGTACCATCATTTAAGAAGCACTATCGCCTTTTGCCAGCGAATATATAGGCCGGCGTTATCTCACGTGGACTAGATATTGTACCATTAATTGACCTGGTTAATTTATGAAGCGTCTACAGATATTTATTGATTGAGTTCTTATTTATTCCACGGCTTGTAAAACGCTTGTTTAAAAATGTCACGATAGCCGAGTGGTTAGGTGATCGAACTTCCAGTCAATATACCCGAGTTCGATCCCTAAGTAGCAGGCTCGTACCTATGTGGTTTTTCAATATTTATGTACGATTTACATCGTTGGCTTAGACACGAAGACGGCAATGGGCTCATGAAGACCTCCTGTCACGTTGTCCCCAATAATGTTTTTGGTGGAAGGTGGGTCGAAAGGACTTAATTATCTAGACCTCTATCTACCCCTGTTTAGGTAATAGCGTGCAGATTTTTTTTTGTGATAGGTGGTGAGTCTGTCGCCCTCTTTATGTGCAATATGAATCTTGATGTGTTTAGAAGCTAGTGAATGGATCTCTATCGAAGGTCCTATCCTCACCTGGCGCTCGTCCATGCGCCGAGCGCAGGGCCAGGCGCGTCGCGGCGGGGACAGCACCGCGCCAGTGGGCGAAGGCGCTTCCTGCTTGAACACCGACAGCGAGGGCAGCGACAGCAGAGCCTCACTGCACGCACGCACAGCAACCAATTATGATCATTCACTTAATAGTCAACTTTTGTCGACAATTGAATAATTAATTATGTATATATACACAAATATATATACATATATACTTTGCATATGTACATATCGCAATACGTATAAGTTGTCCGCAGTTGAAAAATGCGCCTATCCATAGAACTGAAATGAGTATTCCTTTTACAGCCGGTTTGTCGGTTTGCCGGTGTGTGTGTTAAATAAAAGAAGTGCAACTCACTTCATGGACAGCTCGCCGGGTAGATCGAGGTCCAGGTCGTTCACCTGCCAGCCCGGCGACAGGTGAGACGACGAGGAGCTGGTGCCGCTGCCACCCATCTCGCCGAGCGATGCTGCGGAAAGTAAAACATGACATTAATGCACATCTAATACACACAGAATAATGACAATAAAACAAGACACTAAACCCACCTTGGGTTTATTGTCGAAATGTCTTCATTTAGTTATTGAATTACAGAGTTTCAGAGTCACGATAGCCGAGTGGTTGGATGCTCGGAAATCAAGTCAAAGCAACCCCTGTTCGATCCCCAGGTGGTAGGATGGAAAATTGTTCCTTCTCGTTGGAATCAATCTCAATGATATCTAACATATCTAACAACGACCGTTGCCTCTCTCGTTTATACATTTGAATTAATAACATAAATGTCGATGTATATATGTGTCTGCCAGAGAGAGAAACATGTAAAACTCCGTAATAAATATATAAATATAAATATCTTAAAGCCATCCCAATACTGGGGTAGACTCTAGACAGTCGTGTCCTTTCGTGGCAGATGGTGAGCCTATCACCGTTTTTATGCCTAAGCCAACGATATAAATCGTCCGTGAGTTTTAACAAAAACACTCACTTTTACGAGCCTACCAACTGAGGATCGAACTCGGGTCCCTTGACTCGATAACCCAACTAGTTGTATTGTAATTTGTTAGCTGGTTAATAAACAACATAGGGCCTGTAAGTCCTTTTCGGGACATAGGCCTCTCCCATAACGTAAGGATGGCAGGTTATAATCGCCACGCTTGGCAAGCGGATTGGCAAACCTAATAGCTGGCACCTCGTAACTTAAACGCTGCCACCCATCACCGATCTACAGAATTTTGGTCAAGTATTTTTCGAGATTCTTATCTCGAAATCTGACGTTAGCAGATTTCGTTTTAAATTCTTTTAAAAGGAGATTAAGGGGGGTGTAACATTCTTCGGCAGACAAAACACGTGTATAAATTAACAAGAGTAGGTAAAAGTACATAATCAGTGAACCCTTAACTGGCGATGGAGTGCCATCAAAGCAGTAGGTATAGCATGAGTATGACACGAGGCGAGGTTATCGCTGGGGTCGCAGACAATTATAATAACGATTGCTGTAAAGCGATCGTCAAACTGGTTACAATTATGTACACTGTCCGGTTCACTGGTGGTGTGGTGGTGATCCTTAGTTTGTATTTATCTAACCCCAGCAATAGGACTAGACTAAGGAGACTTCACCAACATTAGAATATTTTTAGACGACCACGCAATAGCCGAGTTGGTAGTGAAGCTAAGCTAAGCTAAGAGTTGCGGGATCGATTCTCGGTAGAGGCAAATATTTGCGCATTAACTATGAATGTTTGTAATCGGGTCACGGATAAATATACGTATATATGAAAGTCTATTTAAGTAAATATATGTATGATATAATATTGTACCATTAGCTTGGACGGCGTTATTATTAACAGCAATAACCTATCATGTCGTCCCAAGACAGCTTCGGTGAAAAGAGGATCGAAAGGACCTCTGCCAGCGTCAGTATGGGAAATGGGTCAAGGTATTTTTTTAACATAGTAAACTCATTTTATGCCTAGAAATCATCTGGGTCAGTATTGCACGTTCTATTTCTGCCGCAAATAAGCTGTGTAACAACTGTTATGCTCTAGTTTGAAAGGTAAAGAGAGCCTATTAATTAAGCCATGTAATTACGGGCAAGTAAGTTCCATCTTAGTCCACAAAACGCACCTGTAATATTCTTCTTTGGAATTGATTTGCTGGTGTTATAAGCTGCTGTAGTTACTTATATACATAGATTACAGTAGGATTATTTGCTCGTATTTTACCCTTAACAAATCACATAAGAAAAACAAAGTTTACTTTTTTATTTCCATCTAAATTGCTACATAAACAGATTTTAAAAGTCCCCTAAAAATATAAGCTTCTCAAAAAGGTTTTCCATAACCATGAAACGCATGGCAAGTGTATAAGTGATCACAGAACTCGGCTTAACATAAAAAATAACAAGCAGATTCTAACTTCTCGGCATCTAGACCAAAGTTGCTAAATTTGTGTGTGACCAAAGTTGCTATAGTTGCCTTATAAGCTTGTGTACAACCACTGCCTCGCAGAGTACCAACTTCTATTATCGAAATCATGTCATCAACATAAAAATGTACAGGGGCACGTAAGTTTGACCCTTGCCTTCCTTAACGCATTCCTTAAAGAGCGGTAACAATCAGTGCGTTGCAATTCAGTATAGAAATTTAGCACTGTACATACATTAATACTGCGATGTTGCCAACATTGCTCTTGCCGCTGGAAAAGCAGCGTCGAGTCACAACTTTGAGCTCGAGTTTTTAGATAACTGTGGCGGTAATACTGACGAAGTTTTTTTCTCTCTTTATCACTATTGATGAAACATGGATTGGACAGTAAAACCCAAAGTCAAACCAAGTATAAATGTCCACTACATTACAGAAAAGCCACCACTTCAATTCAAAGTGGAAAGATCGACGTCCAAGCTCATGGCCATTGTTTTTTGGGATTGTAAAAGTACTTTATTTCACCAAAAATCTTCCAAAAATACTACAATGAATAGAGAATTGTTGTTACTCCGCATTGTTGACAAACGTGAGTCAAGTGGTTGTCGAGAAATGGAGAGGTAAACTGGCGAAAGGAATCCTGGTTATACAAGACAATGCGCTCGCCCAAACTGTCCTAGTCTGTCCTAGTTGCAAGATGTGCTCTCGCCAAAAAAAAAAGCCCAGAGCTTGTGTCAAGCGATAATTTCCTGTTTTGGAATTTGATAAAAGAACCTTCGATGAATTTAAGAAGACCGTAAACGAAAATTACAAGGGTAAAAAAAGCTACTATTTTTTGACCGGACCGAAAGCCTTTTTAATAAATATAAGTTTGCATTGAAGTAGAGGGAGATTACATGGAAAATATTTTTTTAACATTTATTTTAAGGTTTTTTTTAATAAGGCTCACATCTTTTCAACCAACCCTCTAAGTACATATAGTTAGTTTAGTAAATGCCAGGGCGTAAGTAGCCCCATGTCTTGCCTGTAGGTTTCACACCCCTCTACCGTGCCTTTGCTAACAAACATACTTCTTTTCTGTGGTTATTTCATTTCACCGCATTGCACATGATTAAGTTTATTTGAGTTCACAACAGTTTAAACGATACGATCTATCTTTAAAGATGCTTTCTTGGACTTCAACCAGTCGTGTTGAAATATAGTCAATAATAGCTCGTGTCTTTGTTATCTGTTATACTCTGACCCCGGTCAATGGCGTTTAAACAAAACTAGTTACAACTGGACGTGTGCATTCTATACGATTGTTTTAAATTGTTTTTAATAAATCACTCTAAATTGTTTTATTATAGGTAAGTATTGCTTCTGGATATGCAATGGCGACCTGTGATATTTCACTGAAGTATCGTAAAGAACGGTTTGCCATAATCGCCAACTTGGCAAGCGGATTGGCGATCACACTACCAGACACCCTCTAGTATTTATGTTTTCGCCCCATCAAATATCAATAATCATCCCTAATCAAATATTACAAACGGTATGTGGTAAATACTGGCGGTAGAGTGGTAGTGGGCCTATTATTTGCTGTATAATGATAATGACCCTTGACACGTTATTACAGTAAAATTTATAATGTTTTCGATAAGGCAGGCAATAAAAATGGACTACCACATTCACATTCTTATTCATTCTCATTAAGATTCACTATATTTTCTTTACCAATATTATTTCTGCTGAGCAAAAAGTGTTATGTTACAACCACAAATTATATATTTAATATTTGATTAGTTTGTTTGTATTTCTGTGGGCCCAATGCGTCGCGAAATACCTTGATATGAAACGAAAAGTTTAATTAGTAGACAACCCGATAGTTACCCTGTCTAAGTTTTGCGAGTTCAAGTCGTTAAAGTTAAACATTTGTGTCATGAATACGAACGATGAATGTTTGTACTCGAAATAAATTTATATATATATATATATATATATATATATATATATATATATATATATATATATATATATATATATATATATATATATATATATATATATATATATATATATATATATATATATATATATATATATATATATAATTATGTGATAATATTGTAAGGTTAGCTTGGACACTCAGACAGCAATAGGCTTACGCATCTGTCACGTTATCCCAAATAGGCTTTGACGTAAGGTGGGTCGAAAGGACTTCATTTCCTAGACCTCTGTCTACCCCTGTTTTGGCAATATGCGTGAAAATATTTTTTATTGATAGGTTTCATTTATTTTATTTTACAATTAATCATTATATATTGTAAACAGTACCGTAAGCATTGTAGGAAAGGCTTGCAAACGCGTGCGCACCGAATTCGGCAAAACGCCTCCCCTCTCTTGCCTCTCGGGCGGCAAACTGTAGCACCGCCGCCGCGGACACCCTGTCCGACTGCGACGTGGAGTCCTCAACCATGGTTTGTCTCTAAGTTCTTGTCTCTAAATTCTTATCACTCAATTCTTCGAAAGACTCTACTTCACATTGTCAATTATTGACGATCGTAAAGAAATCCGCGTTTCAGTCTTCCTTCTGCCATATCGCGCTTGCATTTGACCTCTTTATTATCATTCACAAATGTCACTTTGTAAGTTAAATATATCGAATTTAGTTTTACGTGATCTTTACAATTTTTTTAAAACCTGATTATCGCGTATTCAAATTTTAATAAACAACGTGTCGGCTTTAAAACTTTAAATTCAGTTCTTACGATTCTTCTCTATGTTTTTTAAATCACATGATTCACTGTCATAAAACTGATTCACTGCTTGGTATAAACGTCCAAACGGCGATTTCTTCAAGTATCATCCAGCGAGAGTTATTTGTATTGTTGTCACTTTTGAATGTTGTCATTTTATATGAGTGCTTCGATTCACCGATTTCTTTACTATTAATCACAAAACACCGAGGAAAGTAGTTTGCAGTCTGTCGAAATTGCGAAACACGTAGTAGATGGGATAGTCACGATAGCGGAGTGGTTGGGGTTCGAGTCAAGAGACCCGAGTTCGATACTTGGGTATTGGGCTCGTAACTAAGGTGTTTTTCAAAAACTTGTATACCTTATGTAGAGGATAGTTAAATAAGTTGCGGAACTATTTGCGAATAAAAAAACATGTTTGCAGGTCACAGGCGGTACAAACAAAACCGGAAACTGAAGCTAGTGGTTATATGAGAAGCGATAAAATCCAAGCACTGGATGATGTCTGTTTTCGAAATCCAGTCTATCAAAAAAAACTTAACCCCTAAATGACGTGCCCTTTTTACTAAACTGCGATTAATTTCTATCCTGTCAATTGTGTATTGGCCAGCTGTGATCTCTGACAAATACTGTCAGCTCACATTTCATATTTTTTTCTCTTCATGCATTTTCACAATGCTGGAGTGGACAGAGGTTCAGAAAATTAAGTATTTCGAACCACCTTTCACCGAAGCTTATTTGGGACAACGAGACTGGTGGTGAGAACATCGCTATTTAAATGTCTTAGTGTCTAAGTACAATGGACTTATATAAATATCAATTAACATGTATACATTCACGACTCGAGAACAAGCATCCATATTTATCACACAAATGTGTACTTCTAGCGGAATTCGAATCCACAACCCCTAGCTTAGGCAGTGCCTGCCTCCCAACTAGGCGATCGGGCCGGAAAGTAAGAACTATTTTTTATAGAATAGGGAGGCAAAGGAGCAGGTGGGTCATGTGATGGTAAGTGATTACCGCCGCCCATGATCACCTGCAAAACCGGAGGAATAACAGATGCGTTGCCGGTCTTTGAGAAAGGAATAGTCTCATTTCTGGAAGGTTAGGAACCTTCCAGAAAAGAGTCGTATCGGTCGGAAAAACCACTGACGGCAGCACATTCCATAAAGTGCAAGTGCGTGGAAGAAAATTCCGCGATAAACGCACTGTGGTGGAATGCCAAGCATCAAGATGGTGATGATGGAATTTTTGACTATACCGTAAGGTACGATGGTGAAATTCAACGACTGGGATTAATCCTATAAACCTTTCGATTCACCTTCCAAATCCCATTCGTACCAATACCAATGCCTGTCACCTGGTGATCGAACTCGGGTTTCCAGACTCGAATCCCCACTACTCTACTATTGTGCCAGTTAAAAAAAAGTAGTATAGTATAGTGGTATACAAAAAATAATCAATTCACAAAATGACGTGACATCTAAAGTTATACAACAATCTATGTTACGTCACAAGGTGATAATTTGTCATTACATTGCTTGGAACAAAGATGAGGTAGCGAATGACGTATCGCATATATCCTTTAAACTTCAAAATAAAACTGGCCTTTTCAATAGGAGATTCGAGTTTACTTATCTATTTATTTATGGCACGAGTCACTCGGAAAAAGTCACGAAAAAAAGTGGTTGTGTCATCAAAATTGGAGTCAAGAGACCCGAGTTCGATCACCAGGTGGCTAGCACGTAACAATGGTTTTTTTTTCAAAATCTTAAGTTCGATTTAATTCGATGGTTTGGATATAAAGATGGCGACGGGCTCACTAACTATCACGTTGTCTCAAAACTATCTTCGGAGGAAGGTAGATCAAAAGGACTTAATTGTTTAAACCTCTGTCAATACCTGTATATGGAATGGCGAGAAGATGTCTCCGGGCAAAAATATTTATTTGTTATATATTATATTAAAATATTATATAGTACATAAAAAAATGGACCCAAGCTTGAGTTTGAAAGAAAAACGAATGGCAATGAAAAATCCCGTGAGGTATTGGCGTAAGAAGTCTCTTATCGTGGGTGTCGTAAGAAACGACTAAGTGAAAAGCCATGGCAATTAAATTGGCTTCCGACAGATGGCGGGATAACCATATTGAAAATTACCAGACCAAAATTGAGTAACCAGATGACGGGTAGCAGCGTCTAAAGTGCAATGTCTGCTACTGCGAACGCCAATCCGCTTGTGCAGCGTGGCGATGGTGGCAAACCGTCTCGTACGAGAGAGGCATATGGCCTGCAGTGGACTATACAGTCCGTAACGTGACAGACAGACGTCGAAACAATTAAATGCTTTCGACCCATCTTTCACGAAGATAATTTTGGGACAGCGTGACTGGTGGTGAGGCTGTCACGTTGTCTCAAAATAAGCTTCGATGAAATGTGATTCGTATCTTAGGGTCTATGTTCAGGGACCTGATGCGTTATAATATAGCAACAGCTACAGGCTCCGTATGGCGGTTTAACCATAAACTATCATACATAAATTCCGTAAGAATTCTTCTATAACAAAAACAGTTGAAGCGCGAGTCGAAATTTCTTAGAGAGGGTTCCGTAACCTTTTCGAAAATTTATGATTATCGTTCCGTGTGAACCATAAAAAAATCCTTATTTTAGACTTAAAAATATCTCAGATGATGTATCTGTAATACCATATCATACCAAACGGTCGATTCTCTTACGAGATTCTAAGTTTTTCATCGAGTATTATTGGCTAAAATGGGATGTAACATACAAATATAATGGTTTTGTAGGTATAAATTACATTTTTGGCATAAAATTCTGAAGATTATAAAAAAAAACCCAAAGGCATAAAACTGCGTGTAAGAGCGAGTTTACATTAATTGTAGTTAAATCGTTGTTAATTTTCTAATAAATTTTGCTTTAGCATAATACGGGTGCCTACGGTACATATGTAATTTTTTTACAATTACCCGTATGTTGATTAAAAATGGCTCATTTAGTTTTAATTTATTTGTTAACCGTTGGACTGTTTAATAGAACTACCGTGTAATAAATTTTTCTCGGATTTTAAAAAAGTTGGTAAATGAAAAAAAAAATTAACAGGTCACGATATTCTGCCGACAATAATATAAAAAAAGTCAAAATATGGTTAGTACCAAAACCTCAATAGTAAACCTAGATGGGAGTCCAGAAACCTATACAAAGAAGGAAAAAATTTAAAGTCAAAACTTTTAAAATTTAAACTTTAATGTTAAATACCATTTTCATCACAATCACATAATTTAGGGGCCATTAAATTGGCGATTATGAAAAATTAACAAACAGTCTAAAAATTTGCTAGTAAACCTTTGAATTTAATAAAAAAAAAGTTAAAAAAATGCAAATCGAGTCTTTAACTTCGCGATAAGGGACCTTCCTAGAGTTCCTACTAACTCCGTGCCTTATACTGGTAATGTTGACTTCACGTATATTTGGGTTGTTTACCTACAATTGAAGACAGACGACTATTAAAACTAATAAACGAACACAAAACTTTGCGACAATCAGATCTCTAAAAACCTTCAAGGAGTCACGATAGCCGAGTGGTTGGGTGGAATTTCAAGAAAAAGACCCGAGTTAGATCCCCAGGTGGCAGGCTCGTACCAATGAGTTTTTCAAAAACTTATGTACGAATCATATAGTTGGCTTGTATCATAAAGACGGCGACGGGCTCACCACATGTCATGTTGTGCCGAAAATATCTTCGGTGGAAGGTGGGACGAAGGGACTTAATTGTCTAGATTAGACCTCTGTCTACCCCTGTATTGAGAATTGCGTAGAGATATTTATTTATTTATAGGTTTATGTGAATTTTCATATATTCCATGTATATGAAAATATATTTCGTATCGCGTAACTTTATGTAAGTCCGAGGTATCTTGCGTCAAGTGATTAATTAGATTATTTATCATAGAATAATCTATTAACGCATTGAGTTACAACGTTCAACCACAAATATGCGTGCGCACTATTAACACGAACGTGATTTTTATGCGTAAATTGAACGTGAAATGTAGCAATACGGAAATTAAGAACAATGCAACATCACGTAACAGATAAAGTGTAGATGAAAATGAGGTGGTCACAGGTCAAGATATTTATTTCATAGGGTAAATCTTAATTTATCTAACTTACCCAGTCAGGAACAAAGCGTGAAGATACGAATCTTAATTTCTCCTAAGAAAAATATCTAATGTAATATAAACGTGAGTCGAAAGGTCTTAATTTTCTAGACCTCTGTCTACCCTAACAATGGGAATGGCATGAAGATATTTTTCTTCACGTATTCGGAGCAATGTCAGATTGAAAACGTCTTAGCCATCGTAGTGGTAGAACAAATTGAGAATGTGTTGGTCCCCCCTCCTACGAGCTCGCTTTATAACAAAAAGCGGCTCGAATGCAGATGTTATTATCATCACGAGTAACGGAGACGAATTTTACAATCTAACATATTTCACGTGCCTTATAAAGAACAAAAAAAACAAATTGGGGAAAAAGGAGAGAGGTAAAAAAACGATTCATTTTTCAAGCAAGTAGGTCGTGCTGGGCTTTTTGTCCCGGGCGGGACTCACAACTGCGACCTCTGCCGTACAGTCCACCTTCCATCGAAGACATTTTCAGGACAACGTGACAGGCGGTGAGCCCGTCGCAGTTTTTATGTCCAAGCCAACAATATAATTTGTACATAAGTTTTTGAAAAACCCATTGGAAGGAGCCTGCCACCTGGAGATCAAACTCGAGTCTCTTGACTGAAATTCCGACCATCCAACCACTCGGCTATCGTGAATCATTCGGGAAAATCGGGAAAATAATGATTTGAAAAAGTTTTGTTGCGATTTACTCCTGGATATCTCCTAAGTAGTGTCTTACGTTGAGACTTATAACTGAGGGAATAATCTTTGAAAATGGCAATGCCCACCGATAGATGGCGGGAAGAAAACAATGCTAAACCAAAAATAAGCAAACCGGTGACGTACAGAAGCTAGAAGTCTGGTACTGTCTGGTACTGCGATCGCCGATCCGCTTGCCAAGCAAACAGTTACGGCAAGCCTTCTTTAAGTGAGTGGCTTATGTCCGACAGTGGACTTTTACAGGTCGTTAAGTTAACTTAGGTAATGTGAAACAATGAAAATTATACATCTACCGTAACTGGTATGGCCGTAAAAATCAGTACGCTAAAGTGGCAATGGGCCGGCCACTCACTTTTGATTGGCCGTATAGAATAATGAGAAGAAACAATGAACTGGACGATAATAAATTATTATTTCATCACTGTGAACATATATATGTTAACAATATTTATTAATTTTGTTATTATTATTACTTTAGTCACGATAGCCAAATGGATCGGTGGATGGAATTTTCATTCAAGAGACCCGAGTTCGATCCCCAGGTAGCAGGCTCGTACCAAGGGGTTTTTCAAAAACTTATGTACGAATTATATCGGGACATAAAGACGGCGACGGGCTCACCACCCGTCACGTTGTCCCGAAAATATCTTCGGTGGAAGGCGGGTCGAAGGGACTTAATTGTCTAGACTAGACCTCTACCCCTGTATTGGGAATTGCGTGAAGATATTTATTTATTTACATATTTATTATTATTACTCTACTGCTATTATACATTGAAATACATACATACACAACAATTTCTACAATGAAATGGATTATAAAATATATATTTTATTAGTTAAATTAATGTGCCATAATAAATCTATTGTTATATGTAGTTAACATAATTTAAGAAGACCTAAACAAAGATGATGAAAGTATGTACCTAGTAATAGAAAGAAAGAAAATATGTACAGTTACAAGTCTTAAAAATGTATACAAATTTCTAATCCTGTTAGGCTATTAATTTTTAAGGGCAACTACGTCGGACTCGAGTCATGTCGATGTATATATACAGAAGAAAATGTTTTTATAACATTTCCTAAGAAGGCGACAAGTTCATCACTTGTCACGTTGTCCTATGTCCACCATAGTATTGTGAATATGCGTTATGATATTTATTTATTCATTTAAGTAAATCTCCTAACAATTTTAACAACACAGTCTGCAAACATAAGCTTTCCTATTGATTCACAAACAATCAAGACAAAACGTAACACTCATACACTAACGTTTTATATCAGTGAGTTCCAGTATCAATGCACATAAGGTCACGAGCACATATCCGATAATACAGTGAAAACGAGCGCGCGTCGGTCTGTCGCATCGCGGTGTTTGTTACTGGGTTCGCACGAAAGTTTATAATTTGTCTTACCATTATCAGTTCTATATCAACACAGTATATTGTACTCTTCATAGAATATTGATGCCTAAACTTGGATTTCTCTGTGAGACGAATCTCATATTAACAACGTTTTTAAATATACGAATATATTTTAAATAATAATAGTGATTAAGAAAAGCAAATCACCATAGCCGAGTGGTTGGGTGGTCGGAATTTCGAGTCAAGAGTCCCGAGTTCGATCCCCAGGAGGCAGGGCTTTCCAATGGGTTTTTCAAAAACTTATGTACGAATTATATCGTTGGTATGGACAAAAAGACGGTGACGGGCTCACCACCTGTCACGTTGTCCTGAAAATATCTTCGATGGAAGGGGGATCAAAGGGACTTAATTGTCTAGACCAGACCTTTGTCGAACCCGAAGATATTTTTTTTATATATTTATTAAAGTGTCAATATATTTTCATTATCATTTTCAAACGGTAAACAAATAATCAATAATTTTTAACTCATATTATTTAAATGGGATTAGTACCGACTTAACCCCCTCAGTGTTACAAATTCGCCGTGATACTGGCATGGGAACGCTGCCAACACATATGGCCAACCGCACCACCGCTGGGCGCTAGTTGTATGTCATTACAACCACTTTATCCGTCGATCATAACATTGTAAAATAAAAATAATATTATCCTTAATATAAAATTATATTTAGGGAACAATATTTTTGTAAAGCCAGGATCTACAAGGTTATGCAATAACTAGTGATCAATACATACATCGGGGTAACATCACCTACATTGCTCTTCATGCTCTCTGGATTAAGCAGCTGAAGCATGGAATCGGAAACAACGAAGAGACCACAAACGCCCAGAACCGATACAATGCAGAAAAAGTGGAGTTATACATCGTCCGATAATCGAACCCGGGTTGGCGACACCACGGAGGTCTTCATATGAAATTACATTTTTCATTCAGTTCATGTTTTTTTTTTTACTGCCGCATGATCTTTCATTTATCTTATCATTAATTATGCACAGAACGTCGTCGGTCGATACTTAATCTTTGCCACTTCATCGTCTTGACGTTATTGGTCGATGAATAACAACATAGTAATTCAGCGGGAACTGTCAATTAACTGTTAAGATTGCAACTTAATCAGACATAATGTGATATAGGTTATTATGTCTACGAGAGATTAATAAAAAATATAATATTTTCACGCAATTCTCAATATAGAGGTAGACAGAGGTCTCGACAATTAAGTCTCTTCCACCCACCCTCCACCGAAAACATATTTTTGGGACAATATGACAAGTGGTGTGCCCGTCGCCGTCTTTATGTCCAAGCCAACGATATAATTTGTTCATTCAAGTTTAAGTTTTTGAAAAAAACTCATTGGTACAAGCCTTGGGAATCGAAGTCGGGTCTCGTGACTCGAATTCCGATCACCCAACCATTCGGCTATCGTGATTTATTTATTATACAATATATAGTACTAATTTATTTTATTGAATCTTACAAATGACGCAGGAACTAATGGCGGATATTTTGCTAAGACCATTCTCTACCGGTAAACTGTAGGCAGTGATAAAACAACGAAGGCGGTTACTTAAAATTAAAATAATTTTAATTCGAAAATACAATACGATCAAATTATCATCTAGTCATCTAATATATTATGACGAATTATAATACCACATTTATGTAATCCTTAATTTCTTCATCATCATCGTAGCATCCTATCAAAAGTCTACAGCTGAACATAGTCCTCCCCTAAATATTGCCACATAGAACGGTCCTATGCCATCTGCATCCATCGACACCCCGCAACACTATGCAGGTCGTTGCTCTTGTGGGGGCACCCTACACTGCATTTGCCTGTACCAGCTTGCCACTCGAGAACCTTGTGGGGGCACCCTACACTGCATTTGCCTGTACCAGCTTGCCACTCGAGAACCTTGTGGGGGTCACCCTACACTGCATTTGCCTGTACCAGCTTGCCACTCGAGAACCTTGTGGGGGTCACCTACACTGCATTTGCCTGTACCAGCTTGCCACTCGAGAACCTTGTGGGGGTCACCCTACACTGCATTTGCCTGTACCAGCTTGCCACTCGAGAACCTTGTGGGGGTCACCCTACACTGCATTTGCCTGTACCAGCTTGCCACTCGAGAACCTTGTGGGGGTCACCCTACACTGCATTTGCCTGTACGAGCATGCCACTCGAAGAGAACCTTGTGGGGGTCACCCTACACTGCATTTGCCTGTACCAGCATGCCACTCGAGAACCTTGTGGGGGTCACCTACACTGCATTTGCTCGTACCAGCTTGCCACTCCAAGGAACCTTGTGGGGCACCCTACACTGCATTTGCCTGTACGAGCATGCCACTCGAGAACCTTGTGGGGGTCACCCTACACTGCATTTGCCTGTACGAGCATGCCACTCGAGAACCTTGTGGGGGTCACCCTACACTGCATTTGCCTGTACGAGCATGCCACTCGAGAACCTTGTGGGGGTCATCCTACACTGCATTTGCCTGTACCAGCTTGCCACTCGAGAACCTTGTGGGGGTCACCCTACACTGCATTTGCCTGTACCAGCTTGCCACTCGAGAACCTTGTGGGCGTCACCCTACACTTCATTTGCCTGTACGAGCATGCCACTCGAGAACCTTGTGGGGGTCACCCTACACTGCATTTGCCTGTACGAGCATGCCACTAGAGAACCTTGTGGGGGTCACCCTACACTGCATTTGCCTTTACGAGCATGCCACTCGAGAACCTTGTGGGGGTCACCCTACACTGCATTTGCCTGTACGAGCATGCCACTCGAGAACCTTGTGGGGGTCACCCTACACTGCATTTGCCTGTACCAGCTTGCCACTCGAGAACCTTGTGGGGGTCACCCTACACTGCATTTGCCTGTACGACTTGCCACTCGAGAACCTTTTTTGCCGAACGGTTGTCAGTTCTACGAGCTATGCGGCCGGCCCATTGCCACTTGTAAGTGCTGATCCTTACGGCCATGGTGGTTCCTCTACTGGAAAAATCCTCTTATGAGAGATTTTGCATAGTCATGTAGTTAACACATAAACATAGTTTATGTATTTTTTATCTTATATATTAAATTCTCGTGTCACGGTGTTTGTAATTATACTCCTCCAAAATGGCTAGATCGATTTTCGTGAAATTTTGTGTGTATATCGGTTAGGTCTGCGAATCGGATACCATCTATTTTTCATCATTCATCATTTCATCAAATAGCTTCGGTGGAAGGTTAGGGACTTATCGTCTATACTAGACCTGTATTGGGAATTGCGTGAAGATATTTATTTATTATTTATTTATAATCAAAGTTTTTTGTTTCAAATTTTTTATAATGCAGTATACAAAAATACATACAACCCTAAAATTCACCCCTCTATGATCAACCCCTATTTTTTATATGGCAAAACAAAGTTTGTGGGGTCAGCTAATTAGATATAAATAAAGCTTATTACATTGTAGTACTACTACTGCTCCCTCCATGAGAAGGATTTACCGCAATTACCACGCCTGGAAAACGAATTGGCGATCGCAGTACTAGTCACCTAGCACACGGAATATTGCTGTCATCGTGTTTTGGGTCTGGTATTTTCTGATACATTTATCTTTCGGTATCCAACTCAATTTTAAAGGTTTTGCTTCTTAATGCCTTTTAATACAGTAACGTTATAAAAATGGCCAAATGCCATTCTTAGTTTAACAAAACTTATTTTGCTTAAGTAAAATACGTACCCATAATTTTCTTCGGTGGCACCTTCCTCGGCTCTTTTTCCTCGTTCTCTTCTCGCCGCATGATCTTGCCGTCTTCACCCTGGTGCCACTTCCTCTTCCGCCCCTCCCTCTCCTCCAAATACATCCCCAGTTCTTCCTCTCTGCCCACGAGAGTAAGCCTCACTGAAGACTCCCAGGTGAAAGGGTCTTCCTTGCGTCCGTCATGCATAATAAGCCCTGTATAGTCTCTGTCTTCGTCATACAATTCCATCACACCCGGGCCATACCGCCCGCACTACACTAAAAGTCACTGAATGAACGATGAATGATGATGAATGATAGATTTATCCCAACGCGGCGATTAGGTTAAAAGAGTACGAAGAACGAATTGTACAGCTTTTTGATCCCTGTCGTCTCTCTTTGACGGTGACTTTGTAGAAGCTCGTTCTCGATTTTCAGGAGCATGTTTGTGTTAGAGCGACAGAGGTGGTATTGTATATGCGGGACCAGGCCCGGGAACACTTTCTTCGTGAAACGATTGCCGATAAAATACGTCCGCTGACAGTTGGGAATGGTCTCCATGGGGTACACTTGGCGAGTGGGGAACTTCAGTCGAGCTCGAATTCTTTACTCGATTGGCTTGCGCCTCTGTGGCCTGGCTAGTGAGGTGATGCTACGGCTCCTGTAAACAAAAACACAACAGTTAATAAAAAAATGAATGGTGCAAACAAAATAACACCCAGGAGGCGGAGAAACTGACTGAGATTAACAGAATACCAATAAATAATATAAAATACAAAAACGCTGTGATCGATTGGGGGATTTATACTAAATAATTAAGATACTTTCAGTGACAGTGATGCCAAGGCCAACAAACCTTGAATAAAATTTTAAATTGAAAGAAATTTACACAGTTGTTAAAGGTCCGATTACAATTAGACGAATATTACTATTACTAAGAGTATTTCCCTCACAACATAAACAAAAAAAATAACTTTCTGGTATACACATGCACACCTGCATACATGTATATTTCTAGTATGCACTATGTGAAAGGACAAGTTATGAGTTCACACATAGCAAGCATTGAATTTGGAAATATTAACAAACATCTTAAGAGTCACGATAGCCGAGTGGTTGGGTGGTCGGAATTTCAAATCAAGAGACCTGAGTTCGTTCCCCAGGTGGCAGGCTTATGTACGAATTATATCGTTGCCTTGGACATAAAGACGGCGAGGGCTCACCACCTGTCACGTTGTCCCGAAAATATCTTCGGTGGAAGGTGGGTCGAAGGGACTTAACTGTCTAGAATAGACCTTTGTCTGCCCCTGTGTTCGGAATAGAGTGAAGATATAGTATTGAAAATCTTACTAGAAACAGAAAATAAGGAAATATAAGTGAAAAATAAAACTATTTTTGGATCCACCTTTTTCAGTATCAGACCAAAGTATTGCAGAAACTGAATCGAGTCAATGAGTTATTTAAAATTTCACCTGCCACAGTTAAATGCACTGTAATATTATATATGTATGTAATTTAACACTTAAAGTTACATAGCTAAGCCAATGTTATGTAATAAGGGGAATACTTCCTAATTAGTAAATACCTCACACAAAAGGGATAATGTTAAATAAAAATATAAAAAATGGATCTTCATGCTATTCCCAATACTGGGGTAGATAGGGATCCAGACAATTACGTCTTTTCGACCGACTTTTCACCGAAGATATTTACGGTAATTGAGAGCTTGGGTTATCGAAATTCGAAATAAGAGTCCCGGGACCGATCCCGGGGCTCTTTCAAAACTTATGTACGATTTATATCGTTGACTTGGACACAAAGACGGCGAAAGGCTCACTAATCAAAAAATATCTTTATGATAGTAATACTATCTATCTACTAGACAGGGAAAGAGTCGAGAAGAAAAGAACCTTTGTGCTTGACTATTTCTCACCACTGCGGAAATAGATTGGATCTGTTTCTAGACCACAGACATGTCATCTTATAGACATGAAATTTTATTCTAATTTCATATTGTCCGAATTTGACAAATTTTCTGAATAGTGAAATAAAATATTGATCTCTGTTTATAGTGTGTCAACCATAAGGTACGCTACGTATAGATTAAGGGCGTGACGGTGTAGTGGGCTGAGGCTTCCACCGTTTATTATATTGACATAAATATAAATGGAATTTTAATAGTTTATACATAAGCTTATTACCACAGATTAAGTAAATAATTATTTTTCCAACACATATTTTACAAGTACTGTAAAACTGTTTTTTTATGTTTGAACGTTTCTGTTCGTTACTCAAACACTTCCAAACGGCTGAATAGATTTGTATGATATTGTGCATTTTATCTCTTGTATGTTACAGATATCTTCAGCTGTAAATTTTTTCTACTGGGGTAAGGCAGAGATCTGGACAATATCCATTCGATCCACTTTTACACCGAAGCTAACGTCCTTACGGCAACGTGCCAAGTGCTGAGACCATCGCCGTCTTAATTCCCAAGCTAACGGTGCCATATATTTATACATACATATATATTTACATTCAGATTCATCACACAAATATTTGCCACTGACGGGATTCGAACCCTCAACCCTTAACTTCATAGACTCAATCAACTCTTGAAAACTTACTCATTGTTACAAATTTTCAATATGTTTGATTTTTTCCTATCTAATAAATAGTATGTTTAATTTTATGACATTATTTTTTATATAAATTTTTTGATATTTCCAAGTAAAAAATACCCCTGAATTATAGGATGTTTGTTATATTTTTGACTGTTAGCTAAACCAGAAATTCCAAAAAAATTTAAGTAAATATGTCCCTAATAATTTGGGTGCCTACTGTAAGTAAACCAAAATTAGCAGATATGCTCTATATAATAAGATCTTTCTCCTGCGCCTGATAATACAAGTAACACACACAATAAAAGTAAATCATTACCAGATATATGAGTTTAGAAAAATCCTATTGGCTAATCACCAAGGAATTTGTTTTTAGATTTGAATTTATGTTTTATTTACACACGATTTGCCAATGTCCCCTGTTCAGCAGGTTTGCGAAGAAGACCTGGCGTCAGTTCCAGTGATACACGTTTACTAGAAATTAGAAATTTAGTTACACCATTAAATATTTAAGAAATGTAAAATAATAAATGTTATATATTTAAGGGACTTTCCCGTTACGTCCCTCTATTTCCCTCCTACTCGTGGCAAATAGTGTGGTGGATAAAAATGTATGTGAATAAAACTACAAACAAAAGCAAATCCTTGTCCATAAGAACGGAGTGGAACAAATTCTTTAGTGTTAATTTAGAGTCAATTGAATAAGGATGTCCAGGAATATTTAATTTATGAAACAAATATTATTTAATAAGGAAGAACGCAAGGCAATCCCGTTTGTCATAGACGAAGGAAATAGTTTTTTTTAATTAAATCTTTCACGAAGAGAATTTTTACGGCAGAAATGGAGGATAAAGTTTGATAAAGTTCAATAAAGAACAAATAATGTCACTATTGCATCAATTGAAACAAAGTGGACACATGAAGCTTTTAAGCTTTTAAATTTCGAAGCATTTAATTAGATAAACACAAATTCATATTTGAATTCAATGTCAAGGGAATAGATGCATGATAGAAACCTATAAAATATGTATTACGAATCTCATAAGTAAACAGTAAACTCTATAGCACTACACCGAACAAATATAGCCTCCTCAAATATACATAGAGAAACCACAAATATTGTCTCACCTTAAATGTGAGTCCCTTGCAATACACTAATACACTTTGAAGATGTTCAATGCAATCGCGTGCGGAGACATTCAAGCCATTTTGGCGAACTACCACATGAGCACGACCACGATACGTCCGTCCCCGTCCTTAAGGTACATCGCGTCAATCCACCATTTTCTTTTAAATTATAAAGGATGTGCTAATAAACGCGATGCCAATTTGCGACCGCTTATTCTGATCGTGGACTTCCGATAATGGCGTATTTTCGAAAACTATGCAATGATTCCTCGGTGGCGCGCGCGTGCAGTCGTCGCCGGCAGGAGCGCGGGTTTCTATTGCTAAATTGATGGTACCAAGACGGTCAAATGAATAAGTACGCAATATTGTCATTAATTCACTGGCCAATGGCGTGGTGAGTAGCGATGTGTGGACGTCGGGAATTGGGAGCACTTGGACGGCAGGGTCACACGACCGCCGGGTCAAGATGTAGCCGTGGGGTACCGTCGGTGCGGGGCGGGGTTCCGTATACCCTGCCGCAGGTTGTTTCAGGCGCACGTGGCATCACAATTACTAGCGAAAGATAGTTTCAGTGTGTGTAAACAAGCTATAAAGGCGGAAATAGTCCAACATTAAATAAATAAATTCTTTACAAACCGTTGTGACATAGTGGTTTATTTTCTAAAATATTTCTTGAAAAATTAATGACAAAGTATGAATTGTGTTTTATTGAAACAATGAGAACCTAACAAATGCAGATAAACAAAAATGTATGAATTTGTGTTTATTGGTTTATAGCTATATTAGCGGGCGGACTCTTCAAGTTATTTTATACATCCTCTAACATAAAACTTAATGTTCATGAAATACTGAAGGAATTCCATAGTTTTATTGACCAGTTATATTCAGTGCAACTAACGAATAATTTAGAAAAAAATACACTTTTTTACGATGCGACGTAAAGTTCTTATGAACGAGTGCCTGTGAAAAGCTCAGAAAGCTAGAGATGTTAACTTGTATATCGTTAGTAGCTATTGCCCGCGATATTTTTCAGTTCCCGTGGTATTTCCCGGAGTATTTACCAGGAAAAATTTGTTTCCCTCAATACCGCACCTATCATTCTCAAATTGCACAGAATTCACTTTCAGACTTTTTATTAGGGACCAGTCCATGCAACACAAGAATTTAGAAAAATAGGGCCAGAGCGTTTTCTCAATTCTAGTTTCTACTTATATTTACCTAATTCGGTGTGGTATAGCCAACAGGATTATCGAAAATTTTGCGAGCAGAGCTTTAATAGAAGCAGGTCTCTAAAAGCAAAATAGCGCGTATCATTTTGAAAAGCCGAGCCTCTTTCTTTTTTCTACCTGAAGAAATATCAGGTGGGAATATCGTACACCGCGCTCGCGGGAACAAGGACGGTTGATGACGGGCTAAAACACCACAGCGTTCTGCCATTACCGCATATTGGCAGGACCACGGGAACGCTTTCTCATATGACTATCCTCCAATCCTTTACCCCAGTGGCCGCATCTCAGCCGCATCAGCGGTACGGCCTCCGCAAGGCTTACGGAGCATAGGGAGTAAGTAAGAATATTATACCACAATCACTCTTCCACCGCGACTCCACCTCGTCTACGAAGGGCAAGGTGAGCGTTGCAAAGGCAACGACGCATACGCACCTTCAATAGTCTACCAACACACATTCGAAGTGGACTCACCCAAACCCACTAGTAGCGGCCACCTCCGGTTGGCCCTTCCACGTAATGTTAGGCTGACAGTATGCGCTTCTCTTGGTTCACCGTGGATTTTCGAATCACTTCTCATCTTTTAATTATCCTACATCTTCGTCGTCCAAAAACCGGATCAGAACGCTCTCTTCTGAGTTTACATTATGCACGTATTTGTGTGAAAAAGAGATTAGCTTATTAATAGACTATTAAAGATGGAATAAGAATAAGGACTAAAGCTTGAACGACTTTCATTCCATATCAAGGCTTTATTTCACGCTATTTCCTAAAATTAACCTTTCACCGACCTAAACCTAACTTTCGCCGACGACATTTTTTGGTACAGAGTGACTGTCGCATCTTTATGCGCAAGCTTTCAATATAAATCGTACAAAAAAAACTCATTGGTACGCGATCAAGCGTAAATGTGTAAATTTGTACAAAATGCCCATGAAACAGTTTAGACCTCATAACGGACACTGTTTGCAGATAAAAATGCGCCTGCGCATCGCCATACTGGCTGGAAGAATCGAATGGGATGCTCTTAAGCGAGATGTATAGATTCACAAGCCACCCCTACCGACGCTTTCAGAGATCAGTGAAGCCAACATTCAAGAAAGGAAAAATGAGTAACTGGAGTACTTGATCTACTGAGTACTCAAAATTTTCACATGTTGGAGCCAGGGAAGTGATATAACATACATACATAAGCCCTGTAAAAGTTCACATCTGGACATAGGCCTCTCCCGTAAGGGAGGGTTTAGGGGGTTTGCCATAAACGCCACGCTTGGCCAGCGGATTGATGATCATAGTAGCAGACAATTTGCAATGGTCTGCCGAATTTTGGTCTGGTATTTTTCGAGATGGTTATTCCGAAGTGATGATTCGAAGGTTTAAATAATTACTCCCATATGTATAGCTTCAAAAATGACAGTTGAAAAATTTTTATAGGAGAGGATTTGCGTCAAAACCTTGTGACCGTGTGTGAGTAAAAAGAAAAGTGTGTGCTAAATGTTAATTTGGTGTAGAGTATTAGTGATGATGTTTGTTGTTTTTCTTAAATATATTGAACGACCATTGTTTATTTTAACCCTTCAGGATTTCATTATAAAAATTACATTTATTTATATAAAAGTGAAATAATAATAAGAATAATTTAAATTGTAGACGAACAGAGTGAATGTGAAGATTGAATGCTGACCGCAGTACTGTATCAGCCAGCCGTTCAATATCTTCGTGATGATATGCAGGTGTTTTCTTTTAAAACGAACTTGTTCAGTGATCTAAACAGATCAGTAAAGTAATAATTACTCAGTGGGTACTATTTAGAGAAATATTATTTGTAGCAATGTTTTGAACGGCAAAGGTGAAGGAGTAAAGAATACTTGTAAATTAATTCAATAGCTTAACGTTCCCTTAGTGGCAGAGTGTATACAAATCGATCGTGTAATGTAATTGGTTAGGCCAAATACAACAGACTAGGATTGGACCGCAGAAATAGTAGAGTCGCTAGTGAAACATAGTATGAATAAATACATAGGGATAGATAGGGCGAACATCACATAGATTGCTCCGATCCTAAGGTAAGTAGCTAAAGCACTTGTGGGATCGAAAACAACGAAGGTACCACAAATACCATAATGTGGATAGAGTGGTTGTGTACATTGACTGGTCCGGGAATCGTACCCGGGACCCCATCGACACCGTTAAAACCGGTGTGTACACCACTCATCCACAAAGATCGTGGATATTCACGACATCCAGTTCATACCATAGTTTATAAGGATTAACTAACGACAGAAGAGGCCAGGTAAGCAGCTTCATCTGTTAATGTTCTAACCATCAATGTATACGCGGTGTACTTAATAAATGTGACTAAGAACAAGAATGATGACGGTGAAACATCATCATTCATGTTATTAGGTACCGGATTCCAATTTCGGAGAATGTAGAAATAACTTTTTCTGCATTGTCTCGGGTCTGGTGGTTTGTGGGGCTTTCGTTGTTTCTGATTCCATAACATAAGTGTTTCAGTTATTTATTAGACACATTAACAGATTACTGTCATATAAGCTTTTGTTTAATAATAATAAAGTGGTACGGAATGTCAAAGTCATGGTCTCCCTATATTTACAGTATAGTGTCTGGCAGACAAATCAAATCAAATCATTTATTCATCGATATAAGAATGAATGCACATTCGTTTATCGATAGTAATTTTTTAATCTACACCGTTTCGTGATGAGGTTTCTCTAACGGAGAAGAAACAGGCGAAAGAAACTCCGTAGGTATCCTCTTTTTGGTCAATATATTTTTTTATAATATAATGTAAAGTGTAAAAAATGTGATGCGATATTTTCTAGAAATAGCTTGGGAGCGATCACCTCATTCCCAGGGGTTACTGTCATTAATATAATAATTTACATTATATTAACCCACCATATAAAGTTTTTCTTTTATAAATTTCTTAAACCTGTTAATAGACCGGATTGCACATTTACCGGGATTTAGTAGAAGAGTATACACCGAGTTACTTACTCTATGGATTTCAGGAACCGGTGTTATAAGCTTGTCTTTGTTCCTTGTATTTACATTATGCACATCAGAAGTCATGCTAAAAGTATTAATGTTTTTATGCATGGGAGGCCAGTGTTAAAAAAATAATTTCTTAAAATCTCTCTTTAAGATATGCTCTGGAATTTAGTCAAATAGCTCGTATGGCCCTCCTTTTTAAAACAAATACTGTTTCTATGTCAGCTGCCCATAGCAGAATACCATTTGACATTATGCCATGGAAGTAACTAAAACAAACAAGTCTAACCATTAGTACATCAGTAAAGAATCTTATTTTTCTTACAGCATATGCTGCGGAGTTTAATCTACTCGAAAGTTGAGATATATGGGGGCCTCATTGGAGTTTAGTATCAAGAGTTATACCAAGAGAAATAGCCGTAACCACAAAGCTCAACTCTTCCACATTTATTTGTACATTGGTATCACCCAAATATTTATCACATACATAACAAATTTTATACATTATCATTGCTCTATTCATAATACTTCTCATTGCTATTTAAATGTAAATTATAAGCATCTAACCATTGCCCTATTTTTGATATAGCATCACCTCGTCAAGTATAACAATATATTGATTTTAAATAATACAGAGGTATTATCATCAAATAATAATGTATAGTGTTTATTCCCTAGTACGGAAGGTAAATCATTAATATAAATAAGAAAAAGAAATGGACCGAGAATCGAGCCCTGCGGCACGCCCATAGCTACCGTTGATCCAGAGGAACATGCACTATTGATTACCACTCTTTGAATTCTATTAAATAAGTAAGATCTAATTAGGTATTTCTGAAAGCGTAATGGTGTAATTTCCTGATAAGTCTGACTGGCAGATTACGGTCTACGGTTTTGTTGGTAATAATACGGAACCCTAAAATGACGTTTAATAATCCTTAGAAATATCCAAGAGAAGTGCGGCTTTTGATGACTCGATTGCCACCACGGGAATAAGAAGCCACGCATACAATGAAGACGCGTGTCACACGTAGAGGATTTTAATTGATACTTATTGGTGACAATTAAACTTTGTTTCGCGAAACAACTTTGTTGCCAATTTCAAGGGAACGCTAACGACCATATAAGATATTTGTCCTTATTTTTATATGGCTTTATTAAATTTTAAGGGGTACTTATTTTCTTTTCAAAATAAACCTCGCTCTTTTATATACTTGTTTATCTGATGATTTCTGTATTATTTATTGGTAAACCAAAAACATATTTACCATACATTGAACTAAAAAAGAATTTCACAAATAGGTCACATTTGTACAAACAGAAAAGAAAATGATGCATCATTGAATGAGGCGTCATAACGACACAATATTAGGTGAACGGAATTTCGAGTCAAGAGATCCGAGTTCGATCCCTAGGTGTCAGGCACGTACCAAATGTTTTTTAAAAACATATGTACGAATTATATCGTTGACTTGGACATAAAAACAGCGACGGACTCGACATGTGTCTCGATGTTCCGAAAACATCTTCGGTGGAAGGTGGGTCAAAGGGAATTAATTGTCTAGACTAGACCTACGTCCACCCCTGTATTCGGAATTGCTTGAAGATATTTATTTATTTATTTATATCATTGACAAGAGGGTCTTATTATATAAATATAGCCCTGATATCATCATCATAATAACAGCTAGTAAATATCCATTGGAGGACACAGACCTCTACCGTAAGGGATGGTTTTGCCATAATCATCACGCTTGGCCATTGGATTGGCGGTCGTAGTATCTGACCAGTCGTACCTTAGACATTTCAGCTCGTTTTCGGTCTGCTATATTTTATGTCTATTACCTATCTGCTGAAGTTTTATGGGCTGGTATTATTCGAGATGGTTATCCCGCCATCTTTTGGTGGCCACTAGCATTTTCAAGGCTTTAGTCGCTTTTTACGACACCCACGGAAAGAAAGGGGATTGTATATCCTTATAACATAATCACACGGCAAACAGACCTCTGACGGTAGCTTGTCATTGGTCTGCTTAATATTGGTTTGATATATTTACAGATGGTATTCTTGCCATCTTTCTGAGGAGGCTCCCAGAGGGAAGCCTTATATGATGACGATAATAATCCTCTTAATATGGTACATAAACATCACAAACAATACGGAGAAAAAATAAGAAGATCGCTCGAACGCTCGCAACTGACAAGGTGTGTCTGGTTCGAGCGATCACCAATCGATCATTTCATCGTGGCGATATACACAATCGTCCTTAAGGGCTAAATTTGTGTCCAGTAGTGGATTACCACAGATCGTAAAGTCACGAAATAGACCAAGAGCACAGAATAGTTATTTAGCATGAGCTCTCCGTATTCGAGCAAACTGTAACATATTTTGTCTAGCTACGTTTACAAGTGATTCAAGATGAAAACTAAATTGGATTGCAAATTGAGCGGTAAATCAAAATAACAATAGAGCTCAGGTCGACAATGCACACTGTGCCGTGGCCGGAAATGAGATAAACATAATTGAGAACTACAAGAATGTATGTACTCTTATATGGTTTATGTAGTTTTTATTAAAGCCTTAGGCTTGAATGGCGTTGCCTCGAAAAGAATAACTTAATGGAGTTTAAATTACTTTGAATTTTCAGAATTGCATAGCCCTATGTCACGAATATATAATAAGTCACGATAGCCGAGTTGTTGGGTGGTCGGAATTTCGAGTCGAGAGACCCGAGTTCGATCCCCAGGTGGCAGTACCAATGAGTTTTTCAAAAAACTTATGTACGAATTTCATCGTTGGCTTGGACATAAAGACGGCGACGGGCCACCTGTCACGTTGTCCCGAAAATATCTTCAGAGGAAGGTGGGTCAAAGGGACTTACTTGTCTAGACGTGACCTCTGTCTACCCCAGTATTGGGAATTGCGTGAAGATATTTTTTTTCTATGTAATTCTGAAAATTCAAAGAAAAAGCGTCAAATAGCTGATTGATTTAGGGCGCGGAACATCGTCGCGAAACAACGTCGCAGGTTCTAGCCTGCTATTCGACAATTGTCGTAAACCACTCCAGGCCGAAGCACTGCAGCTTCGATGGAGCGGTCAACAGGAATAGTAGTAATTTTATTTGGATTTATTCTTTAAAAAAATAGGCAATAAAACAGAAACACAACACAAGCTATAAATTGTTGTTGTAATTTTTCAACTCGAGGCGTTTAGCTTGAAGATTGTAATCATGAAGATAAAACTCACATAAAATGAACGGAACATTCTATACGGCGCGTGTCTGCTAACACTTAAAATATTTTAGTCAATCTCAATTAATCATCAAATCATACATTTAAAATATTAAAGATATGCTTTCGTTAATTTTATCATATTTGAGTCTACTTTTTATATTTAATTTTGAGACTTTTAAAGAGTTAATGTCATAGATAAAAAAGCATATAAATAGTCTAAAAAGAAATAAAGGGTGCGCGTGAAGGGTGAACGAAAATGCCTGCCTGAGGAGAATAGTATTCTTTGCATAAAGTTTCAACTGTGAGTTGAAACTTTATGCAAAGAATACAATTCTCCTCAGGCAGGCATTTTCGTTTCCATCGACAGAATCCACTGCCGGGGCTAAAAAAAATCTCTTTAAAGATTTTTATTATAAGACAGTTAAAAATATCGCCGTACAATAAATGGTACGGTACCACGGGGTATTTTTGGTGTTAAATTATTTTGGCAAAAATTCAAATAACGGATTTTAAATAAAACGATTTTCGGATTTGATCGCGTTTTTTAATTAGTTTTTACAAACTATTTTTATTTCCCGACGTTTCGGATGCTTTACAGCATCCGTGGTCTCGGGTGGACTCAAATAACGGATGTCAGAAAAATAAATGTGATGATATGGAAGAGGGGCTGTTGAATATTTTACTATTAGTAGACGAAATGATTTAAAATTTAGCGAGGCCTTGCTACCATAGACTGTTTAGACTATTACAACCATGGACTAGATAAAAAGTATCTACCCTATGAAACATTTAATGATCAACCATACGTACATATGTAACAGCCTATTAAAATCCACTGCAAGACATAGGCCTCTCCCATAGGGAGGGTTTTCTATAATCGCCACGCTTGACAAGTGAATTGACGACGATAGCAGACCACTCGCACCTCAGACGCTGCTGCCCATCTTCGGTCTGATTATTTTGGTCTGATATTTTAAGAGATGGATATCCCGCCGTCAATCGGTTGCCATTACGATATTCAAGGCTGTGTCCCTTAGTCGCCTCTTACGACATCCACGGGAAGAAAGGGGGTGGTAATATTCGTACACCGTTACCACACAGTAAATGAGCAATCAATGAGCAATCAATGAGAACTTAATTAATTATAAGATAGGGGAACCTAGTACGGATGACAGACCTGAACAAGTTTATAAATATGTATCTAGTACATTTTAAATGTAATAACTTTGTGATAAAGAAAACCAAAAAAATAGGTTCTATGACGTAATGCTTCCACCTACTAAATATTTAAACCTTTAGGCGTATCAGATATCAAGTAACAAGTAAATTTTCTCCATGGACGAGTGGCGTAAAACCAGTGTTCGGTAAGACCCGCGGTTTGGTTCCCGGACGGGTCAACTCAGAGAATATTTTTTGCTACATTGTCTAGGAACAGGATATTTGTGGCAAGCTCGTTGTTTCCGATGCAATAAAACAAGTGCTTTAGCTATATATATTGGGATCAGAGCAATGTGTATAATGTTGTCCCTATGTATGTATGTATTTATGATTTCTACCCTTCTACCCTAACCACCATAAGTTAGTAACCAGAAACACTCGCATCCTTATTAACAATGGTTGTAAACATTTTCCGCATTCAATTCCGTCATTCATTCCTTCAGTAAACTTCATACGATATAAGCCTATGAAAGTTCACCGCTGGACATAGGTTTCTGCAAAAACCGGCAGATCCTTCTCAGGAGTCTTCCTGTTTGACATTACTCTGTGGCGTATTTGGAGCGTAGGGATAATAACTTAAGTTCCATCACTCTCGCTTGAGACATGCTAGTCCATAGTTATCCTGTAACATTTGTCTGTAGTATGCCGACTCGAAGGAATTTCCTACCATCTCAGAGTAGCCACCTATACACTAAACTTAGTGGCCCATGCCTACTTCTGACGTAAAGCGACGGTATAATCAAAAATATTTTCCACAATAATAATGCAGCCACTCTCGCATGAGCGGTCTCATCACAAATATGTGACGTTTTTCGGCGGAATACAACGAGTAATATACGACTATACGAATGCTGATAAAGATTCACATACACACATTCATAACAGCCTGTTATGAGTTCACTGCAGAACATAGGCCTCACCCGTATGGAAGGATTTGACATAATCGCCACGCTTTGCAATCGGATTTGTGATGACAGTACCTGGCATCTTGCACCTTAGACGCTGCTGCCCGTCACCAGTCGGCTGAATTTTATCTGGTATTTTTCGAGATGGTTAACTCGCAATCTGTCCAAGCTAATAGTATTTTTAAGGTTTTTTCCTTAGTCGCCTCTTTCTACACCCATGGGAAGACAGGGGATGGTACATTCATAAGCTGTAACTACAGGAATATGGGTCAGAAGTTTGATACTTGTCTGCGGTACAGTAGGAGGAATTTTTTATCATTTTGGTACAGACTCCACCGCTTTAGACATGATGCCCCATCACCACTTTGTGACAGGGATTACTCCTCATCCATCGATCACCATGTCAGGGTGCACCATGTACAGGATAGGTTAACCTTTGGTGAAAATGTCAATAAATTCTTAATCCCTGATTCTTTAAGCCCTTTCATCATTACGGTGATCTTAGGACAATACCACATGACATGAAGCCCTTTACACCTTTAAAATGCTTACCATTAATTGTCTAGCACCACCAAGAAGTAAACGCCGATAGTCAGTCAGAAATCTTGAGCGCGGGAAAAACTAGCTTCATTACAAACATAAGAGCGCCAATGACAATCTTTTCCATTAATGTTCTCAACGCGACGGTCTTGCTGAAGTGATGCTCTCCGTCGACAGTCAGCTATTATCTGGTTCAATCCCACTAGAACTGGACGCAGTTAAGGCACTTTATTGGATGATTTCTCGTCAGCGAACGTACGTTCTGTAAAGAAAGAAATGACATGTCTTAATTTATCGTTTCGAAATTCTCGCGAACTAAAACTGTTTGAATGTTAATGTCTTGCGTTAATAATTGCGTTTATTTTTTTTAAACATACATAACTACATTGATAGAGACCACATCACATACATTGCTCTGATCCCAAAGTAAGTAAAGCACATGTATTATGGAATCGGAAACAACGATGGTACCTCAAACACCCAGGCCCAAGACAATGTAGAAAAAGTGTTTTTTTACATTGAACCGAACTCGGTTCAATGTAAAAAACGGAACTTCAGACCTGGCGACACCATGAAAACCGGTGAGTAGCCACTAATCCAGTATGTATGACGACATCCCATAAATTATACATTATAATTTAAATGAATGCTTGTTTGGTCAGTGGAATCTTTAAATATTTTTAGGTATATGGTATATGTATACGGTTACCAAGGACAATGCACACTCGCAACACAGTGGGGTGGAAGTTATGTTGCCTACTTTTAAAAATAGAGTTGGAAAAGAGTAACGGCAGAAGAGAAAAGAAGGGAATAGGAGTTTGGACTTTTTGCCGCCTCACTCATCGGACGAAACACAGAAGCACAAAATGCACGTTATTAATGCCGCAAGACTGTGCTCCTACACAAGTCGAGGGGCCCATTCACGCCAAAGATATTACCGATGGGCTACCACGTAGAAACTTCGCCCCAGAGGAGAGCGAGCAGTAGTGAGCTCACCGCCACAATAACCGAATTGTTAAGTGATTTGAATTCAACTAGCAAGACCCGAATTCGATCCTAATGAAAACCAATAAGTTTATACAAAACTCTAAGACGGCGACCGGCTTACCGCCTGCCACGAATATAACATATTATACATTTATATACGGCGTAAATTAGCTGGAGACAGGTAGTATTAAAATGGATTAAGAAAGGTAAAGGTATTCACGTATCTTTTAAGGACTAAAGATACGCGAATGAAGCGAATGGCGTTAATAAACAATAAATAATCCTTTCCTTTTTATCTTTTAGGGTGGCATACGATAAAACAATGTAGAGACAAGTTTGCAAATGCACTGTCACCCCTTAGGGACTAAGTAAAAATGCCTGTCCTATTTCTAGCTTTAGTTTATATTACAAATCCGCATAACGATATAACAAAAAACTGTGAACAGCCGTCTGGATAACTGGTTCTCAAAAAAAAAGAGGTGTTTATATTTTATCTGTATATATGTATACATTTTATGTGATCTCTACAGTAAGCTTAATCATTTGTGGATGAAAATATGCATGTAGGCAATAAAAAATATATTTTCTTTATTATTATAAGTGCATGCCAGTATAAAGAACAACAACAATGTCTACAACAATAATAACTGTAAAAATATATTGCATCTGATATTTTTAACAACTTAAATTTTCCATCGGTTTCAATACTTATGTCAATAATATATAATTCATCAAATAAATCAGAGGTTAAAAAATTGTTGGAAACAGGCGATTAACTTTGTTGATAAGAGAAAGCTCAGCATTACATGATGATTCACAACACAAATACACATAAAATTAATCATTTCAGTATGAACAAACCGAAATACGATATTCACGTGAATGTTATAAGCCCTAGTTAAATTAGCCCTAATCTGAACGTGAAAATCTAAAACCATGTTAGAGGAAGATACTCGTTAGCGAATTGCTGAGCTGTTTTGAAGCAAACAAAGGAAAATAAACCTTGAGACAAGTCCTCTAGGCTGCGACGAATTATGAACACTGTGACTAAAGACCGCTTAAAGTAATCAGAATATGTAGTTGTTTCATTCGGTTCGATCTGGAATTCGCTAGAATTCAGATTCTGGCTTAATTTTTGTAAAAACCTTTTTATTTCTAAATTCCATATTTTTAAGTACGCGCAACACATAAAACTTATGTTTACAAAGCTAAAGACAGGAAAAAATATTTCTATTCAGTTAAAAGATAACAATTTACTAAATTTAAAATATTATGACATATATACTTAGATTTGGATTAAGACTACATTGCATAAATACATATACGTAACGTACGACAATAAACGTTAACTTCATGTCAAGAATTATGTACTTACTAAAATAAGTAATCGTGAAAAAATTATGAAAAACCTATGTATTGAAAAAAAAAACTTACCAAAAAGCGTCATACGCGTCAATAAACCAAAAAACACTCATTTTGATTGGCAATAATTATTAATTGAAAAATAAAATTATAAATACAAATTAAAATCAGTATATGTGACGGAGGAGAACGCGCGTGCTGCGTCGGATTCCGGTGGGAGTCTGGATTGCAGTATACTTCTAAATTGTCCCAATGAGGGGGAGCCTTACAATTGGTGCACTACAATGACCGCTAAATAGTCTCCATTACTGTTTTCGGATAACTCTATCCACTATTTGAAATTACACTTCTGTACTAGTCAATGCTAATATAAAAAAAGTCTAGTCAATATGTATGTAAAAGTTTGAACAGATTTAACTTTTAGTCAGTTTTAAATAAAACTAGTTTGTTATATATACTTCTATATACACTTTTTCTGAATTTAAAAATTAATAGTATATCAGGGACAAATCGCTTCAATACAAAAAATATTGTGAAATATGTATTAAATCGCCTCTCATTGACTTTGGGAATATACAATCTGGGAAATCAAGCTTCAAGTAAAGCTCTGAAAACAAGTGATTCTGGGAAGTATATCATGATTTTAATTGAATCTGGGAAATCAAGCTTCACTTGAAGTCTTAGTAATGGATGGAAAAGTAAAAAAAATTCGCAACATCTAAGCAAAGTTGTACCCAACAACAGGTGATAATAACACTATTGATATGTAATTTCATAAAACAAACTGAAAAAATAACTAATTATCAAAAACCAAATGTTATAAACGGAGCTTGGACAACGCTGGGTGCAACAACTAATGAACTATATGGAAATACTTGAATGAATCGCATTGAAATTCAATTGGTAGTAAATATGTTTGGTTACGAGCGAATTTTCAGATACAAATTCTTTGACCCGATAGCCTAGTTGGTAGTGACCCTGCTTTCGTTGCTAAAGGTTCTGGGTTAGAAACCTGCTGGGGGGCAAAAGTTTGTGTGATGTGTATAAATGTTTGCACTTGAATCATGGATGTTTACATGTATACATAAGTGTATATTTTTTTTTATAGCAAAGGGAGGCAAACGAACAGGCGGCTCACGTGATGGTAAGAGATTACCGCCGCCCGTGAACACCCGCAATACCATTACTGTATTTCTTTAAAAGGTATTTTCATCGAGTATTTATTTATTACAAGAATATCAAACGTTTAGAGACCAACAATTGTCCTCTATATGATTTATTCTTAAGAAAAAAAATGCATAAGAATCGTTATTGTTTCATTCAAAGTAACTAATGAAAACATAACCTTGGATTAAAAAGGGCATTCAGTTATTTACTGCTGCGACGTCTTTAAGACGCCCTTTTCAAGATCTGTTGATGAAATGCCAATATTTTTGTTATATTGTGTCCAAACAGTGATTTTTATGTATGTGCTCAAATTCAATATTTTTAGTTTCGGATATCGATAATAAATAAAAAAATATTGTAAACTTCTTAGCGAATTAGTTTGACTATCGAAGGCTGCCTATGATTAGCTGTGGCCTTCTCTAGAAATAATGATAATACGTCAAGCGTTTGACAATAAAAGACTAATTAAGAGCAGGTTTTAGTTAACCAACCAAGGATTTACTGAAAATAGACGGAATAAGTATAGTACCGCTAAATAAATTAAATTATCATTATTGACTATAGATCCCATTCGTTAGCATATCATACACATAAGTAATGCATCGGGGTAAGAATCTACTACAACCTTCTTTTCCCATAGCAAGAGGCGATTAAAAGACTTCAGAGTAGCAATGGTTGGGATAACTAACGCGAGCAATTCAACCAAGTCAGAGCAAAATAACGCTGACCGGTGATCTGCTGATCGCCAATACGCTTTCCAAGCGTGCTGAATATGGCAACTCTCCCTCACGACAGTCCTACTTTTTGCAATGTGCTTTTATACACCGTCAATGCAGTGTAAAGTTAGAAAGTAAATCTACACATCTATTCATATAAATAAAATTGGAGTGTCTATTTGTAATATTGTAATAACCATTTTTTACTACATGTGTATGAACATATATGGTACATACACCAAAATAACATTTTTGAACATTTTTTGCCTGTCTGTTTATCCGTTTGTTCCGGCTAATCTTTGAAACGGCTGGAACGATTTTAGCAAGACTTTCACTGACAAAATAACTAATATTAAAAGGAGTAACAAAGGCTACTTTTATTTTAGAAACACAATTAGGGTTCCGCGTTAAGTGTTAAACTGTGGGCAAAGCCGCGGGAGGCGATAGTACTGAATTGCAAAATACTAAACTTAATACACATCCTCGACATAGTAAGAAAGAAAGAAATATCTGCAAACGTTAATATGATATGGGGATTAAGCTATCGCATTGGGTTTTCCTGTAAAGATAGTGTACATTGGTAAGCAATGAGAGTATACCATCCGACCCTAATCAAATAACTCGATGCCGCGTCCATCGCGCAGTTAATTCCCGGACCTATTTCGTAGCTCTGATCCAATAAAGTTTATCATAGCATAGTTACTATTGCCACCGTATGTAATAATGTTGTGCTTGATCTATTGATCTTTTTAATTGGTACGAATTGCGAAAGAAAAATTCATAGCGGCATAACTTACATTTGTTTATTAAGATCTATTAACGGGTTACTGATACGCATTAGCAATGAAGAACGTATAAAATATACGGTATTGTACATACCAGTACAGTATGTAATACAATTACTGGCTATGTATTACTTTGATAAATAATTCATGCAAAATTTACATAGTTACCGCGAGAGTTAAGATTACGAATTTGTAATAATTTCATTATAAAAAAATATAATTTATGGTAGCGCTGCTTCGCGGCCGTACTACGTGCTATTCATACGAGTACTTATTTATATTTTGGCGTTAGTATTAAGAAGTTTAAAATTAAATAGGCTCATTTCATCGAAGAAGGGAGGGTCACGAGTACTCGTATACATAGACGTGCATGTATGAAGAAAATGATTAATTTGAAAGAAGTGAAAGAGGTATGTAAGGATCGCGACACTTGGTTATCTGTTCTCTCTGACTACTACGTTAGGAATTGAGCGTAAAGATAAGTTAGTCATATATAAGGAAGTCAATCTTAACGACGGAAATGAAAATATTAAAATTACTGTAATTGTCTACATCTAATCCTACATTGCTTCCTGTGATGTACGTACAACGTATAATAAATAGCTAAATATAACGCACTAGATTGATTTTTTTCGTGTAGAATAAATACGACACCCGTAATTTCTCCTAGGAACAATTATATTATTCTATTCATATCTACAGTTTACAATTTAAACGGAAGTGTAAGCAAAATATGTGTTTTTCTAATAACAGATTATTATTGATATACAATATTCTGGGCGACAAGTTTTCCTGCTAATAGCTACACTCAATACTTGTTTATCGCTTCCCACACAATTGTAAGTTATTATAAGTTTAGCGATATTCTTTGTTTATGCAATTTGAAACAGTATACTTTTCATAATCGTAATGTGTGGTAGTGACGTAATAATTTGACGTCACTTTTTTCCCATTCGGTGTTGTTAGAAAAAGCCTTGAAAAAGGCAATTGTCACCGATAAATGGCGGGATATCCATCTCGAAAAGTATCATACCAACATACAGCAAACCAATGATGTGTAGCCGCGTTTAAGGTACGAGGTATCTGGTATGGTGACTGTAAATCTCTTGCTAAGCTTTTTTTTTTATGCAAAAAGCCCTTATTTCTGTTGTATATCTGGCAGTAGACTTTCACAGGTTGTTAAATAATCATCAGTACAAAGAACTCGATAACAAAAACATATGCAATTGTCATCTTTCCACCAAAATTGCAAATGTTTTCTGATAGCCTGTGAAAAATACAGACCTTTGTTAATTGAATCATTTAGTTTTTATTTTTTTGTCTCAAATTTAGCAGACTCAAACATAAGGAAGCCGAATTAATACACTACTAGCAAACTAGGCCACTATTAGCAGTGGCTCAATCTGTTATTGAAATGTGGAAAATTTAGGATACTAAATATGAATAAATACTCTTTTATAATACATGGAAAATAAACA
The DNA here is from genome assembly GCA_029286605.1 of Sericinus montela. NCBI lineage: Eukaryota > Metazoa > Arthropoda > Insecta > Lepidoptera > Papilionidae > Sericinus > Sericinus montela. Next base: position 3,772,856 of record JAGSMR010000034.1, on the reverse strand, counting down.
GACATAATGATTTAAATAGTTAATAAATAAATAATATTTAAAATAGCCAATTAAAGTAAGCTGAGGCTTTATTTTTGCTTTCCTTGCCTTAGGAAAGTTAGCTTTTTTCATTTCAATATGATAAAAAAATCTAGTGAAACTAGTAGCACAGTTAAATTATCACAACAAAAATAAATAAAAATGCCATGGCATTGAATAACTTTTATTCAAAAAAATATTATAATTTACCTTTCATTATATTTAATATTAAACAAATCCTGTAAAAACTTCAAAATGATGGTTTAAAGATGAAATTGTTTGAAGTTTAGTTTTTGATTTCAATCCACCATAAAGTGCATTATCATAGCAAAAGAATATTCTTTTTGCTCTCGCATGAACCAGTGCCATAGAACACATCACACATGGCTCTCTGATGAGATAAACAGAATATCCAGTACACAAGTATGGGCCGTCATTTGTACTTTCATTACATTCATCACTAGAGGCATCTCTTTTACTTATAAATTTTCTTGCACCAAAACTTACACTGGGATATTTCACCTTTAAATATGTCAACAAATCTTCACTTATGGCACTTAAAATCCTATCGGAACTAATTTCTTCATTCAACCATACCCCTCCATTCTGTGTCTTTGCTACATTATCAATTGCTACCATAGATGAATGTTGAATAGGATTTACATCCCGATTGTCAAAAGCTACAGCTACAACTGACTGAATAGTAGGATCAACAACTACTGCTCCGTTGATATTTTTAAAGATATCCTCTTTATCTATACTTAGGCTAAACCGGTGAATATTCCATCTGCATACTTCAAAAACTATCTGCATATAAGTTTTATGAAGGTCAAGTTCTGTAGAAGAAAAGAACTGGCCACTTACTAGTTTTTCCAGGTATGAATTAGGATGAAAATTGCATGACCAAATTTTATTGCTCTCTTTAAATTGCATTTTAATTCTGGGTGGGGACAATGGGACACTTAACACTTTAAAATATTGAAAAGTATCTTTTAGCTCAACAACATTACACTCAATGAATTCCTGAATTGATGACATTCCGTTAATAAAGTCAGTGGGGCACAGTAGCACTTCTTTTTTCCGAACTCTTTTAAATGCTGCAATGATTTTAAGGGTACCTTTTCATTTAATATTGTAATCATTTGTGATAAGTCTTTGGGATCCTTAACCACACCAACAAACACCTTGATTAATGGCAAAGACATCTGTAGATCATCACTTAATATTGGTTCCAAATTTTTTTGTGAATTATTAATGTTTTCTACACACTTGTCTATGATACTGTTGCAAAATTCCTCTTCATACTCAAACAGTTTTGTTTTTTTCATAGGCGGTTCTGGCTCAACAGACATTTTATTCTGTTTCTAATCTTCATTAATCCACTGGGTTTTGAACAATTCAACTGAAAATAGAGAATAATGGCACTTTTTCATCACCCACACTGTAAGTCACTTTTACAGAAGTACACTGTAATTTTTTTAAATCAAAAGGTATATTCTATATTATACAAAATAATTATTACCTTTCACAACGGTAAATATAAAATCGCGCTTTTCAAATTGAAAGATAAAAAATCGTCCGATTGCTTGCTTAACTCTGATAAAGAGAATCAGTCAACAGTCATAACTAACCTCATATAGTCTAATGTTTATCAAAGTTTATTAAAAAATGTTCAACATGCATTTTAAAAAACTATTCATACCTTAATAAATTTATTTAACATTTATAAGTAGTAGAGAAACAATGAAATTACTACACAATAATATTTTTAAACAATGTTTATAGAATAGTTTTTTACACAGTAAGTTATGAAGATAACCATGAAAAGTTTTCCTTCAAATACAATAACTGCATGTCGAATTCGTTTCGATGATAAAATATGCAATTATTTTATCACTGATTTATTTACAATATTACATCAAATTTACCTTGGTTCACATTTATTTTTCTAATCACAAAACAAATTCACGACGTAACAATTTCTTTAGCAAAATTATCACACGGTTATTATTTAATGGTTTCCTAAGCACCTTGATATAAATTATCAACAGAAAACGATAAAAATTAATTAGCCACACATGTAAGAACTACAGACAAGAGAACAGCCATTTACGCAGGCTTGTTTTCAATTGCAATTTTAATTATCTTCCTATAAGACAACGTTTGCGTATTGGCTCATTGGTTTTCTTCTAGCTGTATTCTAATTGGTAGTTGGTAACTAACCAATAACTATAATAATTTGCAAAAAAGTGACAGTTCTCGTCATAGAAACAAGTAATAGAGACCATGCTTATAAAATGTTGCGTTCTAGATGATTATATGCTGCGATCTAAATTACATAAAATGTAGTTGAACTCACATGTTTTTAAATAATTTAAATAATCTTCAGGATATTAGTCTTACAAAACCATAAGGACGAATAAAATAAAAGATGTATTATGAAGAAAAATATGTGCTTAGTTTTTTAGTTTACTAGCATTTAAATAGTAAATTTTTTCTGTAATTATAAGCGCACCGTTTAGTTCAAATAGTTAACTTTGACACTTATTGTTTACAATATAGCTTCAAAGCAAGTTTTTCATATATATAAAGGTACATAACGACCTGCAAAAGTCCATTGCAGATCATACGATTATATCCGACATCGCAAAAGGATTTGGGACCATACAAGGTAAATAACGTTATGGGTTAAAATCTAAAAAATTAGAAGTTTGACAAACGCAAAGAATTCAGATTAGCATTTTGCTTTACTTAACTAACAAATATAAAGCATAGAAAGTAAAAATCATTAGGACAACTTTTTCTAACTTTCCGTCGGCCTCACTTTTAAAGCATTAATTTATTTTTTATAGAAAACGGAGGCGAACGAGCAGGTGGCTCACGTGATGGCAAGTGATTACCACCGCCCATGAACACCCGCAATACCAGAGGCATAGCCGATGCGTTGCCGGCCTTAGATCCCCCCCCCCCCCAAAATTGGGGGAGGGGATATGTGGGCCTCCGGTTACCTGCACTCACCAGACGAAACGCAGAAGTTTGTTAGACTTCTACTTCACGCCGGTATTCTGTGAGGTCGTGGTACTTCCCAGGTCGAGCCGGCCCATTCATGCAACAACAAAAGCTGATGCGTGGCTCTACCACTGTTTAACATCACATCATTAAATTCACTCAACGACCAACATGCGCTTAAAACCCATCTTACACAAGGGTAGAGTAGATTAAAACAATAAAGTAAGATATTTTGAGAAAAAAAGTAAAAGTAAACTACTACACACATTTAGCAGGTACGTGCACAGAATCCTACTTCAGAGGTTCGTTACCCATTCGCACAAAAACTACTTGAACAGATTTTGATGAAAATATTCAGTAATATAACACATGCTATAATTTATGAAGATTTTGTGTAATTTGCCTTGGCTTTAATACTACGATAAGTATCAAATAAGTTGGAATTTATTTATACATCTGAGAGCTATCTTGGCTATTTTGTTAGTTTAAGAATAAAGGATAGTTTTTAGTATAGGTTATGTTATAAGTAGTAAGAGCTTTTTGAATTGATTTTGTAGTCTGAAGCGTTCCTCAGGCTTATGTAAGACATAGGCTACTTTCGGAGGGTGAACCAGGTGGGTGAAGAAGCGGGCGGAAGCAAAATTAACATATTTTTAGATCAAATTCACATAAAATTTTTAGAGTACTAATAAGAAGAATTCAATAACAATAAGTCTTACAGATTTTTTGGGACTTTCGTACTCGAAGCATTTTGACGTACCGTAATTAACACTGTTAAACATCGATATAAGCCTGGACGAAGATATATGCGTGGTCACACGCCCTTTACTTAGCAGCGTCTTGGTAATTGTTTTGGTGAGAAAGGGTGACTAACTTTTGTGTTGACACAGATTACTACTAATGGACTTGCTTAAGTCTTATAACGCATTGTTCGAGAAATCTGGAATTAATTTTTAGGATTTAACTTTAAGAAACATAAATATATATATATATATATATCTATATATATATATATATATATATATATATATATATATATATATCTATATATATATATATATATATATATATATATATATATATATATATATATATATATATATATATATATATATATATATATATATACCTAGTCAGGTCATAAATTCCGTCATTATGTAACTATTTATATACCAAAATGAACTTAACAAACAGCCTGTTATTGAACATGGTATGAAAAACAGGTTCCACAAGATTCGTCAGGACTGTATTTTGATACACAACTGCATTTGTTTTTACACCTTTCTCGCAAAAATGTACCTCTGTTAAGCCCCAATAAGAAACTCCCAACCATACCATGAGCGAGGATGGAAAATGACATCGTTGGACACGCGGAATACGGTTGCTCGCTTCTTCACTACTGTGTGCGTACACCTTATCATTTTGTTTGTTGTAGCTCTCTTCTACGGTAAAAAATTTTTCATCTGAAGAAAGAGTTTCCCGATATTTTTTTTTCCCGCGTACCGCTTAAACAAAGTGCGGCATTTCTTCAGTCTCAGGTGCATTAGACGAGCATTCAAACAATGTCCTTTTTTTTTTTCGATATGCCCGAAGCCCTAAGTTTCATTTAACACCCTTTTCACCGTGGTTCTGCTTAACCCCATCTGAAGGGCCAACAGTTTCTACTTACGTTTGGGATTTCTTTGAATTCGAGCCTTCACAGCTTTTATCACTGCTGGAGTTCTAACAGACCGAGGGCGACCACTTCTTGACCTGTCATCTACACTAGTCTTCATTGTATCGTTTGATGGTACGATAAACGAATCTTTTGGTTATATTCAAATTTTTCAGTATGTCAAAAACTTGAATTGGCGCGTAACCGCAACGATGCAACGCAATAACTGCAACACGGTCTTCTTTAAGCGTCCACTCTATATTTAATGAGTAAAATTCTAAAAAAAGTATGTGGTTTTATTTTCATGAACAATTCGAAATTCGAATTAAATAAACTTTTTTGTGGCCAGCATTCTAAAAGAAAAGTTTTTACTGTGTGACAATACTTATGACCTGACTGTGTATATAAACTAAGAAGTGGTTGTAAGTTCTTAATATAAAATATTTTTTAGCCTAGTGTCAATTTCTGCTTCTGCATGAATTGGCTGGCTTCTTCAACACAAGGCCAACACTGAAATATTTTGTAATTATTTACAACTGGTAAGATATGTTTTCTACGGCTTTCAGAAATTGATTTATGAGGAAAAATAATAGATACATGAATAAATTAATAATCAAATAAAGATCAAAGGTTGTGAAAATGATGTGACTTTTTGTTTTATTTATATATTTGCAAAAAAGGTTTACATGATGTATAAAATACAGTTATTACAGGAATAAAGTATCATTGGATTGTAGTGATTGTACAGGCTAACAGTATATTCAGAGTATACATTATTTTACTTTTTGTTCTCTAATGTCTGGAACCAAGCTTGACAGGTTTCGGAAGCGATTTCGCACAACGCCATCATTGCTTTTCCTGATGAGTCATTTTCTGAAAAGTTAAAAAGTGTTTAAATAGTTCAGCTTATCTAATTAAAATTAAAATTCGGTTACAAAATAACTCAAAAACATCGTTTCCTTTAAAAAATTTCATTTTCGAATCGTTTTCTTTGGTTTTCTGAATATTTTTTTTAAATATCACTGACTCTAAATATAATAAAATGTATAATCGTTATCGAAATTTGCAAAACAATAATGCTCGTTAAGAAATTCTGATTAACAGTAGTTTAATAAATTAGGCATTTCAGTCATGTAAACTACACCTATTTTTTTTTTTTTTTTATATTTACGCAATTATCTAGTACTGTGGTAGGCAGAGTTCTAGACAATCAAGTCCTTTTGAGCCACTTTTTAAACAAACTTATCTTTGGCGTTACTCGTTATCAAACTTATCTAAGCGTTGCATTTTTGTGTTGAATAGTAATGAATGACACGTGTCATGTATATTTATATGTATTTATGAATATTAACGTATATATATGTATATATATATATATATATATATATATATATATATATATATATATATATATATATATATATATATATATATATATATATATATATATATATATACGTTAATATTCATAAATACATATAAATATACATGACACGTGTCATTCATTACTATTCAACACAAAAATGCAACGCTTAGTTTTAAAAGCAGGGTCATTACTCACTGGGCTCTCGGGTCATTAATAGATCCCTTGTGAAATCGAAATAATAAAAAAGTCGTCGAAATAATAAAATAAAAAACCGATATCATAAAAAAATATTGCAATATTTGTACTTAGATTACCCGAATTTCCTCGTTTTCCAAAAATGGATCCATTAAAAGGAGGCTTTCTATAATTGGCCTCAGTTGGAATGATCAGACATATGATTACTGCGATGAGGCAGACGACTAAGATGACACGCATTTTCATGACTGAAACTTTATAAAAAATTTTAAGGTTAATTAAATTATAAAACATAAGTTAAGTCACGATAGCCGAGTTGTTGGGTGGTCGGAATTTCGAGTCGAGAGACCCGAGTTCGATCCCCAGGCGGCAGTACCAATGAGTTTTTCAAAAACTTATGTACGAATTTCATCGTTGGCTTGGACATAAAGGCGGCGACGGACTCACCACCTGTCCCGTTGTCCCGAAAAGATCTTCGGTGGAAGGTGGGTCAAAGGGACTTCATTGTCTAGACTTGACCTCTGTCTACCCCTGTATTGGGAATTGCGTGAAGATATTTATTTATTTATTTTATAAAACATAATGTAACATTTAAATCTAAGTTATATGACACAACAGTCTTTAATCTTACGGATCGTATTATAGGCTGGTACACAAATACTACGCTTAACATTAAAAACATTAGCACAATGTTACAATTACCAACGTATTGGTAACATTCTGTCCTATTAACTTTAATTTCACATGGTTATATCCTAAAATCGAAATCATTACATTTTATCGAAATGATTACATACGTAATTGTTTTAAATGTAAGAAACAGTATATTGCATGTAGGAGAATTTGCCAAAATCGCCACGCTCGGCAAGTGGTTAGGCGATCGCAAAACCAGATATCTTGCACCGTAGACGCTGCTGCCAGTCAGCGGTCGGTGTTTTTTGGTCCGGTATTTTTTCGAGATGGTAGTCGCGCTATCAGCCGGTAGTCATTATATTATCAAAAAATTCTTTTGACATCCACGAGAAGAAAGAGTATGACATAATCTTAAATCGATACCATCACGTAACTACATAAAATTCCGAAATAATTTATTTTCCCTAAAGTTTCTTCCCTGCTTACACTTTATTTAAACACTTTGCTTACATAATCGAATTTAAAATATTCACCTCGATATTTTAACTGATGCACAAAATTAGTACTTTGGTTTTAGGTGACTTACCCTGAGATTTTCCTACTTTTAGATGACGTCGCTAGAAACGCAACAATGAATCTGATGGCTTGTTATTTTCTTCCCCAGCTTTTATACTACGACATGAGCGTCATTCTAATACAGTTAATTTCTGAATGGAATTTTATTATAATATCATTTTGTTTCAATTACACTGAAAGATGTTTTATAACACTATTGAAATTGCGAAGTGGAAATTACTGACAAATACATTTTGGATTACACGTACTCAGTCATAACTGTGTGTCGTGTTTTTCTTTCTAGAAGAAAAACACGACACACTTTCTCTGCCTAGAAGTTGTCTGGATCAGTACCACATCCTTACTTACCTTGCACTGCTGTAATCATCTTCGAAATAACTCTGTAAAAAACAGAGCTGTTATAGCTACTTACTACAATGTGGACTATTAGTTCGTTTTTTACTCGAATCCTATACAAAACCTATGAATTGCAAGTCTGACTGCGGATTACTTAGGCGGTCAGCAACGGTGGCGTTGCTAATATACTGTGATAGCGGTTCTCCTTGTCGGTACGAGCCCGAAATTACCAGTTCTTTTCACCTGGATGTAAACACCATACATCATCTTCTATGATGTCTAATGTAACGTTACGTAAATAGAGGAGCATTTAAATGTTTTTGGGAAGAGGAAAGAAAAAGTAACTAATTAAACTATTATATAATATAATCAAAGCAATTGGCGACAAAACAGGTTTTCAAAATCTTTACTTTAAAAGCAATTTTAAATTATGTAGTAAGTTATCAATACGTATTACTTAATAATTAGAATTTTCGTAAAATCCTAGCTCCCTGGACGTGGCACATTTCCACGTCGAATTGTTAATCTTAGCCGTGAAGCGAACAAAGGCAGCGTCTACGTCTAGTCGCGTATACAATTTCTTTACGAACCGCAACGCGCGAGGTACTTGCTGCATTGCTTGTATTTCAGCTGCCTCTCATGCCATGTGCTCTAATTAAAGTATCCTTGATATGAAAAGTGTGTACGCTTGTAGCGTTCTACACAACAGCTTAACCCTCCCTCTCAAGAGATCAAAGACCAGCTCTGGTCTTTCCAAAGCTTGTCTTTGGTCAGAAATATTTAAACGAACCTACGGTTGACGAAACCGCGACCAGACAGTAACCTGGCACTAAAGCCCCGTGGACTCCCTAGTCGACGACTTCTCATTAATTATTGAGATTACAGATTTGAGCTGAGATGAGAAAAATATTATTTTTTATAATGTCGATCTTAACACTTGTAAAATTCAAAAATATATTTATTTATTAATTTTTCATGCCGGTGGCATTCTCTGTCAGTCAACCTTTGTAACGGTAAAAAGTAGATGGCTGATGCGGACTAAGATCAAAATATAAGTGAATACTCCTATATTAAATAAATTTATATAAACAATAAATATTTATATATTTATTTGATATTTATGGCTTAAAATAGTTTTATATATCAACAAATATATATCGAATAATTATAGATGTATGTGTTACATAAACTAAAACGTACATAAACTTACATTGATATGTAAATAATCACGATAGCCGAGTGGTTGGGTGATCGGAATTTCGAGTCAAGATCCTGACGGACTGAATCCTGGGCATCGAACTCAGGTCGAGTGATCGAAATTTCGAATCAGGAAACCGGAGTTCGATCCCCAGGTGGCAGGCTCGTACCAATGGGTTTTTCAAAAACTTATGTACGAATTATATAGTTGGCTTCGACATTAAGACGGCGACGAGCTCACTACCTGTCACGTTGTCCCGAAATCTTCGGTGAATGGAATATCTTCGGTGGATGGTGGGTCGAAGAGACTTAACTGTCTAGACTAGACCTCTGTCTACCCCTATGTCTATGTATTGAGATACATAAATAATATTCATAAAATTTATACATAATTTATAAATTATTATTGCTTCTTAAGATAATTAAGATATTTACGAATTAATATCTTGAACAAATAAGTATTCGGAGTAGATTTGATCTTCAAAGGTAGGGCGTTCCAGAGTAGTGCAGCTTGTAGAGGAGGAGTATTGACCCGAAGACTGTTCTGGATACCTTGACAAGTCGTGAGGCTATCTCCGTCTTAGTGACCATACAATTTATATAGATATATATTGACACATATAAATATAAATAAATACTTATAAATGTCGATGACTCGTGTACAAACATTCACATTGATCATACAAACATTTATCCATAGCGGGATTCGTATCCGCAATCCTTAACTTCTGGACTCGGCTCACTAACCAGGCTATCCAGTTTTTATCGCCGGTCGAGTTTTTGAATAACTTTGTATGAGATTATTCTGAGAGACCCAAGTCCGATGCCCAGGTGGTAAGCTCGTACCAAAGAGTTTGTTTTTCAAAAACTTATAACATTTTTAACTACATCAAGACGGAGACAGGCTCACCACCTGGTTCCAAAAAAAGCTTTCGGTGAGAGGTGGCCCTCGAAAAGACTATATTGCGTAGACCTCTGTCTACACTATTATTGTATATATTGGGAATAGCGTGAAGATATTTTTTTTTATTTTATATAAATTAAAATAGTGATTGAATGTCCCGATAGAATGTGCCGTAAGAAGTTACTCTCTAGTCTTGTTGTCAAACCAAATTGTGATTTAATCCCTAGAGATGGGGTCTCTTCATTGTCAATATGTGGTTAGTATCCAATAATCCATTAATTGAGTTTTACCATGAGATGAGCTTGTGGATTGATCTTTGCTATAAATGGAGAAGACCTGAGTATTACAGCATCAGTTGAGCTAAGGCTTCCTTCAGTGACACCAGTAAAAACACCTCTAAAATTTAAACAAAGTATTGTTGCTTCATTTATCAATATTGAATTAAGAGAAAAAACAAACATTTCTTTATATATTTATTTTTTATAGATGGCTGGAGTCATGACAAAATTTGCAGTTTGGTTGGTGTGCGTTGCAGCAGTTTTGTTGTCTGTAATCGATATAAGTCAGGCAAATTACAAAAATGCGCCCATGAATGGAATTATGTTTGGAAAAAGAGGACCTGCCGGTAAATGTGAAATTTTTTATATTTTGTTTATAAGTGATTAAATGTTAAAAAGTGTAAAAGTGGCAGAGCAGAATCTTAGTGTAAGGCTGCCGTAATGGCCAGTTTGGGCAAATCCATGCATAGCCATCATTTCAGCTTTTGCCGAACTCAATGAATAGTCATTTAAGACCAGCAAAAGCTGGCTCGATATAAGTCGGTTTTCTTTGTAAATTAACTAAAAATTTTATTAATTATTTCATATAAGTTTTTAGGGCAAAGGTTTTCGTAGGCATTACCGATGCCGAATGCTCAATGAGTTCCTTATAGCAAACCTTTATTCATGCAGTACAAACGAATCTTCTTTGTTGATTTTTTGAGTAAGTTTAAACACATTAAAGTTCACTTTTACTTATTGCACTATTTATTTATTTCTATTAAAATACCTGACCGGTATCGGCTTTGTGGCATTATCAAAGGTTTCTTATTACAATTATAATAGTCGAATAAGTAAAAGTGAATTTTAATACGTTTAAAGATGAAGTTCCACCATGAGACAACAATCGTGAGTATTAAGTTTTGAGTAAGTTTTTTTATATTATTTATTGATGTATTATTTCGAGTATACTTTAGTGAAGAAAGACTTATTTCAACCCTAATGGATTAAGTGGAGAGAATACCCTCGGTATTTATTGTAATTCAGATTTAATATTTTTTAATTCAAAGTTTTACATTTTCCAGATTATGATTCCCGAAGCAAAACCTTTACCGCATTATGTGAAATTGCGACTGACGCGTGCCAGACCTGGTTTCCTTCTCAAGAAAATAAGTAAAAGTTCCACTGAGAAATGATTAGGTTAAACGTAGTGGTGGAATCAGCATTTGAAATGGATAAACGATTAAAAGTAGTTTCGTCAAGATTTGATTTGTATCCCATGATTTTATTTGATCAGTTGTGTATAGCATTTAAAACAATATTATAAACATTGTATCAATGACTTTATCTACTTAGCCTTTACGTGTAGAGCTTCAATAAAGCGATTTATCAAACTTTTATGGTTTTTTATTTTTTTCGGAGGACTTCAGACGTCCACTATTTATACTTTTTACGACGCTATAATACTTTATTCATTAAAAAATTACCTTTATAGTTTTTTTATTTCATTAGTATTTACTATATTATATTGTTTATTTTAGATTTCCATGACCCAGAAGAATTAAATATTTTCACGTAATTCTCAATACAGGGATAGACAGTGGTCTAGTCTAGACAATTAAGTCCCTTCGACCCACCTTCCACCGAAGATACTTTCGAAACAACGTGACAGGTGAGCCCGTCGCCGTCTTTATGTCCAAGCCAACGATATAATGCGTACATAAGTTTTGGAAAAACCCATTGGCACGAGCCTGCCACCTGGGGATCGAACTCAGGTCTTTTGACTCGAAATTCCGACTCCCCAACCACTCGGCTATCGTGAAACAAGAAGAATTACTTGTTTAATTTTAACTATTATTTTTTTTTCACATAAAAATGATGTTTCTTGTAGCTGTTTAGGTGCTTAGTTGTTAGGGTTTAAGCTGTTTAGCTGTTTCGTTTTTCTAAAGAGTGTTCAACAAGAATAATTTCTCAGTTATTATTATTATTATTATTATTATTATATGTAAGCTTAGCTTAACTTAGCTATAGAGCTGGTAATTTTAAGACGGGCTTAGCCAAGTCTTCTATTCCTTGACGTGGAATCTGTTAAGTGTTTTTTTTTATGTTGTGTTTTGTAAATCACTTTCTGGTGGGCAGAGCAAAGTCAGGGACGATGGGTTTAAGAAACGGCGAACTATCGAACAAGTATCAATTACTATGGACTTTTGAAGTGGTATGTATGTATTCTCTTCAAGCTCCAATATTTTAAGGGCATTACGGAGTATTTTGGGGACGACACCAGTGGATGAAATTATAATCGGGACTACTTTTACGTCATCCTGATGCCACATTTGTTTTATTTCATCAGCAAGAGGTATGTATTTTTGGATCTTCTCTGTGTGTTTTTGTGTGGTATGTAGTTTTAGTAGATTTTAAAGTTAAAGTAATATCTGGTCTATTGCTAAGAATTGTTCGATCTGTAATTATGTCTCTGTTCCAGTATAACTTGGAATTTTCATTTTCCATGACATTTGCAGGTTTGTATTTGTAATAGGGCGTATACGTGTCTAAAAGTTTGTGTTTAAGAGCAAGTTGCTGATGTATATGTTTGGCTACGTTGTCATGGCGGTGTGTATATTCTTTATTGGCTAATGCGCTACAACCTCCTGTGATATGGTTAATTGTTTCGGTGGTACGGTGACATAATCTACATTTATCTGTTTCAATGGGTTCTTTTAATATATACCGGGTGTAATTGCGTGTCTTTATTATTTGATCTTGGATTGCGATAAGAAATCCTTCTGTTTCACCGAATATGTTACCTTTAGTAAGCCAGGTATTTGATGCTTTGCAATCAATATGCTCTTGTTGTGATTGATGTGGATATTTACCATGTATGGCCTTTTTTTTCCAATTTTCTATCTTATGTTCATCATTGGTTATTTTTTGTTTCGGATCAAACTCCCTATTGTTTAGTTGTAAAGGTGATGTAGATGTGGAAATATTAACTATTGCTCTATGAATCTTATTATTTTCAGCTTTATTAAGGAAATAAGTGCGTAGATTGTGTACTTGCGCGTAGTGAAGATTTCTTATATCTATGAAGCCTCGACCACCATGTTTTCTTTTTAATGTAAATCTCTCGACAGCAGAATGTATATGATGAATGTTATGTGTGTTACATGATTTTCTTGTTAGGGTATTTAACGCCTCTAGTTCTGTATATGACCATTTTATGATACCAAAAGAGTATGTTAATATTGTGATGGCGTATGTATTGATTGCTTTGGTTTTGTTTCTTGCCGATAATTGAGTTTTAAGTATTTGATTTAATCTTTGTTTGTATTTACTTCTGAGGGTGTTTTTTATTTCTGTGTGTGGTATTGTTGTATTTTGATGATACCCAAGATATTTATAGGTTTCTTTAAACTCCATACTTCTTATAATATCATTTTGACAAGATAGATTATAAGGGTCTGTTTCTTTGTATTGTCCTTTAATAATACTTGTTAGCCTGAGTAAACGATCTAACTTTTGTCTACTAGCTGCATAAATCTTAATATCGTCCATATAAAGAAGGTGGGTCAGTTTAGTATTCGTTTCTTTGTCTATTAGTTATCCGTAGCCTGAGTTGTTGAGTATTCTAGAAAGTGGGTTCATAGCCAGGCAAAACCATAACGGGCTGAGTGAGTCGCCTTGAAAGATACCCCGGAGTATTTTTATTGGGGAGGTACTTAGTGTAACGCTATTAGTCCGGATATTGAGTTTGGTAGTCCATTTAGTCATAATTATTTTAAGGAATCGTATAAGATTTTTGTCAATTTTGTATATCTTTAGTACGTGTATGAGCCAAGAGTGTGGAATGCTGTCAAAGGCCTTTTGATAATCAATATACGAGTAAAATAAGTTTCTGTGTTTCTGTTTAACTTGGTTATGAATTTCAGAATCTATCACAAGTTGTTCTTTACATCCTTTCGAGCCTCTACAGCAACCTTTTGTTCCTCTGCTATGATATTTTTCGTGATATATGTAAATCAAGTTTTTGAGTGATGATAGATGTAAATAGTTTATATGTTGTGGGAAGGCATGTAATTGGTCGGTATTTGGCTGGGTTGGTTGTGTTTGGGTCTTTGGGTTTTAAGTAGGTGATACCTTGTGTGAGAAAAGCAGGTATGTTTTGTGGATCTTTAATTAGTGTATTTAATGCATTTGCGAGGTGATCGTGAGTTGCTGTCAGGTATTTAAGCCAGTAGTTTTGAACTTTGTCTGGTCCCGGGGCTTTCCAGTTTAGGGTGTTTTTACCGCTCTTTCTACATCTTCACGCAATTCCCAATACAGGGTAGACAGAGGCCGAGTCTAGACAATTAAGTCCCTGCGACCCACCTTTCACCGAAGATATTTTCGGGACAACGTGACAGGTGGTGAGCCCGTCGCCGCCTTTATGTCCAAGCCAACGATATTCGTACATAAGTTTTTGAAAAACCCATTGGTACGAGCCTACCAACTGGGGATCGAACTCGGGTCTATTGACTCGAAATTCCGACCACCCAACCACTCGGCTATCGTGACTTCAACTTCTTTCTACATCTTCTTTACTTATTACTATTTCTGGCATGGGGACTATGTTTTCACCTCCTCTTCCTCTATGGTTACCCAGGATGAGTGGGAGTTATGTTCTACTGGTTTAGACCATATATTTTCCCAGAAACCCTTTACTTCAGACATATTAGGTTGTTCTGTAACGTTTATATGCTCCTTGTTTAGGTTTCGGTAGAATAGTTTTGATTTGTATTGAACAATTTATTATCTGTTTTTCTCTGGTTACTTAATTTATATCTACGTAGTCGTTTCGAATATGCTTGCAGTTTTTGTTTGTATTTATCTAGTTCATCTAGAATTTCGTCTTTGTTTTTTGTTCTTAGGGTTTATTTTCCGTTGTTTTTTGTATGCAATATTTCCGTTCAAATATTGGGTAAATTGTCCTATTTTTTTCCGGAGCAAAGTTACTTTATTTTCTAATCGAAGTTGCCACCGTGGAACCTTTGGTCCTCCTATTGAATTTACAATTTTTTTAACAATGTTGTGGTTTTCTCTATATGTAGGTTTTGTATGTAATGTCGCGACGGTAATAGCTGCGCAGTATATACTTTCATGAATATCTTCAATGGCGAGAACTTCTTTTTCTTCAAGATGTTTTTTTTAATATTTCGTTGATAGTATTTATTGTTTTAATAGTTTTTCTTGTTGTCTGTATGTTAGGAATGACTGGTCTAAGAGTAGGATCGGTACCTTTATATTTAATACACATTTCAGTGAAAGTATTTTCAATTGTTTTTAAATTTAATTGGTCTTTTGTTGTACTATCTAATTCAGGGTTATGTGTTTGGATATGTTCATAAGTATACTGTGAACTTGACGGACATTGTGAAAGTGATGCAAGTTCTAGTGCATGTGGCGAGTTATCTACTGTTTCATCTATTTGTGGGTTGTGAGTATTGTTGTTGTTGTTGGTGTTGTGAATGGTTTGTACAGATTCCTGAATCATGTTATTTGTTAGTTCGGTTGCCTGTGTATTTGTATTGCCAATGCTTGTGAGATGAATGTTATATGTTGATACAGGTGTTATTACGTCGTTAACCATAGTTAATGGTTCAGGGTTGTGTAGGGTCGTGATTGTTTGTGCTACGGATTGCTTTATATTTTCTCGCTCTGATGCTGTTATTATATTATTTCTGTGTATAACTCTAATCTGATCTGCTAATCTTTGTTCTGTTAAATGGCATAATTCTGGGAAAATATCAATAAATTTTTTGTGCAACAGGGGCCTGTAGGCTGTCAGATTTTCTTCACATTTTGTAACTATGTAGTAGCAACGGAGTAGTTCATAATTTATTTTATTAGTCCACTTCATGCGTTGTGTACTTTTGCCAGCAAGAGTGGTTGCAGGCAGTATTTCTTGCAAAACACTTCTTGCTTGTGTATTCGTGTTTGTATTGTGTATTTGTGTGTTAGTGTCTACGCAGATTGAGGGCAAATTTGTTTGAGATATTTGCGTAGAGTTAGTACTGTCAGTAATGGATGCAGGATAATTTGCGTAAGCTTCCTGCACAGCATTGTCTGACATTGGTGAAAGAGTGGTTGACCGAGACGATAAAGTCGTTTGATGAAATTGTGATGAAGAGCTGGGGGGTATAAAGAGACTTTGTGTTGATGATTATGGTGACGATGGGCATGAGGATATATCAGGTGATGATGTTTTGTTTGTTTTTTTGTTTCCTGCAACAGTTGAATACTGGGCAAGTGGTAGCGATACGGTGCCCCCTCCAGAATACGTGGGGCTGCCCGAGCTTGATGGCTCGGGGCGGGATTCCCCATTTCTGGGACCCGCCTGGAGTAGTCTATTTCTAGGTCTGAGACGCATCGCTATTTCGAATTTACTAGTGCTCCGTTTGTCATTGGTTAGTATTTAGCATAATGCTGCCAATGTCCGCCCCTCACGTGGCATAAGATGGTAAAGCCGGACGTGGAGTTAGATTTGTGAGGGGCTTATTATTATTATTATTATTCAATAAACGTTTTATTAATAAAATATGGTGATAGCTGTGGGATACGAACCCACGCCCTTTCGGACTGGTGCCTAAAACCAAATATACCCACAACACCTAACAAATAATACATGATTAAATTGGTATTATTTCACGACCTCCGTGGGCGAGTGGCGTAAACACCGGTTTTCAAGGTATCGCCATCTCGAGATCCCGGGTTCGATACCCGCTCGGGTCAATAGAGAAAATCTTTTTTCAAAATTTTCTCGAGTCTGGGTGTTGGATGCCTTCGTTGTTTCCGATGCCCATACCATAAGTGCTTTAGCATCTTACATTGATATCGGAGCAATGTATCTTTATATGTATTTATTTATTTTATTATGTTTCATTTTTTTATTATTTCCCTTTTATAATTTTCTCTCTAACATGGTATTTCAGTAACTTTAATTGGTGACAATGAACCACAATTTTCAATTAGTAAGTACGAATATGATAATTAAAAAAAACACGTTAAGACCAAAATGTATTAAGAAAATCATTGTAAACAATTATTTGAATTCAATGTAGGTGATTAAGTAAGAAGACATGACTATGACTGGATAGGCCGAAATGAAATTATAATGAAAGTTTCCATACTACGATCATACGGAGTTCAAAATAAAATAGAGAAGAAGTCTCGCCGTAATCGAAGGCACTTAAAAAATGCGAGACTGGGCATCAATTTAATAATACTGAACTCAGTCTCCCAGCATGCAATTTAAAAAAACCTGTTGCTAGGGAAGGACAGGACGACGACTAAAATAATAAAATTCCTTCTCCTCTTTTAACTTAAAAAACAGTTAAAAATTTACAAGAATTATGTTTTAAATGTTAGTTTTCTATTTTTTTATACATTTGTATTTTTTTTCTTGTTATTACAAGGAAAATGAAATTATATTCTTTTTGGGGCTTTTCAATAATATTATTTGTGGGGGAGGTGTTGGTGAATAATCTTCATTTGTGGGGAGACATAAATATTTGATTACAAATGTAGATTATTAGTTTTACTAACATTTTATTATTGTTGTATAAAAATTGAAATGTTTAATAAGATATATATATTAAGAATTTGGAAATACCATGAGACATCTTAATATTCTAAATGCAAAGTGTGTTTGTTTGTTACACTTTTATTTTGAACCGCAGGACTGATTCTGATGGACTTTGGTACAGAGATACGAATATACAAGTAGTCGCATCTGGTCGTAGCCGCTAGTGACAAGAGGGCTGGTTCTTTTCTCGTTGAGCGAGAGTAAGTCATTTCTACGAGAATAGTTAGCATTCACGTCGAAATGCAGCCAGCATTCTTACTACGAGGAGTAGGGCTGTATCATTATTACAATTTTTAGTTAATTCGGTTTTTTTAGATTTAAGATAATTTTATCTATATAGAAAATAAAATCATCCTTTCTCCCGCAACTGCATGTAATACTTCATGTTGCCTTCCCGCGATATTTGTTTCTAAATTTATATAGTACATTTTGTCATCTTTTAAACAGAAACTAAGTTTCTACCAATTTTTTATTACTCTTACTACTGAACAGTAAAATGTGTTATACGTGATGTATATCGGAACAATTTTTTTGCTTCCATTATTGGTTATTTGACACATGTCAATGTCATACTCATAATGTCATTGTCAGATACGAGATAAGAGTTGTCAGGAACAATGCTGTGACGTTTCGCATTTATTCTCATTGGAAAAACTTTTAAGCAATTTCGAATCTACCTTATTATTTTTAAAATGGAATTTCAAAGTACTAAACACGTGGTGAAATAATGATATAGAAATCACTTTGTAATACTTCTAATACACCCGTTAGTTAATTTTCAAAATGACAACGAAAGAACTATATACCAAGGTAAATTTTTGAGATATTATGTTTTCGATTGTTTTTTGTTTGTCGTGACCTCTTCCTATTATTTTAAACTTGGAATAGACTGCTTTGTAATTTATACAAAATGAATGCCAAGCAGCAACAGAAAATTAATTTTGATTGCAAAGTTCTGTCTATAAAATTGATTTTATAGATAGAACTGATATTTGATAACAAAACTTTTCATATTTATTTTTCAATGCATAAGTTCGTGTGTAAATTTTTTATGAATTATTATTATTTTTTTAGTTCCAAATTAAATGTTTTTATCATTAAATCCACCAGATGAGCAGTTTTTTTTATTTTTTTTTTTTCATGTTTCCTATAATTCTGGTAAATAAATAAAGGTGAGTTTACGGCAAAATTTGAACCTTTTTGATTTAAACTTTATTACTCCACAATGATATTTAATGAATATATGTATATATACTTAGTTATATGTTATTACAAATGGACATTAATATTTACACACTAGAGATCCTTTTCAAACAGGGCTGCTAGTTGAGTTTTAATATTTTTATATATTATTTCTAATTCATTAATTTTCACCTAATATAATTTCTGAATTTGAATATCAATGTTTACTAATTCTTACTTATATGTTACAAATTTACAATGTAGTGTTAATTATGCTTGTATATCTAGACAATATGTATTCATAGCAGATTTGTGTTAAACATCAAACTGGTGCAAATTAAACATTTATTCTTGACAGTAATATTATGACAGCTTCTAAATGTGACAGTGCATATCCAATAAGAATAACATTGTCTAGTAGTAAAGGCTAATTGCCTTCAATGAGAATAGACACTGATTTGCCTTTAGTTGCTTTCTGTGAGACAGTTAGATAGGGGTGGTTTTAACTATAAATAAAATCAATTCTTTTCATTATACAGAATCACTAATTTATTAATATCAATTCAATTTCATTGATTGAAGAAATTAAAATACTGATATTTGTTTTTATTATTAACATATAATTTAGTTAAGTACATACAAATTCATCTTATATTAGCTATATTGTATAAATGCAGTACAAAATATTCCTAAAATCTATATGTAGTTGAATAATTGGTTTTGATGCATATTCTTTAACATCATATGTAAATATCTTGACCTAGTGATGGAAGAGGCAACACAGCTCTCAAAGTTGAAGGTTAACCTTAGTTTGGTGATAGGGGTTCATCTGAATCTCCTTTTTTTTACTATTATTAATTTATTTTAATTATCTATGGAACAAATGTTTTTTGTATTTATTCATGTAGCTTGAACAAAATAGTGAAAATGAAGTATACTTTTTTTAATAGGATGCCCGAGTGTGGGTGGAGCATCCAGTAGAAGTATGGGAAGGTGCTACCGTGACTTCTGACTACCGCTCAGGGGTTCTTATTGTGAAAATAGATCAAACTGGCGAGATACGGCAAATCAAGGTAAAAACAATTCCATTTTCTTCAGTCAGTATTTTTTAGTTATTATCAATTAATGTCTTTTAGTTGTAGTAGACTTATGCTCTACATACACCATATACCACCGCAGATCACCAACTTTTTCAAGTTTTAGTTTTAGTATTAAGTACCATAGCACCAAGTGTTTTTATGTGGCAAAGGCAAAAAGCAAGACAAACTAAATTGTAGGATATTCCTTTACAGTAGTAAACTTACTGCCTATCATCCAATTTAAAACTTTTTGTATGTTTCTTATTGTCAGGCTTTAAAGGTGGTTAGTGGTTATGGTATGAATACCATTTAACCTTCAGACTGGCCACTGCCAGTAACCAAGCAAAACAGGCAGATATTGTAAACCTCATTTGTAGTTCAGCAAAAAACATTTTTTAAAAAAATATGTTGAGAGTAATACCACCTGATCTTTTCTTGTGGGTGTCCTTTGAGTCGTCTAGGGAAAAGCTTCGAATATCCCAATGCCTACTGACAAAAGTCTGGATAACAGTCTCTAAAAATACTAGCCCATAATCAAGGAGACCAATGATTGGCAGCTGCATCTAAGATGCCTTGTATTTGGTACCACAATCGCCAATCCACTTGCCAAGCAAGGCCGTTACGACAAATCCTTCTTATGGAATAAATAAATAAATAAAAGCCTTCACGCCATTCCCAATACAGAGGTAGACAAAGGTCTAGTCTAGACAATTAACTTTCTTCGACCCACCTTCCACCGAAGATATTTCGGAACAAGGTGACAGGTGTTGAGCCCGTCGCCGTCTTTATGTCCAAGCCAACGATATGAATCGTACATAGGTTTTAAAATGGAGATCGAACTCGGGTCTCTCGACTCGAAATTCCGACCGCCCTTCCACTCGGCTATCGTGACTTCTTAAGGAAGTGGTCCTATATCCTGTAGTGGACTTATACACCATATTTAGTATGTTTTCTGGTATTTTTCTCATTTTCTGTTATGATCTGCTGAATATTGTCTGCTACTTATAGTTTGAAAAATGTACTTATTATTTTAAAATGTTCACTCCTTCATCGCGACATGTTACATACAAGCTATTGTTTCGAAATGTGAATTTCATTTCATCTCAACAGATTAAAGATGAAAACCAAATGCCACCATTGCGCAACCCTTCATTGCTGATCGGCGAGAATGACCTGACATCCCTCTCCTACCTTCACGAGCCTGCGGTACTGCACAATCTTAAAGTCAGGTAATTTAGAAAGGAGTGGAGTGGTTGATGCTACCATGTTAAGAGGTCTAAGACATCGTACTGCACATATTTCTCCTTGGACCTCTAGGACACAACATGAATCAATTACCTAGGCTTAAGACATTCCGCCTAATAGTCGATTAATGTTTATTAAATTAAAAAAAATAGTAAATAAATTGAAAGAAGCGTAAAGGGGTATGAAAAGATCGTTCCTCTTGGCGACATATTCTCTCTGGCTACACCGTCAGGGACTGTGCGTGAAAATAAGACTGTAAAGAAATAAATATCTTAACACATATTCGCAATATTAGAGTAGACATAGGTCTATACAATTAAGTCCTTTCGACACACCTATCACCAATGTTTTTTTTGGCATAACGTGACAGGTGGTAAGCCTACCGTCGACTTAGTGTTCAAGAGTGTGTGTTTTTAATTAAATTAACAATTTACGTTAACACTGATGTTATCTAGAGTTGTGAATTGCGTCAACTTAAGCGGTAGTTACATCTATCAGTTTATTACAATCCATAAATAATCCCTAATTCCTTAATGATATTAAACAACACGCACACGAACTGGATGGTATACCACTTTAAAGTTCAGCTCGGAAAACTAGAATAAATAAATGTTGCATAAATGTGATTTCTGATTCAGCCTCTTTGATCTGTGTTCAAGGTGTCATAGATTAACAAAAATGTAGTTCTGCCGCTAGTTTGAAGTTTAAAGGTTGCAAATACGCTTATAAATGCGGGCAAGAGAATTATTAGCGTATACTTAGAATATGTTTCCATAAAAATACATTGACGGCTTCCGTGGACATGTGGCTAAAATACCAGTTTTGAAAGGTGCTACCTACTCTGAAGTCCTGGGTTCGAATCAATGTTCGCTTTTTCGATATTGCCTCGGGTCTGTGTGTTTATGGTACCTTCGTTGTTTCTGATTCCATAGCACAAGTGCTTTAAGTACGGTATCAGAGCAATATTAGTGATGTTGTCCCCAGTTATGTATTTATTTATTACAATTTAAACACGAATCACAAACATCAGTCCATACCAAATATTTGCCGTCGAGCACATATGGGCCTTCAATTTTGTGCATGAATTTTTTTAAATAATGCATATTTTACGTAACAGCTAAATGTAATTTGCAAGTTGGCGAAACCGGATTATATAAGTACCATTTGATGTCATCGAAATATTTATCATTAATACTTGTTGCGATATTGATGCAAGCTATCTGTGTTTTTGCAGCAGATGACTCATTAATGTGCGAGATAGTCTTTGTGAATGGTTTTGATTGTTATTTTATTATTTAGTGAGTTCTAAACTGCGAGTTGTACTTTCCAAATGTCCAATAGAAGGCACACTAAAAATTTATTTTATTTAAACTGATGAGAGAGTGTTTCTATTTGCAATAATTGAAGAAAGTAAATCAAAAATAGATTAAAAGTAAAATTACATACAAGTTATACACACGTTACTTAGATATACACCTAAGCTAGGGGTACTGTGGGGAGTCGATGAATGGAGTTGGCTCGAGACTGCTCTTTGAGGAAATTTTTGTGAGAGGACTATGTTTAGCAGTGGAATTTTTATTGGCAGTAAAGAAGAAGGTGTATGTAATAGTTTACTGGCAACCTGAGCAACCTGGCAACTGACCAGAGAGAAGAAAAATATCAGGGATTGCAGACCAGAGCTAACCTCGAGCTAAAATCATAAGCAACGTCTGTTCACAAGCACGACGCGCCCCTCTTCCCAATCTCATGATACAAGCATTATGAGATACGATATATAATGATATGACCATTAATACAATTTCGTAAACCTTCCCATCATCCATTTACCTTCTTGGTAAATGGATGATGGGAAGGTTATTTATTTTTATTTTATTTTTCCGGCCATGTGGGTTCTTCTTGGTTCATCGTCGGTGTCCAAGCCACGGTTACCACGACAAGGCGGGAACCCGTACGGGGGTGCTTTTGTGGCAAAGCCAACGATATAAATCTTACATAAGTTTTGGAAAGTCATTGGTACAGGACTACCGCCTAGGGAGCGATCTCGGGTCTTTTGACTTGAATTCCGATCCAACCAACCAACTATAATATTGCGTAATTTATTTAACGTACAGAATATAGTAAATGTTATGCAATTTCGATGGAATGATAAATCTTTTACGTTAATTAAATATTGTCTTAATCGTATCGGTTATAAAATATCGCTTAACTGCATTTGCTTAATTATGCGTGTAATCAAGTCAATAATATATCTAAGAAATGTTATTAAAACGTGCTAGACAGTTTTAAGTTTTATACTCTGCTTGAGATATAATTAATATGACTATATTTTGACAAATTAGCGTTAAAAGTTTATTTGACTTTATAAATATGTAATAATCATCACCTGACCACCTGTCACGTTGTTCCGAAAATATCTACGGTGGAAGGTGGGTCGAAAGGACTTAATTGTCAACATTAGACCTTATTACCTATTGGGAATTGCGTGAAGATACATAAATAGAGTCGACATCTTACACATTGCTTTGATCCCAAGTAAGTAGCATAAGCACCTGTGTTATGGAATCAGAAACAACGAAGGTACTACAAACATCTAGACCCGATACAATGTAGAAAAAGTTATTTTCAATATTGACCCGTCTGCGAATCGAACCAGGGATCTCAGAGCTATCGACACCTTGAATCTGCTGTGTACGCCACTCGTCTATAGGTCGTCAAATTTCAATCACTAATAATGGAAAAATACCAGATTGAAATCACGCCTATTGCATGGAGTAGGGTCTAAGAAGCCGATTGGTACTGATATTCAGACCAAGTCAATTCGATTCCCATCGGTAACCAAAAGCCTAAGTCCTACAGTGGAATTTTATTATCAAGAGTCAGTATGTAAAAATATTTTAATAACTTTCGCACAGGTGAATCGCGATGGTCACTAACAACAGATAAGACGCAAATCTTCTTCAAAATAAAACTTTTCAGTCCACGCAGGCCACGTAGGCGGAAGGTAGCCGTTTTATAATCTGCTATATGAACAGAGGTATGTGTGGGTTACCTCAGTCTGCGATAATGGATGGACATTATTCTAAAGAATTTTATCACTTTCATAAAGAATCACGGCGACGTCGTTTTCTTAAGCTATTAATATAATCTTGTTATGATGAACATGCTGAGAATTAGAATCGGGCCTGAGTAAGAAATGTCAAAGCCGATATTAAAATTCCTTTTATTGCAATACGCAGAAATCACAAAGTGAAGGTAACAATTATGAGGAAACGCGTCGAACGAGGGTAGAGAAAAAAAGCTTCGAGTTCGTTCCAAAGAATGAAGAATAGATGTGAAAAAGAGCGAGAGTGAATGTAAGAATTATCGTGAGAAAATTAGCGTGTGTATTTTAATTTTCTTAAAAGATAGATAAGGAGATGCGGACAACATCACATACTTTGATCTGATTCCAAAGGAACTGGTAACTAAAGCATTTTTTTGCTAAAGCATATTAAGCGTTGTGTTATAGAATCTGAAACAACGAATGTACCAAAACACAGAACAATGTAGAAAAGTGGTTTTGCTATAATTACCCGTATGGGAATCGAACCCGAGGTGGCTACACTGAAAGCCGGTGTGTACATCGCTAGACCGGGGAGGTCATCGATCGAAGAAAGATTCGAAGTTTAGGCCCTTAGTTGACAAGTATGGTTTATTTTAAGTAATAGCAGTCTTATTACAATTTCGTCCGAATAGGATGTTCTGAAAATTCCTGAGATTAAACATTCTCTAGTCATACTACATGCTTACTTAGTTAGAGCACATTTGTTTATGTTCATTATCATGATCATAACAACAGCCTATCAGAAGTCCATTGCCGTACATCGGCCTCCCCCAAAGATTGTTACATAAAACGGTCCTGTGCCATCTGCATTCATCCCCTTTATGCCGAGTGGTTGGGTGGTCGGAATTTCGAGTCAAGCTACCCGAGTTCGATGTCCAGGGGACAAGCTCGTACCAAAGCTTATGTACGAATTATATCGTTGGCTTGGACATTAAGACGGCGACGGGCTCACCACCTGTCACGTTGTACCGAAAATATCTTCGGTGGAAGGTGGGTCAAAGGGATTTAATTATCTAGACTTGACCTCTGTCTACCCCTGTATTGGGAATCGCGTGAAGTTATTTAATTATAATTATTTAAAAGATTTAATTTATTGTTTTTTTACCGACGGATTTCTTGGTAGTTCAAGTTGATTTGAATGTGTTAAATAGTATACCTACGCGGAATTGAGCATTACCAAGTACATTGTTGCAAGTAGTTCGTTAAAGGAATTATGAAGACTTATGGTGACCGGGCGCCGCTTTAAGACTCTTAATAGTAATTCTTTAAGTCGCTGAATAAAATTCAAAACCAATAGAATAAATACGGGCATTTTCACGCAAGCTACGTACGTTCATATATACATATATATTTTTCATGTAAGAT
Source organism: Sericinus montela (assembly GCA_029286605.1). Lineage (NCBI taxonomy): Eukaryota > Metazoa > Arthropoda > Insecta > Lepidoptera > Papilionidae > Sericinus > Sericinus montela. Next base: position 3,747,119 of record JAGSMR010000034.1, on the reverse strand, counting down.
CTTAGTTGACTAAGTTGACTTAGTTGTTTACTGAACCAAAACTAAAAGTACTCTTTAAAAATATGTTTTTTCCCGTCTATCGAAAGTATGAGGGATAGAAATATTGTTTTTCATTAGGCTAATTTACACGTAAAAGAGTTTAAGGTAGCCGAGTCGTTGGATAATCAGAATTCGAGTCGAGAGACCCGAATACCGAGGTGGTAGGCTCGTACCAATGACTTTTTTCATAACTTATAAACAATTTATATCGTTGGCTTGGACATAATGACGGCGTCAAGCTCATCAAGAATGAATACTCTAGACTTTTCCATTTTCGAGAAATTTTCTGATATGATGTTCAATATGAGCATCGGGGTAACTCGACTATTTTTTTAAAAAACTTACTGCAGTTAATTTCCGTCACCATTTGTTCTTCACGAACAGCACTCGAACATGACTTAAAACTTGATAACATAGGCTTTGAATGGACATCGACGGACAGTAGGCGATTAATACGAGCTCACACCTGTAATCCGTGACGTACTTTATCGAGGTGCTGATTCATTGACATTTACAATATAGACTTGCTTGTACAACTTTGGTATTAGACGTATAACTTGTGTACAAAAAACACGGCAACCAGAGGAATTCTCCTTACATAATATTATAACTGTAACATGTGAACCGTTATGGTTAAAGTTATGACTTCGTCTCAATATCGTTGGAATTTTTACAAAAACTACCTTCAAATTCAAATCATTTATCTCTCTCTCTCTCTCTGCTTCATACGTGCTACATACGTATACGCAATAATATGTGCAGGTATTTACATATCGATCAAAATTATGTAATTTAAGTATCGATGTAAGTAACACACTACATTCATCCATTCTCATTCTTAATCAGGTAAAGTAATAAGGTTGCTCTAACGGAGAAGAAACGGCGAAACTCTGTAGGTATCCTCTTCTTTGTATTTATTAAAAAAAACGTGGTGGGCCCGGCGCCGCCTTTATGTCTAAGCCAACGATATGAATCGTACATAGATTTTTTTTAAAAAACCCATTGGTACGAGCCTGCCACCTGGGGACCGAATTCGGCTCGATTCGAATTCCGATCACCCAACCATTCGGCTACCGTGACTTTTTAAACAAAAGAAATACAAAATTGATCACAATGTAATTAAAAACAGCATAGGAACCATGAACTTATACCTAGGGGTTCCTATTATTTATGTATTCATTAATATTATAATAAATCTTATTGTACAGCTTTTCTTTAACAAATGCCTTGATTCTGTTAATAGATTATTAAAATGTGATTTTATTGTTAAAGTGTAGTCTAGAAGCGTAAACACTGCTCCATGAATGACTGAGCACTGAACTAATCTACAAAACAACTGAACTATCACTGCTGCTTATCATAAACGCGCCGCGGGGCCTTTGTTCGAATCCAGTACGTGATTATTATGTGTCACACCGGGACGGGATGTTTGCTTATGTGATATCCTATGTGATTGCCTATGAAATCCTCATACGTACATACATACATGATGAACTGTAAAAGTCCACTGTTGTACATATCCCTGCTATGTACCTATGGTAGAATTTGTCATAATCTGCGCTTGGAAACCGCCTCAGCAATCGCGATGCCAGAAACCTCGTAACATACATTGACCGTTAACCGATGGGTTAAAAAATAAAGCGGACCGGTGCATTGTAATTTCAAGGCTTTGTCTCCAGTCGCCTTCTGCGACATCCACGAAAAGTTTAATTGTTACGCCGTTACCACACCCTCGTACATCCTTTCACAGATTCTCGCATTTAAATAACGTATATTTTTTGTAACAAAACACTTCTAAATCTTTTATGAAATACGTCTAGCAACTAACTAATAGAAAGGCTTATTTATATCTAACTAATAGAGAAAATATTTTTTTGATTTATTCAAATAGATTTATTTAAAAGTTAACTTATTTTTATATACGATATATTTTGCATAAATAGTCATAGTCATATGTTGCTTAGTGTTATGACGCGAAAGCTTTTGAATTTTTACATACATGTATACTGGATTAACACGTTTAGAATAATAAGATTACGAGTGTAATCTCTAGATATTTGCTTTTTTAAAATCTTTCGATATGTTGTATTTTTACAAATCTTTAATTAATGCATAGATTGTGTATCAGCAAAAGTACTTAAATTATTTGTAATATTATGTCGCATAACATATTACAAGTAAGCTTATTGCAAAGTTTTAGATAAGTAAGTGCGGTCTGCGAAACATTACCTTGTAGATTCGCTATTGTCGTGAACCACTCCTGACTCAAGCGTTGCAGGTTAGTTGGAGTGGCTAACAGGAATACTAGTAATGTTTATTTGAGATTGCTAGAATTCCACCTAAAAAGACCGAAAAAAGACGTTGTTTGGTGAAGGAAATCGTAGAAACGTCAGGAAGTTGAAAACTTGCATTAAAATCTTAGATCTTTCAAGATCCGCGTAGAGGTATTGTCGGACCTGTTAGAAGCTTTCACATCTTTTAAGTAAATTCCCATCACTTATGGCTATGAATATATCAAATCTGACGCGAACTAAACTGCGGTTTAATTAATTCTAGTGCGCAATGAACACGAGATAAACTTGAGCAGGCAACTTGACTTACTTTGTGGCGCTTATCCAAAATTGTATGATAATAAAGAGCTTAGTTGTTATTTTGGCGAACAATTAATTAGGCTCCGCATACAAGCCGGTGGCTAATCGCCTGATTATTTGTGTCTCAAACTCAACATAGCTAATCGAGTGATTAGCTGTGTTGAACTTGTTGAATAGCGTTTTACTTGGGAATCCAATTTACTTATTCCATAATATTCGCCGTGTTCATTATTTCACGTCTCGTTTTTATAGCTGTTGTAGCGTCATCTATGTCTCCATATTGGAAGCTCGGTAGTAGTGGATTACATCGCGCTATCGAAGTTGGAATCGTATATATGATTACCGATAGCGCATACAGGTGGAGGAGACGTCCTTTTTCGGCACATCTTCAGCTACAGCTGTTGACTTCAGCTCTACGCGCATAGAAACCATTTATTGTCTTTTTCCCGCGATGAGAGAATCCTATTAAATTTGGTCAAAATTTTCTCAAAATTTGTCAAAGACGTTGTAGCGATTTAAAGAAATGCGTAATGCATGAACTGAACAAAGGCATCCAAAACTTTCCACAGAGAACGATTTTCAGCCACCTGCATCCATCGACTTCCCGCAACATTTTGCAAGTCATCACTCTATCTCATGGGGAGTCACCCTACACTGAGTTTGCCTGTACGAAGTCGCCACTCGAGAACCTTTCTTCCCAAAAAGTATGGTTTCCAACACGCTCGCCGAGCGTGGCAACTATGGCAAATCCCTCCGATGATGATTCGACGCTAGTATTAAGTAATTTAATTCTTAGAATTTGTTTGAAGTCACGATAGCCGAGTGGTTCGGTGGTCGGAATTTCGAGTCGAGAGACCCGAGTTCGATCCCCAAGTGGCAGACTCGTACCAATGAGTTTTTCAAAAACTTAGGTACGAATTATATCGTTGGCTTGGATATAAAGGCGGCGACGGGCTCACCACCTGTGACGTTGTCCCGAAAATACCTTCGGTGGAAGGTGGGTCAAAGGGACTTAACTGTCTAGAGTAGACCTCTGTCTACCCCTGTATTGGGAATTGCGTGAAGATATTTTATTTTATTTTTAGAATTTGTTTACAGGTTCTGCGACCGAAATGCAATCTACACTTACTGCGGGATCGTTCTGGTTGCCATCAACCCATACTATGATTTGCCTATTTACGGTAAGTCTCATCTCAAGTGTCAGATAATTGTTGACGATTTTGTATAATTAGCCACCTTGGATTTAAACAAAACTGTTGTATTAATATTTTATCAACAAATGTCGGTAATTATATTTATACTCTGTAACTCTGCCTTCTAAGCTATGGGTGGCGGGTTTGAATCCCGATAGGAGCAAACATTTGTAATACGAATATATATATATATATATATATATATATATATATATATATATATATATATATATATATATATATATATATATATATATATATATATATACATATATATATATATATATATATATATATATATATATATATATATATATATATATATATATATATATATATATATATATATATATATATATATATATATATATATATATATATATATATAGTATTCATGTATTTATACATATTGTACCGTTGGCTTTGATAATAAATTGCATAAACTATACGATATTTTGATAGGCTCACCACCTGTCACGTTGTCCAAAATAGTTTTCGGTGAAAGGTGGGTCGGAAGGACCTCATTTGTAGTATTAAATAACTATTAAATCTTTACATGTACAAAAATATAGGAATGATGTCTGTAAAATTCGTGTCGCTTATAAGTTCCGGCTGTTGAAGTTGAAATTTTAAATACTTTTTTCTATTTGTATGCACGTGACAAAAGTATTTAAAATTTCAATTGATGCGATAGAAACTATATTTGTACAAAATATTGAGGTGTCTTAAATTTGTAGGTGACGAGACAATCATGGCGTACAGAGGCCAGGCCATGGGCGACTTGGACCCGCACATATTCGCCGTCTCAGAGGAGGCATATACAAAGCTGGAGAGGGAGAGGAGAGATCAAAGTATTATTGGTAAGTGAAAGAATGTTTTTATGCTTAATCGTAATTCCTTTTTTTGATTTATCAGACGAACACTGAGACACGATCGCCGAGTGGTTGGGTGATCGGTATTCGAGTCAAGAGACCCGACTTCGATCCCCAGGTAGGCTCGTACCAAAAGGTTTTTTCAAAAATTGTGTAAAGATTTATGTCGTTGGCTTGGACATAGACAGGCGACAGGCTCACAACGATAGTGGATCGAAAAGACTTAATTGTTGAGACCTCTGTCTACCTCTGTATTGGGAATGGCGTGAAGATATTAATAAATGTTGAAGTCATGATAGCCGAGTGGTTGGGTGATCGGAATTCGAGGACCGATTGACACCGGACCGGATTTTAAGACAATGTGACAGGTGGTCGCCTGACAGCCTTTCACCGTCTTTATGTCGAAGCTAATTATATGAATCGTACATAAGTTTTAAAAACACATTGGTACGAACATAACTTCTGCGGATCGAACTCGGGGTCTCTTGACTCGAATTCCTATCACCCAACCACTTGGCTTTAGTGAAGTTTCGTTATACTGGCTCACCACCTGTGACGGTGCCTCAAAAGAGCTTCGGTGAAAAGCGATTTTCGATTAATTTCTCTTGATTTTAATTCTTATTGGACTACTTAATCTGATGGCTTTGAGTGTTTTTAATGTCTTATTTGCCAGTGAGCGGAGAGTCCGGCGCCGGCAAAACGGTATCCGCTAAGTATGCCATGAGGTACTTCGCCGCGGTGGGCGGGAACGCCAGCGAGACGCAAGTGGAACGCAAAGTCCTGGCCTCCAGTCCCATCATGGAGGTAAGGTGACGAGGAATTTCGGCATTCTTTGAAGGCGTTGTAACATTGTATGAGTATATTCTTTAAAAAAAAAATCTAAGTTGTGTCCTCTGTCTCTATTATCTCTTTTGTAATCGAAAAAGTCACGTTTCGTTTTCGTTAATTTTATTGATCTGTATTCATTTGAACCTTTTTAAAATTTGATTTGATTATAATGTGGCTCACTAATTAATTTATATGAAATATTAAAGAATAGGATCTGAGCTACCAAGCTTTGTTTGGAGTCAATAGGCGACGTTAAATTTTCTTAGAGATTAATACATTACTTATTTAAGCTGCTGAACGACCTATTAAAGTCCACTGCGCATGTTACGTTTTAGGCTGTGGTGGTATCGACGATAATATGCCACTCCCTTCCCCCATTGTCCTCTTGGGTGTCGTAAGAGACGACTAACCACAGCCGCAAATGGCGGGACAACCATTACGTAAAAATACCAGACCACAATAAGCAGAACGGTAAGACTGGTATTTCGCCAATCCACTTGCCGAGCGTGGAGATTTTAAATAATCTATATCAAAATTCATAAAATAAAATAGAATGAAAAGTCAGGATAACCTAGTATTTGGGTGATCGGAACTCGAGTAAAGAAACTCAAGTTCAATCCCAGGAGATAGACCAACGACTGTTTCTAAAACTCTTTATCGATATATATCGTAGGTTGACATGTTGTCCCAATTTAACCTCCATTAAATGTGCGTCGAAACGAATAAATTCGCTAGACCTCTGGCTGAAGATGCGTGAAGATAAAAAAATACCATGAAACCTGTCGCGTCCAGTCGATCGGGAACGCTAAAACCACCCGCAACGACAACTCGTCGCGCTTCGGCAAGTTCATCGAGATCCACTTCGACGACCACTACCGCATATCGGGCGCCAGCATGCGCACCTACCTGCTGGAGAAGTCGCGCGTGGTGTACCAGAGCGCCGGCGAGAGGAACTACCACATCTTCTACCAGCTCTGTGCGGCGAGCGGTCACATGCCCGAACTTCAGCTTGGTATGTGCGCAAATACAGACATACATACATACATAACTATATACATACATACGTACATACATACATATATACATACATACGTACATACATACATATATACATACATACGTACATACATACATACATAAATACATACATACGTACGTACATACATACATACATACATACGTACATACATACATACACTCATACATACATACATACATACATGGATACGAAAATATTTTAATTTTCAGTAAAAGATCTAGACCTCTGGTATTTTCTCCCCTTATATATAAGAAACATTACAAGTATTGAATCTTTTAATACATTGATTAAAGATTATTATCTGGAGAAGACTTTGAAGATTTTTTTGTTGTTAAATATGTTAAAATTAATATCGATTTCATTTTTAACATAGCAATATTCTATTATCTAACCTTTGCACACCTACTTCATTATATAATGTAACTTCTTTCAAAAAGGTTTGCCTGGAAGAGATCGCTGCTTAGCTATGATACCGTCTAATTGTACTACTAATTTTATACAGTGTCTTACATGTATTAATTCGCAAATAAAGTGGATAAATAAAAAAATAAATATTATATTATTATTATTATTATTATTCTACATTGATTTGTCCAGGAAACGAACCTGGGACCTTAAATCACCGTGAAATTAAGGGTAAATACTACTCATCTACGGTGTCGTATTATGTGGTAGTAGCATTAAAATATACGTCCTATGGAAAAGTCAAGAAAATTTTGCGGTTGCTAAGCTTAAGCAAATGAAAATACATATTACTTATTTGGCTAAACTCTTAATATATCTATTTTTCCTGCAATTATTTATACGTTTGGTTAATTAACAATTTTCCATCATCAAGTAATCTTATTGTGGGACTGGGTGACGTGTATAGTCACGATAGCCGAGTTGTTGGGTGGTCGGAATTTCGAGTCGAGAGACCCGAGTTCGATCCCCAGGTGGCAGTACCAATGAGTTTTTCAAAAACTTATGTACGAATTTCATCGTTGGCTTGGACATAAAGGCGGCGATGGGCTCACCACCTGTCACGTTGTCCCGAAAATATCTTCGGTGGAAGGTGGGTCAAAGGGACTTAATTGTCTAGACTTGACCTCTGTCTACCCCTGTATTGGGAATTGCGTGAAGATAAATTGGGTGACGTGTATAATTGATCAAGAGTACTATTATCATAATGTAGAAAAAAAATATAAATATTATTTTCATCATCATTATTATTGAATAGTACCATTCTGTATGTTTTTGTTATTTTCGGTGATGACCAGAAAGCTAGGGCCAATCACTTATGCCCGTTTCCCGATATAGTGTCAAGTTTGTAACTTGTTCAAAATTTAAATTTCCTATGGTATGTGATCTCTAGAGTTGATTTTTATGTCTAGATCATCAGGATTCCTTCCACTACCTGAACCAAGGAGGTAGCCCCAACATAGACGGCGTTGATGACTTAAGAACTTTCAATGAAACCAAAAATGCCCTTACAACATTAGGTAAGTTATTACAAATTTTATTATTCCGAACAATGGTTTAATTTAAAAAGTGTAATTTTCTTACAATGTCATCTATATGTAATAGATGTATATGTAATAGATCTATACATAACATGACAGTTCTAACTCAATCGAAAGTCTTAAAGAGATCGCTTAAGAGGCCCAAAGCTAGCCGACAGGTCGGGTGATCGTGACCTGGGGAGGACGTCTTCTCCTCTAGTGTGCGCTATCGGCAATCGTATATATCCTTGTAATCGTGCGAACTTCGATAGCGCGATGTAGGACGTCGATGTGTTTCCTGAATCCGACACTAGCGAGCTTCGTATGTGGAGACATAAGATATCGCCACAAATGAATTACTGCAACGTATAGCCCGAGTATATAAAACATCTGCTATTAATTAGGCAACATTATAACGGCCAGGTCTTTGATTGATTGACAAGAATAAAGCTCTGTCCGGCGAAGATATGTTGAAGCGTAACTGTGACAGGTGTAACGGAGACGGAGCAGCAGAATATGTTCACGGTGCTGGCGACGATCCTGCACCTGGGCAACGTGCAGCTATTTGACAGCGACCCCGACGCGGGGCCCAGCGAGGAGTCCAGTGATGGGGCCTTCATCAGCGTGAGTTACTTCTAATTTTAATTTTTTTTATTTTAGAGCCTTTTCAGTTTGTTGGGTGCTGCGACTTCGAGTAAAGAGACCCAAGTATGATCACCAAGTGGACATGGAGACGGCGACGGGCTCATCTCCTGTCACGCTGCCCCAAAAAATGTCTTCGGTGGAAGGTGGGTCGAAAGAGCTTAGTTGTCTTGATCTCTGTCTACCCCTGTATTGGGAATGGCGTGAAAATATATATATATATATATATATATATATATATATATATATATATATACATACATATATATATATATATATATAGATATATATATATATATATATATATATATATATATATATATATATATATATATATATATATATATATATATATATATATATATATATATATATATATATATATATATATATATATATATATATATATATATATATATTATTTTCTATTTGTAATTGATGTATTAATAAGGGACATGGACAGGCATGAAATGTGGAGATAGCTGCGCATGGGTACAACGCGAAAGTACCCATGCGCTGCTATCACTGCCACAGTCATTCAGCGTCAGACTTACGTGACGTTATTTACAAAACATGTTAAGATGAACATGGGAAATATCAAAAATATATTATCGTGTACTTAGACGATCTTTGCGGACCGGTGGCGTGCGCATCAGTTTTCTCCGAGATACCGGGTTAGATTCTTGGAGAGGTCAATGTAGAAAATCAGTTTTTCTACATTGTCTCGAGTTATGATTTTTGTGGTGCCTTCCACAACTCAAGGGATTTACCAACTTTGGGACCTGAGCATGTATGTGGTGTTATCCTTGTCTAACATATTTGTTTCCAAGATACAGACAACAGATTAGGGTATTTGCAAGTGCAGTCTTCGTGCTAACTTTACGCATCATTGTCCTGAAAATTCTGTAAGATTGTTGAACTGTATTTTGTGAGCTATTATTGTATAACACTAAACTTAAAAATAGAGTATGATCAAGCCTTAGCAAATCTATGATAAAGATTCTCTAGGTCACCACCTCTACAGGTTCTTTTGGAAGCTACGACTCAAATTTCAGTATTATTTGCATTACGCATTTCCCAATACTGGAGCAACCAGAGGTCTAAACAATTCAGTTCTTCCTTTCGACCCACATTTCACCGAAACTTGTTTTGGCACATTATTATATCTTGCAATTTTTTATCTTGCATGGAAAATTATTAGTATCGGTTTGAACAAAAAGGGAAAAGTAGTGATCCCTGAGGGACTCCCATATTTAAAACACGTTTCGAGAACTGTTAACTGACACATTTGCCTTCGGTGGAAAAAAAAAATATTATTATGATAACGGATCAATCGCGGTTATCACTTTTGTCATCGTATTTCAGTTTTGTCATTAAAATTGTTATTCACGTAATCATATGTTTTTGTGAGATCCCTGAATACCGATGGAGTCTGGGTGTTCTTTCCAGTTTTCTACAATAGTCATAGTATTTCAGTTTCGTCATTAAAATTGTTATTCACGTAATCATATGCTTTTGTGAGATCCCTGAATACCGACGGAGTCTGGGTGTTCTTTCCAGTTTTCTACAATAGTCATAGTATTTCAGTTTCGTCATTAAAATTGTTATTCACGTAATCATATGCTTTTGTGAGATCCCTGAATACCGACGGAGTCTGGGTGTTCTTTCCAGTTTTCTACAATAGGTTTTGTGACATGTAAAATGTAGTAGGAGGTTAGATGATATGTGTGTTTCAGAATGAACCGTGCTTAGTGGCAATTGTTTACAAACCTTGCATCGCCTTCAAATATGAAAATATTTCCAACGAATTCCAGTCCAACGACAAGCACCTGCACATAGTGTGCTCCCTACTCGGCATATCGAGGGCGGAACTATCGCGCTGGCTGACGCACCGGCGCATCGCGTCCGCGCACGAAGTGATCGTGTCCCGCATGGACGTGCGGCGCGCCGCCTTCGCGCGCGACGCGCTCGCCAAGCGCATGTACGGCGAGCTGTTCGCCTGGCTCGTGCGCGTCGTCAACCGCGCGCTCGACACCGGACACGCCAAGAAGCACTTCATCGGTGAGTGTCGCCGCAGCTCTCAGCTCTCGGCTCAGCTCAGCCTCAGCTCAGCTCGCCAAGCGCATGTACGGCGAGCTGTTCGCCTGGCTCGTGCGCGTCGTCAACCGCGCGCTCGACACCGGACACGCCAAGAAGCACTTCATCGGTGAGTGTCGCCGCAGCTCTCAGCTCTCGGCTCTCAGCTCTCAGCTCTCAGCTCGCCAAGCGCATGTACGGCGAGCTGTTCGCCTGGCTCGTGCGCGTCGTCAACCGCGCGCTCGACACCGGACACGCCAAGAAGCACTTCATCGGTGAGTGTCGCCGCAGCTCTCAGCTCTCGGCTCTCAGCTCTCAGCTCTCAGCTCGCCAAGCGCATGTACGGCGAGCTGTTCGCCTGGCTCGTGCGTCGTCAACCGCGCGCTCGACACCGGACACGCCAAGAAGCACTTATCGGTGAGTGTCGCCGCAGCTCTCAGCTCAGCTCTCAGCTCGGCTCAGCTCTCAGCCTCAGCTCAGCTCGCCAAGCGCATGTACGGCGAGCTGTTCGCCTGGCTCGTGCGCGTCGTCAACCGCGCGCGCTCGACACCGACACGCCAAGAAGCACTTCATCGGTGAGTGTCGCCGCAGCTCTCAGCCTCGGCTCAGCCTCAGCCTCGGCTCAGCCTCAGCTCGCCAAGCGCATGTACGGCGAGCTGTCTGCCTGGCTCGTGCGCGTCGTCAACCGCGCGCTCGACACCGGACACGCCAAGAAGCACTCATCGGTGAGTGTCGCCGCAGCTCAGCTCTCAGCCTCAGCCTCAGCCTCGGCCTCAGCTCAGCTCTCAGCTCGCCAAGCGCATGTACGGCGAGCTGTTCGCCTGGCTCGTGCGCGTCGTCAACCGCGCGCTCGACACCGGACACGCCAAGAAGCACTTCATCGGTGAGTGTCGCCGCAGCTCTCAGCTCTCGGCTCTCAGCTCTCAGCTCTCAGCTCTCAGCTCGCCAAGCGCATGTACGGCGAGCTGTTCGCCTGGCTCGTGCGCGTCGTCAACCGCGCGCGCTCGACACCAGACACGCCAAGAAGCACTTATCGGTGAGTGTCGCCGCAGCTCTCAGCTCTCGGCTCTCAGCTCTCAGCTCTCAGCTCTCCAGCTCTCAGCTCGCCAGCGCATGTACGGCGAGCTGTTCGCCTGGCTCGTGCGTCGTCAACCGCGCGCTCGACACCGGACACGCCAGAAGCACTTCATCGGTGAGTGTCGCCGCAGCTCTCAGCTCTCGGCTCTCAGCTCTCAGCTCTCAGCTCGCCAAGCGCATGTACGGCGAGCTGTTCGCCTGGCTCGTGCGTCGTCAACCGCGCGCTCGACACCGGACACGCCAAGCACTTCATCGGTGAGTGTCGCCGCAGCTCTCAGCCTCAGCCTCGGCTCAGCTCAGCTCAGCTCGCCAAGCGCATGTACGGCGAGCTGTTCGCCTGGCCTGTGCGCGTCGTCAACCGCGCGCTCGACACCGGACACGCCAAGAAGCACTTCATCGGTGAGTGTCGCCGCAGCTCTCAGCTCTCGGCTCTCAGCTCTCAGCTCTCAGCTCTCAGCTCGCCAAGCGCATGTACGGCGAGCTGTTCGCCTGGCTCGTCATAGTAGTATAGGAGGAAGTATTTTATTATTCCCTTTATTTCCATGGGAAATGATTTTAATTTGCTAAATATTGTATTACAGGTGTTCTCGACATCTACGGTTTCGAAACGTTCGAGATCAATTCATTTGAACAGTTCTGCATCAACTATGCCAACGAGAAGTTGCAGCAGCAGTTCAATTCGCACGTTTTCAAACTTGAGCAGGACGAATATATCAAAGTTAGTACTTCTCATTCTATCGTCGTAAAACAATACTTGATATTTTTATATTATATAAAAAGTCACGATAGCCGAGTGGAAGGGTGGTCGGAAATTCAAGTCGAGAGACCCGAGTTCCCCAGGTGACAGGCTCGTATGGGCTTTTTCAAAATCTATGTACGATTCATATCGTTGGCTTGAATATAAAGTCGGCGACGTGCTCACCACCTGTCCTTCCTGTTCCGAAATATCTTCGGTGACTAGAAGGGACTTAATTGTCTAGACTAGACCTCTGTCTAACCCTGTATTGGAAATAGCGTGAAGATATTTATATATTTATTTATTTATATTATAGATTGATTGTCTCGTATATCATATGACGCACGCACGTTGCTATGTTTTTTATGAGTTCTTTTTGTGGTAATGTAGAACTAATGAAGCAATATAATATACTTTTATAAATAAATAAATAAATATCTATATAAATATCTTCACGCAATTCCCAATACAGGGGTAGACAGAGGTCAAGTCTAAACAATAAAGTCCCTTTGACCCACCTTCCACCGAAGATATTTTCGGGACAACGTGACAGGTGGTGAGCCCGTCGCCGCCTTTATGTCCAAGCCAACGATGTATATTCGTACATAAGTTTTTGAAAAACCCATTGGTACGAGCCTGACACCTGGGGATCGAACTTGGGTCTCTCGACTCGAAATTCCGACCACCCAACCACTCGGCTATCGTGACTTCTAATATACTTTTATGATTGGAAATTTTAGTATAGTTATCCAACATTACCGAGAATAATAAATTTTCTGTATTGTTCAGTATTAAATAATGAAATATGGTTTCGCTGTAAAATTTATTTACATTCTTTCGATTACTTTTTAAAAACCATTTTATTTTTTTTGTAAATAATTACAATATTATTTATAAAAATGTCGAAACCACATTTCCCTCGGAGCTATGTAATAATGGTTAACCCTGTTATAGAGAATATGGATTAAACATTCAATAAACACATTTGTCATTTTGACAATCTTTTTGTTGATCTTGAAAAGTTCTTTGTGCTTACATTGGCAATTGAAGTTGCAACATATGGCGATTGGCTCACAATCTGTTACGGTGTCCCGAATAGGTCAAGAAAGTAGCCTTACGATCAAGGTTAAGGTGTTGACGTGATCGTTACTGCAGGAGGAGATATCGTGGAAGATGATAGAGTTCTACGACAACCAGCCGTGCATCGACCTGATCGAGGAGCGGCTGGGCGTGCTGGCGCTGCTGGACGAGGAGTGCCGCGTGCCGCAGGGCTCGGACGCCGGCTTCGTGGCCAAGCTGCACCAGAACTGCGCCAAGTACCCGCACTTCCTCCGGCCGCGCTTCGGCAACGCGGGTGCGTGCGCGGCACTGCCGTGTCCTCGCTTCTACATTATTGTGATAACTTATTGCACTTGTAGATTTGCATCATTTCATCTCTTACCGTATGTGACGTCACGTCCCTAACAACAGTCAGTGACTGGGGTCTAGTGTGTTATCACTTCTAAAATTTGACATAGAATCTTTAACAACAGTCAGTGACTGGGGTCTAGTGTGTTATCACTTCTAATATTTGACGTCGAGTCCCTAACAACAGTCAGTGACTGGCGTCTAGTGGGTTATTACTTCTAAAATTTGACGTCACGTCCCTAACAACAATTAGTGACTGGGGTCTAGTGGGTTATCACTTCTAAAATTTGACGTCACGACCCTAACAACAGGTAGTGACTGGGTTCCAGGGTGTTATCACTTCTAAAATTTGACGTCACGTCCCTAACAACAGTTAGTGACTGGGTTCCAGGGTGTTATCACTTCTAAAATTTGACGTCGAGTCCCTAACAACAGATAGTGACTGGGGTCTATGGTGTTATCACTTAAAATTTGACGTCACGTCCCTAACAACAGTTAGTGACTGGGTTCCAGGGTGTTATCACTTCTAAAATTTGACGTCACGTCCCTAACAACAGTTAGTGACTGGGGTCTAGGGTGTTATCACTTCTAAAATTTGACGTCGAGTCCCTAACAACAGGTAGTGACTGGGGTCTAGGGTGTTATCATTTCTAAAATTTGACGTCGAGTCCCTAACAACAGGTAGTGACTGGGGTCTAGGGTGTTATCATTTCTAAAATTTGACGTCACGTCCCTAACAACAGTTAGTGACTGGGGTCTAGGGTGTTATCACTTCTAAAATTTGACGTCGAGTCCCTAACAACAGGTAGTGACTGGGGTCTAGGGTGTTATCATTTCTAAAATTTGACGTCGAGTCCCTAACAACAGTTAGTGATCAGTCTAGGGTGTTATCATTTCTAAAATTTGACGTCGAGTCCCTAACAACAGGTAGTGACTGGGGTCTAGGGTGTTATCATTTCTAAAATTTGACGTCACGTCCCTAACAACAGTTAGTGACTGGGGTCTAGGGTGTTATCACTTCTAAAATTTGACGTCGAGTCCCTAACAACAGGTAGTGACTGGGGTCTAGGGTGTTATCATTTCTAAAATTTGACGTCACGTCCCTAACAATAGTTAGTGACTAATACTAATAATCACTTCTAGTCCAAATTGAGATTGTAAAAGTACTATATAAAATATTTAATATTCACATTACTTTTTGACAACTTTCACTTCTTACAATTGATTTGTTTTTACTTACATGAATAAAAATCTATTTAACTGTTTTAAGTTATTGTATATAAGTATCGCATTAATTTATTCGATTTCACTTTTACTTTTATTACAAACAATATTGAATCGATTAGAATAGGATTGCACATCCATTGCTAGATTGGGCTCAATACAGAAAATAAATATTGCTTTCCCTTATTGCCTGTGAACACTATTTGTCAGAACACATCATCATTGGTAAATTACTATACAACATTGAAATCACGAAAAAGAAAACAAGTTTTCGATTCACTATCACTTCGATTGAATTTTACCTTCGTGTTTGCAGCTTTCATCATAAAGCACTTCGCTGACAACGTAGAATACCAATGCGGTGGTTTCCTGGAGAAGAATCGGGACACTGTCTCCGAGGAACAGCTGGAGTGCATAAAGTCTGCAACCAGCTGTCGGCTCATCCACACCATCTTTGCGGAGGAGCGCCCGGTGGACCAGACCTCTACGCTCCCTCCCCCATCTCGAAGGAGGACCACTCCATCGGTTAATATTGGTAGTCTCACGGTAAGAATCATGTAGAGTATGTTTGTATCGGACTGTAAGAAATTTAGTACTTAACACTATACATAGTTATATTTGAAAGTTTTGTAAATTTAACAGTAGTAGAGCCACGCATCAACTTTTGTTGTTGCATGAATGGGCCGGCTCGACCGGGGAAGTACCACGACCTCACAGAATACCGGCGTGAAGTAGAAGTCTAACAAACTTCTGCGTTTTGTCTGGTGAGTGCAGGTAACCGGAGGCTCACACACCACCCTCCCCCAATTCCGGGGAGCATAGATTCTGCTATAACTCTGGTATTGAGGGTGTTCATGGGCGGCGGTAATCACTTACCATCACGTGAGCCACCTGCTCGTTTGCCTCCCTTTTCTATACAAAAAAATGCCCAAAAGAATGTATATTTGTTTTATTTGTTTAGTGATAGTGTACAATAACGTATATTTCATTCATTCATAGATTATTGTAAGAGATTGTACCTTATATACAAGGTACAGATCGATTCAATGAGAGCGGAATTTACTTATAGTTACGAAGCGAGTTGTGGATATCTTAAGATGCGAAAGAGTCCTAAAAATAGCAATCGCTACCAACGAATGGCGGATTTATCATTACTAAAAATATTAGACTACTAATCTGACTAGTTGCGGGTAGCAGTGTCTAAGGTCCGTGTTTTCTGGTACTGCGGTCGACAATTCGCTGTTCAGGCGTTGTGATTATTGCAAATCCTTCTTATGGGAGAGTCCCAAGTCCTGCAGTGGATTTTACTAGCAATCAAGCTACGACAGCCGAGTAGTTGGATGTTCGAAATTCAAGTCATAAGACCCAATCTTCGGGAGGTAGCCTCGTACCAATGAGGTTTTTTTATGAATTATTTATGATTTATATTCGTTAGCATGGGCAAAAAGACAGGCTCATCAGCTGTTAGTTTTCGCAAAATAATCTCCGATGAAATTTGGGTCCTAAATTGCTCAGTCCTCTGGTTACCTGTGTTCGGGAAATGCGGGGGGTTAAAAAACATTGGCGGTTATAAAATCGACGCGGGTGTGACGGTGAGTGTAACGCGCGCCGTGCGCAGACGCCGGCGCGGCGCGCGGCGCAGCGCACGGTGGGCGCGCAGTTCCGCGCCTCGCTGTCGGCGCTCGCCGCCACGCTGTCGGCCACCACGCCGCACTACGTGCGCTGCATCAAGCCCAACGACACCAAGCGCCCCTTCGGCTTCGACCCGGCGCGCGCCGTGCACCAGCTCAGGTACCGCGCCGCCGCGCCTCCGCACCCTCATTAACATTCAAACAATATCTTCACGCAATTCCCAGTACAGGGGTAGACAGAGGTCGAGTCTAGACAATTAAGTCCCTTCGACCCACCTTCCTCCGAAGATATTTCCGGGACAACGTGACAGGTGATGAGCCCGTCGCCGTCTTTATGTCCAAGCCAACGATATTCGTACATAAGTTTTTGAAAAACCCATCGGTACGAGCCTACCAACTGGGGATCGAACTCGGATCTAATGTCTCGAAATTCCGACCACCCAACCATTCGGCTATCGTGACTATCCATTAACATTAATTAGTTAAAAGGTGATTGTAATGGTGAGATGGTAGAGAATATTTTATTGACACGGCGATTGGTCGTCAGACATTTTGCGTAGCGAATTCAACCGCTTGAAAGCAATGAGCACGTAGCAATATTTATTTAAACAATACGACACAAACTGGGACTACTATTTTTATGAATCCGGCTCTAAGGACCAAAAAAAATATGTAGGACATCCTTCTGGGTTAGTCGACTTTCCGCTACAATCCTAATTAGCTAAAAGTTCGGCACCATACAAATGTGAATTCACAGTTCACAGTTCACTGACCACAGCATTTCCAAGATAAAAGAGATCTCCAGAAAATAGGTTCAAGTCGCTCGAAAAAGCTAGGTGTAAAAGGCTAGGTGTAGGTTAAAATCGGCGCGTACGCCGATTTTAACTGTAAGATCCATTTTACGACATGAAGTTGCCGCGAGTTATTGTGGCGCCAATTGAAGCCGTAACTCATAAGAGATTGAGTTCAGATTTAACAGCTGACCGCCAACCCAGTTCAAGATAAGTTTATTTCCGTAATACTCCAAATTGTGTCATCTTATTATGTTTAAAAGGAATATATAAATAATGCCTATAAGAAAATTAAACTGCTACTACTTCATTGGAAACAGGGAAAGTACCAGGTACCAATAAACAATGCACAAAAAGTGGTGATGATTATCGAATCCGGGACCTTGGAGCTGTCGAGACCTTAAGAATCGATGTGTACACTGGTCGATCAAGGAAGTCGGTATTTCATTACTTAACTTCACTTAAAAAAATATTTTCTGTATCACAAGTTTTGCCCAACCTACCATATCCAATTCACATTCGTTTAATTTTCCACTTACGAACGAGTCGAAGGACCAACTGCGCAGTGGCAAGACTGAACCGTGCATGGTCTATGCACGGTTCAGTAAATAATCTTCACAATTTTTAGTGACTCATTTCAATGTTTAATATATATCTATAATAGGTTTTTAAGAGTAAGCTGACAAGTGACCACCTGATAGTGATTGTTTACTGATATGTGGCCACCACCTAGAAAATACGAAATTGTTGTAACTTGTAAATAAACTTGAAAAATTAGTCAAATAAAATATCTTCTCCCCACTCCCAATACAGGGGTAGACGAGGTTTATTCTAGACAATTAAGTCCCTTCGACCCACCTTCCACCGAAGATATTTTGGGACAACGTGACAGGTGGTGAGCCCGTCGCCGTCTTTATGTCCAAGCGAAAAACTTAAAACTTACTTAACTTATTGTAATAACATTTTTCAAAAACTCATGTACAATATGAATCGTACATAACTTTTTTAAAAATTCTATTATTTTTTATTTTATTTTTATTTATCTTCACGCACAATCCCTGACGGGGTAGCCAGAGAGAACAGATCGCCAAGTGTCACGATCCCTACATACTTCTTTCGCTTCTTTCAGATTCATCATCTTCTTCATACATGCACGTCTAGGTATCCGAGTACTCTTGACCCTCCCTCTTCGAGCAATTTGCACATGGTCTTCGAAAGTTAGTCTCGGTCTACCTCGACACCTTTTAATATTAACTTTCGCGCTATATATTTTCTTCACCATTTGGTCTTCTCTCATTCGCTCAACGTGTCGAACCATCTTCAAACCATCGAAGCACGCCCTCATCAAGTTTTGTGACAAGGTCATCTTTCAAACCTACCATATTGCGAATCCCTTCTTTTCGCTTTCGGTCGGCTATAGTAAGGCCGTATATTTTACGAAGAGATCGCATCTCCACTGCATTCAACCTGCTTTTATGCTTCTTCTGGCATACCCAGGTTTCGCTGCCATATAACAAAGTTGGTACCAACACTGCCGTAAGTATTGCAAGGCGTGCACTTTTCACTACGCCTTGCCTTTTGACTAACGCAGTCAGGGCACCATTGACTTTGTTCCCGGCAGCGACACGCCTGTCCACATCTAAATCACATCTTCCATCGGATCGGAGAGAAAACATTTGATCCGTGCATCCTCTTCCAGGTCTAAATCCGCATTGTGCCTCCCATAGAAATCTTTCCGATTTCTCTTGCATCCTACGTGTCAAAACCTTCGAGTAAACTTTACTTGCTAAACTGGTCAAGCTGATCGCCCGATAGCACCCGCAGTCATAATGTGAACCTTTACCTTTATATAAAGGCACAATGATCGCGGATCGCCAATCATCCGGAATAGCCTCCGTTCGACAGCAAAAATTGCACCGCAGATGAAAGCTGTCCCAGACTCGAGGCCCACCATACTTGACCATTTCAGCAGTAACTCTGTCTAGTCCCGCAGCCTTTCCACATTTCAAACTTCTAATCACACATTCCATCTCTTTCATACTGATGACCTCAGTGTCATGGAGGTCCAAGTCTGGCGTACCAGTCACGGCGTCACCCCCGGATCCATCACTAAGATCATCACACGGCTGTCGCGCCACTCCGGGTCCTTCCAACCTCTTTCCAGAAGAGTTTGGAGTTCTCCTTGAAGTTGTGCGACAACCTTTCGTCCGCTTCCATTCTACTTCTTTCACGCACTTCCTCAATCAATGCTTTCGTGTGAATTTTCTGCAGGTTATATCTTTCTTTCATCTTCTCTCTCATATCCTTATCATTACTAGAGGCCAAGTAGTCTAACCATGCTTTCTTCTTATTTACTGCTTTTTTCACTTCGTCATTCCACCATGCATCACCCTTTTTACTACTACCTCTTTTCACAGTTCCACACACGTCTTCCGCTGCACTAACCATTCTATGTCTAAGGCTCTGCCATATTTCCTCCACACATTGTTTCCTGATGTCCAGCTTTTCGGCTACGCTTGCTTGATATTTATCCCTAGTGTCCGCTTCCTGAAGCTTCCAGTTTCGGATGCTACCGATCGACTGTGGTTCTCGTATCGCCGTCCGGTTGCGCCAACCCGCGAACAGACTCCTAAATCTAGTAATCACTAGGTAGTGATCCGTTCCCAGGTCAGCACCTCGGAACACCCGCGTATCCATCACCTGTTTTCGCAGTCGGTCATCCGCCAGGAATAAATCGATCATACTTCTCTCATTCTCCCTTGTTCTAGTATACATATGGATTTTCTTGTGACTAAACATAGTGTTTGTCACAAGAAGACCCTTTTACTTGCATACAGCCAGTATAAGCTTGCCAGCATCGTTAACCCTTTTATCACCAAACATTCCAAGCACCGACTCGTTCCCTGGCCGAGCGGTACCAACCCATCCATTCAAATCACCACATACAACAATTCTTTCGTTTCCTCTAACCAAGTCTAGAACTTCTCTTACATTCCCCCAAAACTCCTCCAGCTCAGCTCTGGACGACGAAGCTACCGGCGCATAAACAGTCAAAAGGAATAACTTCGTCAGTCCCAATTTAAAGCGAACCCAGAGAAGTCTCGAGTTCGCAACCTTATATTCAGTCATAACATTGACCAACCGAGACGACAGCAGCACCCCCACTCCCTGGCAGTCGCTCTCACTCTCCGGGACTCCGGACCATAGAGCTAACGCCCTGCCAGGGAGCTCTTCAGTACCGCAGCGTTTCCGCTTGGTCTCCGACAAACACACGACATCTAATTCTCCTTCTTTCATTATTTCAATCAATTCATTCGTCTTATCTCTCATGCCTCCTCTAACATTCCACGTGCCAACTCTGCTCTCCGTTCTCCACCTTCCGCCGTGTCGGGCTGTGCGTTACGGGTGGCGGTCCCATCGCCGCTTTTCTCGCTGCATTCCACACCAACGGGGACGAACTGGTGTGCGTCGCCTTGGGGGGGACGCCCTAACCCTCGTTGGCATAGGTGCGCAGCTGTGTAGAATTGCAGCCCTGAAAAAGGCTGGCAGGGGTCGCGACGAGCACGCTTCTACAATGATCCCCAAATTATATTATATAATTATTATGATCTAAAAATATCAGACCAAAATAATAAGATTCACTATTCAAAGTTGAGTCTTAGTATGTATTAACAGTTTTTTGTATTATATTTTCGATGTCCTTAACTTTATTGCGCCTACCACAAATTTCACCATACCATAGGTTGAAGAGAATGCCTATAGGCATTAAGTCCGCCTTTTGTGACCTAAATGGAATCGCAATAAAGATTAAATAAATAAATAAATATATTTGGACAATGCACACAGTATATAATATACTGCAAATGACTTTCATATGTCTCGGTAACTGGATCGTGATAATATAGTATATACAAAAGACATAAATAGATTAATAATCCTATTTATTCCATATAATACAAACATCCATAATTCGAGGACATACATTTGTATTCGTCGTATAAATATTAGCACATTAACGAATAATATTAATACATTACGAACTATATCGTTGGCTTGGACATAAAGGTGGCGCCTGGCTCACCACCTCTCACGTTGTCCCGAAATATCTTCGGTGGAAGGTGGGTCAGAGGGACTTAATTGTCTAGACTAGACCTCTGTCTACCCCTGTATTGGGAATTGCGTGAAGATATTTTTTTTATATCTATTTTATAAAATTTCTTTACAGAGCGTGTGGCGTCTTAGAGACAATACGGATATCAGCGGCGGGCTTTCCGTCTCGGTGGTTGTATCAAGATTTCTTCCATAGGTAAGAAATTGTAATGATTTACCTAGTCCATGATATTGATAAGTGCTTTGTTTTAATTGAAATATACAATGTTCACATATAAAGCAGTTCTTTTGTCGATTTTGCCCGTAAATTTGTACTTTACAGGTATCGACTTCTGTGTTTACATAAAGACGTCGATCGTGCCAACATCAAAGCTACTTGTGCTAAAATCCTCGACAAGCATCTCAGGGATCCAGACAAATATCAATTTGGAAAAACTAAAATATTTTTCCGCGCTGGACAGGTAAGATTTTCTGCATTCTCAAAATACACATTAAGTAACGTTAATGAATCAAACGTTAAAAACGCGGTCTTGATATTATAAGTTTTTATAATATCAAGAAGGTCCACTCTCTCTCTCTGTTCGACTAGAGTAGGTTAGTGTGGACACTTAAGTACTCTTGTTAAAGCTATATGTCGGTGTAGAGTAGGCCACATGAGGTAACTCGTTGTCGGATACGATGACCGTCACACTGACGTCCGTTTCGTAAGTGAAGTCTCGAGATTATTCTGAAGACACTATATATCAGAACTCAAATGACGTTGACACAAAGTAGTCAAATCCGCTCTGTCACTTCCTGTATCGACCTTACTCAAGCGCACTACTTGTCGTTTCCGAAGACTTTTAATAGATGGCGTTGTAACCTAAATTGATGCCTTATCTTGATTCTGCCACATATATTTTGCAATTTTTTATCTCATTTACGCGTAAGAAACTAAATCAGCATAGTAACAAATACGGTAAGTGCATCTATATTTTTAAGTTGCTGTTACAAATTCAACCAAACGAGACGCACGTTTGTACCATTAAAGAGAGTAACTTTAATTACATCGAGAAAGCTATAGATAGTTTGCCACGGCGGAGTAAGCAGGAGCCCACAATGAGCGCTAGTAGCACCGCTGTGGTCTGACTGGTGTGCGCTGTGCGCGGGCAGGTGGCGTACCTGGAGAAGGTGCGCGCGGACGTCCAGCGGCTGTACTGCGTGCGCGTGCAGAGCTGCGTGCGGCGCTTCGTGGCGCGCCGCAAGCTGCTGCGGCTGCTGCGCGCGCTGCGCGGCCTGCAGGCGCGCGCGCGCGGCTTCCTGGCGCGCAGGTGCGCGGGATAGATAAACGAATAATAATATCTTCACGCAATTCCCAATACAGGGGTGGAAAAAGGTCTAGTCTAGACAATTAAGTTACGCTGAGCCACCTTGGACCGAAGATATTTTTCAGGCAACGTGACAGGTGGTGAACCCGTCGCCGCTTTTATGTCCAAGCCAACGATGTAATTCGTACATAAGTTTTTAAAAAACTCATTGGTACTGCCATCTGGGCATCGAACTCGGGTCTATTGGAAATTCCGACCACCCAACCACTCGGCTATCGTGACTTATTATGTAAATACCGTGACTTATTTTGTAAATTAATAATTCATTTTGAAAAGTCACGATAACTAAGTCCCTTCGACCCATCTTCCACCGAAGATATTTTCGGGACAACGTGTCTTGTGGTAAGCTGTTGACCGTCTCTATGTCAAAGCCAACGATATAGTTCGTTCATAAGATTTGGCAAAACCCCTTGATACGAGCCGGCTTTGATCGAACTCGGGTTCTTGTTCCAAATCACCCATCAATTCTACTATCGTGATTATTATTATTATACAGATAAGAACTAAAATATAGTTTCGCTTTCGGTCGGCCATGGTAAGGCCGCACATTTTACGAAGAGATCGCATCTCCACTGCATTCAACCTGCTTTTATGCTTCTTCTGGCATACTCAGGTTTCGCTGCCATATAACAAAGTCGATACCAATACTGCGTTATGTATTGCAAGGCGTGCACTTTTCACAACGCCTTGCCTTTTGATTAACGCAGTCAGGGCACCATTGACTTTGTTCCCGGCAGCGACACGCCTGTCCACATCTAAATCACATCTTCCATCCCGGCTAAACGCACTCCCCAAGTATACAATTTCATTCACCTGTTCTAGATATTCCTGATTTACCCAAATTTCACACTTCGTTCTTTCTTTGTCCCTTTCAAATACCAGAACCTTAGTTTTATTATCATTCAAACGGAGACCATTAATTTCCCATTCTTCTTTCATACACGTGACTAATGCCTGCAGCTCTGCCTCTGATGGTGCTATAAGCACTGCATCATCAGCATAAAGCAGACAATTTACTTTTATGTCACCCAATTTCACACCCAAACAGCTATCTTTCAGCTTCTGTAAACAGCTGTCGAGATACAGTATGAATAGCCAGGAAGGCATGACACAACCCTGTTTTACGCCCGTTTGGACGCTAAACATGGGTGACAGGTCATGCCCTACCCGCACACAGGCTTTACAGTCCCAGTAAAGTGACTGCACAGCCCTTAGCAATCGACCATCCACACCATACCCCGGCAACAGTTCCCACATTTTCTTCCTTTCAACCTTATCAAATGCTTTCTCAAGATCCACAAAAGCACAGAAAATCTTCTGGTTAGCAGCCAGAAGCTTCTCCGTGATCATGCGGAGAGAAAACATTTGATCCGTGCATCCTCTTCCAGGTCTAAATCCGCATTGTGCCTCCCATAGAAATCTTTCCGATTTATCTTGCATCCTATGTGTCAAAACCTTCGAGTAAATTTTACTTGCTAAACTGGTCAAGCTGATGCACAATGACCGCGGATCGCCAATCATCCGGAACAGCCCCGTTCGCCAGCACAAATTGCACAGCAGATGAAAGCTGTCCCAGACGCGTGGCCCACCATACTTGACCATTTCAGCAGTAACTCTGTCTAGTCCCGCAGCCTTACCACATTCAAACTTCTAATCGCACATTCAATCTCTTTCATACTGATGACCTCAGTGTCATCGAGGTCCGAGTCTGGCGTACCAATCACGGCGTCACCCCCGGATCCCTCACTGAGATCATCACACGCATACATCTCTCTATAAAATTCGCTCCATCGCTGCATGACGTCCGATTTTTCTGAGAGGACGTCATTGGTTCCCGAAAGCACTTTATTCATTCTTAAGGCTGTCGCACCACTCCGGGTCCTTCCAACCGCTTTCCAGAAGAGTTTGGAGTTCTCCTTGAAGTTGTGCGACAACCTTTCGTCCGCTTCCATTCTACTCCTTTCACGCACTTCCTCAATCAATGCTTTCGTGTGAACTGTCTGGAGCTTATATCTTTCTTTCCTCTTCTCTCTCATATCCTTATCATTACTAGAGGCCAAGTAGTCTAACCATGCTTTCTTCTTCTTATTTACAGCTTCTTTCACTTCGTCATTCCACCATGCATCACCCTTTTTACTACTACCTCTTTTCATAGTTCCATACACGTCTTCCGCTGCACTAACCATTCCATCTCTAAGGCTCTGCCATATTTCTTCCACACATTCTTTCCTGACACCAATGCTGTCGAGCTTTTCGGCTACCCTTGCTTGATATTTATTCCTAGTGTCCGCTTCCTGAAGCTTCCAGCTTCGGATGCTACCGACCGACTGTGGTTCTGGTATCGCCGTCCGGTGGCGCCAACCCGCGAACAGACTCCTAAATCTAGTAATCACTAGGTAGTGATCCGTTCCCAGGTCAGCACCTCGGAACACCCGCGTATCCATCACCTGTTTTCGCAGTCGGTCATCCACCAGGAATAAATCGATCATACTTCTCTCATTCTCTCTTGTTCTAGTATACATATGGATTTTCTTGTGACTAAACATAGTGTTTGTCACAAGAAGACCCTTTTCCTTGCATACAGCCAGTATAAGCTTGCCAGCATCGTTAACCCTTTTATCGCCAAACATTCCAAGCACCGACTCGTTCCCTGGCCGAGCGGTACCAACCCATCCATTCAAATCACCACATACAACAATTCTTTCGTTTCCTCTAACCAAGTCTAGAACTTCTCTTACATTCCCCCAAAACTCCTCCAGCTCAGCTCTGGACGACGAAGTCACCGGCGCATAAACAGCCAAAAGGAATAACTTCGTCAGTCCCAATTTAAAGCGAACCCAGAGAAGTCTCGAGTTCGCAACCTTATATTCAGTCATAACATCGACCAACCGAGACGACAGCAGCACCCCCACAACACATAACACATAATCTAAGTTATTAGTTATATTAAAAACTTTGTTATTAATACAGTTAATTTGTTTAATAATTATGTTATTTTATCAGAAAAGCGCAAGAAGTGCGCCGCAATCGTGCAGCGATCAAGATCCAACGCAACGTGCGCGGGTGGCTGGCGCGGCGCCGCTACCAGCGCCTGCGCCAGCTCGCCATTGGCCTGCAGGCGCACGCGCGCGGCTTCCTCGCGCGCCGCCTCTACCGCGACCGCCGCCGCGTGCTCGCGGTGCGTACTCACTGCTCGCTGTGCTCCCCGCCGCGTGCTCGCGGTGCGTACTCACTGCTCGCTGTGCTCCCCGCCGCGTGCTCGCGGTGCGTACTCACTGCTCGCTGTGCTCCCCGCCGCGTACCGCGGTGCGTACCACCGCTCGCTGTGCTCCCCGCCGCGTACCGCGGTGCGTACTCACTGCTCGCTGTGCTCCCCGCCGCGTGCTCGCGGTGCGTACTCACTGCTCGCTGTGCTCCCCGCCGCGTGCTCGCGGTGCGTACTCACTGCTCGCTGTGCTCCCCGCCGCGTGCTCGCGGTGCGTACTCACTGCTCGCTGTGCTCCCCGCCGCGTGCTCGCCGTGCGTACTCACTGCTCCCCGCCGCGTGCTCGCGGTGCGTACTCACTGCTCGCTGTGCTCCCCGCCGCGTGCTCGCGGTGCGTACCACTGCTCCCCGCCGCGCGTGCTCGCGGTGCGCACCACCGCTCGCTGTGCTCCCCGCCGCGCACTGCGGTGCGTACCACTGCTCGCTGTGCTCCCCGCCGCGCGCCTGCGGTGCACCACTGCTCGCTGTGCTCCCCGCCGCGTACCGCGGTGCGTACCACTGCCTGCTGTGCTCCCCGCCGCGCGTGCTCGCGGTGCGTACTCACCGCTCGCTGTGCCCCCGCCGCGCGCTCGCGGTGCGTACTCACTGCTCCCCGCCGCGCACTGCGGTGCGCACCACCGCTCGCTGTGCCCCCGCCGCGCGCTCGCGGTGCGTACCACTGCTCGCTGTGCCCCCGCCGCGCGCCTGCGGTGCGTACTCACTGCTCCCCGCCGCGTACCGCGGTGCGTACTCACTGCCTCGCTGTGCTCCCCGCCGCGCCTGCGGTGCGTACTCACTGCTCCCCGCCGCGTGCTCGCGGTGCGTACTCACTGCTCGCAGTGCTCCCCGCCGCGTGCTCGCGGTGCGTACTCACTGCTCGCTGTGCTCCCCGCCGCGTGCTCGCGGTGCGTACTCACTGCTCGCTGTGCTCCCCGCCGCGTGCTCGCGGTGCGTACTCACTGCTCGCTGTGCTCCCCGCCGCGTGCTCGCGGTGCGTACTCACTGCTCGCTGTGCTCCCCGCCGCGTGCTCGCGGTGCGTACTCACTGCTCGCTGTGCTCCCCGCCGCGTGCTCGCGGTGCATTCTCAGTGCTCTTTAATAATTGAGTGCTCGTAGTACACTATGTAGCCATTCAATGAATTCCTTTCAACTCTGATAGCAGTTTCAATTTTTCCACAGGTCATTACAATCCAACGTTACGCACGTGGTTTCTTGGCGAGGCAGCGGGTGAAGAAGATTAGGAGACAGATTATTATTGCACAATCGGCCGTGAGTACTGTTCATTTAATTAGTTCAAACGACTTCAAGAGCGCAGGAATTTATTTAATGTTGCATCCTTTTTGTATGTAGGTGCGCCGTTTACTGGCCCGCCGTCTATACAAGAAGCTACGTATAGAAGCCCGCAGTTTGGACCACGTGAAGAGCTTAAACAAGGGTCTGGAAAACAAGATAATAAGCCTGCAGCAACGGCTTGGCGACGCCATGGAGCGTGCCCGGGCTATAGAGCCGCTACAGACGCAGATAGCAGAGCTCAAGTAAGTATCTTGTGCTGACAGTAGACCACGATTGTTATGTAATCGTCATCATATCATCACGACCAGTAAAAATCAACTGTAAGAATGAGTGAGCATCTCCCACAGTATCATTCCACCCCAGTGTCACCTAGCATTTTAGACGCTGCTGCCCCTTACCTGTCTATTACTGCTGAGTTTTGTGCTGGCATTTTTAGAGATAGTTATCCGTAACCATCTGGTATTTTCAAAACAGTCAAAACAGTCTGGTAAGTTCAAATCAGCCGATCCTTTCCCTTAATGTAGTAATCCTGTTAACCGAATAACTTTCCTTATTTGTCAGCGTATTCA
This sequence comes from Sericinus montela, assembly GCA_029286605.1. NCBI lineage: Eukaryota > Metazoa > Arthropoda > Insecta > Lepidoptera > Papilionidae > Sericinus > Sericinus montela. The sequence continues at coordinate 3,718,909 of JAGSMR010000034.1, read as the reverse complement.
GCCTGGTTTATTATTTGTGTATAAATTATCTTATATGCATAATTAAAATATATAATTTTTCGACCACGGAGGTCGAAAAATTATATATTTACGAGAGGCATACAACCGGTTTTCATGGTTCAGCTCTGTGGTCACGGTTTCTATTCCCGGTCGGGTCAATATATAGGTCAATATAATAAAAAATATATACGTGATGTTGTCCTTATATACGTATGTAATTATTTCTTTAATTAATAAATATTTTACCCTTAAAGTTTATTCATTATCCTGCTGTTCAAAACGCTGTTAATCCCGCTCGTGTCAGTAGAAATTTTACTTTTTCTCTTTAATTTAATGCAATTATTTGGTTCTTTAAAAGGGCTAAACTTGAAATCCTGAAACTGGTGGAAATTGAAGCGAAGACATTACGAGTTGACATCCGAGACAAAGACAGCTTGATCGCGTCATTGCAAGCGGAGCTGACGAGTGAGCGAGACAGCAATAGGCGTCTCGTGGAGGAGAAGAACGAAGTGGAAAATAAGTACAATAAGCACAAGGACATATGGTTGGAAGAAAGCAAGAAGTTAGCGGAGGAGCTCAGGAGTACTAAGGAACACTTCGAGATGTCGATCGAAGGTGAGATGTTCAATGTTGAGATTATACCTCGACAAGTTTATTCCGGACAGCGGGACAGTTGTGAGCTTGTCGTCGTCACGCGACTCGGTTACAAAAATCGTATTTGTCAAACAAATGTTCATCGCTTTTGGTATTTAAATAAATATAAAAAAAATATCTTCACGCAATTCCCAATACAGGGGTAGACAGAGGTCTAGTCTAGACAATTAAGTCCCTTTGACCCACCTTCCACCAAAGATATTTTCGGGATCTTGTGGGATTTGAACTCGTAATAATAATTCAGAATAAGGTTTCGGCTTTCTAGGTAGGATCGCTAACAATTATCGGGCCTTTGGATAGAATAATTAGTTTCGATAAAAGGTATTGTCTTTTTTCATAATCTGACAAGACTCTCACCAAATTTTGCTGTTAGTCGTGATAATGCATAATGAGTAATAGTACACATAGATATAAGTGTATAACCATATTTTTATACTCAATACAACCGATAAGATAAGGCGGATAGATATTATGTTTCAGATTATATTAATTACAATTGTGTGTTTGGAAATTCTTGTGCAAAATTAGTGTTGACATTTGAATGTGTAAATAATCCGAAAAAATATTAAAATACATATCCATTCAAAACTTTCAATTAAATATTGACATAAATATCAGAAAGACTAGAAAAATCTAATTGAAAAGAAGATTTTTGGAACATATAATTTTTTTTTTTAAAAAGAAGAAAGTTGTTAAATTAATTTCATTAACTTTTTATTTCTGTTTCTACTGTCACGTGTGTAGTACACTTGTAAAAAATTTTTATACATCCTGTAATATCATGTAATGTCAAAACCGGAAGAGCAGTGTTATAATTTTTATAAGGTTCTAAGTAATGTTTGGTGCGTTAGAACTGTACATGTACGTGTATAATATTATACTATTATAGTGTAGTAGTGAAAAACTTGTAGTATAGCCACTAGCAAAAGAAAGTGATTGGTGTGCTCCCAGAAATTATTATTGAGGAGGCCGACGAGGTATCGACCAAGCATATAGATTATACTTCCTGGTCCAGGTCATTCCACACGCGCACACAATTTTCGAAAGGTACTCGATTTTGCCACGTGGATACCGCGTAAAGATATGCCACATTTTTGTAAGAGGATCACTTTTGTCAAAAGTTGTTGTGAGAGGCTAAGGGTAAACAAACCCTTGAAAATGTAATTGGCTACCGAGAGACAGCGTGGTAATCATCTCAAAAAATACTACACTAAAATTCAGAGGTCCAGTGACGGGCAGCAGCTGCTAAGATATCTGGTACTGTGCTGATCCGCTAGGCACGCGTGGTGGTTATGTCAAACCTTCTCATAATGCAGAGCTATATGTCCAGTAGTAAACTTCAAGCCTGTTATGATGAATATGGTGATGATGACTGGATTTTGTGCGAAGACCTCCTTGACCAAGACCATCGGTTTTCAAGGTCTCGCCAGCTCATGGGATCTCAGGTTTACGGTTCAATCTCAAAATATGGTGATCCTGTGGGAGAGATCACAAACTCGTTTTTACCGAACGGCCTTTAATATATTAGAAGCGTCGAGATGAACAGCTTATTTTAAATCCGGGATGTTAAAGGGCCCTCGAATATTCGAGGTAAGTCGGTGTAGGTGTAGACGAAGTCGCGAGCAGACACTAGTTTAGAATATTATTGCCTAATCAATGCTTAATTCAAAACTTTTTACAATCGTAGAAAGAGACAAACAGCACGAGGCGGAGAAGAGAGCGCTCTGCGCGGAGCTGGAGGCTGAAAGACAAAGTCGACAGAAGCTCCTGTCTTCACAATACGAGTTACAGGAAAGACTGGACTCGTTACAAAGGTATGAAATTTTCCTGTACCTTTGTACTCAGAGATTATTGTTGTACGTTTCTAATGTATACATTTTGATCTGAACGCCCAGGGCACCAGCATCCAAGGAGCACAGGAGATCGCTTTCGGACGCCAGTAACGCCTCACAGCAGGAAGCCACCGTGGAAGATGTAAGATATCAATTTTTTTTACTTCACGGCGGTATTCTATGAGGCCGTGGTACTTCCCCTGTCGAGCCGGCCCATTCGTGCAACAACAAAAGCTGATACGTGGCTCTACCACTGCTAAAATCTCTAAATTTGATTTTTTTCATTTGTGGATATTTAATATGTCATAAAAGTTAAAAAATAAATAATAAATATCATCACGCACTTCCCAATACAGGTGTAGACAGAGCTCTAGTCTGTACAATGAAGTCTCTTAGACCTACCAAACCTTCCACCGAAGATATTTTCGGGACAACGTGACAGGTGGTGAGCCGTCGCTGTCTTTATGTTTTTTTTTTTTATAGAAAAGGGAGGCAAACGAGCAGGTGGCTCACGTGATGGTAAGTGATTACCGCCGCCCATGAACACCCGCAATACTAGAGGCTTTGCAGATGCGTTGCCTCCCTTAGAGTGTCTCCCCCCCCCCCCAGAATTGGGGGAGGGGGGAGTGTCGGCCACCAGTTACCTGCAATCACCAGAAGAATCGTAGAAGTTTGTTAGACTTCTGCTTCACGCCGGTATTCTGTGAGGTCGTGGTACTTCCCCGGTCGAGCCGGCCCATTCATGCAACAACAAAAGCTGATGCGTGGCTCTACCGCTGTTAACGTGCGTGCCAACGATATAAGTCATACATAAGTTTTTGTAAAAACCCATTGGAACACTAGCCTGCCACCTGGTGAACTCGAGTCTCTTTGTCTCGCAACTCCGATCACCCAGCCGCTCGGCTCCCGTGACTTTGAATCCGGGACGTAACGCAAGCGGTGTCGTAATGCTGCGTTTCCGTGCGCAGGACTACGGGTACGGGTCGGTGCGCTCGGTGGAGACGTCGCGGCCCGCTCTCGAGGCGGTCAACTGGTCCGCCGGCCAGCACAACGGGCCTGCGCCCGTGCGTATTGCTGTCTCTGTCTTGCATCATTCACTCACCACAGGTTGCCTGCAGGAGGCCGCTGTGCAGCGTTAAGGCCGCCGAAGTGCCCCTGCTAACTATGTTTCTTGTCACTTTTGTTGTTTGTACAATGACATTATTATCATTCATTCATTCATTCAATCACCTCATTCAAAACGAACCAGTCAATAACGAACCTGTAAAATGTTTTATCCACATTAATATTTATATGGGTGAAATTGAACACAGTGAATGATACAAAAAATGAACGGTTGGTGTGAATTGGGGTTATAGGTCGTCGGTTTTAGAGGTAGAAGAGGATACAGATAGAAGAAGGAGGTCACGGGGCAGGCAGTTATAACGTTAGGAATGGTGGGAAAATAAAACAAATTAAAACTGAAAAATATATTTTTTTCTAATTATTACTTCTCTCCTCACAGAAATAGGAAAGTTACGATTGCAGCTTATTATGTAGCTATATAATTAGTTGTAGCTGCTAATTAACACACTTTTACTAAACCTAGGGAAAGACTAGCGGAAATACTCCACGTATTTGTATAATTTTACATCTACAGAAATAGCGGGGAGTTTCGTTTTTTAGTTGCGCTGACCAATCAAAGCGTTTATTTATCGATGTAACTAATGTACGTTACATTATATCCAATTTCATCAAAAAAACTATATCTAATCGACCACCATTTCTTAATGATCCCTCTAATGGAGAAGAAACAGACCAAAGAAACTCCGTAGGTATTCCTGTGTTTTGGTAATTTAATTAACAAAGGAAATACCATATTGGACATCTTTTTCCCAGGGGTTACTAACATAAATGTTTCAGTTTATAGTTAAATAACCCTTATTATAAAAAAAATAATAAATTTTTTGAACCAATAACTGGTAAAAAAATTATTAAATTCAACCTCATTAAGATTATTTGTGAGCAAAGCACGCTGAAGAAAAACCTCAACTAAGTTGTTAAGGTCGTAAACGCTTTCGCTAAAACTAACTCCGTTTCTTACCATATTTGCCAACTTTAATCTCTGCTACAATCAAATTGTTTACATATCCGATATTTGTTTTGACATAGAACCAATCATAATATTGTTTACCCAAAACACTAGTTAGTGTCTGGTAAACACATTAATTACTTTAAATGGTGCTACATTAGAACTCTTCTTCTCAGTCTTCTTTCTCTATCCGTTGAATACAGATCGCAGACGCTGGGTTGGTGTTGCGCATGCAGAATAGAATATCGGCTCTGCAGAGTGAACTGTCTAGAACATCCAAACGCGCGTACGACCTGGAGGAACGCTTGATGAGTAAGTCTACCATCACTTTGTTATGTATGTATAATACTTCTGTGCGTGTGTATGTGATTGAACTCCCCTTAAAGAGTGTCCGAATATGATGAAATATTGTGTGTGTTCAAGTGGATTTGACAAAGGTTTACGTTCAGATTTGGATCCGGTAGGTGGCGCTGCAATCACGTTCTAGGTAGTCTACCGAGCCCACTATTTTATGTATAATACACACACGACTAAGACAAATGAATTGAATTTTAATGTTATTAATGCCAGTATTAAGATGCCTCTACTTCACGTACAGTCAGGATACTCATCCTAACTTACCTGTCCGGTAGTTGTGGTATGGTATACGGCATGCGACCCCGGCTTCCCTAGCTATTACTGTCCTATCCCTTGCCTTCCTGGGCGGTAATATCCTACCTTTCCTAATTCCCACCTTAACTTACCAATCTTCCTTTTCTCACAACCTATACTTCCCTTTCCTTACTCCTATTCTCTCCGCCAATCCAACGTCTGCCGTGCGGATGGATGCATGGCTAGGGGCAAGCCTAGTCGTTAGCGTGCCACACTGCCCTGGGACCGGGCGACCCAGAATTAGGCTAGCCTTACCCTGGCATGCGGGGCTCTGCTGGGGTGGACAAACCTTTCCCTTGCTACTCGTGGGAACGCAATGGTGAATTTTACTTACCAAAATGGCGGCGATGTGGTTCGCCACCCATCACGTCTCGTTTCTCGCGGGGCGAAAAGCGGCCCATGGAGAGCCGCTTCGCTACGTTGAATGTAAGAGGAGGAATGGATGGTAAGGTAGATGAAGTATGTCAGATGATGGACGAACGATATATAGATATCCTGTGCGTGAACGAAACCAAGAGGAAAGGATGTGACACCACGGTTCATGGTCCCTACACGGCATACTGGTCGGGAGTCCCCAAACCAGCCGAGGCTGTCAGGAGTTGGTGTGATTCTTTCCTCTCGAATAGTTGAATGTGTGATAGAGCATGAATGTGTAAGCCCAAGACTCCTCTGGGTTAGGTTAAAAGTTGGACTCACCCGCTTGTTTATCCTTGGGGTTTATGCACCGACGGATCTGCGAGGGGGTGGGTCATTAAAAGCCCAAAAAGAGAGAGACGAATTTTGGGATAGCATGAGAGAGGTCTTGAATAAATGCGGAGAAAATGAACGGATCGTGATGTTAGGGGACTTTAATGGGTGGGTTGGAGTAAAGCGTGATGGGTATGAAGGAGTACTGGGTACATTTGGGGACGAGAGAGTGAACGAAAATGGGAGAAGCCTACTTGAAGTATGCTTGGAATGGAATCTGTGCGTGGCCAATACAATGTTTGATCACAAAAAGATCCATTTGTATACAAGAATTGAGGGTGAGTCCAGAAGTATAATTGATTTTGTTATTGTGGATCAAAGATTGAGGAAGAACCTGCTAGACACTCGAGCATACCGCGGTGTAGGCCTTGACACAGACCACTTCCTGGTCATAGCCCGAATACATGGCATCTTTAAACGGTGGCGACACCGAGGAGCCGAGCCTACGAGTGTTTTGGACAGAATAAAAGTGGAAAATCTACAAGAAAAGGATAAGAAAGACGAGTATGTAGAGAAACTAATAGAAAGTTTTAAAGGCATAGAAGAGATATGTGTGATTGAAGATTTGTGGGAGACATTTAAGAAAGGAGTCGTGAATGTTGCTGTTGAGGTATGCGGAGTAGCTAAACGGAGGAAAGGAAGAAAGAAGTATAATGTGGATGGATAAAGATGTACAAAAGGCTGTGCAAGAAAAGAAGAAAGCGTGGTTGGATTGGTTAGCAACAAAAGCTAACCAAAAACTTCAAAAGGCGACGAATGACGAGATAAAGGAAGCGAGAAAGAAGTATAAAAGATTCAAATCAGCTGCGAAAGATGTTGTGACTAGAAAGAAAGAAGAACAAAAGGATGATTTTAATAGGAGGCTCACTGAAGATTTCCAGTCATACATCAAGTTTTTCTGGAAATCTGTCAATACAGCCAGAGGAAAAACCTCTACCTCGGAGCTGAATACAATCAGGAGTCAAGATGGGAGCATTATAAAAGGAGAAGAATATGTGTTAAAGAGATGGAAAGAGTATTTTGAATGTTTATTTGAAAGAGAGGAAGTGCAGGTACAACACCCGGCACCTTCCATGGTTAATATAAATGTTGATGACAGTGAGATAAGCGTGGATGAAATAGTAAAAGCGTTGAAAAGTATGAGATTTGGTAAGGCTGCCGGATATGATAGGATTACCGTCGAGATGCTGAGGACTGGACAGGGCTTAGTGGCTAGTCAGCTGTACCGCCTTTTCAATATGTGCTGGCAAAATGGGCAAGTACCGGGAGACTGGTGCAAAGCCGTAATCGTGCCATTATATAAGGGAAAGGGGTCACGGCAGGACTGCGTAAATTACCGCGGTATAAGCCTTCTCAGCGTCGTCGGTAAATTGTATGCGAAAGTGTTGATTGAAAGGGTTGTGAATGAAACGGACGAAAAGTATGGGATGCACAAGCGGGATTTAGAAAGGGAATGGGGTGTACGGATCAGGTCTTTTCCTTGCGGTGCATAGCCGAAAAGTGTCTGGCTAAAACCAGAAGGTCTATTGCACGTTCGTGGATTTAGAAAAGGCCTATGATAGAGTGGTGAGGAATGAATTGTGGTCAGCATTGTCCGTGAAAGGTGTCAGCAGTATCCTCATACGAGCATTGCAATCTCTTTATAGGGATTCCTGTGCTTGTGTAAGGATAAACAGGGCGTACACTGAATGGTTTAATATCGAAAAGGTGTTAGACAGGGATGTGTAGCGTCACCGTGGCTGTTTAATCTGTTTATGGACAATTGCTTGACAGATTTAAAAGAGAATGAAAGTGGGTTGAGAATGAATGAGTTACTCGTCAAATGTTTTCTCTATGCTGATGATCAAGTATTACTTGCGTCTTCAGCCGAGGAGATGCAGGAGATGGTAACTGCTATGAGTGAAGATTTTGTTAGGAAGGGATGAAGATGAATGTAAAGAAGACGAAAGTAATGGTGTTTGAAAGAGATGAGGTCATGACAGACTGCAATATAGTGATTGAGATGAACAAATTGAACAGGTGAATGAGTTTGTGTATCTGGGTTCAAAGTTCACAAGAGATGGAAAGTGTGAGAGTGATATTGAAAGAAGAGTGAATGCAGGAAACATGGTGAATGGAGCTTTGCACTCCTTTATGAGCAGTCGGATGGTGTCTAACAAGGCTCGTTTGGCTGTGCATAGGGAGTTTTGGTTCCGACACTCATGTACGGAAGTGAAAGTTGGGTATGGCAGAAGAAACATGAAAGCAGAGTAAATGCAGTTGAGATGAGAGCATTAAGAAGTATGTTAGGAGTTAAACTGAGCGACAGGATAAGGAATGGTGAAATAAGGAAACGTTGTGGTCTGAAAGAAGATGTAGTGACTAAAATTGAGAAAGGTATGCTGAGATGGTTTGGCCATGTCGAGAGAATGAATGAAGAACGATTGACGAAAAAGCATATAAGGCGAGTGTGAATGGAAGTGTAGGAAGGGGAAGACCTAGGCGGACGTTTCAAGACCAAATCAGGGACGTCCTGAAAAAGGCCAGGTCAAGAGTACCCTGAATCGAAGAGAATGTATGAAGGAATAATGAAAGTGGACGAAGCGAAACAAGTATGTAAGGATCGTAGCAAGTGGAAAGAAGTGGTCTCTGCCTACCCCTACGGGAAAGAGGCGTGATGATATGTATGTATGTATGTACTTCACGTATATTACGTAAGTCCGTGGACTTGTCTCGGTTGAGCCGGTCCATTCAAGCAGCAGCAAAAGATGTCTCTTGACACGATCACTTAAAACAATTAAATAACTATTAATCTCTAAGACGCTTGCTTTAACCAATATAAACAAGTTGACCACGTTATGACAAATTTCGTGGATGTGGCGTTCCACATAGGTTTACATGTTGTCGCCAGTTCTGAGGTCCTGGATTCGATTCCAGGTCGTGTCAACGCAGAAAGCACTTTTTCTACATTTTCTCAGGTCTGGGCGTTTGCAGTACCTTCGTTGTTTCCGATTTCGTAACACGCGTGCTTTAGCTACTTACTCTGTGATGTTGTCTCTGCCTGTGTATCTATCTATGAACTATTTAAAAAAAAAAGAAATATTTCTAAGCCGACTTCGTTATCTGGAATGTATACGTTGTATTTTTTATAACAAAGGTAGGTAAACGAGCAGGTGGCTCACGTGATGGTAAGTGATTACCGCCGTCCATGAACACCCGCAATACCAGAGGCATTACAGACGCGTTGCCGGCCTTAGAGTGCCCCCCCCTCTCCCCAGAATTGGGGGAGGGAGGTGTGTGGGCCTCCGGTTATCTGCACTCACCAGACGAAACGCCGAAGCATTTAAGACTTCTACTCCACGCCGGTATTCTGTGAGGTCGTGGTGCTTCCCCGGTCGAGCCGGCCCGTTCATGCAACAACAAAAGCTGATGCGTGGCTCTACCACTGTGTATACGTTGACGTGAGCGAAACCCGCGCAGACCGGCTGTCGTCGCCGGCGGGCAACCCCAACACGGACCGCTTCCGCGTCGAGGAGCTGGAGATCGAGAACAAGAAGCTCCGCGAGCACCTGGACCGGCTGCGCGCCGCCGGGGACAGCGTGCTCGTCTCCAAGGAGGTCATCGGTAACTTCGCACTTTAATCTTTTTTTTATCTTGACGCATTTCCTAATGCAGGGCCAGCCAGAGGTCTGGAGCTGGATAAGTAAATAAATATCTTCACGCAATTCCCAATACAGGGGTAAACAGAGGTCTAGCCTAGACATATAAGTCCCTCCGACCCACCTTCCACCGAAGATATTTTCGGGACAACGTGACTGGTGGTGAGCCCGTCGCCGTCTTTGTGTGTAAGCCAACGATATCATTTGTACATAGGTTTTGAGAAAAACCCATTGGTACGGCCACTTGAGGATCGAACTCGGGTCTCTTGACTCGAAATTCCGACCACTCGGCTATCGTGACTGGAGCTGGAGGTCTTCATAAATTCACTTTACTTCATCGTTTTGTATAAACGGATAAGAATTTGAAGAAGAATATTGTTTATATCACTCAAAACCGAACGACCAATGAAAGGATACTCATGTTATAATATATCAAAAAATATACACATTTAGTCGATAGATAAACAAGATAGTTCAGCAACACAACCTTTAATAAATGTCTCCTAGCTCTGTACGAAGTTAGATAGTTATTCTACGAGAGCCATCGAAATAATAATATTTATGTTATAAATCATAAGCCATAAAAAGTTCGTTTTAAATAATAATATACCATGGCGTTTCTTATCTTAGTAATCCCGAGAGCCGTGTCGTGTCAGTCAGTGGTCGGCAACAATAGATCCGAGTTCGATCCCTAGTTGACAAGCTCGTACCAATAGATTTTTTTAAATTGGGTTTTTGTGCGTTAACATCTATATTATATATATATATATATATATATATATATATATATATATATATATATATATATATATATATATATATATATATATATATATATATATATATATATATATATATATATATATATATATATATATATATATATATATATACATATACATATATATATATATATATATATATATATATATATATATATATATATATATATATATATATATATATATATATATATATATATATATATATATATATATATATATATATATATATATATATATATATATATATATATATATATATATATATATATATATATATATATATATATATATATATATATATATATATATATATATATGTAGGGATTATCCTGATTAAATGAAATAATTGGTTTTTCAACTCACTTCAGTCTTTTATTTTCACTTTTACTATTTTCGAATATTAATTTCGTCTTATCACTTTCTTCTTCCTTTCACGTACGCCATTCGTCTTCTCTCTTCCTCACACATCATTCTATCTCATCTGTCATATTCTATCATTCTGTCATATCTTCCTCTTAGTCTCACTTATCCTTTCTCTCACTCATTTACACATCCTACACTCGGCCATCCTGCTTTCATATCTGTCCTCAGATATGGTTTACATTAATAAAAAAACTTTATTTTTAATCTAGTAGGAACATAGATTACATCATCACTAAACTTTTAAAAGAAAATAACACCTTATGGTGTAACACGTTGTTACTTTATAACACAAAAACAACAATAAAAATATCCTACTTTAACATTCATTCTTCATCCACTCTTACACAAACTATCAAAAATTAGTGTTCACCTGAAACATACAAAAATATTAAGACACATTAATCATCATCTCCAGGCCACCTCTTCATCAAATCAGCTGAGCTTGATGTCTTGTTCGGCCCTTCTGTAGTGTCGTACACCTTCTCCACATCATAGCGGTCATTTCGTTTTATCTTCACTACTTTGTAAGGTCCAAAAACTTCGGTTTCAGTTTCAACCCTGGTCCAAACTGCGTTCTCTTGATAGCAACTAGCTCATCTAGCTCGTACTTGTTGCTGTCATTCCTTTTCTTATCATAGGTCTTTCTGTTTTCTTCCTGTACTTTCTGGATTTGTTCTTTGGCCTTCTGCCTCAGTTCTTCTCTCTGTTCGTTGTGTTGTTCTGCTAGCTCTTGTTGCAGTAGTTCAACAATTTGTAGGTCATCTTTACATTTCATCTTTGAGCCCACCATCAACTCAAAAGGTGTGGTATCTGTACTCCTCTGGTATGTGTTGTTCAGCGCTCTGTACTCTGCTCACATGTTTGTACCATAACGATTTGTCCTCTATACACAGCTTCGTAAACATTGAGTGAGTATGCGGTGAACCCTCTCCACCTGACCGTTTCCTCGTGGTGCTCCTGTCGTGATCTTCGCATGCTCTATGTTTTCATCTAGACAGTATTTCGTGAAGTCGCCACTCGTGAATGCTGTTCCTCTATCAGTTATGATTCTGGTAGGGTTGAAAATATCTGCTGGTGTGCTTGCATCTTCGTCAGTACTTCTGCGGATGTTGTCGACCTCGTGGGGTAAAGCCACAAAAACTTCGTAAAGGCATCAATCACTGTCAAAATATGATTGTACTGCTTCCTCGTCTCCGTGAGTGGTCCTATGTGATCTAAATGAAGGGTATGCAGGGTGTTCCTTCTTTATTGATTGGATTTAAAAATCCTTCTGCTTTGCCGGCCTTTCTTGTAGCCAATAGGCATGGGATACAACTATGTATGACTTCTTCAATTCTCTTGTCAAGGTTCTTTATGTAATAGTCTTTATTTATGGCTTCTTTCATCTTTCTTGTTGCAAAATGCCCATTCTCATGAATCTTTTTGATTATTTCCTTCTCCATAGATCTTGGTACCACCATCTGCTTCTGATCTCCTTTGTAAATAATTCCATTGTCCATCCAGTAGTCGTTGTATTGTCCGTCCTGTAGTATAATCGTTCTGATAGCATTCAGCTCATCGTCTGATTCTTGATTGTGTCTCATCTCGTCATGTAAGCTTGTTATAGCTAGCACGCATGGGTTTCTGCTCAGTGCATCAGCATGCTTCATCTTCGTTCCTGCTCTGTGCTCTATTTCGAAATCATACTCGTCTAAAACAAAGCCCATCTTGCCACTTTTGGAGCTAAATCTTTCTTTCTCAGTGTCATTTCGAATGCCTTGCAGTCTGTCACTATCTTGAAGTGTACTCCGTACAGGTATTGTCTAAACTTCTTCACTCCTTGAATTACAGCTAATGCTTCTAGCTCATAGCTGCTATACCGGCTCTCTGCATCACTTGTTTTATGACTCATGTAGTGTACTGGGTGTAGGTCACCATCGGCATGTCTTTGCAATAGTATTGCGGCTAAAGCTTGGCTAGATGCGTCTGTGTGCAACTCCGTAGGTAGTCTGGGATTATAGATCTTCAACACTGGATCTGTCCTCAACTTCTGCTTCAATTCATTGAACGCACATCTTTGTTCTCCACCAAAATTAAATCTGTCATCCTTTCTGAGTAAATCCGTCAATGGTTTTGCAATCTTTGCGTAGTCTTTGATATACTTTCTGAAGTATGAAGTTAATCCAATAAAACTCATCACCTGTTTTGTGTTCTTTGGTTCTGGGAATCTCACCACAGCGTCTATCTTCTCACGGCTGGGTCGTACTTCTCCGTCTTTGATACGATGTCCTAGGAACTCAATCTCTTCATTTAAAAGCCTTGCCTTCTTCCAATTTATCTCTAGACCATAATCAGCTGCCACATTCAGAACTTGCTGTAGTCTTTCCACGGCTTCGACCTCGCTGATTGCTGGAATAATAATATCGTCTATAAATATCATCATCACATTCTTTGCTATTAGATCTCTGAATATAATCGTTATAAATCTCATGAAACACTTAGGCGATGAAGTCAATCCAAATGGTGCCCTCAGAAATTGAACTGCCCATGATGCGTCACAAATGATGTGTATGGCACTGACTCCTCGCTCACCTTCAAATGAAAAATCCGTTTTGAGATCTAATACGCTAAATATCTTGCCGTCTTTCAGTTTGTCAATCACGTCATCTATGATTGGCAAAGGGAATTCATCTTTAAGAATCTTCTTGTTTAGTAGCCTGTAGTCGACACAGACTCTAGTAGTGTCATCTTTCTTCTTGACCAACACCAGGGGACTAGCATATTCAGAAAAACTTACCCGCGCAATGCCTTTCTCTATCCACTCCTCTACCTGGTCTTCCACTAACTTTTGCTCCGTCAACGCCAGCCGTCGTGGGCGTTGGGCAACTGGGATGTCGTCCTTCAACACAATCTTCAATTGTACTGGTGCTTCTTTAGTTTGGCACGGTTTGTAATCCAATACCATTTGCTCCACCTGCTCTCGAGTGTTTACACCTGCTGCACAACCTGTTAACTCAATTTGGTTAGCAAAACAATCAACTCTCTTCCACCATTCATCATCTTTCGGGTACAACTTCGCCTCTCCATCACATAACACCATCACTAATTCACTCAGAAATTCTTGCCCTAAAATAACCGTAAACGGCATACAGTCTCTAGGCACTACATGGAATGTCACGTCTTCGTAGAGCTCTCCGTCGATCGTCACGTTAGCACGAAACTGTCCGCTCGATTTCACCTTTGTTTGGCCAAGTCCAGATATCACCAAGTTGTCGTCGTATTTCTCGATGTTAAACGCCATAAACTGGTCGTCGGCCATTAGATTCGCACATGATCCTGTGTCTAGTAATGTCTTGACTTGAAAACCACACATTTCCATCATTTTCATGGGTTTTTCTGCACTTTCAACTTAAACTCGTCTTTGTTATTGTTTTGAATGTGAAACATTCCGCCATGTTCTCCGTTTTCATTGTCAAACGTGAACTCTCGCTCCTCATTGGCTGTTGTCGTGTTTTGACAATCACTTGCAAACATGGCCGCCCTCGGCTTCATGTTTGGTTGATCGAATCTTCGAGGCGTCGTCTTATTGGCTGGCACCCGGCGCCGCCAAATTTGAATGCATTTCCGCCGCTTCCGCTGCCAACAGCGCCATCACGTCTAGCGGAGGATTGTGGAACCTCGACTTTGCAATGCTTACTCAAATGTCCGAATGCATTACAGCGAAAACACTTGATTCCTGTGGGACAGTCGCTCGCCATATGGTCATTCTCCCCACAGTTGTAGCACCGTCTCCGCTGCTGACCACCTGTCTGCTGTTTGCCACTCGTCGTTGGTCGTCTCGAACCTTGTCGCTCGCTGGTCTCCTTTGGTGCAGAGCTTCTTTTAGCCTCTGACCTCTCCTTCATTTGTTCATATAGCTTTAATCTATCTTTGAGTACTGAGTATGTAACAGCGCCATAAAGTATAGTCTTGTTTACTTCACTATCTTGAATGCCCTCAACAATGTACTGTATTGCCACATTGTCATTGAACCTAGCGCGCTTGCCCATCTCCTTCATCTTTAGCATGTACTGCATGTAGGTTTCACCAGGTTCCTTCTTCCTAGCTGCCATCAGCTCATGCATCTCTTTGCTGTTGATCTTTTCAGGGAACTCTTGTAACAATGCCGCTTTCAGTTCTTTGAAGCCTTTGAACACCTTCTCCGTCTTTAACCATAGTGCTGCTGTACCTTCTAGTGATCTTCTTGCAATAATGAGCTGCTGCTGAGGTGTCCAATTGAATATTTCTGCGTTGTCCTCAATGTCTTCTGCCCACTTCACAGCAGAATAGGTATCGTCATCGCCGTTGAATTTGGTTATGTTGTAGAATCCGTCTAAATAGGTTGCAAACAACTTCTCCGGTTTTCCGTCTTATCAGTCGTCTTTTCTGATTCCGTCGTCATTGTGATTGTATCGTCTTCTTTGGTTTATTCGTCTTTTCGTCTTTGAGGTTATGAAAAAAACCACGCCGGTCACGTCGTAAAAATTTTGGGATGATCCCGGACGAGCCCCCAAAATTTGTAGGGATTATCGATTAAATGAAATAATTGGTTTTTCAACTCACTTCAGTCTTTTATTTTCACTTTTACTATTTTAGAATATTAATTTCGTCTTATCACTTTCTTCTTCCTTTCACGTACGCCATTCGTATTCTCTCTCCCTCACACATCATTCTATCTCATCTGTCATATTCTATCATTCTGTCTATCCTCTCCTTTCTCTCACTCATTTACACATCCTACATATATATATATATATATATATATATATATATATATATATATATATATATATATATATATATATATATATATATATATATATATATATATATATATATATATATATATATATATATATATATATATATATATATATATATATATATATATATATATATATATATATATATATATATATATATATATATATATATATATATATATATATATATATATATATATATATATATATATATATATACTTCAAGTGTCGTACAAACAACCAAATGTATTTTTCTTGTTTTTTTTTTAATTATTATTTTCTATTCTTTATTTATTGGTGCACAATTAGTAAAGAGCATTCCATTCATTCATACGATCATTTTCCGTAGAACAACTGAGCGTGATGCAAAAGGAATTGGATAGGAGGCGCGAAGAGTGCATTCAGCTGAAGAGTGTACTTACAAACCAGGTACGTATTGTAATTTATATTAAAATCGTTCAAAACCATTTTAGTTTTTAGTTATTTGTAAAATAATACGCTATTACTCGTTTTAAAATACTGTTATGTCGTTAAAGCCGTGATAACTCAATGCAGGTCTATGAATACAATAATTTGGACTTGTTAGCAGTTTAATCATTGAATGCAGTATTATTTGCCCCAAGTAAATTCCAGGCCTTGAATAATACAGGGATAGATAGACGTCTAGACAATTAAGTCCTTTCTACACATCTTTCACCGAAGACATTTTTGGGAGAACATGACAGGTGGTATACCTGTCGCCGTCTTTACGTCCAAACTAACGATATAAATTGTACATAAATTTAGAAAAAAAAACCATTGGTACGAGACCTACCACTTGTCACGCGATAGTATCATGCTGTACTGATTTTACACACTCACGACATTTGTTATAAAAGTGTTATTTTGTATTCTACTTTGTATCTCCTTTACTGACATACAATTTAACACAAGAAAAATGTATGTCAGTAAATCGTTCATTTCTATTCTTTCTTATATTTTTCCGGAGTCTAAATTTCATCATTTATTTTTTTTTCTTTTATTTACAATTACGAGTATGATAGTGTCACTGTACGCAATGTAAACATTCTTTGTAAGCAAATTGTTTAAACAAAACGATAAATATTAAACAATATCTTGGCATTTAATGTACAGGTTGTTTGTAAAACAAGCTTTTTTTAAAAAAAAACAGCATTTTTAAACTTAATTTGATAAATATTATATTTTTTGACATTAGATAACATGCTTTGTGCTGAAACCTTAAACCAGCTCTCGAAAAGTAAAAAAGTAAAAATAAACCCTATAGATTCCGTTAAATAAGTTTATATTCCGATGTACAATTTTACTTAAAACATAACATATAAATAACAAAGATAGTTTACTTGGTAGTGACCCTGCCTTCGAAGCCAAGGGTTCGAATCCTGCTATGCCTATAGAGGCGCAACTTTTTTTAACTGAATATGAATATTTGTAATCGAGTCATAGATGTTTATATGTTTCTATAAATATCTATCTATGTAATTATATATTTATGTAAGTATATTGTACTGTTTAAGTCACGATAGCCGAGTGGTTCCGTGTTCGGAAATTCGAGTCAAGAGACCCGAGTTCGATCCCCAGGTGGCATGCTCGTAACTATGGGTTTTTCTAAATCTTATGTACGAATCATATCGTTGGATTGGACACTACACGTCGATAGGCTCAGCACCTGTAACGTTGTCTCAATATAGTTACGGCAAATCTTTGGGGTTGATAGAAAAGCTTACAGAGGGACTTAATACCTGCTGGTATTCTCCAGATGTTGGTTAAAAAATAGCCAACAGATTTGTGAGATAATATTTTTTTATTTGGAAATTAGGGCCCAGTGCCTTTCTATCGATATATTAATAATAATATTTGCTAATCTGCTAAAAAATCTATGGTCTTACTTTTTCTCTTTATCCAGTTTTAAATTAACAAGTCACGATAACCGAGTGGTTGGGTGATCGGAATTTCGAGTCAAGAGACCCGAGTTCGATCCTCAACTGGCCGTATGGGTTTTTCTAAAACTTATGTACAAATTATATCGTTGGCTTGGACATAAAGACGGCGACGGGCTCACCACCTGTCACGATGTCCCGAAAATATCTTCGATGAAAGGTGGGTCGAAGGGACTAAAATGTCTAGATCTCTGTCTACCCCTGTACTGGGAATTGCGTGAAGATATTTATTTTTTTTTAATTTAAGTTTCAAATCGTAATGGTAAAGAAAGTTTTCGCTTCGAAATACTTTATAAACCACGCACTATTTGAGCCGGAACCTTATCAGTGACAAGTGACGTCCTATCTCGGTGACAGATAAAAATTTGACGTGAAAAAATGCTCTCATTCATAAACATTGCGTGTTAGTGCAAATACAGTTTCAGTTGGGGTCTTTTTTTATATTTCCTATACCATAATTTATTATAGACGAAATATATTTCATTACACTAAATTTTACAATGTAGTTTTTTAATTATCTATGTATTGGATTTAGTTCTATTTAAGTTATTTTTGTGTAATATTGGAATATCCATAATTCATAAATAACTTATCGTGGAAATTAATTTTTTATGTATGTTATTTTGCTTTATTATTTTATTTTCGTTTGCGTATAAACGTTCAACTGTTTTAATGATAATAACTTTAAGTTAATTAAAATACCAATTATACTTAGGAAAAAACTCTCTGCGACATTTAAGTTACGAAATAATTATTCGGTGTTTATCGAACTTCATAATAGAAGCCTATATTCTAAAGAACCTGTTGATATGAGAGATCCAGCTTGCCCCGAAGAGGTTCAAATCGTAAAGATTTTATTCATGGACTTACCCAAGTATAGGAGTATTCTCAGGTTGCAAAACAAAAACAAGGTAATTGTCAGTTGGTTAATATGTTTACATAAGGTTTAATGATAGGTCATTTGAGTTATCATGGCTTGTAAAATAATAACTCCTTTAATATCAATCAAAATTTAATTAAATTTAGATGACAACTCTATAGCCTAGGCTTTCTCCTTCGAACATATGGGCTGTGAGTTCAAATCTCGCTAAGTTATTAGATGTTTCTGTAAATAAAAATAAATAAATATCTTCACGCAATTCCCAATACAGGGGTAGACAGAGGTCAAGTCTAGACAATTTAGTCCCTTTGACCCACCTTCCACCGAAGATATTTTCGGGACAACGTGACAGGTGGTGAGCCCGTCGCCGCCTTTATGTCCAAGCCAACGATGAAATTCGTACATAAGTTTTTGAAAAACTCATTGGTACTGCCACCTGGGGATCGAACTCGGGTCTCTCGACTCGAAATTCCGACCACCCAACAACTCGGCTATCGTGACTTAGATGTTTCTGTGAAATAATTATTTATCTATGTGGTACTTTTTTCGATGCCTTAATACAAGTGCTTTAGCTACATTGGAATCAGATTAATGTACGTGGTGTCGTCGTTATGTATGTATGCAAGTATGGATATGTCATCATCATCCAATCATACACTACTTTCGGGCTGTGTACAATATTTTATATGGAAAAACAAAACATGAGGATCTTACGAATTTTTATAAAGCTTTTTTGTATTTACTTAAAATGAAAAAGAATATACATGAAGCCTTTGAATAAGTTCTGTTATTTTATAACTGCTATAGAACTGAATGTTTTACGCAGAAACCATGGTTCCATGCATTGAAGAGCGTCGTGAGTAAAACGATGTTGTAAATCATTCGATTGCTTTGTTGTGTTTTATTTTATACGATAGTGGAAATTATTTATTTGTCGAAGGGCACCCGTGATTCTTCCATTAATTTCTTCCATTCATTGTCTTAGAATATAAGTATTAGATATTATTTTTATAAAAGCCGTTACAATTACAGAAACTTTAACGTTATGTTAAAATTACAAAAAATACAACAAACAAGTACAAAAACATACATAGAAATAATGGAAAAGTCACGTATTCGTTAGTAAAAGGGTTAGTAGGGTGCTATGAACTGGTAGAAGTTTATTTTAAATATTTTTATTACTATTATAATTATTGCACATATCTCTAGACGTCACTAGGCACGTCTTTTGCTATGTTATATATATAAGTTATATCTTGTTTTGTGTGCACACTTCACCTACCTCGCAGTCGGAGGTGGGTAAAATGTATAAATGTATATTTTAATTACATCGTCTAAATATATTGATTTGCTCATATAAAGTAACTTAGTAAGTATATCTCTATTAAATAAGTAACGTAAGGTATTTAGAGTTGGGGTGGGGGTGCGGTGGTATGGGATAAAGTTGAAATAAATTTCTGAGATGAAATTCTGAAATTAATTGAAATGCTACTTAAAATTGTAACTAAACTCGGCACTAATAATTTTCTTATATTGTTTTATTTGAATTTGAACCCAGAAACCATAGATCGGCAGTTAGTTGCGTCACATATTGAGCTTCGCAGTGCTTCTTTCATTTACATAAAGATCTTTTATCAATTTACACCCAAGAAGAGGCAGTGCCGATTTAACCATGTTGCAAGAGTAACAATTGTTGACGGCAAAATGGAGTTCCGTGTACAACATGTATTTTATGTCCTATAGAAGTTTCTTATATTCTATAACGTATCTAGTAATGTATTGTATTTATCACTTAAAGAGACCTTAATAAATTTGGAGCCCGTCAATAGAAATTGCTGCGGGACCCACGCTTGCTTTAATTCGGCACTGAGGAATGGCATGTCCGAGGTTAAGTTTTGAAATGTATCAATTGAATGCTGCCCGTAATTAGTATCTGAATGCGGGTATATAAGCATATTGTTCCCTAGTTTATAAGTGGTTTTGCGGATATCAGTAGTTAGTTTAGTTGGTAAAATGTATTTTAGAAATCATCATTACTAACTTTTATTTTTGTTATTTTCTTCTTTAATGCGTTCCTTTTGCTGACATCGCACGGTATTTTTTTATTTCTAATTATTTTTGTTTTGTTTTTTTTTTTTATGTCTTCACATTCAATCGTATTGTATTGTAATTTGGAACCTTATGTTACGCAGACTGTAAACCTAAAGTCGCTTGCCACCAATTATGACTCCGACGTGGACATTATTAATGAAGATGGGGAGCTGGCGACGGCTTATGAAGCTCAGAAGGACATCAACAGGTACGTTATTTTACATGTATATGGTCACTTATTTATACCCTGACTTATAACGAAATGTCTAAAATTAAATGCCCTCAGGAGGACCGTTCTTTGTGGAAAATTTGGGGGAGGCCTATGTTTAAGTGTCATCTCTTGATAACTTGTAAGACTTTTGATAACTTGTACAGAATTCGATCCTTACCATAAAGAAGTTCTATATTTTTTTTTATTTTCTTCAGACAATTACAAGAAGAGCTCTTGGCCGAAAAGAAATTCTACTCTGAGCACATATCGAAAGCGAAAGCAGAGATCGAGAGATTGCGAGAGGAGAATGATAAATATCAGAAGTGAGTACATTCAGTTCTATAGTATTTTTGAAAAAGTCCAGACTGTTTATTTGATAAAAACACAGTATTTATTTATTTTTTTATATTTTAATTTATTATTTTTTTCTAAATTTAGTGTGCTTTAATAAAAGTTTAAAATTATAATTATATTACGAGTACTGTGTACTATCATAGCAGATATAAATTATTACATTTCATTAATATTTGATTTGAAAGTAGCTGTTAGATATTTATAACCCGACATAATAACAATGGCTTCGGCCTAATCATTTAACATTTTCGTTAAAAATACTGTGTAAATAGTCTTCGTTCGTCCTCTTATGTTTTAACACTTTATTTGAAATCAGAGTTTAGAATGCATCGTTAAATTTAATTTTATAAGCAATCTTCAGCTCTACATGAAAAAACTAGTACATAAGATTCATTTTGTATTATTTTTACTGGACATATGTTTGCGCTAATGGAACTAGACATACCGAAACAATAAGTCTGTAATCTTTACGACCCTCCGCGGCCATTAGTTGCCCACTTTTGAAACACATTTGAATTATTTGGATACAAGAATCTGGTCCCCCGTGGACAGCCTATTTTACAAACAAAAATTCATCATTCCTCCGGTCAGAATCCATTTTACAAGCAAAAATTCAAACCAAATCGGAAGTGTGCATTTTTGCTATATAATAAGGCATCATATTATAAAAATCCGTTCGTCACTAAGGCGTGAAAATTGAACAAGATCTAAAATTATTGTTTCCAACATTTTTATTGCTATTTGAATTAAGTTGTTTTAAAGGTTCCTCTCCATCATCTGCGATTTTTTTTCATACAACAAGTGTCCTGAATATGTCTGTTTGGTCGCATCAAACTACATTATTTAATGAAAAAGTTTATTATAAATTTAAATTGAAATTACATGTATAGTAATGTATCAACGTATATTATTGTTATTCTGTAATTAATAGTAAAATGTTAGACTTTACCAAGACAAAGACCAAACCATAGTGTTGTATAGATTGACGTTGAAAGTTGAACCTGCCCCTGCCAGTTTTAAGAACTCCCTTTGCATTTTATCTCTTCCAGCTTCAACGGAGGTAAATATCAAAGCATGCTTTCAGAAATAAGAAGAAAATGCAGTAGCTTGGAAAGTTCCACAACTTATTTAAAGGCACTGTTTATTAGCGAAAAACTAATCGTACACTTAACTTTCTCAGTTTTAAATGTGTTATCTATTTAGTTTTGTTAATATTTTGTTATTATTTTATTTATACCTCATATTGGCTTTACTGACTGTTTTGTTAAATAAAAAAATAAAAAATATTTATCACCTACCCATTTACACTTACTGCGGTACGCAAACACAACTTCAGTTAACATAACTACATTTAAAATCCTCATGATGGATTTTAATTTATTCCGGCGCCAAAATTAATAACATACTTTTTTAATAACTTTACATTGGATGATTAAAGTAAAGTACTGTAAATTAGCTCTTTAAATATGATGTCAGCACATATTATATAAGAAATATGTACTGCAGATTATAAACAGTATGATAAATGATATAAAATTAGTGTTTACGATAAATGGAAAAAAAAATAATGGAATATTAATACTCACATATTATTTGATTCTTGTTTTGAAAGCACTCTGCTTAAACACATCATCATCATGTGTTTAACTAAGGCTCTTTTTAGAGCCACTAGACAATGTAACCAAAGCTCTTTTAAAGAAAATTGTACCAAAAAATGTAAAAGCTACAAAGCCATATACCTAGGGCTCTTATAAGAGCTACAAAGCAATGTAACTAGAGCTCTTTTTAGAGCTACAAAACAATGTAACCAGGGCTCTTTTTAGAGCTATAATACAATGTAACCAGGGCTCCTTTTTAGAGCTACAGAACAATGGGACTAGAGCTCTTTTTAGAGCTACTAAACAATGTAACCAGAGCTCTTTTTAGAGCTACAAAATAATATAATTAGAGCTCTCTTTAGAGCTACAGAATAATGTTACCAGGGCTCTTTTTAGAGCTACAAAACAAAGTAACCAGAGCTCTTTTTAGAGCTACAAAACAATGTAACTAGTGCTCTTTTTAGAGCTACAAAACAAAGTAACCAGAGCTCTTTTAAGAGCTACAAAACAATGTAACCAGGGCTCTTTTTAGAGCTACAAAACAATGTAACCAGGGCTCTTGTTAGAGCTACAAAACAATGTAACCAGAGCTCTTTTTAGAGCTACAAAACAATGTAACCAGGGCTCTTGTTAGAGCTACAAAACAATGTAACCAGAGCTCTTTTTAGAGCTACAAAACAATGTAACCAGGGCTCTTTTTAGAGCTATAATACAATGTAACTAGAGCTCTCTTTAGAGCTACAGAATAATGTTACCAGGGCTCTTTTTAGAGCTACAAAACAAAGTAACCAGAGCTCTTTTTAGAGCTACAAAACAATGTAACTAGTGCTCTTTTTAGAGCTACAAAACAAAGTAACCAGAGCTCTTTTAAGAGCTACAAAACAATGTAACCAGGGCTCTTTTTAGAGCTACAAAACAATGTAACCAGGGCTCTTTTTAGAGCTACAAAACAATGTAACCAGGGCTCTTGTTAGAGCTACAAAACAATGTAACCAGAGCTCTTTTTAGAGCTACAAAACAATGTAACCAGGCTCTTTTTAGAGCTACAAAACAATGTAACAGAGCTCTTTTTAGAGCTACAAAACAATGTAACCAGGCTCTTTTTAGAGCTACAAAACAATGTAACCAGAGCTCTTTTGAGCTACAAAACAATGTAACCAGGGCTCTTTTTAGAGCTACAAAACAATGTAACCAGGGCTCTTGTTAGAGCTACAAAACAATGTAACCAGAGCTCTTTTTAGAGCTACAAAACAATGTAACCTGGGGGTCTTGTTAGAGCTACAAAACAATGTTATCAGGGTTCTTTTTAGAGCTACAGAACAATGTAATCTGGGCTATTTTTAGAGCTACTGAATAATGTAACCAGGGCTCTTGTTAGAGCTACAAAACAATGTAACCAGAGCTCATTTTAGAGCTACAAAACAATGTAACCAGGGCTCTTTTTAGAGCTACAAAACAATGTAACCAGAGATCTTTTTAGAGCTACAAAACAATGTAACCAGAGCTATTTTTAGAGCTACAAAACAATGTAACCAGGGCTCTTGTTAGAGCTACAAAACAATGTAACCAGAGCTCTTTTTAGATCTACAAAACAACGTAACCAGAGATCTTTTTAGAGCTACAAAATAATGTAACCAGGGCTCTTTTTAGAGCTACAGAACAATGTAATCAGGGCACTTTTTAGAGCTACAATACAATGTAACTAGGGCTCTTTTTAGGGCTACAAAATAATGTAAGCAGAGCTCTTTCAAGAGCTACAAAACAATGTATCCAGAGCTCTTTTTAGAGCTACAAAACAATGTAACCAGGGCTCTTGTTTGAGCTACAAAACAATGTAACCAGAGAACTTTTTAGAGCTGCAAAACAATGTAGCCTGGGGGTCTTGTTAGAGCTACAAAACAATGTTATCAGGGCTCTTTTTAGAGCTACAGAACAATGTAATCAGGGCTCTTTTTAGAACTACAGAATAATGTAACCAGGGCTCTTGTTAGAGCTACAAAACAATGTAACCAGAGCTCTTTTTAGAGCTACAAAACAATGTAACCAGGGCTCTTTTTAGAGCTACAGAACAATGGGACCAGAGCTCTTTTTAGAGCTACAAAACAATGTAACCAGGGCTCTTTTTAGAGCTACAAAATAATGTAACCAGAGCTCTTTTTAGAGCTACAAAACAACGTAACCAGAACTCATTTTAGAGCTACAATACAATGTAACCAGAGCTCTTTTTAGAGCTACAAAACAAAATAACCAGAGCGCATTTTAGAGCTACAAAACAATGTAACCAGAGCTCTTTTTAGAGCTATAAAACAATGTCACCTAAGCTTTTTTTAGAGCTATAAAACAATATAACCAGAGCTCTTTTTAGAGCTACGAAACAATGCACCCAGGGCTCTTTTTAGAGCTATAAAACAATGCACCCAGGGCTCTTTTTAGAGCTATAAAACAATGTTGCCAGGGCTCTTGTAGGAGCTAGAATACAATGTAAGGTTCTTTTAAGTGGTACTTTACAATGTAACAAGAGCACTTATTAGAGCCACAAAACAAAGTAACCAAGACATTTGTTAGAGCCATAGAACAATTCATGTAACTATAGTTGGCTATAGAGCCACAAAACACGTTCACGTTCTAGGAAATTATGGGTTGATAGGAATAAATAAATGTTAACTTGCTCGTCTCAGCATTAGAAACATAACTATGAGAGATTTGTCCTTATTTTTTTGTGTTTTCAAATTAATTATTCGAAGTGATATCAAAAATTACATTTGTTATATTGTTAACAATTACACTTTTATGTCATATGTGTTCTATATTTCTGTTTTAGGTTACTGAGTGCAGATTTGAGTCAAGAACCTAAGAATAAGAGTCAAGAGTACGCCCAAAATGAAATCATCCGACTGGCTGCAGAGGGTCTCGCAGTACAAGTAAAAACATTTTTTTTCTCTTGAAACTTGTAAAGAATAAATTTTTAGGTTTAAAATATTATCAACCTTATCCTATATAGTTGACAATATCGCGAAGTGTAATTGGTGACTGATCCCATAATTCAAAATTATTAAAAACAAATTTTGGCTTAATCATAGGGCTGCAGAATATTACGGCTACTACTTAATAATTTTAGTCTGGCATTTTTTATGACTATTCCGCTATCTGTCGGTAGCCAATGCCATTATCAAGGCTTTCCCTGTCTTCTCTCATTTCCTATACTGGGGTAGACAGAGAGTCGACAATTTTTAGTCTTTTCTTGTTCTACATTTCACCGAATCTTATTTGGGACAACACGACTGTAGCACGATGTCAGTGCCTAAGCCAACGACGCACATAACGACACACGACACACATAACATAAGTTTTGAAAACGAGCCTGCCACCTAGGCATCAAACACGAGTCTCATGATTTGAATTGCGATCATTCTACTACACGTCTTCTTTTTCTTCTTCTTTACAGCCTATCAAAAGTCCACTGCAGAACATAGGCCTCCCCTAAAACTTTCCACAGTGAACGGTCCTCAGCCACCTGCATCTATCGACTTCCCGCAACATTTTGCAAGTAGTCTTGATCATATTACAAGGATTTCAAAGATTATATGACGTATCTTAAATATACGACGTTACAGGAACGTGTTGACAAACTGTCGGAGAGCTGCCGCCGGTACAAGAATCAGATCAGGCTTCTCGTCAACAGGCTGAAGGAGGCTGGCATTGATGACGTCAATGATATTCTAGAAGGCAACGGTATTTATTTTTAAATACATATTCTAGATATTTTTGTTAGCTATATAATCTGTAACCTTAAATATAAAGGAACATTATGGCATTTTGGCTTAAAAACATTGATGGCGCAATTGTACAAACTTACATACGTACTTAATATTGTTATTCTAGTTTTCGCGTTTCTTTCACAGATACAGTAGTGACGCAGCATGCACTGTCAACAATAGAAATGGCGCCAGTGACGCGGAAGAAGGAGAGGGAATACCTTGGAATGTTCGAGTACAAAATACAGGACGAGCCGATTATTATAAAGAAACTTATAACAGGTAAATTTATAAGAAGTCACGATAGCCGAGTGGTTGGGTGATCGGAATACGAGTCGAGAGACCCCAGTTCGATTTCCAGGTGGCATGGACAGAAAGGCGGCGACGGGCTCACCACCTGTCACGTTGTCCCGAAAATATCTTCAGTGGAAGGTGGGTCGAAGGGACTTAATTGTCTAAACTCGACCTCTGTCTACCCCTGTATTGGGAATTGCGTGATAATTTTTTATTACCCCTCGCCGTTAGAATATTCCAAAACTTTTCTTCCGTGGGTGTGGTAAAAAGCGACTAAGGGATAAGCATTGAAAATGAAATTGTCTACCGACAAATGCGGGGTTAACCATCTTGAAAATAATAGAAAAAACATTGACAAACCAGCTACGAGTAAATGTGGTGATGTTGCTGTCATATATATTTATCTATTATCAGCATGTATTCATTATTAATTCCAAGTATATCAATAGAATGTGGTTCACATCAGCAGTATTTCCGTGATATTGTCTAGATCTGAAGCCGAGAGTGGCGGTGACGCTCCTGCCGGGGCTGCCCGCCTACATCCTGTTCATGATGCTGCGGCACATGGACCACGTGGACGACGAGCCCAAGATGCACCAGCTCATGAAAGCGGTCCGCACGGGCGTTAAGAAGACCTTGAAGAAACGTTCCGACAGCATCGAATATAACGCTCTATGGCTTTCCAATATGCTTCGGTTAGTGGCGTTTGGGATATTTGGTATTCCTTATTAATTTTTTTTTATCTACCGTTCAAACTATACCGTCGAGTGGAATTCCTTTAGGCATGGTTATTAAATACTTGGAAAGTAAAATTGATTTATACTGTCGCAAACGTGACACGGTAATTACCGAAGAAACGATAAGTTCCAAGTGAATATGGACAACAAAAAGTTACAATAATCAGCTAAAGTTCTTGTGTTATGGAATAAGAAACAATGAAGGCACCATAAACCCCCGCCCGAGACAATTCAGAAAAAGTTGTTTTCTACATTCACTTCTTTGTCTCAGGTTGCGATCGATTGGAAACTGAAAGTTTAATCTAATTAGTATTTAATATGTAAATTTATATGTATACACATTTCTGCAGCCCACTGTCATTTAAAAATATTATATATCTCTTCGCCCCACCTTCCACCGAAGATATTTTCGGGACAACTTGACAGGTGTTGATCCCGACTCCGTCTTTATGTCCAAGCCAACGGTATAATTCGTACATAAGTTTTTGACAAACCCATTGGTACGAGTCTGACATCTATGAATCGAACTCCGGTCTCTTGACTCGAAATTCCGACCACCCAACCACTGGGCTATCGTGACTGTCATAAAAAAGCAACTAATACCCACATTTAACACGCAGGCTTCTGAACAACCTGCGCCAGTACAGCGGCGACGCGGTGTACCAGGCGGCCAACACGCCGCGACAGAATCAGCAGTGCCTGCGGATCTTCGACCTGTCGGAGTATCGGCAGGTGCTAAGCGACATCGCCGTTTGGATCTACCAAGGTGCACTATTTATTTAAACACTATAGCATATGCATAAGAATATACAATGTTCTAAGCATATGAAAAATAATTTTCAAAATACAGTGCCTCAACTTTTCAATACCTATAAAGTTTAAATTGCTAAGTGCCATCTTGTCTTCAAGTGATCGCTTTTATTTTTAATTCAAGGTTTATCAATAAAATTACAAAATACAACGTAACATGTAATTTTATTAACAGACGAACACAGCATTTGTTGCATAAATGTATAAATATTAAGAAAAAATGTCAAGTTTCAGAATTGTCATTAAAAATTCGAGCTATGGGCATTCGCAAAATTAATATGTCTGCCAATCTTGAATGGTCTTTATTTTCGCCCCATAAACTCGAACTTTTCCTTTAGATAGTTCTAGGATCAAATGGTACACAGTACAGTGCAGAGATAGAATGTAGGTATTCGGACGAAGTCTAATAGAAGGCCACTTGAGCTTAGCGCGAAACTCTGATACATGATCATATCTGCAAAGGCCAAATATGAACCTGTCGAAATTTTGAAAACACTCATGTATTCAAATGCTCCTCAGAGATATTCGAATAACAAGCATCAGCATAGTCTAGAATGGGAAGTAACAAAGTCGGTGCTAATAAAATTCTTGTGGGTACGGGAAGAAAATTGCGCAGTCTTCGTAAAGAGGACGCTGTCGCAAACTAATTTTTACTTTGATATGCAACGACCAAATAAGAGACTGAATAATGTTTAGTCCTAGATCTTTAACAGATTTACTAAAGGGTACAACATTGCCATCAATAGAAATATTCTATTTGTGTATGTAAAAAAAAAATGCAAAAACCAATCAAAAATTAAAAATCCATCTTAAATATACAATGTAAATGGTCATTAAGTTAGAGGTTTGTAGCAGTAGTTGAGTTAAGACCCTGCATATTTTAATTTTGAACATAGAAATCTCCTCTATCGAGAGGTCTTTAAGTAACAATTTTTAAAAAAATTTAGGAACAGGTAAATGAAAATCAAATTTCGTTCTTTATGTCTTATAGTGTAAAAAGGGCCATTGGTGACGTGGTCGCATGAAAGAACGTTAACAAATTCAGTAGTTCCGAGTTTGCAATCATGTTATTTAGATGCTTCTGTAATTGTATCCTATTAGTTTAAACGTTTAAAGTCGTTCAAAATACTGTGCGTTTTTATGGCAACCATAAAAGTTAAACTGAATACAACCTATCTGTATGATTTCAATGCGATCATTATAGACTGTTGACTTGAGTACTGTTCTGTAGTATGGAATACTACAGATAATTCCATACTACCGTACTACAGACTACAGAACAGTACTCAAGTCAACAGTACAGAAGTTTCCTTTTAACCAAAATAGTGAACAAAAGTATTTACGTACTTTTGTTTACTACTTTTACCTTTAAAATTAACATCGCTTTCCGTTTTTATTTTTTCACAATTTTAAGATCATTAGCTATTATAAAGTTTTGGAATTTTTCTGTTACGATATTTGGATAAATATTAAATATGAGTGGTCCCAATATTGATCCCTGAGGAACTCCTGATGTTGCGAAGCGATGTAAAGCCCTAGGTCTACGTATGATGACCGACCAGTAAGGTATGATAAAAACCATAATAGTAAAGACACAAAGTAAAGACACAAGGTCAAAAAGGTGAGACTTTTTTGCAAGCAATAAATGATTTTATTTAATGCTTTAGAAAGGCCTACGTAAAGCGCGTGTACTTGCATGCGTGAGTCTAATTAGTCTGATAGAAAAGTTGTGAAATTAGACGAATTAGTGGCAGTGAGAAAGTGAGCAGAAAATATCCATTCTGATTGTTCTCAATAATGATGAAAACACGATGGAATAATAATGGGTTTAAAAGTGACTCAATCGTTTTTGATAGGGCAGATATTATTGATGATTTTGATAGGGCGATGTTTTTAATTCAAATTATTTATGCTTTATAAAATCTTATCTTTAATTTACACTTTTTTGGACCATTAATTATTTAATCAGTGGACAAAAATTTGATTCATATTTTGTTTATTTTCAGTCCGTTTATAATGCTCTCATCAACTTCAAATACTTCAAATACTTTTATGAGTAGCGTTAAAACTGATAAAACATCCGTTTTTAAACTATCGCAATCACATCATTATTTGTACTTAATTTGTTACCTTTGTGATGTAGATGATATTTTGTAGAAAAATTTCTTCTGCAAATAAATTTAGAAATAAGTTTACTTAATCGAATAATTTTGTAGTTCCCAATATTCTTTTAAGCCCAAATAATTAGAAATATTATCACATCAATACACATCCACAAGTCAACAAGTCACGATAGCCGAGTTGTTGGGTAGTCGGAATTTCGAGTCGAGAGACCCGAGTTCGATCCCCAGGTGGTGGTACCAATGAGTTTTTCAAAAACTTATGTACGAATTTCATCGTTGGCTTGGACATAAAGACGGCGACGGGCTCACCACCTGTCACGTTGTCCCGAAAATATCTTCGGCGGAAGGTGGGTCAAAGGGACTTATTGTCTAGACTTGACTTCTGTCTACCCCTGTATTGGGAATCGCGTGAAGATATTTTTTTAATACACATCCACCCAAATTAAAAATTATTTCGCCAGGTCTAATCCACCTCCTGGAGCGCCAGCTGGAGCGGTTGATCCTGCCCGCGATCCTGGAGTACGAGGAGATCAGCGGGCTGTCGGGCCCCGCGCGGCCCGCGCCCGCCGCCGCCGCGCCCGCCGGCCCCGCGCGCCTCAAGCACGAGCTGGCCGCCGTGCGCGACCACCTGCGCGCCTTCGCCGTGGACGCGCCGCTCACCGTCGTCATCTTCAAGCAGGTCAGTCTGCAGCGTGCAGCGGCACCATACACGATATATGTGGGCCCCATTGAAGCTTCGCATCAAGTGTTATTCCAAGAACAACAGCGGTATCCACAAAGCTCAACTCTTCCTCTTTTATTACTACATTTGTATCACCCAAATGTTTAACATTAGGTGTTGAAAATTTTATACACTTAGTCCTATTGCTATTTGAATGTAAATTATTAGCATTGAACCAATGGACTATTTTTGATATAGCATCATTTACTTCGTCAATTGTAATTACAGAGGTATCATCAGTAAATAATACTATATCGTGTTATTCCCTAATAAGGAAGGTAAATCATTAATATAAATGAGAAAAAGAAATGGACCGAGCATCGAGCCCTCCGGTACGCCCATAGCTATCGTCAATCCAGAGGAACATCCACTTTTGGTTACCACTTTAAATTGTATTACATAAATAAGATTTAATTAGATCATGAGCCTCGTTTCTGATACCATAATGGTATAATTTCCTGATAAGTGTTTTATGATGAACGTAATCAAAAGCCTTAGAAAGATCATAAAAGACACCCAAAGCATCCTGTGATCTCTCCCAAGCCTCACATATATGCTTAATTAGCTCAACCACAGCATTGGTTGTTGAGCGACCAAAACCAATAGTTTTGTTAGTTTGTTTAAATTAAACAGTTGAGTAAGAATATTTTTTTTGAAAATTTTACTTAGTGTTGGCCGAAATAGGCCTAAAGTTAGTGAGGTCCGGGGTACTACCATATTTAAATAAAGGAATTACTTTACTTTGCCTCATAAGATCAGGAAATACACCTGACTCCACACTACTATTAAATATTATGGACATATGAGGTGAAATTAAATCTGTTATAGAAGCAATTACTTCAACGGACATTCCCCAAAGATCTTCTGTTTTCTTACATTCAATAGTGTTAAACATTCTTACAATATCTTTTGGACTAACAGCCTCAAACTTAAAGGTTGAGGTGCAAGCACCTACATTTTCCTTAAGTAACGTCTCGTCAACAACAGAAGAAGAATTCAGCCACTGTGTAGTCAAAATTGGAATTTCACTAAAAAAAATTCTCAAAAACTTTAGCTACCTCATGATTATTATTTATAATTTTATTGTTAATATTAAGTTGGTAGTCCGAACATCGTGACATATTCTACCCAGTTTCACTATTAATAATATCCTAAGTCATTTTTACTTTAATAGAAACATTTTATTGCTTAAGTGTAATGACTTGGCTGCAAAACAGCCCTTTTTTTTTACAAATGTTTGAATAATTTCTAACATAAACTTTAAAAGTCTCGCAACGATTGTTGACCTTTCGCTGTAAAGCATTACAATCACCGATATTATTGCAGCTCTTCTACTACATCTGCGCGTACAGCTTGAATCAACTACTACTTCGCAAGGACCTGTGCTGTTGGGCCAAGGGCCTGCAGATCCGATACAACATCTCGCATCTAGAGACCTGGATAAAAGAACACCTCGCTGAATATGGTCAAAAAAGCGTATGTATAGCTTTAATAAAAAAAATATTGACACATACATTAATAGACACGTAGAATAGATAGTTGTTCAGCCGCCGATCGATAGCCAGTAGCTTGCTCAAGACTTTGCCTTAAGTCGCCACTTACGACCACCACGGGAAGAAAGGTGGTGGCATATTCTGACACCGTTACCGTACGGTTCATACAAATAATATAAATCCATTACCATTCATATAATACATATATATCAGCTTGTTATTAAGTGTGTGATTTAAAATTTCTGCTTAAAGTCCACTACAGGACCTAGGCGTTCACCAAAGGGAGGATTTTCCATAATCGCCACGCTTGGCAAGCGGATTGGCGATCTCAGATCTCGAACGTCAGTCGTTGCTGCCCATCTTCGGTTTCATTATTTTGGTCTGATATTTTTAGAGAAGGTTATCCCGCTATATATCGGTTGCCTTGACGATACTCAAGGCTTTTATATATTTTCCATTACCATAGGAAAATAGGAATGGTAAGCTGTATTCATCTCTCAATTTTATTTGAAATTTATTAACTTGTTATTAAGTGTGTGATTTAAAATTTCTGATAACTTGATGTAATTCATTTTATAATGACATTAAAATTTATAAATTAAACTTGACAGGCCGTTAATATCGCTGCAAAATATATTCTAACATATTTTGCAGCGATATTTACGTTTTTGCGCATATTTTTGAAACAGGTGGAGGAAATCCTCGGCGTGCTGAAGCCCATCACGCAGGCGGTGCAGCTGCTGCAGGCGCGCAAGTCCATGGCCGACGTGCAGAGCACCGTCGAGATGTGCGCCGACCTCACCGCCATGCAAGTCTGCAAGGTAGCCCTCCGACCTTGGTGGATCTTGGTGGTTTTTTACACGTTAACTCAACTAATCATTAGAGCTCCACAAATAAATACGGACCTTTATAGTACATTCAAAATATCGACACGGAATTTATTTTCATAAATAGGCG
This sequence comes from Sericinus montela, assembly GCA_029286605.1. Classification (NCBI taxonomy): domain Eukaryota; kingdom Metazoa; phylum Arthropoda; class Insecta; order Lepidoptera; family Papilionidae; genus Sericinus; species Sericinus montela. Next base: position 3,685,345 of record JAGSMR010000034.1, on the reverse strand, counting down.
TCTCTAAAGACTGTTTTTGTTTGTCATACAGCCTGTGATTGACTTCTGAGGGAGAGTACGTCTGTAACATAAACCGAAGTTTTCATTATCGCATACACGATGGAAGTACAGTGGCAATGGTGTCGTTGTGCTTCGTACGTGCTTGGGCACAATATAAGCTGCTGCCCCTTCAATGATCTGTTTAACTGTTATCCCACGATAACTGCTAGAATATGATGTTTCAAGTTGAAAGTAAATTAAATATCCTGTGTATGATTCTGTGAAAATCCACAGCTTCTCCGAGGCCTTCTCTCAAATAATTGAAAGAGATTAAATCAAGGGAACGTCCACTCCACTGCGTGTTCGTTTCCTTAGCATGTCCTGGAAATATTTTTTTTATTATTTCTCACATGGGCAGATTGGATCATTTAGCAATTAAAATAGCAGTTAAAATAAAATCATATTTGTATTATTAACCTCCATTAAAGGGAAAATTTTCGAGGGCCTATGTGTTCACAGTACACTTTAATTGTAGCCTAAATCATTCGTTCATTCATAACGACCAAAATGAAGGAGGCCACTTCACAGCGCCACGCAGAGGATAAAAGAGGGTAAACTTGGGTTTGGTTGTGTCAGATCCTGAACATGTACACGCCGGCCGAGGAATACGAGGTGAAGGTGACGCGCGAGTTCATCCGCGAGATACAGAGGCAGATGCTGGAGCGCGCCGGGCCGCGCGCCGCCGCGGAGCCAGTGAGTGATCTCGTAAATAAATTAAAAAAGAAAAAATTACACACTTTGCTCTGATTCCCAAAGTGGCTGAAGACAGACTGTGGAAGAAATATTTTTTTTTATATCGAACCGTCCGGGAATCGAATTACCTCGGAACGAAAACAGGTGTGCAAGCCATTCGTCGGCGGCGGTCGTCTGTGAGTGATTCACGGATGGACAGAAATCTTTTTTTTTTTTTTTGGAATAATGTTAACAAGTTAACACTTCACAGACCTTAGCCAATAATAGGAACTTCAGTTGAAGAAGATTAGAGTGTTATCAGCTTTGTGGAGATGTCTCACAGCTCTTAATTATGCCTCTCGCAGGCTCACTTTAAATTAGATTAAAACAGATTGTAATATAGCGTTTTAAGACAAAATTTTTATATATTTTTTTTAAGACTAAATCGGAGCGATGTACCGATGATAGAAATACATAAAGAACGCTAAATAAACATCGCGTGTTAGTAGTTTTGAAACTATTAAAACTTGAAACTGGTGCATATTTATAGTTTTGAAAAATTACGTGTTTAAGAAAATGTTTACGCGAACGATGCTTTGAGTAACAGCTAGAATATATCTTCACGACATTTCGAATACTGGGATAGACAGAGGTCCATACAATTAAGTCATTAGTATTAAGTAATTAGTAAGTGTGAGTCTGTCGCCGTTTCTTATGTCTAGGCCTATGTTTTAAATGATATGTAAGTTTGTGAAAAAACTCATTAGTACGAGTCTACAAACTGGGGTCTAACTCGTGTCTGTTGATTCGAATTCCAAACACCCAACCACTCGGTTATCGTGACTCGATAAGAACTAGTACTAGTACACTAATATAATATCAAAATAGTCACAATGGAATAAAGAAGAAAACTTTGTTAATTGGTGTTTACATGAGTTATAAATTACATATATAATTTATTATAATCCGCCTGTCAACGAGCGTGTGCTTTCTTGTGTATATTAAAGTATATATTTTTTTTCCAGCAAAACTTGCTAATGGACTCGAAGATGATATTCTCAGTTCAGTTTCCATTCAACCCTTCGTCCATCCGCTTAGAAGACATCGAGGTTCCGGAGGTCCTCGAACTGAACGGACTGCTCACAAAAATATAATTGGTTATGTTCATCATTCATTCTTAATGCAAAGTGTAGACCTACTGGTGTTTATCTGGTGTATGATCATAATGATATGCAGGGATCATTTCCAATGATTACTATCATACTATATTATTAATACTTTATTTTAAACAATGACTTTAGGCACATGTACTTCACGGTGTGCTCTAAACGGCAACATTGAACTGTGTTCTAGTGCACAAGCACAATTTTGTATACGACACGGCATAATGCAGCTACATGTTATTGAAATAGGGTCGATTTTATATTTAAAGATAATTTTAAAAAGAGACCGATGACCTTCAGACGGCTGAAGAGATCTCAAATTGTAGCTGAGAACTATCTCGATGACATCAGCTTTTAAATAGAAAAGACCGCATCAAAATTTGTCGATTTGTATGGGTATTCCAATGCCGCAAACAAACAGACGCTGGGACAAAATACACAGTGTAATAGAGTAATTGTATGTATTTTTATCAGTGTAGCATGTTAAAATTATAACATACCTCTTTTTGCGTCGTGGCTTAAAAGTATATAACCATTTTGACTGTGTTTTTGTAACAGTTGACTAAAATGTATTTTAAAATATACATTGCTAGTTTGAAAAAACATATAATAGACGAATTTTCAGTCAGTCAAAATCTCACTCGACTGCCGACTCGAAAATTGTATGAATTAGGGACCCAACCGTTCTGTCGCAACATTAAAAGAGAGTGCGTGCTTGACTGAAGTGCGTATTTCGTTCAGTGAAACAAAAATATTCATTCATTCATCGTTCGTTCCTTCGTTTATTACAAATCACACCATGAGGAGGAAAACCACGCATTTAAAAAAATTAAAAACGTATTATGATCGCAAAACTCTAAAATCCTAATCCATTCTTTAATGTTATTCTGTTTTATTTTCTTATTCTGTCTGTTATTTAAATACGTCCACAATTGGACGGGTAAAGTACAAATTTCCGCAACATTTCTAAACACACCAAATAAAGTCGTTTTCGTCCTTAAGGTGCATAATGTATTCGTATAAACTTGTAAATATAATAAAATTTTGTTTCCTATTAATTCCAGTTTTTCTCGTGTATTGCCAAAACTACTGTATGCGATTTAATATCGCCAGTCTGTATTTTGGTTTGTATTCCATAATACGACTTCAAAACACGGAACAAATTACCGGGAAAAACAGGTGAAAGAATTAAAATTTAATTGAAAAATTTATGATGAATAAAATATGGTAACAAGGAGGCATTTTTATATGGGCATACTACAATATGTCTAACTACGTCACGATCACCGAAATTCTTCTTTATTGCCCAACAAATAAAAAATGTGAACTTTGTTTAAAATATTCAAAACTAAGAGTGTATTAGTTTAAAACATTTGTGGGTCTACACAATAAATTGAAGGCATTCCATTGTTAACGAAGTCTTGCCGCGATGCATTTTATATTATATGTTAATTATTGAAAAAAAAAATATCCTACATATGCTTATTATATGCCATATGTTTTTTTATTAAGTGCCATTGTTTTTTTTTCTGTAAAGGTACAAATGTGTTATTTGTTTTTAAATAATTGTTTGATTTCTTTTTTAAATGAGATTATGCAATTTCTAAATTGTATTTACAAATAATTGCATCATATTTCCAAAAGCTTTGGCGGTATGAATCAAAAATATATCAACTGTTATAAGATGGAATAAGCGAAACAGACCTTATGCACTATAGAAATAAGGGCCGTTTCCCTGTTATTATTAATTCTTTCTAGGAAAAATTGTACTAGTTTCGTAATAGCGGACATTAAAAATGATGCAGTAGCTGAATATTTGAAATATTATAGTTTATTGAAGATCGTATCAGTTTTGTATCGCAACCAAAACTGTTAGGCTAGAGACACACTTACGTATCGCGAAGCGTATTGGCTTCATAATTTCAGTTGAGTATGGTGAGAAAGATATTAATGTGGTATGATAATTTGTGACGCATTACCTATAAGTAGGAAACCGATATGCTCCGGACGCGAATTTCTAGCGTAGTGTGAGAATTGTGTAGCATAGAATTATGCAATAATAATCTTTAATTATATTAAAACATAAGGTTCACAATTGCATAATTTCTGTTTATAGTTGTTTTTTAAGGTTCTGTAAATATCTGTATATAATACAGATTGAATCTGACATATAAAATGCACTAAATATTCTGTTAAATGCGGTACAAGAGTACTGATAACCAAGTAGTAATAACACATGTATGTGATCTAGATTCGCCATTAAAATTACTTACTCAAGGGCCTGTTCAAATCTACTGAAGGATGTAAGCTTCTTCCATTAGGAAAGTTTATCATGATTGGCATTAGTAAGCGGATTGATGATTGCAGTACCATACCATACCATACATCTCGAATTTTAACGCTTCTGCTCATCACCGTTCTGCTTAATTTTGGTTTGTTACTCCACTTTACTCTTTACTTTATTCTACTACTCTAACTCTCCTTCGTGGCCTTTCACATAGTCTCCTTTTACAACACCCATGTTAAAAAAGGAGGTGTTTAATATTTACACTGACACAACACGTCATACCACTATAAGATTATCGAAAGCAATTTTTAGCGCTGATTAACCACAAATTAGTCGGTATAAAAATAACCGGCCAAGTAACTACTTGGTGGAAATATCTGGGTACATAAACACTTAATATTTGAGTGAAGACCTTTGCCCAGCACTGGGCATGTACAAATTGTTTCTTTATTACTAGAATATACATAGATATTTATCTAGTTGCATTTTGCAATCTCGTTTAATATATACTAATAACCTAATTTATTGCAGTGTATTTAAAATCAGAAAAATATTTAAAAAACATTATTTGTCATTAATGCATCACTTTGTGGCTTTTTTCCTTTCTCGGAGCCCTTCACGACTTATAGCTCTATATAGGCTATAGAGTTTTTTTTTATAATTCCCGGCATACTTCAGTGGTAGCTTATTCATGTATTGTATACTGTAGAACGATAGTCAGCTTCCACTAAAGATTGTTTTTAATAGACACTATCTTTAATCTATTCCTTGTAATGTTCCTAGTACTGTATACGTTTTCAATCATAGCGTACTGTCAATACTATGTATTATCAGAAGTTCGACATTTGTAAAAGAGACAACCATCATTTCGCGCCTAAAGTATTTGTTACTTTCTGGATATTAGAGAATACGGTTTATATTATGATAAAAAAATGGTCATATTTATATTCTCATTATTCTCCAGTTTTTATTTCTGCTTTATGAGCCTAGATATTGTTGTGAATATCTATGAATATTGGAGCTGAAACTGTATATATCAAGCTACAGCTGTATGATGTATCTATATACAAGTGTTACCATTTTCTCGGTGCTTCAAAAGCAACATTATATAATAATTATTTATTAATAAATAAAAAAAAGAAACTTTTTGTTGATTTTTAGTAGATAATATTAATTTAACGCAGTATTTATTTATTTGTATTTCTACTATTGTACTTAATTTTTTATATTGTAAACATTTAGATTCCTTTTAAATCAACTATGTTTAATAGAGATATACAAATTGTTTTAAATCATTTATTGTTTTGTCCTAAAATATTAGGAATTAAGTATAAATAAACATTTAATATATCGTCATATAAAGCATCAGAATATTATATATTCGGCAAATCAAATAGAAAAATAAAATACGTTCATAAATTTTATATATATCACTGTTAAAAAATATCAAATATAACGCATTAAAAGGGAAAAAATGAGGTACTAATTATTATCTAACTATGTATAGTTATTAAATATCAAGTAAGTGCTCAATAGTTTTTTCTCTTTGAAATATTACGTTTTAATTAAAATGTATAATTAAAATCGTAGAAATATAACCTTATTATAAACTTAAAATTTTCCTTTCTTTTAAATACACAGAGACGATTTTTGTGGGAAGTATTGCATTACATTCCAAAAGATTATTATGTGAATGCATAAAAATATTTGTTTAATTATAGTATTGTTTTTATATGTAACTCATTACAACGAGATTTTTTGTTAAAAATTGATTTATTATTATCCTAAGGACTGCTTTTACTTCTAACGAACTTTCTTTTTATGTTTTTTCTTTCAAATCGTGTTTTTTTATATAAAAATTTTATGTTATTCGTTCGGAGAAATTAGATGAATTTTTCATTAATGTTTAACTAAAGCAATATGTGGCATATCCTTTCTTAATAATACTTTTATATATTTATATACTATTTTATAAATATATTACGAATAATTATTTAGTCAAGATTTATTGTTTCAAAAAATGAAAAAAAAAATAATTATTGTTATCAATTTTAAATTTTTTAAGAAACTTAACCCCAGCTACGCGGTTCGAACAGCTAGTATTTTAACTATCTTTGTTTAACTTAAAATTAAATATAATAAACTCTGTAATTTTGTTTTTCATATTACAGAATTTTAATTGTTTTTCTGTAAAATGTCTGGATAGTTTACGTTATAGCTTAGTTTTTTTTTAGTATGTGTTCGATTTTGTTCCTAAGCAGAAACTAAACTTTAATACTATCATTACCTTGTCATTACTCAAATCTAGTTCTGTTAAATGTTAGATATTATAAATGAATTATTTAGTTTAAATTTACTTTGTTACATTCACAATTTTTGATATATCATCTTGATATTTAGGAAATATTTGTATCTCTGTTCTTATTACAATGCAATTATTATGCTGCACTTTTTGCAATTAAAGTAAAATTTCGTTTATAATCGTTTATTTAATAATTTTTGTAACTCCAAGGGTGTTTTGTATGTTTTTCTAGATTAATAACATTAAACTTTAGTGATTTACACTTTTTTAAAAAATTCTATGTGGCCATTATTATTTCATGACGTTTCATGACCTTTTTAATCTGGAATATCACACCAATACATTGTGTGTGATGCCAACCAACAAAAAAATAATGAATTTAAATTTTATTTTTCTCAAGCCTATTAAATCTAGAAATTTTCGTTAAAGTTTCAGATGAAATTTATTATAATTCTGTGGTTTTGGATTCAAAGTTGAAAATCGAACGTATCTTATACAATAAAAGTTCGTAAACTGCCCACTGTAGGATAAATTAACAATAAATATGTAGTTTATAATTTTGTTATGTCTTGTAAATCCTTGTTTTCGATGTTGTTTCTATATATTAGTCTGTATTTTAACTTCTCTAGCCTTCCGAAACTATTGTTAAAAATATGCTTTAGGCAAAATTGTACATGCCGCAGAGCATTTATAGAAAAAAATAATATTTAAATATTTTAAAAAATTATATGTATGTATTGATACTCAGATGTATTTATATAAAATGTTATCGTTACTTAAATTCCGCTGATTTATTTATATTTGTTCCAAGTTCAATTATAATGTACTTTAAATCTAATAATAATTCCATTAGCGTGCTGTGAGGCCGACACATTCCGTGTAGTTTAGGCATAATTTATTAATGTATTAATTAGTACTTACTGTTTTTCGTTGTAAAGTGCAGAAATAAATAAATGATGTTAGAGAAATGTTTTGTTTTATTTATGTGACCTAAAGTTTGAAGGCGGAAGACTTTAAAACTGGGGTGCAAGAGGCTGCAACAAATTAAATTTTGTATATTTTACAGTTCCTGGTTCATCTTCTGCCGTCCATCGGAATATTTATGGTATAATTTGCACCCAAAAACGTATTTTTGGTTTATTTTTCGAATTTAATTTCGTCATGGGAAGGTCAGGAACTTCCCCGGGATCACCTTGAATATTCATGATTCATGGGCTATTGTTGAAGAAGTTGCTTGATTTATAATCGTTACTATTTTACCCAGACTCAATGAACTAAGGTGAAAGGTGAGTGGTATTGAGTTCGCCAATTCGCTTTAAATTTAATTATTGAATTATTGAAGGCCGTTATTTATGTATTTATAGATAGATAAATACATACATACAACATCACATACATTGACCTCTGTGACTCTGATGCCTAAAGCTAAAGCACTAGTCTTATGGAATCGGAAAAACCGAAGGTACCGCAAACACCTAGACAATATATAGAAAGTCTTATTTATACATTAAACTGTACGAGAATCGAACCCGGGACCCCAGTACACAATGAAAACCGGTGTTCGCTACTACACTACACACCATTTTCTAAGTAAGAGGTCTAATAAATAGCGGTCCATAGTTCTGTAGAGAGGTGTGCTCGCGGCAGCCCCGGCCCGAAAGAAGAAGGGCAAGTCCCAGAAGGCGCCCGCGAGCGCCTCCTCTACTAAAGCCGCGACTAAAACCGCTTCCGCCGCTGTCCCCATGGACACGGCTGCGACGCGGGCAAAAACTCCAAAAAAGCCTCCCCCGATAATTATCAAGGAAGGTGGAAAGTGGGCTTCCATATCGCATGCGCTAAGAGAGAAGCACATCCACTTCTCTAAGGCAAAGCCCCTGAAAGACTCGATCGTTGTGTCAGTGGACACACCGACGGCCCACAGAGCCCTTACCAAGTGCCTCCAAAATAATAAAGTAGGTTTTCATACCTACGCCCTGGAGGAGGACCGCATCCTCCGGGTCACAATTAAAGGTATTCCTCGGGGAATACAGACGGAGAAAGTCCAGAAGGACCTTCTGTCTGCCGGTCTTCCGGTACTAAACGTCTTTAGGATGTTCAATCAGAGGACCAAGGTGAACTATGACATGGTCATGGTTCACCTAGAGGCTACCCCCGAGGGTAACAAAATTTTTCAAATTAAGACGGTCCTTGACCTTGAGGGCATCACCGTCGAGGCTCCGCACAAGCGGAAAACGATCGGCCAGTGCCATAGATGCCAGATCTATGGGCACTCAGCTCGGCATTGCTTCGCGCGCCCACGGTGCGTGAAATGCTTAGGTGATCACATCACCTCTGAGTGCGCCATCACCAGGGAGTCTGGTGTAAAACCAAGTTGCGTCCTATGCGTGACTGAGGGGCACCCCGCGAGCTATCGCGGATGCCCTAAAGTCCCGAATGGGAAACGCAACCGGGCGTCAAAGAAGGCTCCACAAACAGAGAAGCTGGTACCAGCTACTATTCCCGCGAATGCGTGGGTGAAACCCCCACAAATGGCGAAAGACTACAGCGTCGAAAGACGCGGCCCCCGCTGTCCCTAAACCGCAGAGCACAAAGCCTGCGCTTAGCACCTCTCAGTCCGATCCAACAACCGTATCGGACATGGCAGACCTTCAACAGGTCCTCCAAATTTTAGGCGCCATTAATGTGGCAGAAATCCGGGCCCTCGCCCGTAAAACGCGCGAGGCCAAAGGCCCAATGGACCTGCTAAAGGCCATAACGGAGCACTCTTCCATCTACGAAGAGCTCCAAAACTTAGTTAGTAAAAAGTGACTCGTTCACTTCCCGAGGTCCCCCTCCCGCAAATAATTCTTCATTTATTTTTGTCTCGCCCATTATGAACGACACAAACATAAGCGAAAGAACAAAACCTTCTTCAACGCATACGGTTTAAAAAAACAGATGGACGGGGTTAGGGAATTTGTCTCAGTCCATCAGCTAGACATAATGTTAGTACAGAAGACCCTACTCAAGTCTAGCATACGCGACCTGAAGATAGCTAACTATCGCTTAGTTACAAACGACCGCCCCGCTCGCGGGGGCGGTACGTTGATCTATTTCAAGTCTTCGCTACACTGTGTGCCAATTGACCTTCCGTCTCTTGTCAACATGGAAGCTTCCGGTTGCAAGATCGCAATGACAGGCCATCAGCCCATCACTGTGATATCGGCTTATCTCCCGCCTTCGAAAACAATTCTAAGGGGCGACATCGAGGCACTGCTAAATTTAAGCGACTCGGTGTTAATAGTGGGAGACTTAAACAGCAAGCACTCTGCAAATGAAAATAATAATGGACTCGCCCTCCTAACTCTAAGTATAAACCTAAACTTTGATATTATAGGTCCCCTCGAGCCAACTAGAATATACGCGCAGAGGAACCAGAATCCGGACATTCTCGATATAGCTCTCTTAAAGAATATATTGCTACCTCTTGCGAAAATAGAAGTTCATCACGAACTTAATTCAGACCACCGACCGGTCATAATGCAGCTAGGGCAGCGGCACGCAGAGGTCACTTTGACCAAAACCGTGACAGACTGGCGTAAACTCGAGGAATACCTCGAGTCTACGGATTCCCCGGAGTTAGCAAACATACCGGAGGTCATTGATAATAAAGACACGGCACTTGCCGCCGTCGTTCATCTCACCTCTCACCTAAAAACCGCCGTCAGTGTATCCTCCAGGCGGGTTAAAGCGGCAAACGACCGCCGCTTCGAGTTGCCTGCAGAGCTCAGACAGCTGTTGAGAGAGAAAAATGCTGCCAATAGGGCATACGACAGGTATAGGACTGACGCAAACCGCATTAGGATGCGTCAACTCCAAAGGGAGGTTAAACAGCGCATGGCTGAGTTGAGGGGGCAAAGATGGGACAAGCTAATGTCGGACATCACGCCTTCGCACACTGCCTACTGGCAGTTGGCGAGATCGATGAAGTCCGACTCTGTCGTATCTATGCCTCCCCTGGTCAGTCCCGACGGTTCTATAGCTTTTGACGATAGGGCAAAAGCCAAATGTTTAGCCGACAGCTTCGAAAGTCAGTGCTCTTCAAGCACACAACCCACAGATCCCGTACACATTCAGAATATGGACGACTTCGTATCGCTGAAAATGACGCAGCCACTAACGGGTGAACCTCTCCCGCCTACCTCACCCGAAGAGGTTAAGGGCATAATTAAAAACCTTAGGGTACGTAAGGCTCCAGGAGCCGACGGCATCTAAAATAGGTTAGTTAAAACTCTCCCAAATTCGTTGCTATTACTATTAGTAGCAATCTTCAATGCCCTTCTCACAAGTTGCACCTTTCCAGACTCCTGGAAGGAGGCCCACGTAATAGGGGTCCATAAACCCGGGAAACCGAAAAAACAGGCTTCTAGCTATAGGCCCATCAGTCTCCTCAGCGCACTGGAGAAAATCTACGAGCGCATAATTCTGATCCGCCTCAAGGACAGCGCTCAGTCACTAAATGTCATTCCTGATGAGCAGTTTGGCTTTAGAGCTAAGCACTCATGCGTTCAGCAAGTGCAACGCCTCACGGAGCACATACTTGAGCGCCTTAATGAAAACCCCAAATATAAGGTAGGAGCACTCTTCTTCGATGTCGCGAAAGCGTTCGACAAAGTCTGGCACAATGGCTTGATATACAAGCTATACAACTACGGTATGTCAGACAGGCTTGTGCACATCATACAAGCCTACTTGTCGAATCGCACCTTCCGCTACAAAGTCAAGGGCACTCTGTCCTCCAGCAGAGACTTAAAAGCCGGCGTTCCGCAAGGCTCGGTCCTCTCGCCCACACTATACACGCTTTATACGAGCGATATCCCAAAAGACCCAAATAAAAAGGTAGAATTGGCCTTATTCGCCGACGATACCACTCTATACTCTGCGGATCTTAACGCATCGAGAATCTACATTCGCCTCCAAGCCGCGGCCACCGCCTTAAGCGAGTGGTTTCGGAAATGGAGGATCGACATAAATCCTGAAAAGAGCAACGCGGTCTTGTTCAGCAGGAATCACAAAAACTCGAATCGCCCTAACAGATTCAGTAAAATAACCCTCTTCGACAAACCCATTCCCTGGGTGTCAGAAGTCAAATATCTTGGAGTCACCTTAGACCATAGACTGAACTTCAAGAAACATATTAAAATTGTCAGGGATAGAGCGGCCTTCATATCCGGCCGCCTCTTTAACCTTACGAATAGCCGCAGCAAAATGCTGCTAAAACACAAAATACGCCTATACACAACTTGCGTACGACCCGTCATGTCATACGCCAGTATAGTATTCGCGCACGTCCCCAAAGTACGTTTGAACTCACTCCAAGTGATTCAAAACCGATTCATGCGCCGCGCAACCGGCGCTCCCGTATATATGCGGAATGTAGATCTGCATCGCGATCTCAAACTTCCTACAATGGCAGCGCTATTTAAAAAGTTCTCCATCGACTACTTCGATAGGACAAACTTACATACAAATCCGCTAGTGGCAGCGTTAGGGGATTACACACCCGCGCGCGATACTCCACCTCAATTGAGGCGCCCGAAATGCGTCATCATAGACGATGATGACGCAATCACCCGTGTCAACAATGCGTGTGAGGCCCCGCCCCCTACGTACTTTCGCACACACATAGACACAAGCCGCGTTCTGCGGCTTACACAACCTCGCCATCGTCGTAATTTCACGACTAGCACGAGACTTTCTCGTGGTCGTAGTCATCACTAAATGGTTAACACAAGGCGATCCGAGAGGAGATTTTCCTCCAAACCAACTGGGGCCCTCGGATCGCATGGCCCCTCCCCCATGTCGGAAGTCATCTCTTTCGTTCTAGGGGACGCAGCGCTTCGCAGCAGCAGCCATTATTGTCTTCAACTTCTAACTTGCGAGCCTCTCCTCGCAAGTCTCCTTAGACGAAGCTGTAAAGGCCTCCGGGCCAACAGCATCCCGTGGATGGTTTTAGTCGGTATGCTTCTCCTTCTGAGATTCGAGCCCGACACTGTTCGTTTCGGTGGCCTCCCGGCCAAGGAACGTTCGTGCATAAAACATTTCCTCCACGGTTATCAAAAAAAAAAATGTAGAGAGGTGTGTCCTAAACAACGGAAGATTGGCAGAGCAAAAACATACTTGTGCCCACCAATGTAGACTAAACTAGTAATTCTAGGTGTTTGTTTCTTAATACGCCAAAATGGCTGAACGGATTCGTATGAAATTGGGCACACAGATATTTTATAGGCTTGATTTGAACATTCTACGGTGACTAGCTCACCATCTGTCTGAAATATGTTCCATAAAATGTGGATCGGAATAAATAAATTATCTCAAAAATAAATAAATTACCTCTGACTGTCCCAGCGTTGGAAAACGCAAGAATATAAAAAAAAACGGCATATACATTAAACATAATATTTTAGAGGCCTCTGTACACGCGTACAATCCGATTTTCATGGTGTCGCCAACTATGAGGTTCCTGATTCGTTTCCCGAACGGGTTAATGTAGAAAACAAGTTTTTCTACATTTTCTCGGGTCGGGTGTTTGTTTGTCCCTTTTTTGTATCCGAGAACAAGTGCTTTTGCTACTTTAGGCTCAATGTATGTGATCTTGTAGAGATAAAAGTAAGTATCTTCACGCAATTCCCAATACAGGGGTAGACAGAGGTCGAGTCTAGACAATTAAGTCCCTTCGACCCACCTTCCACCGAAGATATTTTTGGGACAACGTGACAGGTGGTGAGCCCGTCGCCGCCTTTTTGTCCAAGCCAACGATATAATTCGTACGTAAGTTTTTGAAAAACTCATTGGTACGAGCCTGCCACTTGGGGATCGAACTCGGGTCTCTCGACTCGTAATTCCGACCACCCAACCACTCGGCTATCGTGACTCAATTGTAGAGATAGAGAAAAAAATTCCTCGCGCCATTCCCAATACAGTAGACAGAGGTCTACACAGTTTCAAACTAAGAACAAAGTCTTTTCAAACTACTTTCCGTCGAAGGCATTTTTTGGGACAACGTTACAGGTGGGGAGCCCGTCGCCGTCTTTATGTCCAAGCCAACAATATAATTCGTACCTAAATTTTTTTAAAAACCTATTGGTCGTAACCCCTAGGGATCGAACTCGGGTGTCTTGATTTGAAGTTCGATCACCCAATTATTCGGCTATCATAATTTTCTTTTCATTATTTAAATTACGGGACACTTATGATGGAAATGTTACAGCTGTGAGTGAGATTTTCATTTAGTTTAATTGATTTTAACTTCTAGTATCAGGTGTCCCGTGCGCGACATTGCCTACATTTTCCCCTAGGAAATTAAAGGATCCGGAATTTTGAGGTAAAGCCTGAACGAAAATGCGGCCAGACACTACTGTCATTATAAAAAATTAATATGCATGTCCTCTCACCACATGAATAATCTCATTTAGGTTTCCAAACAGCCTTCGCGGACAAAACCAGTATAATTTGTAATTTGACTGCGCGTGCACGTCTCCGTGCTAAAATCAAAGTGTTTTGTAGTTATATATGATTGAATTTTATCAACTCGAAGTTAACCGTGCAAGAAAATTCAAATGAAATTAATATCCAAGTAATAATGAATTGTTTTCATAGGTGTGGTGCATATAAGATTATAATTTGTGTTTAAGTTTGCAGTGAGTTTTTATTTAGTACTTATGCTTTTGGTCTTTTATAATCCGATCTTATAATAATATTATAAATGGGAATGTTTGTGAGGACGGATGGAACATTTTCACGCAAAAACTATTTTAATATTGTTTATACATGAGAATAACATATCGGCTACAAGTTATGATAATTTTATGTAATTTGGCCATAATATTACGATACGTATGAATTAAATCGGAAAAATTCCTGCCCTCTAAGAGCTATCTTGGATATTTTGTTAGTTTAAGAATAACAGTTTTTGGTATGTGTTTTAAAAATGGTATAACTTCTGTAAGTAGTATAACTTATTACTACTTTCTCTCTTGTTTAGTTTTTTCTTAATGAGATAATATAAGTGTTGTAGTAGTTTGAAGGCTTAACCAAGATATATGCTACTGTTTATCATCAAATCCCGCGCAGACACAAAAATCGTACTAGCGTTAACTAATTATTTCACTAAAAGGAAGGAAAGGGGTGGACTTAATGCCTTTTGACGTTTTCTGCTTGTCGACCCGGGGTGTGGAAGAATATTCACAATATTCAAGAAGGTTTTTTAATAAATAAAATAAATAATAAAAAAATACATATATAGATAGGGACAACATCGCATACATTGCTCCGATCCCAATGTAAGATGCTAAAGCACTTGTGGTAAGGGAATCGGAAACAACAAAGGCACCACAAAGACCCAGACCCGAAAAAATGCAGAAGAAGTGGTTTTCCTACATTGACCCGACCGGGAATCGAACCCGGGACCTCGAGATGGCGACACCTTGAAAACTAGTGTTTACGCTACTCGTCCACGGAGGTCGACAGACAAATATATGTTTAATATAATATTAATATCGTTATAATTCAAATAACATGTATTAATTTAGGACAGATGACCTTAAAAATTTATCTTGTTAAATTTTTAAGGTCATCTGTCCTAAATTAACACAAAAAAAAAATTATTTAAATAAATTTACAAGTACGTTATTAGTAGGTTTTTGCCCCATAGGTTTTTTGGAACGGGGAAGACCGGTTAGACGTACGCCACAATTTTTATATCAATCAATGATAAAATCAGTTCTATTTCTCAGTCATCACAGGTAATCCCCCTGATAATTTTAATTTATATCTTTTTGATGCCAGCATAATAATTCTTCCCTAAGTTAACCTAGTTATAGGTAAAATCACGATAGCCGAGTGGTAAAGTGGTTGGAATTTCGAGTCAAGAGACCCGAGTTCGATCCCCATGTGGCAGGCTCGTACCAATGGGTTTTTCAAAAACTTATGTACGAATTACATCGTTGGCTTGGACATAAAGAGGGCGACGGGCTCACCGCCTATCACGTTGTCCCAAAAATATCTTCGGTGGAAGTGGATCGAAGGGACTTAAGTGTCTAGACTAGACCTCTGTCTACCCCTGCATTGGGAATTGCGTGAAGATTTTTAATACTTAAACAATCACACACCTTACCCGATAAGATGACCCGACAGCCGAATTGATGGTGACCCGGCCTTCAAAGCTATGGTTACGAGTTCGACTGACCCTAGCAGCAAACATTCGTGCATAAATATTATTGCTGCTCCTGATCATGGATCAGATAATCTTGGTGAAATTTTCCAATATGGTGTGTATGTCCGTTACAAATTTACATCAACGATTTCCTATCACTTTCTTATTTCACACATTCATCAAAATGCTGTACACCAAATACTGCGCTAATAACGTAACGTAACTGCGCTAATAGCGAAGTACCAGACACCGCGCACGTTAGACGTTTGAAATGTCCACTCGCCACCTGTCGAAAGCCAGTATTTTATATGTTATTATTATTTTACTATCGACGTCACGATAGCGGAGTGGTTGGGTGGTCGGAATTTCAAGTCAAGAGACCCGAGTACGATTCCCAGGTGGCAGGCGGCAGGCAGGCGTTTTTCAAAAAGTACGTAGTTGTACGAATTATATCGGTGGAAGGTGGGTCAAAGGGACTTAATTGTCTAAACTAGACCTCTGTCTACCCCTGTATTGGGAATTGCGTGAGATATTTATTTTATATACTCAGTACACTAGAAACTTCTCTTCATGTTTTGTTTTCCAGTTGCTCGTAACGTAATGTACACAAACGCGATAGAGTGAAGATGAAATGTGATGAAATATTAATTTAAAATTAACTAAACCGGTTTCGATGTCGTTAAATTTTTACATTTATAATTTAAATAAGTAGGATTCTAGAGTACGTTTGTAGTTGATAATTATCAATTAATTGATTAAGGTCACATATATCAAAGCCTGTAGGTATTAACACAGGAGTTTAAGGGCCATCGAGGTTCCTATTGGGTCATCGTGGGTGTCCGAGCCACGGTGACCACCGCCAGGAAAAGAGACGACTCAGTTCACGGGGCCAATGACCTGCTGGTCAACTTTTGTTTGATAATTTAAATGAGTAGGATTTTGAGTTGAATTTATCGGTTTAGCTTATTTATTTCGAAGCCTGTAGGTACTTAACATCGGAGTATAACGGTATGATGACATATTCTTTGAGTAAGAGTGTGTAAATACCAACGAATGATGAAAAACAGAGAGCATGCTCGGCAGTTGAATCGCGGCGGAAGAGGAGTATTGGTATTGCGGTTCGCCAGGCTCCCTATCCTCTGCGACTGACGGGCACCAATGTAGAGGCGGAGGTAAAGGTAAAACCTGGATATACGTTAGGTATTTTCCCACGTACAAAAAAAGGATAGTCAAATTTTGAAGAATTTTGCAGATCCAATATCTACAAAATTTGTCAACATATATAAGAATTAGTAACATTAATATTATGTCGAGGTTAACGCTATCACACGTCACGCATTGCACCTAGCCGGCTGCAATTAACTCTGTCTCTTGATGATTCCAACTTCATGTATCTACATATTAAGTAAAATTCAAGGCCCCGCAACTCTCTTTGCGGGTGAAATTTCGTAACATTCATTCATTTCTGACCTCTACTTGGCGATAGGAATACCCCTTCCAAATTTCAAGTTTCCACTTCTTACGGTTCCAGATATATTTACACTATGATATTGTAAATGTCATTTGTTTGTGCAAATGTTCCTATCTCAGCAATTTAACAACATGACATGTAATGTACTTGACACCTTTAAGCGGAGCAATTTTATTTTGTTGTATGTTGTTGAGATAAACACTAATTAGCACAACGAAACTAAAGGTCGGTCACGATAGCCGAGTGGTTGGGTGGTCGGAATTCCTAGTCAAATTACCCGAGTTCGATCCCCTTGTACCAATGAGTTTTTTTAAAAACTTATGTGCGCCAATTTTATTGATTTTTAAAGCATATTAATGCTGAACTTTTTATGTGAATAAATTAAAGAGAAAAAATGTTTTTAAAATTCGGCGGTATTCGGGATTTTCTCCTTTAATTTAATCACAACTTATGTACGAATTATATCGTGGCTATGGCGACGGGCTCACCACCTGTCAAATTGTCCCGAAAATATCTTCGATAGAAGGTGGGTCAAAGGAACTTGTCTAGACTAGACCTCTGTATACCTCTGTATTGGAAATTGCGTGAAGGCTGCATTTCTGGCATAGTTAATATCAGTTTTAATTAATTCAGCAGTGTTGAGTTTGCTACGACTTCGACGACGAAGGAAAACAAAGGGAGGAAACCTCGAGTTTAAAAATAATTTTTCGTTCGTCGTTCTCATGCTTTAATCTCTCTCAAATATTCCAAATAATTCGGACATTTACATGCTGCTACTGTACTTCACTAGCTACGTTATGTTGTTTTGTGAATAGTGATCGCAAAGTAAGCAGCTAAAGTTTATCCGGGCCCTCGCCCATAAAGCCATAACGGAGCCCCCTTCCGTATACGAAGAGCTCCAAAACTTAGTCAATAAAAAGTGACTCGTTCACTTCCTGAGGTCCCCCTCCCGCTAATATTTCTTCATTTATTTTTGTCTCGCCCATTATGAACGACACAAACATAAACGAAAGAATAAAACCTAAATCGCTAGCTGTCGACTTCTTCAACGCATACGGCTTGAAAAAACAGATGGACGAAGTTAGGGAATTTGTCTCAGTCCATCAGCTAGATATAATGTTAGTACAGGAGACCCTTCTCAAGTCTAGCATACGCGACCCGAAGGTAGCTAACTATTGCTGAGTTAGAAACGATTGATCTATTACAAGTCTTCATTACACTGTGAATCAATTGACCTTCCGTCTCTTGTAAATCTAGAAGCTTCCGGTTGCAAGATCGCAATGACAGGCCATCAGCCTATCACTGTGATATCGGCTTATCTCCCGCCTTCGAAAACAATTCTAAGGGGCGACATCGAGGCACTGCTAAATTTAAGCGACTCGGTGTTAATAGCGGGAGACTTAAATAGCAAGCACTCTGCTTGGAACGCCGCAAATGAAAATAACAATGGACTCGCCCTCCTAACTCTAAGTATAAACCTTAACTTTGATATTATAGGTCCCCTCGAGCCAACTAGAATACCCGCGCAGAGGAACCAGAATCCGGACATTCTCGATATAGCTCTCTTAAAGAATATATTGTTACCTCATACTAAAATAGAAGTTCATCACGAACTTAATTCAGACCACCGACCGGTCATAATGCACCTAGTATGCTAA
Source organism: Sericinus montela (assembly GCA_029286605.1). Lineage (NCBI taxonomy): Eukaryota > Metazoa > Arthropoda > Insecta > Lepidoptera > Papilionidae > Sericinus > Sericinus montela. The sequence continues at coordinate 3,666,560 of JAGSMR010000034.1, read as the reverse complement.
TAACCATAGGGTTAGTCATAGGGCAGCCGCACGCAGAGGTCACTTTGACCAAAACCGTGATAGACTGGCGTAAACTCGAGTAATACCTCTAGTCTACGGACTCCCCAGAGTTAGCAAACATACCGGACGTCATTGACAATAAAGACACGGCACTTGCCGCCGTCGTTCATCTCACCTCTCACCTAAAAACCGCCGTCAGTGTATCCTCCAGGCGGGTTAAAGCGGCAAACGACCACCGCTTCGAGTTGCCTGCAGAGCTCAGACAGCTGTTGAGAGAGAAAAATGCTGCCAATAGGGCATACGACAGGTATAGGACTGACGCAAACCGCATTAGGATGCGCCAACTCCAAAGGGAGGTTAAACAGCGCATGGCTGAGTTGAGGGGGCAAAGATGGGACAAGCTAATGTCGGACATCACGCCTTCGCACACTGCCAACTGGCAGTTAGCGAGGTCGATGAAGTCCGACTCTGTCGTATCTATGCCTCCCTGATCAGTCCCGACGGAACTATAGCTTTTGACGATAGGGAAAAAGCCGAATGTTTAGCCGACAGCTTCGAAAGTCAGTGCTCTTCAAGCACACAACCCACAGATCCCGTACACATTCAGAATATGGACGACTTCGTATCGCGGAAAATAACGCAGCCACTAACGGGTGAACCTCTCCCGCCTACCTCACTCGAAGAGGTTAAGGGTATAATTAAAAACCTTAGAGTACGTAAGGCTTCAGGAGCCGACGGCATCTCAAATAAGTTAGTTAAAACTCTCCCAAATTCGCTGCTATTACTATTAGTAGCAATCTTCAATGCCCTTCTCACAAGTTGCACCTTTCCAGACTCCTGGAAGGAGGCCCACGTAATAAGGATCCATAAACCCGGGAAACCGAAAAAACAGGCCTCTAGCTATAGGCCCATTAGTCTCCTCAGCGCACTGGGGAGAATCTACGAGCGCATAATTCTGATCCGCCTCAAGGACAGCGCTCAGTCATTAAATATCACTCCGGATGTGCAGTTTGGCTTTAGAGCTAAGCACTCATGCGTTCAGCAAGTGCAACGCCTCACGGAGCACATACTCGAGCGCCTTAATGAAAACCCAAAATATAAGGTAGGAGCACTCTTCTTCGATGTCGCGAAAGCGTTCGACAAAGTCTGGCACAATGGCTTGATATACAAGATATACAACTATGGTATGTCAGACAGGCTTGTGCACATCAATCGAATCGCACTTTCCGCTACAAAGTCGAGGGCACTCTGTCCTCCAGCAGAGACTTAAAAGCCGGCGTTCCGCAAGGCTCGGTCCTCTCGCCCACACTTTATACGCTTTACACGAGCGATATCCCTAAAGACCCAAATAAAAAGGTAGAATTGGCCTTATTCGCTGACGATACCACTCTCTACTCTGCGGATCTTAACGCATCGAGAATTTATATTCGTCTTCAAGCCACGGCCACCACCTTAAGCGATTGGTTTAGGAAATGGAGGATCGACATCAATCCTGAAAAGAGCAATGCGGTCTTGTTCAACAGGAATCACTAAAACTCGATTCGCCCTAACAGATTCAGTAAAATAACCCTCTTCGACCGCCTCCTTAACCTTACGAATAGCCGCAGCAAAATGCTGCTGAAACACAAAATACGCCTATACACAACTTGTGTACGACCCGTCATGTCATACGCCAGTATAGTATTCGCGCACGCCCCAAAGTACGCTTGAACTCACTCCAAGTGATTCAAAATTGTTTCATGCGCCGCGCAACCGGCGCTCCCGTATATATGCGGATATATAATGCTCCCGTATATATAGTGTAGATCTGCACCGCGACCTCAAACTGCCTACAATGGCAGCGCTATTTAAAAAGTTCTCCATCGACTACTTCGATAGGACAAACTTACATACAAGAGAAAAAGTAGAAAAAGGGGTTTTGCTACACTCGCCCTTTAGTGATTCGAACCTGGGACCTCGTAGATCTCGCGACCTTGAAAACAGGTGTGTTAGCCACTCGAATGAATATCTTTGAGGTACCAAACAACCATCAAGATATTTAAATATTAAAAGATATTTAAATCATATAGGGACATATTTTTGACATAATTGCACGCCGACTAATCTATCTGTAATTTACTACATTACTAATATTTCATATCATAATTTACTATATTACTAATATGCTAATATTTCATAACTACCGATTATAAGTCCTATCGTACGAATATTTTATCTATATTGGTTATTTACAAGCAACACACGACCTTCCAAAGTTTGCAAGGTATATTTACACTAATAAATAGAATATTGTATGTGCTATTTGTTTGTGCAAATGTTCCTATCTCAGCAATTCAACAAAAAGGACATGTAATAATGTACTTGACACCTTTGAGCGGATCAATTTTATTTTGTTACATGTTGTTGAGATAAACACTAATTAGCTCAACGAAACTAAAGGCCACGATAGCCGAGTGGTTGGGTGGTCGGAATTTCGAGTCAAAAGACCCGATTTCGAGCCCAGGTGACGGGCTAGTACCAATGGGTATTTTCGAAAATTTATGCACGAATTATTTAGTTGGGTAGGACATTGAGACGGCGACGGGCTCACCACCTATCACATTGTCCCTAAAATATAAGGTGTAAGGTGTGTCGAAACGACTTAATTGTGTAGACCTCTGTCTACCCCTGTATTGGGAATGGCGTGAAGATATTATAATTAGCACAACGTTTATCATTTTAAAAAATATATGTGTCTTTTAACACGCCGACTGCATAGCTTCTGTATATTCTTAGACTGTTACTGAGACTTGGTTTAGTTTTTTACCTGGTAACGTCATTTGCTAGATCTTTTATAAAACCGCCAAAAAAAGTTTTACGTGAAATTTATTTAACAATTTATTATTTAACAAGTCCCAGATGTCCCAAAGTGTGCCCCCTCTCACTTTGCCCGAGGATCATATAATGTTTGGAGAAAACAAATTAATTTTATCATATCTTGAAATGTACCACAAAAAATCTTGTTAATGTTATTTGTCCAAGTATTACTTGTACACTAGTTTGTTATTGATGAAAAAAGGGGGAATCTGTAATGCAGATAAAAATAAATAAAATAATTTATATCTTCACGCAATTCCCAATACAGGGGTAGACAAAGGTCTAGTCTAGAAAATTATGTCTCTTCGACCCACCTTCCACTGAAGATATTTTCGGGACAACGTGACAGGGGGTGAGGCCGTCGCCGTCTTTATGTCCAAGCCAACGAAATAATTCGTACATGCTTTTGAAAAACACATTGGTATGAGCCTGCCACCTGGGGAACGAACTCGGGTCTCTTGACTCAAAATTCCGACCACCCAACCACACGGCTATCGTGAATTTGTAATGCAGATGGATCAATATTAACTTGTTGCTAGATTTGATGCAAAAACATGGGCATATACCATAGAACTGAAGCAAAGGTCGACATACTTGAAAAAAGCGTTTACTTCCAAAAACTTTTGATTTTTAATGTCAGTGTTATATGATATCAGCAACCACATGCAGGATGCTCCTAGCACTACCTCTTTTACCTACCTGGTTACCTATAACTATTCTAGCATTGTCGAAATCCCACGTCGCGCCAAATAGGTAGGCAACTCTATTAGTATCCTGAATCCATTTTCATAACAAATATTATATAATAAATAAATACTCAGTAAACTACTGTAAATAAAGTATTCCTCCAATACTGGAAGTATAGTATTGGAGGAATACTTTATTTACAGTAGTTTACTGAGTATTTATTTATTATATAATATTTGTTATGAAAATGGATTCAGGATACTTACAATAACATCTTTATTTTCAAGACTTATTATCTAAAATTTACAAACAGTCCTACTCCTCGTTTAAGCACAAAGAACACTGACTCCATTTTTGCGTTGATTGGTTAGACTTAAACGATGAGCAAGGACAGAAGCTGGTGACCAGCCCTCTGGTCATATTTGCGCCAATCACTCTAAATAAAAATCTCCTAATATCTCCTTCTCTAATTATTCTATAATTCTCAAAACCAAGGGAATACAAATGAGCCCTTCGGATGATTTCATTTAAGGAGCCGTGAAGAGGCAGCCTATCGGCACTTTTTTGGCATGAAACCCCAGGGAGGACCAACTCGTCGACATCCCTACCACAAAGATATCGATGTGGTAGACAAAAACGATGCTCCCAATCGAATTCCGTCAACTACCCGTAAACTATCCTTATTTAGTAATATACCAAGGTTACTTGATGATTAAGCATGTAGCCAGTTACTGGATTTCTTTGTCGAAGCACTCAGAAAGCGGATGCGGTCTCCGTCATAGGGAACATTGTTCATTAAGAATGAAACTCTCCCATAAGGGAGAGTTTCATTCTTATAAGATTTGGAGGTATTGCTATAAACCAATACCTCCAAATCTAATAAGTAGTAATAGCTGGACTCCAGCTGGATAAAACTATAGATAAATTTAGAATCTTTTCAAAACTACATTGAGTTGAAGGTCATTTTGAGCGTTATCTGGTTTACCTGTTAAGCTTCCGTCACATAGGTACCAAACATTGAATTTCATTTACGTTCATTTACGATACGTGAGTGTTCCGGGATGCTGACCTGGGAACGGATCACTATCTAGTGATTATGAGTATAGGTTTAGGGGTCTGTTCGCGAGTTGGCGCCACCGGACGGCGATACCAGAACCACAGTCGGTCGGTAGCATCCGAAGCTGGAAGCTTCAGGAAGCGAACACTAGGGATAAATATCAAGCAAGGGTAGTCGAAAAGCTGGACATCATCGATGTCAGGAAAGAATGTGTGGAAGAAATATGGCAGAGTCTTAGAGATGGAATGGTTAGTGCAACGGAGGACGTGTGTGGAACTGTGAAAAGAGGTAGTAGTAAAAAGGGTGATGCATGGTGGAATGACGAAGTGAAAGAAGCAGTAAATAAGAAGGAGAACGCATGGTTAGACTACTTGGCCTCTAGTAATGATAAGGGTATGAGAGAGAAGATGAAAGAAAGATATAACCTGCAGAAAATTCACACGAAAGCATTGATTGAGGAAGTGCGTGAAAGAAGTAGAATGGAAGCGGACGAAAGGTTGTCGCACAACTTCAAGGAGAACTCCAAACTCTTCTGGAAAGAGGTTGGAAGGACCCGGAGTGGTGCGACGGCCTTAAGAATGAACAAAGTGCTTTCGGGAACTAATGACGTCCTCTCTGAAAAATCGGACGTCATGCAGCGATGGAGCGAATTTTATAGAGAAATGTATGCGTGTGATGATCTTAGTGTGGGATCCGGGGTGACGCCGTGATTGGTACGCCAGACTCGGACCTCGATGACACTGAGGTCATCAGTATGAAAGAGATTGAATGTGCGATTCGAAGTTTGAAATGTGGTAAGGCTGCGGGACTAGACAGAGTTACTGCTGAAATGTTTAGCGTCCAAACGGGCGTAAAACAGGGTTGTGTCATGTCTTCCTGGCTGTTTATACTTTATCTCGACAGCTGTTTACAGAAGCTGAAAGATAGCTGTTTGGGTGTGAAATTGGGTGACTTAAAAGTAAATTGTCTGCTGTATGATGATGATGCAGTGCTTATCGCACCATCAGAGGCAGAACTGCAGGCATTAGTCACGTGTATGAAAGAAGAATGTGAAATTAAAGGTCTCCGTTCGAATGCTAATAAAACTAAGGTTCTGGTATTTGAAAGGGACGAAGAAAGAACGAAGTGCGAAATTAGAGTAAATCAGGAATGTCTAGAACAGGTGAATGAAATTGTATACTTGGGGAGTGCGTTAAGCCGGGGTCAATGGTGCCTGACTGCGTTAATCAAAAGGCAAGGCGTAGTAAAAAGTGCACGCCTTGCAATACATAACGCAGTGTTGGTACCGACTTTGTTATATGGCAGCGAAACCTGGGTATGCCAGAAGAAGCATAAAAGCAGGTTGAATGCAGTGCGATCTCTTCGTAAAATGTGCGGCCTTACCCTGGCCGACCGAAAGCGAAACGAAGAGATTCGCAATATGGCAGGTTAGGAAGATGACCTTGTTACAAAAATTGATAAGGGCGTGCTTCGATGGTTTGGGCACGTAGAGCGAATGAGCGAAGACCGAATGGTTTCTTCACCATTCGGTCTTCGCTCTTTCGCTAAACATATATATAGCGAGAAAGTTAATTTTAAAAGGTATCGAGGTAGACCGAGACTAACTTTCGAAGACCATGTGAGTAAATTGGTCGAAGAGGGGAGGGTCAAGAGTACTCGGATACCTAGATGTGAGAGTATGAAGAAGATGATGAATCTGAAAGAAGCGAAAGGGGTATGTAGGGATCGTGACACTTGGCGATCTGTTCTCTCTGGCTACCCCGTCCGGGGTTGTGCGTGAAGATAAATAAATAAATAAACCGTAAGGTTCGATGGTGAAATTCAGCGGCTGGGATTAATCCGAACAATTCCTCAGAGCACTCCCCGTAGATAATCTATTAAAAAATGCAAAGAGATGCAACATCTCTTCGCAATGCCAGGGGATCTATCCTATCAGATAGAACATGGTCGTCGACGATTCGAGCTGCTCTTCGTTGGATACGGTCAAATGGAAGGAGCTGACACTCGGATGCCTACGCCCAGAGATGCGAACAGTACTCCATGTGCGGCCGAACCTGCGCTTTACAAAGTTGCAAGCGGTGGGCCGGCATGAAGTACTGTCGTGCTCTACTGAGCACGCCAAGCTTCTTAGAGGCCAATTTGGCCTTCCCTTTCAAGTGACCGCGACACTGAACGTCGCTCGATATGTCGACGCCAAGGATTCCGATATTGGCTGAGGCAACTAGGGGAGTGCTCTTAAAATGAGGTGATACGACGAAGCATTTCTTTTTAGCGGTAAACACGTAAACTTTTGTCTTTTTAGGGTTGAACTGGACTAAATTAAGTCGGTCCCAATACGAGATTTTTCTAAAAAAATCTCAACTTCAGACACAAGTTTGTTCCGGTACTCGTCGACGTGTTCCCGAGAAACATTGGCACGGCGGGTGTATAGGGCATCACCAGTGCTGCCATCCGCATAGCAATGAATGTTACTAATTTGTAACAAATCATTGATATGCAGAAGAAACAGAGTTGGCGATAGCATACAGCCTTGTGGGACACCAGCATTCACAGACTTGGTGTCCGAGCATGCAACGTCAACTACGACCTTGATGCTCCGGTCTGTGAGAAAACTAGTGACCCAATTGCAAAATTTCTCGAGAAGCCCAAAAAGTATATATTTATTAAGGTCTGCTCTGCTATCAAATATAAAAAATAACAGACAGACCCCCCAAAGCTTATTTTACCGTACCAACTTTTGCAAAACTTCCATACATGTATGTGAGAAAAACATCAAAGACCAATGGAACGCGTTTGTTGATCATCGAGCCTAAATGATAACAGAATGCGTAATCCAACCTTATCATCGCCCATAAAGCATCTTATCATTTAATATAAGCAGTTCAGTATTCGCCATTGAGCAACACTCATGTGTATATGCTAAAATAGGCTAAAGTTTTCACGCGTTTGTGTATCTATTATCTGTATTTAATCTTTTGTCTTTTTTTTAACATAAGTGTTGATAAAATTAAAATGACGTTTCGTGATTAAGACTCTCTTTAAAACTATTGAGAATATTTTGTTGTATGCATATGAAATACAATATCTTTATTTCGCTTGACATTTCTATGGTAAGTTTCACCTTTTTATTAACTGACAAACTTAACGAAACATATAGCGAAAATCAAATCAAAATCAAAATTTTTCCCACGCAATGATCTGTCCAATTAAATACCTTGTAACCTAACTATAGTCAAAGTAATCACGCATTTCCCAATAAAGGGTAGACAGAGGTCTACTCTAGACAAGTAAGTTCCTTTGACCCACCTTCCACCGAAGATATTTTCGGGACAACGTGACTGGTGCTGAGCCCATCGCCATCTTCATGTCTAAGCCAACGATATAATTCGTACATAAGTTTTTGAAAAAAAAACCCCCATTGGTACGAGCTTGCTACCTGGGGATCGAACTCGGATCTCTCGACTCGAAATTCCGACCACCCTACCACTCGGTTATCGTCAAAGTGAAGAAATTCCGACCACCCTACCATTCGGTTATCGTCAAAGTAATCAATACCTGATAATATTTGAAAAGACTTTGGACATTAACCCAATCAGTGAAGATATTTCTGTAGTTTTTTAATTAGAAAGTAAGAAGAGATGGCATTTGCTTTTCTTCCCACGATAAATGCAGAAGGTTACAAAATATGAATAAAAATATCTTCACGCAATTCCCAATACAGGGGTAGACAGAGGTCAAGTCTAGACAATTAAGTCCCTTTGACCCACCTTCGAAGATATTTTCGGGACAACGTGACAGGTGGTGAGCCCGTCGCCGCCTATATGTCCAAGCCAACGATGAAATTCGTACATAAGTTTTTGAAAAACTCATTGGTACTGCCACCTGGGGATCGAACTCGAGTCTCTCGACTCGAAATTTCGACCACTCAACAACTCGGCTATCGTGACAAAGGACAAAGTTTTAAATGCCTTTGTCCACATAGCATGAATGAAAGTATCATGAAAAATACCGCAATTGTTATGGACAGCAACTTCTATGTCAGACGTTTAGTGCTTTATACGCTATTCCGCTTATACAATATGGCATACGGGATAGGCCAAATTATGGAGTTATTATATTTTGCATGCTAATTTATTATAATAGCTGTATAGAGAATATTTGTAATGCTAATCATCTTTAAAACCCATTCTAAGCAAATAAATTCTTTGACCATAATTCACAAGTTGTTAAAGGATACAATAGGATAGAAATTGTCTTCAAATGTCAACCTTACATGCACGTAGTGAACCTTACTCATTGACAAATTTTATTTTTAAGTTTTAAAGACATTATCCTCTTACGATTCGTCTGTTACATGAAACTACGCATATACAATAGATATATATTTTGGCTTACAAGAAACACAGATGAAAAATAAGAAGAAATAAATACAGTAATCAATCGTCGAGTTACAAATCAATAGAATATAGTAAATCCCTTTTACTTATTCGACTATTTATTAACCTCTAGTTAAGGGATTAAGTAAGTTTATTACTTTTCTTATTCTCTTTAACCTACTTTAATTTTTTTTGACCTTGTTATTACGTATGTATATTATCTTTATATTATCCCCTATCGCTAAGCAAATGAGTTCAAATATTTGTAAAAATACCTATTTACTTTTTTAGGTAGATTTCTTATCGAAGTTATTAACGGCGATTAAATATTTTGTAGGTATAGTTTTAACGCTCTTTTATCATGTAATGCTTCGTATTTAAATGTTTAAGATAATCATCATTGATATCATACCTTTTAAACAAGCATCACACAAAGACGTTTAACAAATAATAACAACAAGTTTATTTTTCATTGTTATTGTTTACTTTCGTGCTATTTTCCTCACCATTTGGTCTTCACTCATTCGTTCAACGTACCTTACTCATCGAGGTACATTCTTATACATTTTATTGATCATCTTTCCAACCTGCCATATTGTGAAACTATTCGTTTTAGATGTGCCACACAACTTACAAAGAAGTCACATTTCCACTACATCCGCTTACTTCTGTGTTTCTAATGGCACCCTATTTCAACACCCAGCCATCTATTTTTCAGCTTCTGTAAACAGTCGTCGTCATATATTATGAACAGCGTACAGTCTTCGCTAAACTTGGAAGACCGGTCACAATAAAGTGCGCAGTTTGCAGAGTTTCTCCACATAAGCCTGTTTCGTGACCGTGAAGCACATAAGTCAGAACCTTTTTCGTGACCATGCGGAGAGAAAATACTTAATTCGTGCATCGTCATCCAGGTCAAAAACTAACAATATACATCTTTTTCATTTCACTTGTATTCTACGTGTCAAAATCTACGTGTAGACTTTACTTGCTAAACTGGTCAAGCTGATCGCTCGAAAGCACGCGCAATAAGTGTACCTAAAAAGGAACATTCGGTGAACAAAGGGTCGAAGAGACTTCATTGTCTAGGTCTCTGTTACTCCAGTATGGGAAATTGAATGATAACAGATGGAAGCTAGCCTAAAACGCGAGGTCTACCATATTTAATAATTTCAGCAGTAATTCTATCTAGCCCCTTAGTTAAACTTCGAATCTCATAATCAATCTATTTCATATTGGTGAAGTCCGAATTTGGTATACCGGTCACAGTGTCGTTCCCGAATATAAAACAATTCACAAAGATCATCGCACGAAAACAATTCGCTTTACCACATTGTGACAGCAACACCTCGATACCACAGCCTTTCCGTTTGATCTCCCACAAACACTACGTCTGATTTTCTTTGTTATTTCATTATTGCAATAACATTTTTCATCTTATCTTTCATGTCTGCAACATTTTACGTAGCAACTGCGTTTCCTACCTTCTACCATGTTCGCATTGACACTCTGCTCGCTGCTTTCCACACTAAAGGGGACAAGCTGGTGTGCATCGCGTTGGGGGAACGTCCTATCCCAAGTGGACGTGGGTTCGCAGCTATGTTGAGTTGCAGCATCGAAAAGCTTTGGCAGGGTTCGCGACCAGCACGCTTCTACATTGAAATTTTTAATACTAATTATATATATTTAAATGTATTAATTAATTAATTAATACATAATTTAACTTTTTAAAGTGATAATCAGTAATTCGTATAATTTGCTAGTATCTAAATGTTGCCTAATATAATTTAAGCCATTTAAATAATAACTAATAATTTATTTATCAATGGGTTTTCATAGGCATAATTAGTTCGGAATATAAGATATTTTTAGACTTCATCTTAATTTCTGAAGAGAACATTGATGGATGAAACGCGATAGCTTAACACCTTTTAAAGCTATTCCAGTACATTTTAAATTGTCTATACATACATCGTATAGAAGGTAACAAAATTCTTATGTCTTATAATGTAAATTATAAAATTAATGTATGTTACAAAATTCTTAAAATTGAAAAAGTAACTACTCAGTACTGCCACAGCATTAGTCATCGAAGAGTCAAACATTAACACGGTCTATATTAGTTTATATGTATGTGTGTATAAAACAAACGTGAGATCATTGAAAACGAATACAAACAGTGCGATATTTTCGTGTTTTCTTGTGGCGGATGCAAAATGTAAATTGCTCAATTTTTAATTCGCTTAACCTAGTTCCCACAATTATCGTTTTTGTTTTACGGAGTTTCGTGAATGCGTTTAGAAATTTTATTATTTGTCAGAAAAATCTAAAAGAATGGGTTCGCTAAGGCATTTTCAGTGGTTTGAATTAAGGCATGTAGTCTTCTGGATGTCGTAAGAGGCGAATGAGGAATAAACTTTGAAAATATAATTGGCAACCGAGAGATAGCAGGATAACAGGTATAGGATGGCAGGTACTATAGTAAACTCTTGCTCTCTGCAGAGGCATCTGTCCCGCACTAAACGTTAATAGGTTACGTATATGTTAATTTTCAACCCTCTCCCCGCCGACAGCTCCAGCCATCGAAATATCTTCATAATATTATAAATCTAATGGACGATCAAAGATGAGCTTCAAAGATGAGCTCCAATGCTCTCCCAGCTCCCTGCCAACAGATCCGGTTCACCTTCAGAGGGTGGACGATGAAGTAGCCCGTAGAGCCGCCCTGCCGCCCTGCCGCCGACGGGTGATCCGCTGCCACCGACCAAGTTGGAGGAGGTTCGAGGCATAGTCCGGAACCTCAAGACCAAAAAAGCTCCAGGAGCTGATGGTATCTCCAACAAGCTTCTTAAGGCCCTCCCAAACGCCCTTCTTTTGCTCTTAGTAGCAATCTTCAACGCCCTCCTTTCCAGTAGCTCCTTCCCGGACGCCTGGAAGGAGGCTAACGCTATTGGCATCCACAAATCTGGAAAGCCTAAAAACCAGGCCTCGAGTTACCGGCCCATAAGCCTTCTCAGTTCCCTAGGGAAAATCTATGTACGCGTTATCATCGCTAGACTGAATGACTGCGTGAAATCTCTCAATATAATTCCCGACGAGCAGTTTGGTTTTCGAGCCAAACACTCTTGTACTCAGCAAGTGCACCGCCTCACGGAGCACATACTCGAGAACCTCAACCGATCCAAAGCCATCTCAATGGTGGGGGCCCTATTCTTCAATGTCGCGAAGGCATTTAACAAAGTCTGGCACAACGGCTTAATTTATAAGCTGTATGCTCAAAAAGTGCCAGACAGACTTGTACACATCATACAAGACTACTTGTCAAATCGCACCTTCCGCTTCAAAGTGGAGGGGGTCCTGTCGGACAGCAGACCCATAAGGGCTGGTGTTCCGCAGGGTTCGGTACTTTCCCCGACCCTATACTCGCTATACACCAGCGATATCCCAAAAACGACTGGAGTGGAGTTGGCATTATTCGCCGACGACACCACGCTCTTCACCACCGATTCGAGTGAATGCAGGATCTACATCCGTCTCCGGAACGCGATCAGTGTGCTAAGCCACTAGTTTAGGACCTGGAGAATTGATATGAACCCTGAAAAAAGCCAGGCCTTACTCTTCTCTAGGAAGAGTTCCCCCCGAAAACCTTCGCGCGCAAAGCGCATAGTCCAATCGAAATTTCAAAAACAAATATCGATGTTCGATAAACCCATTCCAAGGGTTAAGAAGGTGAAATACCTAGGGGTCGTTCTAGACCGTAGGTTATCCTTCGAACAACATATTAAATATGTTAGAGATAAAGCGGCGTTCGCATCCAGTTGACTTTACAATCTCACAAGCCATCGTAGCAAAATGTCGCTAAGACAAAAATTGTTACTATACAAGACCTGTGTTCGGCCGATAATGTCCTATGCGTGTGTCGCGTTCGCGCACGCACCTAGGTCATATCTGAGAACACTCCAAGTCATCCAAAATAGGTTCAGGCGTTCTACAAACGCACCCCTTTATATGAGAAGCGCAGATCTCCACAGAGTCTCGAGATCCCCACGGTGGCGGCCTTTTTTAAAGAAATATCGTCAAGATATTTCGAATAAATTAAGGATCACCCAAATCCGTTAGTCGCGGGTCTAGGAAATTACACCCCACCCCTAATTTCACCTGCTTTGAAAGACGGCCTAAGCACGTCTTGCTTGATGACGACGACATTACAAAAACAAACAAAAGATTTGGGGCCGAGTCCTCCTAATCGCAATAAACGGTGGCCTCCCGGTCAGGAAACGTTCGTGCGTAAAGCATTTTCCTCCACGGTTATCAACAAAAAAAAAGTACGATCAAAGTTTTAACTATGCATAGTCATTTCATAATCATTGCTGATAAGATAGCCAATTAATATACTGACAGCAAATTAATTGATAGGAAAGTAATGGCCAGAAGTTCCGCGAGTTGATCTTTATTGTAATCTGTAGAAAACGTGTTTGTGTCTAATTAATTAAAGGTAATAAATATTTTATATTTTCATCAAAGATGAAAGAGTCGCGATAGCTGAGTGGTTAGGTGATCGGAATTCGAGTTGTGAGATTCAAGTTCGATTTCCAACGCTCAAGTTCGTACCAATGGGTGTTTTCAAAAAAACTTTCGTACCATTTAAATATTTAAAAAAGTTATAATGCTGCTGCAGGAAATAAAAGGCACTACGAACTATCTCGTATTTGATAAATAAAAAAAAATTATACCTTCACGCCATTCTCAATATAGGGGTAGACAGACGTTTAGACAATAAGTTCTTTCGAACCACCTTCCACCGAAGATGCGTGAGCCCGTCGCCGTCTTTTTGTCCAAGCCAACGCTATGAATCGTATATAGGTTTTTTGAAAAAACCTATTGTTACGAGCCTGCCACCTGGGGATCGAACTCAGGTCTCTTGACTCCAAATTCCGGCCACCCAACCCGTGTTATATCCACAGGTATTCGCAACATCGAATGGAATCCATTACATCATCAATAAAAGTTAGACAGGTTGACCTAGTATGTACAAATCCATGTTATTGCCCAGCTAGATAAGGTTTAAAAGGCCAAGGAAGGACAGGACACACAAGTGTCAACAAATATACTATAAGCATGTTCTTAGCAATGTATATTTTTGATCTTATTAATGTTTTTTCCTATCACATACAAAACCTTTTTTAATACATAAAGCAACGCGGACGAAGTCGCGGGTATCAGTAAGTAAATAATATGTTGTTTAACGCTGCTTATGATTGTAAAAGAATAATAATCGGTATGTATTCGTATATGTTGAAACAAATAATTTTGAACAATTACACATGTCATCCTGTTTCAAACTCTTTGTCTGGAGACCGGTCATCAAAGACTGAGTATCTACCAGTCGGTAGATACTCACTCACTTATTAAATTATTTACTTCATAGTCATGAAGTAAATAATTTAATAATTCATATCAATATGTAAACAGCGTTGGTTTGAACTTTCTTGACACACTTTTGTTTTTTTTTTTAATATTTAATTTACATACGTGATGGCCTTTTAAAGTCCACTACAGGACATAGGCCTCTCTCATTGGGAGGATTTGCCATAATCGCCACGCTTGACAGGCGGATTGGCGATCGCAGTACCAGACCACTCGCACCTTAGACGCTGCTGCCCATCTTGGTCTGATTATTTTGGTCTGATATTTTTAGAGATGGTTATCCCGCCATCTATCGGTTACCATAACATTATTCAATGTTGTTTCCCTTAGTCGCCTCTCACGACACCCACGGGAAGAAAGGGCAATATTCTTACACCGTTAACACACGGTCAATACTTTTTACAGGAACAAAATATGTTAGTATTTACACTACGTATTAACTTAAAACTACAATAACCATGGAGCCCTACTCCTCGCCCGCGGGATTGTAACTAGAACGCAGGCTGTATTTCCATATTAAATGGCTAGACTTAACCGTTAAGCGAGAAAAGAACCATCTCTTTTGTCACCAGCGGCTGCCCACGAAAAAATCTTCCAAGGGCAAATGGAACAAATATATCAAAGACTCATATTTACGACACTCATCCGATTCAGCTGTCCTTGATACCGCCCCTGCCCTTATCGAAGTATCCTTGACGTGAGAGGCCGCAATTTTTTTTTTTTTTTGATAACCGTGGAGAAAAATGCTTTACGCACGAACGTTTCCTGGCCGGGAGGCCACCGAAATGAACAGTGTCGGACTCGGATCTCAGAAGGAGAAGCATACCGACTAAAAACCATCCACGGAATGCTGTTGGCCCGGAGGCCTTTACAGCTTCATCTGAGGAGACCTGCGAGAACGAAGGCCCGCAGGTAAAAAGGAGAAAGGAAACAACGTCATGACGCACTCGAACCCTGTAACGAAGCGAAGACCTTCGACATACGGGGGAGGGGAAGGGTGAGAGGCCCCGGGGGCCACTCGTGTTGGGAGAGGGTCATATTTCGGACGGTTACCCGAGACAATCTCGTGTGAACCGTGAAACATGGGACCGCGATTCTGGCTACGAACTGTGTGTAGTGTACCTACTGTGTTCGTGTGTTATTGCGATTACGGGGACGCGGCCCCGAATCTTTTGTTTGTTTTTGTAATGGCGTCGTCTTCATCAAACAAGACGTGCTTAGGCCGTCTTTCAAAGCAGGTGAAATTAGGAGATCAACGAATTTGGGTGATCCTTAATTTTTTCGAAATATCTTGACGATATTTCTTTAAAAAAGCCCGCCACCGTGGGGATCTCAAGATCTCTGTGGAGATCTGCGCTCCTCATGTAATGGGAAAGGATGGAATTATTAATATTAATATTAAGAACATTATGTAATTACAGCCATTAAAATACATAAATTGGAGGTGTTTCCATGTAATTGGTTTTAATTGTTCTGTGTGGATTTTTTTTAACTTATTTGTTCTTTTTTAATTTATAATTGACATGAAAATCGGATATCAGCTCTCAGTGTTAAATCAGTATGATTAATGATTTTTTTACTTTAATTTTGATTCTAAAGAGTATTTGACATGTTTAAAATAATTAAATTTAACCTATTTTTTGTATGCTATACGACCATCTTAACATGCGTCCTGCAATATTTATTATTTATTTATGCTTAATGTAAGAAAAGAAACACACAAGGTTCTTTTATTTATAAATAATAATTAAACTGTAACTCACATGCTACTGTGACATCAAAATCTTATTTCTTATTTAATTGTAATTTTTTATGTGTAATTTAATTTTGTAATGAATTGTATAATCATTGTTATCAATAATTTATTATAAGTTAATGTACAATGAATGAATAACATTAAACTGATGATATCTTGTAATAACAGTAATTGATGACATACTGACAATTCTATTACATTTTGCATGCCCATTGCGGTAGAACATATAGATATAAATCAAATTATCAACACCTGTAAATGTACTATGTTCTTGCAAATAAATAATTTGAATTTGAAGAATTTGGGGTGCGTTTGTACCACGCCTCATGAACCTAAAAATTAAATAACATAAAAATTTGTTTTTAGCGAGAGGTAGGAAAATGCTAGTCATCTAAGTTTATTCGAGATGCCGACTTTACTCTACATTTGTTATCAATTCTTTCGCGATTTCATTATCTCCCTTGTTTTTTAATACAATTAAATGATGAAATACCTGTTTAGAGTAATTATTTTATGAGATATTTCTTACAAAAGTTTTATTATTTCTTAGTTTTATCCATTCTTTAGTTATCAGCTATATAGGCTATCATTTACTTCTTGCTCCAAAATGACAATATAATTACCCCAACGTCTATGTAAAGAAGCAGTGGCCCATGGCAATGAAGTCAGCAGACGAATGAGGCGTTTGCAATATGACGACGTCCGTGGACGAGTGACGTACACAGCGGGTTTTATGGTGTCGCCAGCACTGATGCAAAACCCAGGATGGGTTCGATTACCGGTCGTGTCAATATCAATGTAGAAAACACTTTCTACATTTTCTCGGGTCTGGATGTTTGTGGTACCTTCGTTGTTTCTGATTCCATAACACAAATGGTTGAACTGCTTAGTTTGGATCAGAGTGATGTATGTGACGTTGTCCCTATCTATGTATTTATTTATTTATAAATAGACGCATTACTTCTTGTAGGCAAATTATGAGATGGGTGTATGAGTGCGATTATTAATAATAAGCGTTAACGCCCAAAAAGATTTAATCATTTACTTTAAAACTATTTAAGGTATAAGAATAGGTGGCAGGCTCGTACCAATGGGTTTTCAAAAAACCTATGTACGATTCATATTGTTGACTTGGACATAAAGACGGCGACGTGCTAGCCACCTATCACG
Source organism: Sericinus montela (assembly GCA_029286605.1). Classification (NCBI taxonomy): domain Eukaryota; kingdom Metazoa; phylum Arthropoda; class Insecta; order Lepidoptera; family Papilionidae; genus Sericinus; species Sericinus montela. Next base: position 3,649,231 of record JAGSMR010000034.1, on the reverse strand, counting down.
TTATCCCAAAATGGTGGTACTGGACCTCTGGCTACCCCTTATTGGGAACGGCGTGTAAGAAAAGTACTTCACAAAAATTTAGATATGATCTATTGCTATATTTTAAAAATAATTCTATGAACTAACTACAAACTCGTACAAATATCTCGATGTCACAAAAAATTAATTACAGCCTATTTTAAATATTTTATCCATCGAGAAAAGTTCATGTTATGGGGTTTTAATTTTTACAGCATCCTAGTATACATAGTCAACAAGTAAACTTGGTTAAAAATCATATAATTTCAGAAAAATGTGGAATATACAACGATAAATAGACTGTTGGAGTTAACGTAATTCGAGTCAAGAGACCCGAGCGGTCGGCTCGTACCAACGGGTTTTCTCAAAAACTTATGTACGATTTATATCATTGGCTTGGACATAAAGATAGCGACAAGCAGTCACGATGTCCCAAATAATGTCTTCTAAATGTTGAATTCATAACTTCATTTTCCTGCAAAAGTTAATAATACGTTTAGGCGTAATGAATGTACATGCTTTTTTCTTTTGTTTCAGATAAAATGATTTGTAAAGAACCATCGAAACAAAAGAGTCTGGTACCGGCCACATAGAAACTGAGGCCATTTACCTCAATATTATATGAAACAGAATTTTTAACATACTATATCAGATAAACATGGATCCTAAACCAACGACATACAGACGCACGAATAGTGTAAGTAAATAGTTCATTTATTTATGTAACATAATATAATTCATGCTTTTATGTCATTGTTATATGAATTAATTTATAAAACAATAATATTATACTTCGATTATCTCTATAGCCCATTTGAATCTAACAGGTAATAAAATAAAATTAAACCTCTTCTCGCTACTCCCAATACTAGGGGTACCGGGACACCGAAAACATTTTTGGTACAACGCGACAAGTGGTGAACATATCGCCGTCTTTATGACAAATTCTACGATATAAATCGTACTTAAGCTATGAAAAAACTTATTGGAATAAACATACACCTGTGGATCGAACTTCCAATTAACCGATAGCTCGGCTACCCAGATTTATTATATAATTTAAGAGGTATGGGCTTATTTGTTGTACGGTATCGATGAAACAATTTATCGATATGTTAAAAACACGTTATCCTTTTATTTAAAGCCGTTGTCGTCTGAAAATAAACTTTCTTTCAGTGACTATCATCAAATATTAATATTTTTATTAATTTTAATAAGAGACTGCGCTACAGTGATAGGAAACCGTGTTTAAGTATGAATGTTACAGTAATGCAAGAAAAGGAAACGGCGAATATGACTGTTTGTACTAAAATCATGAATGTTTATATAGGTGTATGAATATTAAAAAAATATATCATAATGCATATTTCCAATAATACGGTAGACGGGGGTCTAGAAGAATAAGTACATTCGAACCACCTTTCACCGGAATCCATCAGGGACAACGAAACAGGTGGTGAGCCTATCTCTGCCCCAGTTTCTAAGCCAATGGTGCAATCATTAAATATAGACATATATTTACATATATAAATATTCATCAATGTAAATAATATACTCACACATAAAAATGCGTTTTTACTTATCTATATTGTCTCCTTATAAATACAATTACCAAGCCTAACATGCCAAGGTTGACAAAATAGAAACAGAAAAAAGCAGTAAGTTGCTTTAATGACACCTTTTATGTAAACTTTTATTAGTAAAAATATAAATATATAAAAAATTAATATTTCTCTATCTGAAAATAAAACTACTGTTAAATTTCCTATAAGATTTACTTGCGGACGTCATTAATACTTTTTATATATATAGTGTCCTGACCAATTTCGGCCTCAGCGACTTGGACTTTTGCGAGCGTCGTAATAGTAATCGGAGATCGTGACAATAGCCAAGTCATTTGCGCAGGAGATATTATAGTATAGATAGAGTTCGCGCTAACACAGTTGCACTCTTGCCCCTGCCACCCTGAATTCAATGGAACGGGGGACCGCTGCAGTCAGAGAGAGGTAGGGACGTGGACGTTAGCGAGACCTCTAACGCCGATATATGCTGCTATATTAGCAGGTCTTGTGACTGGCCGGGATTGCCAGTCGGTGTTGGCGGGAGGCTTCCGCCTTATTAGGTAGCTGTGAGGGGAAAGAGCAATCTGGAGCAGTTCGGGGTCGCATACCCGTAGTGTGCACAGTGCCGGACAGATAGCTGAAGGAAACACCCTTAGCACCATTTTTTTTAAATACTTTTTAATGTAAATATTAACATTTTCAATTACGAATTCGAAATAATCTAAAAGTATAACGATAATAGTCACGATAGCCGAGTGGTTGAGTCAAGAGATCTTGCGGCTCAAATCAATAGGAAATTTGCAAAACATTATACACGATTTATATCGTTGGCTTGGACATAAAGATGGCACTCGATTTTTATTGAATAGCATAAAACAAAAGACTATCAAGTGTGTTTACTACTAAAACTTCCATTGAACCGTTTCTATTTAAACAAATGCAGTACTCGGTGGCGACGTAAAACAGTAGAACAATACTTTAATATGCGTCGAGCTATCAAAGGCTTTGCTAAAGTCAATTAAGATAAAATATTGTTAACTTGTTTACCATTTTCTGCAACCAGGTTACGTGAACGACAGATTTGAATAAAAGAACCATAACAGCTAAATTACAGACAGTCAGTTAAAAATACTTTAATTTATGAAAAATAATATCTTCACTCCATTCTCAATACTAGGGTAGACAGAGGCCTAGACAATTCAGTTCTTTCGACTCACGTTACACAGAAAAGATTTTTTGGGTCATCGGTGGTGTACCTGTTTACCGTCTATGTCAACGATATAAATCGTACATACTCGTACGTTTTGAAAAAGCCTATTGGTCTTTTGAATCGAATTCTGATAACCCAACCACTCGGCTATCGTGACTTGAACAGTAAAACTAATAATAAAAATCGCTTTCGTATGTAACAAACAATGACTTTCTTTTGCAATGGGCGCAACATTACTGTGTGTTCAACAGTTATTTATGTTTATATTTATATGTTATGCTTTATGTTTATATTCAGAACCAATAAAATATAAAGGTGCTACTTCACTGATGCTTTTGTTTGCTAAGGTACTTTAAAATTTAATTTTTAAAGTGATTACAAATACCTTTTAGTAAACTCTGAAAATATCTCCTATCAATTTTAAGGCTGATCATAATCAATAAAAGAAATTAGTATATAAAGTTCAATCACAAAAATCTCATCTATACATTATAGTATAAATGAAAACAGTAAATATGTGTAATTTCATATAATACGAGTATATACATTTATTGATTTAGAATTATTATATACTACATATTTATCGACCCAGGCAGACGTCTTGGTCGCTCTCTGAAATTTTGTTGCATTCAGGTTCAAAAGTCTGGAAAATTGAGAATAATAAGTTTCGGCAACAACAGCACCTATTAAATCCAAAAACAATCATATCTCTCAAGTTTAACCAAGACACACATACTCTTATGTGCATAATTTCCTTAAAAAGTACTTTCGTAGATAAGCATAGCGTAGACGGACATGGAGACATGGGATTTTTAAATAAATATCTTTACGCCTTTCCCAATACAGGGGTAGAGTCTTGAGAGTCAAGTACTTTTGACCCACCTTCTACCGAAGATATTGTTTGGGACAATGTGATAGGTGGAGAGCCCATCCCCGTCTTTATGATCAAGCCAAAAATGTAAATCTTTCAGTTTTTTCAAAAAAGCTATTTTTGTATTATTCAAGTTTTTGAAAAAAGCTATTTTTAGAATTCCGGTCACCCGACCACTTGGCTATCGTGCCTAAAACTTGAGATTTTGTACGTATAAATAAATACATATCTCGTATACCGAACCCCATGAACATGAGACACATCATAGAAAATACATTGGAGGCGGAGGAAAAGGAGACTGGAATTAGAAAGAGTGTGAGCGAGAGAGACCGTGCATTCAGCGTACTTCACTCAGTGTACGAAATGTAGAATCAAAATAGTTTTCTACTTATATAAGAAAATATTTCTATATTATATTTACGCTTATTCCAAAACCAGTGTTGGCGAGGTAGACACATACCATCCTTTTTCCCAAGATTTTATGGGACATCGTGACAGATGGTGAGCCTATCGCCGCCAAATTAATGTCCAAGTAAACGGTACAATATACTTACATAGATTTTAAATACATGACAAACATCCATGACTCGAGTACAAACATTCATATTCTTCATACAAATATTTTCCCGTGGTATTAGATCCCGCAACCCGTAGCTCCGTAGGTTGGGTTACTACCAACTAGCCTGTTTCACTACATCAATTCCTTATTTTTTTTTAGTATCCTTATTCACATTGTATATTGTACTATCCCATTGGTCCATCTGCAGTCTGCTTAGATTTGCCGCAAATGCTTTGGGCATGTATTGCTCTTATCTTTAAAATAATCTACATGAACTAACGCATATTGAACCCTGTGTGTCTACGGCCTAAGTTATATGTTTATCAACAAACTCGCGTAGCTCCTTTCTATGTATGTTCATTCTTCTATTGCCTTAGCCGAAGTCGCTATTGTAAAGCAATTAAAATTTTACTGTTTGGCTTTCTAGTTAAATTAATTTCACGTGTAAATTGAGTAGAATTCAATTTATACGTAACATATTAAGTGAAATATGTGAAGTCTTATTTCAAAATGTCTAATATAGGTAAGTAATAATTAAAGTATCATACGGTAGTGAATAAAATATAAAATAAATTATGTTATTGTGTTTTAGTGCTAAACGCAATCATTTCAAGTCAATCTTCATGAACATTTGTATATTGTGTTGATTTTTATATTGTGTATATTGTGTTACAAAATTAAAATAATATGCGTACAATTTTATTTTTTTTAATTTGCTTAGTTAATATTCGTTTGTCTTTCGTTTCGTGGATGTCGAAAATTCGACAAAACGAAAAAACTTCTAAATACTATGGAAAGCGCAAGATGATTACTACATTAGCCAATCCGCCTGCCAAGCAGGCGATTGAGACAAATCTTTCCTTATCGAACAGGCCAGTGTCCGGATGTGGATTTTAACAGTGCTTTATGTATGCATACATGGAAATGTTCGCATAAATCTCACTAAAGCTTTTTTCCAAACCTTGTTTCGAACCTTTTATAAAAATTTCAACAAAAAAATTTGCACAGCTATGTGCCACTCCTTTTCTCCCCGTGGGCGGCGTAAGAGGCGATTAAAGGACAGCTTGGAATATCCCTATGGCAACCGAAAGATGGCAGGATAACCACTTATAAAAATATCAGATTAAAGTAATCAGGTCGAAGATGGGCCGCAGCGTCTTAAGCGGACAGTTATGTCTGTATGTATGAATGTGGCATTTGCGGGATTTATTTTCAATTTGATATTGTAAATATGGTCACGTTCACAAGTGGGCAATTTGTGAATTACCAAAGAATATTCTAAATATATCAAGAAGTATTTTGTTGCTTGTATTTGGTTATGTTAAATATTAATTTTTCTTTTCAAAGACTCCAGATGGGACTCGCGTTGAGATGGGCGATATGCAAAAGAAAGAAACAAATATCAATGGTGAGGTAAGTTTTAGAGGATTATATATCTTCATGTTTGGTATGAAATTAAAAAGCAAAATTTTATGCAATTTTTTTTATTTTAAATCGTATAAGTAATGTTGAATATTTTGTTATTAAATCAAAGAGAAAAAAATATTCATGCTCAGAGGTTGCGTTGCCTCGGTACGGCAAAGTTCGCAGGTTCGAATCTCATATTTCATAAATACTAATAACCTTATTATTTCATTAATACACGATATTCCACTTTTTTGCTTTCTCTTTCTTATTTAATTTATAAAGAATTTGCTCCCTTATTGTGCCATTTTAATATCAGTTCTTGTTGTTTATTCAGATAATCCATGAAAGATTGGAGTACGAGCCAACTGGTTGGTTAGAAGTGACGTTGACCAGAGTTGGCAGTTCCACTGATGATTTTCTGAAGAGGAACAGTTCCGCTATGAAGACAATCAGTGTGTTTGTGTTAAACGGTCTGGTCTTAGGGTTTTTCTTCGGATGCATGTATTACTGGTTGAATTATAGTAAGTAGTTTTTTAGTAAAAGCATTATACTGACCCACTTGATAGCTCTAGTAGAGCATAGATATAACAGTTTGTATGAACGTACTTCAGTACAATTCAATTCAACTTATTTGCTCAAAACGTCATTATTTACTACTTTACAAAACATGTACAGTGCAAAATAAAAAGAATTTAATTTTGAACACACATTTTCTATATGAGTTTTCCATGACAAAGTCATAAAAATAAATATAAAGGAATTTGATATTAGAAATTGTATTTATTTCAATTCCTTAATATTTTATATTAAATGGTAATGGTTTGATATTTTTCGGTCTGTTTTTATTAGTTATTATATTGGTTTTTTCTAGGTTTATTAATTAATTATTTGATGTTACCCAATCAATTATATCATTTAAAGCATTACCAATGTCATTCTTTTATACAATTTCATTTCTGCCACTAAAAATAACTGTACTGTCTATTTTATGATCTGTTCACTTAGGGAAATAATTAATGTACAAATTAAAGAGCAAGGGACCCTTTACACTACCTTGAGGAACACCGAAGATAATTATTTTAACATCAGAAAGATAACGGTCTTCTATCTTATTCTTCATATTTCACTTAACTACTTAAAGGCCTGTAAAAGTTCCCTGGACAAATAGGACCTTCTTCTTCGACTCTTCTATAGTACACATTCCACATGCCGCGGTCAACATGGCACCCTGCAATGAAGAGTTGCGGATGCTATGGGTGCAGACTCCGAGCACCCGGCGTCTCGGAGATGATAAGTGGCTCGAAGTGATCTAGAGCCTACGTGAATGCACCGCGGTGATTCTGAGTAAGTCATCTGCCCCGGGCTGGAGCAATTATAGTCCAAGGTACATAGCCAGATTGCGTTCAGAACTAAGATACTGTGGCCCCATTTAACGCCGAACCCCACGAAAACGCCGATCACCCAACCACTAGGCTATCGTGACTGTTAATTTACGTATTACCTATCTATATATCTTTTTCGCAAAATTGTTTAAAGCTTATTTAATTGTTCGCAGGCAACAAGCCTTTGGAGCTGTGCAATGGTTTTGGCAGTTTGATTGCCTTTTTAAGTATTATATATTTCTTCGTCATTTACTTCCTCGTGGTGAAGAAGTACTTCGGCGAATGGTTTCAGAACACAATATGGAAGAGAATCGAAGATTTCACTGGATGTCTTTGGAAATATGAGTAAGTATTAGGTAAAAATAGATAGGAACTACATCATTCACGTTGCTTTTATCCCAAAGTAACTAGCTTTACGCAATTCCCAATACAGGGTTAGACAGAGGTCTAGTCTAGACAATTAAGTCCCTTTGACCCACCTTCCACCGAAGATATTTTTCGGGTCAACGTGACAGGTGGTGAGCCCGTCGCCGACTTTATTTTTACATCAGTTTTTTGAAAAACCCATTGGAACGATTCTGCCACCAGGGGATCGAACTCGAGTTTCTTGATTCGAAATTCCGACCACCCAACTACTCGGCTACCACATAAGAACACGTAAAAGAACTGACTTGAGCCGGAGACACCTTGAAAACCGGTGTGTACACCACTCGACCATAGAGACCATATTGCGCGGTTAACAAGTGTATGCTAATTATTAGTGCATTAGAACGTTGTCCTGTTTATTTTATTACTAAATACGAAAGATTACAATCTGGACGGTATTACATATTCCTTTCGCTAAACTACAACTAAAACACTGCAAAAAGTGTATTTAAAACAGGAAAAATAAGCGGCGGTGGTTTCAAGACGAATCCCGCCAATATAAGTAGATTTGTGTTATTTTTTTTCTTTTTTTACATAAGAATTAAAGTTATTTAATTACAATTAATTAACATCACCTGAAAAAGTGTATGCTGCCGGATATAGACCTTTTGAAGTATACTAGACTAAAATTCAGCAGACCGGTGACGAGCAGCAACGTCTAAGGTGCAAGTCATCTGGTACTGCGATCGCCAATCCGCTTGCCAAGCGTGGCGATAAAGGCAAATCCTCCCATACCAATAAGGAATTTATAGGCCATCTCTGAACACATGTTTATACTTCTCTCTTATTTTTGCAGATGGTTCCGGTGGTGTTTCTCATTGGCCGTTTTAGTTGCGATAGCTGTCTTCCTGTATTTGGACACTAGGAATGCTCCTGAAAGACTGATCTCACTCCTTGGTCTCATTGTCCTTTTGCTTTTAGGTAAGCAGCTTTTTAATTAAATTTTCAAGATTTCCCCTCATCTCCGATGAAGCGTGAAGATATCCATTACACAGACGACTTGCCTTATTACTACCTGGTTTAAAGCTTAATGGCGACATCTATGTCTCCATATTGGAAGCTCGCTAAGTGGCGGATTCAGGAAACACATCCACGTCCTACATCGCGCTATCGAAGTTCGCACGATAACATGCATATATACGATTACCGACAGCGCACACTGTGGAGGAGACGTCCTCCCCAGGTCACGATAACCCGACCTGGCGGTAGCTACTCTTTTCCTGCAGCACATCATCCGCTATAGCTTATTTAATACATTGTTGTCATTGTGGAAAATGGTAGCGCTTTTCTCCCTCGCGCCCATTTTTATTTGGTTTTTAAAACAAAAACATCGTAAATCATACATTTTCACCCAAGTTTTTTGAACTTATGTACCAGACTCTCTGCGCGTAGGCTTCTGATTTTTTGTCATTACCACGCCACTAGACGAGCGAAATAATTACCGCTCAAACAGAAACCTCTCACGATGCTGCTCTATTTTAGCTGACGACGTTCGACAAGCAGATTGCCAGACCATAGCCTTAACATAACCCTTAGGTAATACTGTCCGTAAAAAGTACTATTTAGTTTAATCTGGTATTTTTCCTACTAGTCACGGTAGCTGATTGGTTAATACGACTAATGTGGCTAGCTTGGACATAAAAACGGCGACCGATTACTGGATTAGTGATGGGACTCTAAATAGTGATATCGACGTCCTAGATGTGACGTCATCCCCCCCCCCCCCGCGTTTCGATTTATATGATCTTAGAATTGTACGTTCAGCTGAAGACCAAAAGACCACCTAGTTGGCAAGAAAAATATGTTTTTTTTTTTTCAGGATTCGTGTTTTCCGCTAGCCCTGGGCGTGTGAAATGGAGGACGGTGAGCACAGGACTACTCTTGCAATTCGTATTTGGCTTACTGTTTATAAGATGGGACGCTGGCAGACTCGCATTGCAATGCTTCTCTGATAAGGTAATATAGTTGGAAAATCAAATTACTTATATTCTTTTTGATTATTATCTAGATTTCTATTTTTTTACAGACTTTTACAGGATATTAAGTATAAAAATAAGGATATGAATACCTACCTACCTTCAGATTCAATGGTTGTAAGATGGATTAAGTAGACAATTTAAAGAGTCTTGTTCTATCTTCAAGCAACATCCTCGACTACCCTAGGCATTGATCGCATTGAAGGACACCCGGTCCAATAAAGTTGGCGTTATTTTAATTCCAACAGATACACCGTACCTTTTTTTTTAATTATCATATATCATTTCTTCTAATTTTCAGGTAGCCACGTTTTTGTCATACGGTGTGGATGGTGCGGCATTCGTGTTTGGCGATTTACTCGTCAGGACTGAAGGAGTTTTCGCATTCAGTGTAAGTATAGAAAATAAATGTGGCAACGGTGTAAGAATACTGCCAACCCCTCACTTCCCGAGGGTCACGAAAGAGGTGACTAAGGGAAAAGCCTTAAAATACAATAGGAAAAAAATGCCTTGGAAATCGCTACCGATTGCTACTGGTATTGCGATCGCCAATCCGCATACCAAGCGTGGCGATTATCACAAACCCTCCTGTACGGAAGAGGCCGTGGATTGTGGATACGGCCTCTAAACTCCACTGCAGGACATAAGTCTCAGTAATGATGATCATGAAAAAAAATAGTATTGGCGTCGGTAGCGAATACCATTTTTGGCGCGTATAATTTCAAGTGCGTCAGTTGCGTCATTTTTATTTCTCATAACTACGAAAAAGAGCAGACCAAAATTTTGCAGACAGTTGACGGTCAGCAGCATCTAATCATATTAATCATAGCCTTTCTTCTCAATTTCCAGACGCTTCCTGTTATATTCTTCTTCAGTATGTTAGTGGAGGTGCTGTTCTTCTGGGGCGCTCTGCAGTGGTTCTGTTTGAAGCTGGGACATTTACTGCGGGTAGCCACGTCAACTACTGTCTGCGAGAGCGTCATAGCTGTAGCTAACGTGTTTTTGGGCCAGGTCAGTACAATAGAGACAGCTGAGGATAGCCTACAGTCGAAAGTTAGTATATTAAGAGTTTGTATATTATTTGATACTCCGTGCACGAATGGCATAAAAACGCATTTTCGTGGTGTTGCCAACTCTGATGGGGTCAATTCCCGGATGGATAGAAAAACCACTTTTTCTGGGGATTGTCTCGGGGCCGGGTGTTTGTGGTACCTTCCTTGTTTCCGATTCCAACTTACTTTAGCTACTTACTTTGGGAGCAGAGCAATTGTTCCAATCTATATATGTATTTATTTATTATTATTAACTGACAATCCCTGAGGTCGATTCTGTTTATCAAAATACAAAAAAAAAAATATTCCTTTAAATATACCGGTTATGAGTGGTGGCTCCTGGTCATCCCGCGGTAGTATTAAGGCGATTAAGAGAAATAACCCCAGAAATAATATAATGGTTACTGGCGGAAAGAGCGATAATCTTAAAATATATCAGATAAAAAAAGCAGACTGGTGTGGGGAAGCGTACTTAAAGTGCGAGGGGTGATGCTCTGCGTTCGCCATTGCGCTTAGGAGCGTAGCGATCAGAAAATACAAATATTTGTTATAGGACAGGCCTATGTCCTTCTGCGTACTTTATAGGCCCTTCTGTATGTATTTACCTATTTATATATAAGCGGTGATTAGCGGGGTAAGTCATTCAGTCGTACCTAAAATAAAGTTACTGAAAATACAAAGAAAGCTAAACCAATTCTTTATGTCACTGTCTTGTCTAAAAAGTATCTATGTTAGTCTAAAGTAGTTCTGTATACAAATGGACGTAACAAAATAAAATGAAATACGGTCGCTGGTAAAAATGATGTAATATCTTGCTAATATATAATGGTACAATGGTAAGACCTTTTAAAAGAAGATTGCCGCTGGGCGCCCCCTGGCGCCTCGTTTTATACCGCTGATAATTAGTCGGTGTTGCCGCAACATGCTGTCCGGGTTGAAGTATTTCACTTCAATATGACGAAGTGTTGACAGGTAGAGGACATATGTTGTTGTAGGACCGCTGGATAACACCCTTCTTGGTCAATATGTCTGCTACACGGTTGACATTGTCTCGTCCTGGATGCGTCTTCACCACTCTGCCGAGAAGCCAAAGCAGTGGTGGTCGGTTCTTGTATTTCACTAAGACCAACGATCCCTGTTGCAGATCACCTGATGAATAATTCCATTTTAATTTTTGTTGGAGAAGTGATACATATTCTGTTATCTCAAATACGACAAAAATATTGGCCACTTGGAGGGAGGAACCTCGCAAAGCGTGTAGTTCGTGGTTGCGTTTGTTGCATTCGATTTAAGCCAAAGTCTATCCAGCCAATCATCGGTGATTTGCCAAGCGATCGAACTCAATTAGAGTTTCCTTTCCTTAACACAGGCATAGACTACGCAGGGCCAGTGCTGTTGGTTGACCGTAAAAGTAGAGGTAGCAAACTCTGGCGCCTCGTTTTATACCGCTGATAATTAGTCGGTGTTGCCGCAACAGTTCATTTCCCATAATCAAAGAATATCCAATAGCTCCTATAGATTATGAATCGAACCATTATTTGATATGTATTATAATTATGGTCTCATTAGTCATATATTTATTAGATTCTTTATGAGAAGCTTACAATGTTAATTTTCTTTTCCAGTCGGAATCAGTTTTGATAATCAAGCCATACCTTGAGCTGCTGACTCCCTCGGAGATACATGTCGTGATGTCATCAGGCTTCGCAACGGTATCTGGCAAGTTTTATCGTTCACATTCTTATAAATTTCAAAAAAAGAGATAATGCAAAGAACTCGCATAGCTATTATGTTACAATTAGTAACTCTCTCTATTCACGATAGCCGAGTGGTTGGGTGGTTGGAATTACGAGTCGAGAGACCCGAGTTCGATCCCAGGCTGGAGGTGGCAGGCTCGTACCAATGGGTTTTTCAAAAACTTATGTACGAATTATATCGTTGGCTTGGACATAAAGACGGCGACGGGCACACCACCTGTCACGTTGTCCCGAAAATATCTTCGGTGGAAGGTGGGTCAGAGGGACTTAATTGTCTAGACTAGACCTCTGTCTACCCCTGTATTGGGAATTGCGTTTAGATATTTATTTATTTATTTATGTTCTCTATTCTATTAACTATGCACACTATCTAATGCGGGGAAGATGAACTGATCGCTAGATTGCCACCTCCTCCCTTGAAACGAAAAAAAAAAAATATTTCGATGCAATTGCACTCCGACTAAGCTGCAAAGCACGTGTTTGCAGTTGGTTTACGACAATACGAACGAACTGAATAAAGACGAACCTGCAGCGTTTTGTTACAGCAACATAAAAGTTTCCCTAAGTAGATCCCAAGGACAATATCGGGTTTCCCCGGGGTCGACAGTGATTGTCGAAACTATCCGAAGTCTATTAATTATTCGATTCTATCTGAATTAATTTGGTGTTTCGGTTTATAACTCACCAGGTTCATCCATCACACAATTTTTTTTATTTGCGATTTAAACATGATTTTTCTTTGGAAAAAAATCACATTCCGTAATATTTTTACACAACTTGTTGTCATACAAAAATTAATAAGAGACTTTTTTTTTTAATTTATTTAATTTAACTTAGGAAAATTTATTTAAATGTTACTCACAAAAACAACCACAGTTTTTTTTTAATTGTTAAGTATTTTCTATCAATTGGTAAAAACTAAAGGCAATTTAGCCACAGCCCCTTTTAAAAAAGGGACTCTATCTCTGATCTAATGGAAATTTGTTACCGAATGCACCAAATTTAGCGAGTGTACTCCTGTACACTCTGTAACAGGGAGCTTATGCGGTGCGTTGCTCACCTTCTAAGGTAAAACTGCTCAAATATAATTCTGTATAACTAAGCTTATAGTTAGTGACATGTCGTTTATTGTGACCCATTTCTAATAATATGCGGCCTCCGGCAGTGTTCGGGAGAGTCACGTCACTCACGAAGTTCGGAGGGTGAAAAAACAAAAGAAATCAGCATTTCTGATTTCTTACGTAAATCATGAAAAATATACATGTACTTTATACTTATAATTTAATTTTGATTTATCCTTATTTTGTTTCTCTCTATTTAAATAAAAACATCCTAACAAAAACACAAGATAATTTATATTAAACAAAATTATTTGTATGACGTCCGCATAGTATGAAGAGTTTGTTATTTTCCTGCAATGTCATAACGATTCCACTGTATTGTATTAAATGTGTGCGGTGTCCCGGCAGGTACGATCCTGGCTGCGTACATCGCGTTCGGCGCAGAGCCGGCGCACCTGGTGACGGCCAGCGTCATGTCGGCGCCCGCCGCGCTCTGCTACGCTAAGCTCATGCTGCCCGAGACTCGCCGCTCGCTCACCACCGTCGACAACCTGCGCCCCGTCGAGGTGTAAGTGCAGCTGCAGCGCAACACTCCGTGCTGATGAACTGCAGCAGTTCGTGATGATGAAAGTGTACCTTACTAACAGCACAACGTGCTTATGTTAGTGTCCCTGACCTACAACAGATCGGGCGGATTAAATAGTACCAGATTCGCAAGAATGCAACAGAACAAACAACTTTACCTACGCTGCTAATACAAGCTATTTTTCATGAGCAAACAGAGGTCATATTTCGCCACGCATTTCGCATAGTGAATCGAAAAATTTTATTGATATCTTTACGACTAATTGGTAGTAACTATAGATAGGTGCTCTTATGATCTCCGCAATTTGTACAGCTCAATCTCAAAATAGGTTGTCCTCTCTTTGCCAAACCTTTTTAAAATATCTAGAAAACCTATAAAAGTCCTCTATAGGACTTATGGCTCTCCCATTATTGGATTTTTTATTGCCTACACTTACAGTAGAAGTCACGTCACACCTTATGCAGCGTCTATGTCTGGGCTCCTTGAGTGACCAACTGACCACGAAAATACATTATTTACATTTTATTAAATTTTTCAGGCATTTTAGCAAGTTTGAGACAACTAAGACTAAATAAACAATGGGTTTTCTTTTATGTGCGTATAATACGTATGTAACATGAGCTTTATTAACAGCGAGGATCAGTCGGCACTCTCGGCGGCAACGCGTGGTGCCACCAACGGTGTGGTTCTGGTGATGAACATCATAGCCAATCTCGTGGCCTTCGTGGCAGTGATCGCCTTCCTCAACGGCGTATTGGGCTACTGCGGAGGGCTGCTCGGCAATCCTGACATCAACCTTGAGTGGATCTTTGGCAAAATCTTTATCCCGTTGTGTTGGTTAATGGGTAAATATTTTTTGTCCGTATAAATATTACTTTAAACGATTAAACTTGTGAGATAATACGTAAAATAAAAGTTAGACTTGTTAGAAAAAGAAATTATGGTTGCCAAGCAACAAGAATAATAGTTTTGTTCACGCAATTCCCAATACAGGGGTAGACAGAGGTCAAGTCTAGACAATTAAGTCCCTTTGACCCACCTTCCACCGAAGATATTTTCGGGACAACGTGACAGGTGGTGAGCCCGTCGCCGCACGTGACAGGTGGTGAGCCCGTCGCCGCAATGTTTTGATGAGAATTAATGAGAAATGGATATGATATAAAATATATATACTATAAATTAAAAAAGTCAATCATTATTACTAGTAAATATTAATATTACAACAGCAGAGCATGGTTATCACAAAATTATTACAACAAAACCAACTCCGAACTCGCGTTGTATCAAATGATTTCCTATATTATGAAAGACGGGTCGAAAAGACTTAATTGTCTGTACCTCAGTCTACCCTAGTATTGGGAATGGCGTGAAGATATTTTATAGGTACAAGTAGCAATAAAAGAACAGAATTAAAGTTGAGTTCTGCTTTCTTTTAATGGATATTAAAATATATCGTACATGATACATTTAACGTAAATATCTAGAATATTCATAGTATATAATTCCCAGAGGTCATATACATACAGTCACGCCTCTTTCCCGTAGGGGTAGGCAGATACCATTTCTTTCCACTTGCTACGATCCTTACGTACTTGTTTCGCTTCGTCCACTTTCATTATTCCCTTCATATTATGAAGGTCATATTCGAAAGCATAATTAATTGTTTAATTATTCTTCATCAGGTGTTCCATGGGAAGAATGTGAGCACGTCGGAACCTTAGTGGGATTAAAGACCGTTGTGAACGAATTCGTGGCCTACCAGCGCATGGGGGAGATGAAGAAAGCTGGTCTTCTTTCCGTAAGAATATACTCGTAGAAGATTTTAATAGAAAAATTTTATTTTTTCGTTATTATTATTGTTGGTGGATTTAAAGTAATCTTAATATTCTAATGTGATCTTATTTAAAAAAAAAAATTACAATCGGTGGATGTTACATATGTTGTTATGTAGATGAATAATTGATTTGATTTGATGGTGCGCAGTCCCGGTCGGAGCTGATTGCGACGTACGCGCTGTGCGGCTTCACCAACCCATCGTCGGCGGGCATCATGATCGGTGCCATCTCCGCCATGGCGCCCAGCCAGCGGGAGACCTTGTCCAGTGTAAGTGCAAAATGGAAAAACAATTTATAAATAAATAAATACATAATATGTACATGCATAGGGACAAAAGCACATACATTGCTCTGTTCCCAAAGTAAGCAGCTAGGGCACTTGTTTTATGGAATCGGAAACATAAAGACAATGTGAAATAAGTGTTTTTTCTACATTGACCGGTCCGGGAATTAAATCCCAGACCTCAGTGATGCGACACTATGAAAATGCATGCCACTCGTCGACGGCTTGGTCGACAATTTATTTTTATAAAATTTGTTTGAAAGCATGTGCGTGCGTGGGTGCGTGTGTTTTTTTTTGTTACAACATTATAAGGATATGAACCAAGGAAAGTACTCAATTTATTTTGAGTATTTAGTGTTTGTACAATCACTCACAAATCGAGATCTAAAGGAACATTTTTATCATAAGATGTTTCTTTATGCTGATACTCAATTAAAGATAAGATATAACTCTCTCATTGTTGGTAAATTACGGTATTAAAAGTAAAACAGTAAAATAATATAACAACGGGCTCACCACCTGTCACGTTGTCCCGAAAATATCTTCGGTGGAAGGAGGGTCAAAGGGACTTAATTGTCTAGACTAGACCTCTGTCTACCCCTGTATTGGGAATTGCGTTAAGATATTTATTTATTTATTTTTAAAATAACATGGTACCTGTATATTCGAATAGGGAGAGGTCTAGCAGTGCAGTCCTTTCGACCTACTTCAGCGAGGCTTATATTGGGACAACGTGATAAGTGGAGAGCTTATCGCTCTTAGCGTGTAAGCTACCCGTACAATATTGTTACAGTCATATATATTACATACATAGAAATATGAACATTACATGACTCAAATGTATACGGTCATATTCATCACATAAATACGTTCATATTCCTCAAGCGGGATTCGAACCCACTACCCTTAGCTTCGAAGGCAGGGTCACTACCATCTCAGCTATTGGGTTGTCAAATAATTCTTATGTACATACACATACATACATAAAGATATGTAAAAGTGCACTGCATGGGCATTGATATCTCCAATAACGAAATGTTTCCATCCCTTCATTTGTCGTTAGGCGTCATCGTGAGAGCGTCTCCCATAGCCAACTTGCGATACCCAAAGGAAGAATGAGTGAAGAATGCTGAATGTTTCATTCTAATTTCCAGGTGGCGGTGAGAGCATTTTTCTCTGGATGCGGTATTTGCTTCATGACTGCGTGTATAGCAGGTAATACCATCCTAATGTATGTTTTAAGTTAAAGCTAGGGCTCTCATATCTAACTCCAATGAAATATAGTTTAAACTTACCATAAGCATTAATCTCAAACATCAAAGGTTCTATACCTTTGATTTTTTTATATCTTCACGTAATTTCCCATACTGGGGTAGACAGAGATCTAGACAATTAGGTCCTTTTCTTTTTTTCACCGAAGCTTATTTGGGTCAACATGATAGGTAGTGAGCCTATCGCCGAGTTATAAAAATACAACATTATGCAATTTGTATTTAAATGCCTTAGTGGACTTAGTGGAAGCTTTTGTGTGAACCGAATTATGTAAAATTTTGTCCGTTATTAAACGTACTTATTAATGATTAATCCATAAATACTTGTAATTTGCTGCTGAGATATCCACAATTTCTCCAATCACAATCGCTTCGACTTTGGATACCAAAAATTAATAAATCGAGTACTGGTTTTGGTAGGACGTAGGACACGGCCTGATCCTCGGATTAGGAGTTCTAAGAATACCTTTATCATTTGTCTCAGTAACACATCTTACCGATTTCTTTCGCAAGACAGCAATATAACAACCATTTGGTTTCGATTTGAAAGTATTAATTTAATATACCAAATTCGTACCACCAAACCCACGTTTCTTAATATTGTCTTGCTCTTTTTCACTTGCAATTTCTTTTTATTTTCTCACCGTTTAAACCTTCCTTGGACTTCGACGAATATTTCAAAACCAAAACTAATGAAATCAGCCTTTCTCTAGTTTTTATCTAACAAATGACAATTCACTTTTAATTTATTACTTTGTTATACTTACTATATTCATTTACGGACAACAAGACGAGATCCATTGTTACTCCCTCTTCGCTTAGAACTGTTTTAGACGCTTATGCATATCATTCATTCCTTTCGTTCATTTTTTCATTGATACACATACATTTATTCTTTGTTCTGTTTAGTAATCCTCAAAGAGTATATAATCACCATGTTTTGGTAATCCTTTGAAGGTTGACAATTTCATTTCTTTTCAGGTTTACTCATGCCCGAGGGTTCATTTGGTTGATCGTGATTCTTCTGATGATAATTTTAGTAAAATTAATTAATTATTTTTTTTTATTTAATGACTTCGTGATTTATATTATTATTTATTATTTACTTTAAATAAATGTTTTTAGTACAGACAATTGTTTAATTTTTTTATATCTTAAACCTTCTTTATTATTTATGAGTGCTCCAGAGTTGGCACTGGTTCTATCGCGTTTTTTCGGTACTTCTACTCTCAAGGCGTCGTCTCGATGGCATGGAAGACAGCTTTGGTGCACCCGATCCCTAAGAAAGGCGACCGCTCAGATCCGGGTAACTACAGACCGATCGTCACCACCTCCTTGTTCTCCAAAATAATGGCGTCCATTATTAACTGCCAGCTCTTGAGGTACTTAGAGGAGCACCAGTTCATTATTGACCGCTAGTACGGCTTCCGTCCGGGTCGCGCAGCTGGTGATCTTCTTGTGTACCTCACTCATCGATGGGCGGAGGCAGTAGAAAAATCAAGGGAGAGGCCCTGGCAGTTAGTTTGGACATAGCAAAAGCCTTTGATCGGGTATGGCACAAAGCGCTTCTTTCGAAGCTTCCGTCATAGGGGCTTCCCGGGAAATTTTGCAATTGCGTCACTAGTTTTCTCATAGACCAGAGCATCAAGGTCGTAGTTGACGGTGCATGCTCGGAAAAGTCTGTGAATGTCGGTGTCCCGCAAGGCTGTGTGTTATCGCCAAAGCTGTTTCTTCTGCATATCAATGATTTGTTACACATTAGTAAAATCCATTGCTTTGTAGACGACAGCACTGGTGATGCCCTATACACCGGCCGTGCCAATATTTCTCGGGAACACGTCGACGAGTATTCGTCGGCATATCGAGCAACGTTCAATTTCGCGGTCATTTGGAAGGGAAGGCCAAATTGGCCCCTAAAAAGCTTGGCGTGCTCAGTAGAGCAAGATAGTACATCATGCCGGCCCACTGCTTCTAACTTTATAAGGCGCTGGTTCGGCCGCACCTGTTGTCATGTCTGGGCGGGGGCACCCCAGTGTCAGCTCCTTCCATTTGACCGTATCCAACGAAGAGCGGCTCGAATCATCAACGACCATGTTCTATCTGATAGGCTAGATCCCCTGGCATTGCGAAGAGACGCATTGTTTACAAGTTTTACTATTGGGAGTGCTCCGAGGAATTGTTCGGATTAATCCCAGCTGTTGAATTTCACCATCGTACCATACGGCATAGTTAAAAATTCCATCAACACCACCTTGATTCATATAAAATTCATATAAAATTTAAAATATTAAGTACTTAATAGAAGACTGCAGCAGATCCAACCGACATAGTCGGAAGATCAACTCGCTGAAGTGGCAATAGGCCGGCCACATTACGGCCGTAAATGTAACATCCACTGGAGAATAAAGGTTCTCAAGTTTCGCTGGAAATTGGCCAAAGATGCAAATGTTTTCTGGATCTCCTCCAAAACTTTCAATATTATTCTGAATACAGTGCAAACTTGATCTCTGACTTGATCCATAAAGCCTTAATTTACTGGTGCTTCATCGAGTATAGAAAAAAAGAATAAAAAAATATTCAATCGGTATGCAACTGAGATAAAAATTACCTGAAAACATATGATAATCATAGCTAGTAATACTCTCGCACAGGCAAACACAGTGTAGCACGACTCCCTACAGCATGGAGCGACGATCTGAAAAATATTGCGGGGAGTCGAGGGATGCAGATTTCACAGGGCCGCTATGTGCGGCAAATTTTGAGGAGTTCAGCAGTGGAATTCTAATCGGATGTAATGATGATAATGAAGGGCGTAATTAGCCAGTCAACTAGGCGCTTGTCTATTGTAATAATTGTGCAAATAATAAAAAGGTTTCATATTTCATTAGATTCAAAATACTTCCGACTTTAAAAGTTACTTAGTTAACTACCCATTAAATACTCTGCGAATTTTGCTTAAGAAAAAGATTAAAACTAACACTCCCTAGTTCCGTTTTCGAATTGTCAAAAATGTCACTACACCATGCACTTTATCGGGAAGTGTTTTTATATTATAAAATAGTGTCGTAATTTATGTTAAAAACACACGTAAATTCTTTTGGCAGAGTGCATTAGTTATGATACCTTATCATTTTCAAATTTACGCGAGTGTGTTATTCTTTTTACTTTGCAAAATTCTTTGTTTCATAGCGATCTATATATCGATGTTAGAAAAGAAACGTGCCGCGTTGATGAGTATTCCTGAAAAGAATGAAAGCGAAGAGGAAGCGGTTTGCAAATGGATACCTAAAAAGAAACACGAGGTCTTAAAAGCTAAGTATAAATGCTTGAAGAAGCTCTTCCAAATATACGATGCTAGCGTTATAGGCATTCTGCCGGATCAATACGCGGTGCCTGAAAGAATAGAAAGTGAAGAAAGGAAACATTCGAGGAGAAGGCGTTCGCATAGAACGAAAACTGACGCATGTGCTGGAACTAACGAGGTTTCGAGCGGCGATGTAACACCGACCGTGGTTGAGAAACGTTCTATAGCGACAGCTGTCATTCGCGACTTGAAACTACAGTACACAACGACATCCATCCCAGAATCGAACGTCAAAAGTGTGACCAGGCTGCTAGATAAATTCACCCAAGAGTCCAAAGACGATCTTTCGACATCGACCAGCGAAAAGGAATGTGAATGCACGCAAACCTCTGAACTACTTCAGATGCCTTATTTGATGGTGAAAGATAAGCAACCTAGACCAACAAGATTTCAGATGTTCCTTCAGCGAATTCTTGGTATAAGGCGAGAAAGGCCGAATTATGTTATGCCTAATCCTCACGTTTACGCGGCAAGTGACAACAACATTAGTAACCGTTATGAAAAAAGACGCAGACGGGGCCTTCGTTTCCGAAGGCTACGGAGTACGAAGAAGATAAGGTCGGAAACAGCCCTGAGGGATGGCCACACACCAGTGATTTTGTCGTATGTGCAATCTGTACAGAAAAATTGTTTGATGGACACCACGCCCCGGCAATGTCCGTTTGTTGGGTGCAGGATGATTTTTTATGGTATGACTACGAGTATATCATTTTTGTTTTAGCATATTTCGTACCTTCCCTTATGTTTTATCTATTTCTGCCGACAAATAATAATGGTTTATTACTTAACATACCATTTACATGTATAATATCTTAAAATGCGAAGAACCTAAAGTATGTAAAATATGACTGCATTTTATAAACATATGTGCATGTACATAGTGCAGGACTCACACACTTGGCGGAGATGTGGGAATCTGCTAATATATTTTATAGACTATGTTTTTGGTGAATGTATACTAAAAGGTTTTTTAACTCTGCAACTGGTATTTGCCCACAGCTGGGCAAATACCTTTTGCTAGCTTTTCTTAGAGAGATTGTAGCCAGGAAGCGTTCGCAAATGACTGCTGCAGTGCGGACTTCACACATCTTCCATACTTTTTTATTATTATTGCTCAGATATGCTTCCTTAGATATCCTTAAGGTATTTTCACCTACCTCTGAGCTCGTGGTAACTTCAGTTAGTAGTGCTAGCCCGGGATCGAAGCTGAACCGTCCGCCGAAAAATGAGCGCACGGTTCTTGTGTGTAAAGATCACAGTGTTTATAGATTTATTTAAAATAGAAACTGCTATTATTGACAGGAATCATCAACTACAACGACCATCTAAATCTGTGCCACTTTGCTGATCGCAAGTTCTTCTGCCACTATTGCCACGAAGGTTTCGCGAAAGAGCGGGACAAACTGATACACGAAAATGAGCACATTGGCCTTCCTAAACTCAACTCAACCCTGACGCCGACTCCGTCCACCGACCGGTCGTCCAAAGTGGTCAGTGTCACCCAAACCGATCCGGAACCGAAGCTCGACATCAATGAAGACAAACTGAAGAAAATTGTCTCGTTCTTTGATAAAATAGACGACCCGGAGGAGATAATAACCGAGATCAAAAAGAGTCGACATTCTGCACTGAATTCTAATCTAACTCGACAGTCTTCTAAAACCGATAGTTCTATATCCGGCTCCAGGAAATCTAATTCACATTCTCAAAGGGCTTCCACATATGTACATTTGCAAAAGGCTGACAGAAAGTGTATTTCTTCTGCTGATTCGGACATTCTCTCAATTAAAAGTTCAGTGGCGGCGTCATTGAAATGCCAATTGTGCGGTGAAACTTTTGATCGCATGTATGATAATATTCATTTTAATATTAATAGCTAATGTAATATTTATACGTGTTATACCGTGTGGTTAAGGTGTGAGAATAATTCGACCCCTCTCTTCCTGGGGGTGTCGTAAAAGACGACTAAAGGAAAGGCGATAAACAATAGGCATCTCGATAAATACCAAACCCAAATTCAGCACACTGGGGGCGGACAGCAGCGTCAGCGTCAGGCGCCGTATCCGGTACTGCAATCGCCGATCCGCTTGCCATGCGTGGCGGTTATGGCGAACCCTCCCTAACGGGAGAGAACTATCACCTGCAGGGGACTTTTATAGGATGTTATGATGATGTAGTGATATAATAAATATTCATAGAAATAGCGAGTTTTAATGCGACGGTGAAGAAGAAAGAGGTGCTCCTCGATACCGCCCACGTCGTCCGGTTTCTCTCCCTATCGTCCTAACACTCGGCCGTCTGGTCTTCCTTGCCGCAGGTTTTCATGTGGTTGAGCCTTAATATTTATTTATTGTATTTTATTTTATTTATTTCTAATTTCTACGTGTATGAACACGACTAGACGAAAACATAGTACCAAATATCCCAAATAATAATATGTATAGTAATGCATATTATTATTTAGGATGGCAGTAACCATGACCTGAGCAGAATAAATAGTTTTAACTTTATTAATTTCCGATATCTTGGATTCACCCCGCATTTCACCGAAGTTCATGAATGACATCGTGACAGGTGGTAAGTTTGTCCAAGATAATAAAAAACTCATAGAAAACTATGCTCGAAAATATTTATTTATTAATTTAATTCCATGTGGTTCATTTCTTCACAGGCAGCGTTTAAATCTTCACGTGGATGAAGAGCATCGTGGTCGCAAAGCGTACGCCAAATTTCCAAATAATGCTGACATTATGGTTATGAGTGCGCAGCGTGATCCAGACGAGATCTCCGAGGACGACGACATCCGCAGCCAGTGCAGCATCAGCACGGAGCACAGCTACTCCACTGTCCACCGCGTCCATACATCATCAACACTCACCCAATCAAACTCAGGGGGGAAGTCCGCAGAGAGTGACAGTTGTGATCCCTCAACTAACATCATCTACTACTCCTCTTT
Organism: Sericinus montela; assembly: GCA_029286605.1. Taxonomy (NCBI): domain Eukaryota; kingdom Metazoa; phylum Arthropoda; class Insecta; order Lepidoptera; family Papilionidae; genus Sericinus; species Sericinus montela. The sequence goes on along the minus strand of JAGSMR010000034.1, from coordinate 3,625,655 downwards.
GGAGTCAATCAAGAAACCTTCCGTGATGAACAACCTGATAAAGAGGGTGCGGACGGGTATCAGTAGTTACAAATGGGAACCTGGCACTAAGGTGGTTCAGGCTTGATCTGTTGTATAGTGAAGTGGCATTTTTGGTTTTGTTATAAATTTCTATAAAACGTTGAATGTGTACTTTTTATTGTTCCGCGCGAGAAAAAACATGCTATGCGGTCTTGCACTCAAAACGTGTTAAAAACTACTGCACATAACATGGTTTTTCCCTTATGGCGCATTTGCCATAATCGCCAAACGGATTGATGGTCGCAATACTAAACACCGGTCACCGTTTGAACCTTCTGCCCCGGGATTGCTTAATTTTGGTTCGGTATTTTTCGAGGTGGTTACCCCGCTTTGTCTATTTCCTTAGTCACAGTTTAAGACACTTATGGGAAAGTAAACAGATATAAACAATAAAAATAAAAAAGTTAGTAAACAGATATAAACATCCATGATTAGAGTAAGAAAATAGTACCTTCGTTGTTTCCGATTCCATAACAGATGCTACAGCTACTTAATGTAATGAGGTTTTCTGATTAGAGTAAGAAAATATTTGTGGTACCTTCGTTGTTTCCGATTCCATAACAGATGCTACAGCTACTTCATGTAATGAGGTGTTCTTTATTTATGTATTCATATATATCAGTGAATGCATCTAGAGGATTTCAAACACAGAACCCATTACTTTAAAGTCAGGCTCAGGGCCTCAATTTTTTTTATAGAAGAGGGAGGCAAACGAGCAGGTGGCACACGTGATGGTGATTACCGCCGCCCATGAACATCTGCAATACCGGAGGAATAGCGGATGCGTTGCCGGCCTTTGAGAAAGGTATAGGCTCTTTTCTTGAAGGTTGCTAAGTCGTATTGGTCTGGAAAAACCACTGGCGGCAGCTCATTCCACAAAATGTAAGTGCGTTGCAGAAAATTCCGCGAAAAACGCACTGTGGTGGAATGCCAAGCATCAAGGTGGTGTTGATGAAATATTTGGTTATGCCGTAAGGTATGATGGTGAAATTCAGCGGCTGGGATTAATCCGAACAATTCCTCGGAGCACACCCCGTAGTAGATTTTATAGAAAATGCAAAGAGATGCAACATCTCTTCGCAAAGCCAGGGGATCTAGCCGATGAGATAGAGTATGGTCGTCGACAATTCGAGCAGCTCTTCTTTGGATACGGTCAAATGGAAGGAGCTGACACTGGGGTGCTCCCGCCCAGAGATGACAACAGTACTCCATGTGCGGTCGAACCTGCGCCTTATAAAGTTGCAAGCGGTGGGCCGGCATGAAGTACTGTCGCGCTCTCCTGAGCACGCCAAGCTTTTTAGAGGCCAATTTGGCTTTCCCTTCCAAATGACCGCGAAACTGAACGCTACTCGATATGTCGACGCCAAGGATTCCTATGCTGGCTGAGGCAACTAGGGGAGTGCTCTCAAAAGGAGGTGATACGATGAAGTTTCTTTTTTGCGGTAAACGCGCAAACTTTTGTCTTTTGGGGTTGAATTGGACTAAATTTAGTCGGCCCCAGTCCGAGATTTTGTCTAACAAAATCTCGACTTCAGACCCAAGTTTGTTCCGGTACTCGTCGACGTGTTCCCGAGAAATGTTGGCACGGCCGGTATAAAGGGCATCACCAGTGCTGTCATCTGCATAGCAATGACTGTTACTAATTTGTAACAAATCATTGATATGCAGAAGAAACAGGGTTGGCGATAGCACACAGCCTTGTGGGACACCAACGTTCACAGACTTGGAGTCCGAGCATGCACCGTCAACTACGACCTCGATGCTCCGGTCTGTGAGAAAACTAGTGACCCAATTGCAAAATTTTACGGTATAATATATAAAAATAATGTGTATAATACAATGAAACCACCAAATACAAACCACACATGTTTATTGCAGTTTTTATAATTTCTACACAACTCCAACTTGATCTGTGAGATCGCCAACGTTAAAACAGCAAAATAAATTGTAACACACTGGAAGCCACGTTTCGAATACTTTTTTAAATCATGACAATATATAATAATATTAAAACTTATAACTACAGATAACGTAATCCCTTGTATATTAACAGCAGAGAATCTAAAAGTATCGAAAGTCAAACTTTAGTTGTATATTGTTTGGGATAAATGAAATATGTGAGTAAAAATAACAAACAGTATATAAACGATAATATAACAACAAATCTGTGCCAATACAACATTGTGAAGATGGACAAAGTGCTATAAATAAATATATTTTGATGCAAAAGATAATGTCGATTACAACGAATTTGCATAAAAATATCGATAAATATTATTCGTTTAAACGAATTTTCCGTAAAATAACTTATGTTCACAAACAAGTCACTAGTAAATTGCAAATGATTTGTAGAAAAAATTTAATTACATGTATTTACACATGATAAGAAATTTTTTACATTTTACACACAGATGTAAATACTTTTTTGTATACAAATTAAAATTGTCCGGGCCAAAGTATACGTGAAACAGTAGATATGTATTTGTAAATAAACTTTTAAATTTAGGAGGAATTTATGCAATATTATATCCATGCATGTCACACATGACTTTTTTAAATAAAGTTAAAATGTGTTATAATTTTCAACAAACCAGTTAAAAAAAAATTAAAAATGCCAATAGTGCTTAGCACAAATTTCTGCTAAACCAACAATTCGGAAGCACCTTCTGATGGACTGATTATCGTTTTACCCGACACAAAAAAGAGGGGTTTTATAATTTTAACAAATGTACGTGTATTTGACTAACATCGTAGCTCGCAAGCAGATAAACTTTTCGATTTCGATTTCATAGTTTGAAAGGTGATTAGAACGAGTGTTAGATTCTATTCTGTGAGAGCTATGATTCAAGAAAATAATTTTAATTGTTTTAAGACGTCATTGTCCAATTCATAAAGGTAGTGTCCGAGATTTGAACAATTTGAGATCCTCTTACTTTCTGTTTTTTGAAGTGTGTGGAAGAATCGTTTAGATTTGAAGCTCGAATACGAATATTCGTCACGATAAAGTAAGAAACACATAAATGTACAGGATTAAGTTTTCAAGAGAATGAGATAGAACACATATTACATTCTCGGTCTCCTCTTTGTATGTGAAGTTTCACTTCAGCCGCGTGTGAATTGTACACACAAACACACTTTTATTTTTGTTAAATTTAATATTACCAACAAAAAATACTCGTCGCTTCAACAAAAAATATAATAGCTTCACGTATACGTCTGGCCCGTCGACAGCGATCTCACATCATCAACAATCTCCATTTACACCCGTACCACCTCAACCTCCTCAACTTAGCACCATTCCATGATATTAACACTTCGCGAGAATGCATCATTACTTTCAAAGCTACACACAAACAGTCCGCCGGGCTAGAATGACTAGTAATACAAAAAAAGAAAATAGTGGGTTACATTATTGTTTGGAGCTTCGGTGTTGTTCACAGGGCGAATAACATTAAGTGCCTTTTTCCCCCGTATCAGGAGTAGTGTATTTTAAAATACGTTTTCTATTCAAATCATTGTATCATACAAAATTCAAAATTATAACCAAGCATGTCTGTTATCCTTAATAATTATACCAATTTTTGTTGACAGGATTTTTTACCGAATGAACACAACCTTCATTTTGGACTTTAACATTTAGGTTTTTGCATATGCCTTGTATCAGTGCCTATTTAAATTGCTTCAGTAATGGTATACGGTGATGTCATCATAGTTATAACTACAAAGTTTACATACATTAGTCCATTACAAGAAAATTAACAAAAACCACCAATATATCCTCACAAATTCAATGCATACAATTATATTACATACAAAATTGTGAAAAGATAAAAATAACATACGTATAGTATGATAACAAGTATGATTTCTGCATAACTTCAAAAAAGTTTATATGAAAAAAAAGTGTAAAAGTGAAAAAGGTATGCAAGTGACACTTGGCGATCTGTTTTCTGTCCACCACAAGAAGGATGACGTATGAAGATAAGATAATTATATTATGAAAAACCTATGTACTGTGTTTACAAAGAAGTAAATAGGGGAAATATCAAATTATTAGACAATATCATTCTGTTCCGCCCCTTATACACACATACTGTTAATATTCCTAATAAACTTATTATATCATTTAGTAAAAACAATTTATATCAGTGGTATACAGACAGCAAGTTTTCAACACAACCATATTATGTAAATATTCAATGGACAAAATGAATACATATAGAATAAACTCACATGGCCACTCTGAAGAATCAAGTGTAGCGCACTGTAGCGCATATTGTCTTGTATATACAGGATAAAATTTACATGTTTTTGGAAATGAACTAATACTTGTTTCATGTAACGTGTGTAAAAGTTAAGATGCACAGACAGACGCCTACAACATATGACAATGCATAAAGAACCACAAACTACACTATGTATTTAACTTCTGCTAAGGCCGAATTCGAGCATGCTAAACGTCAAAGTTGTTCCACAAATATTTAACTGACCAATAAACGACGAGATCTATCTAAAGAACCAATCACCGAGCAGTTCCAATAATCGCAAACCAATCGCTGCTCTCGATACGTTGACGCAACAACAGCACGAAACTTCAAAGTGGCCATATGCAATTACTATTTCGCGCGTACTATAACTATTGATTGATACCAGCTCACCGCAAATGTTATAAACATGCACTTATACCTACAATAAAATATTCATAAATAATAGAACAGACAATTTTTTTTTAATTTTACCCAATTCGAATACATTATATTTTAAAAAATACAATGAACGAACATTTGACACATAAATACGAGTGTATATGTAAAATACAAAAAATAGAATTTAAAGGCATTAGGTGAAACTATAAAATACGTCACCCCATTTTTAAATACAAATGCATTATGAAACCTAAGAAAAGTGATAAACAACTCCGCCAATCCACTTCGCTTTCCCATAATGGCATTCCTAAACCTTCATTTCCACAATATACCAACGTTATATTAATATCTCTTTCTATCATAAAACATTTCCAAAATAACCTCTCTCTTTCTTAAAAACAATTTCGTTTTTTTTTTCCTTCGAAAATACACGTGCGAATCTACTGGGTTACAACAATTATGAGCTCGCGTAGGGTCATAGAACTGACTACAGGAATCATAACTTAGCCTTAAATCGAATATAGTTTTGCTTTGGTCTGTATCGCGCATCGTGACACATTACTCTGACTACTCCGTCGGCAAAGATGCTTGAAGATAAGTTCATATTAAAATAAATTGCGTTGAAACCTGTTCCATGGCCATACGCAACACTTACGGTATATTTCCACTCATAATTAGGTAATTCTCTACATTTCTAAACCCTTATAAGTAAAAAATACATCGAACTTACAGCATCACCTTTCGTTATTTCCGTGCAGTTATACAGTGCTTCCTTACAAACAACGAATACAAGTAGGGTTGCAACTTACACTAATATTTGTATCGAAATGACTCAACATTTCCTATAAACTCGTAATTCTGCATATGAAATATCTCATATGAATCAAAAACGAGGTTGCCAGTATCGTGAAAGACATTATAGGATTTAAAAATATTGCGTCATGTCTAAAAACTGGCTTCTGTCATGCAAGCATAGAAATACATGACCGACCGAAAACGATGAAGAATTGCAATATGTCCTGAAACTTGGCGATCTGTTCACTCTGATAACTACTTTAAGGCCACCCCACCTTACATGACCTTGACGAGGAGTTCCGTGTAACAACCCCAAGAAATCGTTCAAATAAAAACACGGCTAAATCGGTAAATATTATTTTCAAAGATGTTTTATAATTGTTTTTTTTTTTAAATTGCAACCCCACATAAAAATCACTTAGCCTAAGCATCTTTCATGTTTACAATCTAAGATACACATAAAGATAAGATGCAACAAAAACTACATAAGCTATGTTACATATATTCATATAAAACTACATTAAACATAGTCTAAAAATATAATAGTGTAGTGACTGTTAACATTTCTTTAAAATAACTGTAAATGCTTAGTTGATGGCAAAATATTCGTACAGAAGAAGAAAGAACAAGAAGATATAAATTGATGATATATGTACAAAATGTCTACTGTAACGTAGTGTGTTAAATGTAAAAGGGTTGAGTATTAAAATTGTTCAATATAGGTAATTAATTATTATGAAAATATTGCAAAGCGAGCCGATCTAAAGATATACATGTTCAAATATCAAAAACGTTGGTATATATTGTTAACAAAATTTAACATTCTAATTAAAATAATAAAAAAGCTTCGCTCAAAAATTCATCAAGTTGTACACTAATTTTATATATGCGGATAAAAATGTAATGTGATCAAATTTTTGTATAACTCCATTACATAGTTAAGTGTTGTAAGTTCGTCGTAGACTAGCAGTCTATATTGATCTATGGTAAAAAAGCATCCATTTAAATTCAATTCAAATATGTCTTAGCATGAACAAAATCATTCAAAACTATATTTCTCGAATACTTTATATTTTAGGTTATATCCGTTAATTTTATCTTACACTAAAAGAAGGGGATATTTTAATGACACAAAACACTTGTTTCCAACAGACATTTACCGCTAAAGCTATGATAAAATAATTTTATTAAGACTCATTTTGGAGGTATTTGTTTTTGAGCTACCCTTCGTTTGCTGTCCATACAACTTTGATCAATATTTCCAAACAATCCTCCTCTACGTCTGAAATATAAATTACAATATAATTAGTTTATGATAATTTTCGCAACGAATTTTCCATATTTAAACTTTTTTTCATGGAATACGTGCGACATGGTTGCCGTATGGTTATAGCGTAAGAATATACCATCCCCATTCTTCCCGTGAGTTTCGTAAGAGGCAACTAAGGGCAAGGTCTTAAAAATGCAATTGACTAACGATAGATGGCGAGATCACCATCACAGACAGCAAACCAAAAGATCAGCAGATCAGTGACGGGCAGCAGTATCTATGCTGTCTGGCACTGCCAGCATTAATCAGTAAGTGGAATGGTGGCAAACCCTCCCATACGGCTGAGGCTATACCTTGCAATGTAATGTAAACCCATTGGTACGAACGTGTCACCTGGGGCTTGAGCTTGGGTCTCTCGACTCGAAATCCGACCACCCAACCACTCAGCTGACATACATATTCAGGTGCATCATACAGGTGTCTAGTACTGACCTAGGACATTGAGGAGCACGGCAGGCGCGGGCTGCCCATCTGCGTCAGCACTCGATCGAGCCACTGGAGCGGCCCGTTCAGGTGCAACTCTATCCAGCACGGGGTGGACGTCACTGTCTGCCGTCTGCAATAGATATATAAAAAAAATATTATAATACACTCAATCACCAGTAGTATCACTGTAATATTAAAATCATACCTTCTCGTAACTAAGATTTTTGTCTTTAATATAGCAGAGGGCGAGAGTGCAATCTCAAAAATACCAGACAGCACCGGTTTAATAAACTGATGATGGGCAGGAGCATCTAAGTTACATAGTGTCCGGACTTATATCTTCAATCAGCTCCAGACCTTTAAGTAAGTAAAAGCCCACTGCAGTGCACACATGTCTCTTTCTTTAGAAGGATTTTCTATAATCGTACCTTGGCAAGCTGCTTGGCAATCACAGCACTGGACAAATCCCACCTTCAATGCTGCTAGCCCTCACCAGCCTAAACACAAAGGGTAAGCACAAGATGCTTCCACTTCAATCATGTCTTCTGTGTGTGTCTGTGATGTTACTCTGGTCGAACTGGCCCATACATGCATGAAGTCGCCTCGTAGATGCCACCAGTTAGGAACATTCGATGCAAAATAAAAGAAACGTAGTTTCAATAGCAATAGTACCTGTACTCGGCACCCCAGCCCTTGACGAAGCTCATGCGAATGGTGCACATGCGCGTCAGCTGGAAGACGGCCTCGAAGCCCTGCGACACCGACTGCGACAGCAGCGCCGCGAACTCCTGGTTGTTGAATATCTTCAAGTTGCATCCTGCAAAGACAACGTTTATAACGGCTCGGTCACATTCGCATGTTTGCCTAACAGAATGAATGAATAAATGAATTGAGTGAATGATGAATGATTTATATGAATGAAAGATTTAATCCACGGAACACATTTAACAATTAACTACTCTGAATCCATAGGCATCCGAAGTAGTGAAAACTGTGTTTCAGATCAGAGATCTTAAAATTTAGTTTTTTTTTTATTTCACCAGAAATTGCTCGAAGACTACAGGAAACTTGGGTCTAATGGACTTATTGTCTAGACTTCTGTCTAGTCTAGGAAAAATGCGTAAAGATAAATTCGAATAACGTGTATTTGTCCATCCAACAATAAAATTATCACAAGACATTTCAGAATATCAATCAAGCTCTTAAGGAGCTCAAACTAATCTTTTAATTTTAATCCCAATTGGGTAATCTTCGACTATCGTGATGGTAGGTGACCCTGTCGCCATGTAGAACTAGTTTAGTTCTTTTCATAGAATGAAAATAGTTTAGAATGGCGATGGGCTCACCACTTGTCACACGGTCCCAAAAAAGCTTCAATGAAAGGTGGGTCGAAAGCACGTTATTGTCTACCACTCCATCTACCACAATTCTGGGAAAATGCGTAAGTATACATAAAGAAAGAATGGTTTATAATCCGTTAATATAGTGATGGTTTCACTGCTTACCCGGTGGTATTTTGCAGACAGTGGCAGGATGCCATCCATAACGCTGGTTGCAATTGGGACTTTGCACAAAGATCGAAGAGTCACTGAGGCATTCCGCAAACACCTCACCTGTAATAATAAATAAACATAAAAATGCTGCTCCGGTATAGTTCGGAAATTCTTTCAATTTAAAAGTAAGCACCTATAGTAGATATAATCGAATTCAAAACGCAGGTGGCAGGCTCGTACCACGGTGTTTTTTTTTTCAGAACTTGTGTATGATTAAATATAACAGACGGCAATAGATTCACCACTTAAACGCCTTCGGTAAGATTCGACAGGACTTACTAGTCTAGACGTCTGTCTACCCCAGTGTTGGGTATGGCGTGAAAATATTATATTTATATAAAAGAAAGCAGAAAAATGCAAAGAAAACATACCTCCTATATAATATAATCTGACTCCTTTTCCAATGTGCCGGCGCGTTTGTTCCACTACTTCATTTCTATTCACATTTGACAACAGACCCAAGCAGAATCTGTAATGAAATATTTTAAGTTATACGAGTGACTATATAATGGGACTATATAAAAAAAATTGTAAGGAAAAACAAAAAAAATTACTTAGGTTGGGCAACGATATAGTAATTTCTTCAAGTCTTTTCATTATGTCGCTTCTTACCACACCCATGGAGAGACAGGGAGGTGGTACAGTTTAAAATTAACTACTTGTAATTTTCAAATAACCTCTCGCTGTTGCTGGGGTCGGTGAAGCCATCTACGGTTATGGAGGGCTGTGAGGCGTGGAAGGTCTCGCCCACGCGAGTGTTCAGCTCGTAGTAACTGATGCTGCACCAGAAGGCCGGCTCGTGGTACAGCACCGGCGCCGCCTCGGCCGCCAGCCCCGGCGGCGAAGGCGTCAGCCGAGTTAGGTCTGCGCAAGGACGAAACACGTCACCGCATATCAGCACACATCAGCACTCGTCAGCACACATCAGCACTCGTCAGCACACGTCAACACACATCAGCACTCGTCACACACATCAGCACACGTCAGCACACGGCAGCATACGTCAGCACACATCAGCACTCATCATACCACAGAATACAGATATGAAGTAAAAACGTCTTGTGCTCTTTTTTTTGTGCTTATTTACCACCAGGTACTTGTCTTTTACATTGCTAGTTTACCATAAAAAAAAAAAAGATTTAACGCATGCATCTGAAATGATTGACGATCACATGTGAATGTTGAGCACAAACCTACCATACAGTTGGAATATACATTATAAGTTATAATAACACAGCCAATATTTGTTAGTGTATAATAAGATATAAAATTTTCTTAAATAAATCAATTAATTAAAATTTGTTTACATTCTAAACTATTATTATCAATACAAAAGTATTCTTCACATCTATGCACTACAACAGGAACGATAGGACAGGGGGAAGTTTAACATGTTCTTCAGTATTATTTAGATTTTTATTTCGTTATATTCCTGATTGAAAATGCTACACTAACCAAGTTGCGGGTAAACGACAGTTAAAACTAAATAATTAATAAAAAAAAAATTAAAAGTGGACTACAAACTCACTCATGTTGTCATTGTGATCCATTGGGTCGCCGTCTTCACTCATGTAGCCAGGCGGTGGGGTCTCCACGTTAGATGAACTCCTAGGGACAATTAAAAATTATTCAATTAAAAGGAGAAATGTGTAAGTCACAATCATCCAACTAGTAAGCGGAAGTAAAAATCAGTACATTGGGTATTATGTAAAAAATATAAATATCTTCCCGCAATTCCCAATACAGGGGTAGACAGAGGTCTAGTCTAGACAATTAAGTCCCTTCGACCCACCTTCCACCGAAGATATTTTCGGGTGAACGTGACAGGTGGTGAGCCCGTCGCCGCCTTTATGTCCAAGCCAACGATGTAATTCGTACATAAGTTTTTGAAAAACCCATTGGTACAAACCTGACACCTGGGGATCGATCTCGGGTCTTTCGACTCGAAATTCCGACCACCCAACCACTCGGCTATCATGACTTTTATCGTGGTATTATGTAGAATAGGTTAAGTTGGGGTTTAAGGGTTGTAAGTAGATTTGCCATCTTTCCCGTACCAATCTCGCGATTTCGGTCGGATTTGGGCTCTGAAGGTATAAATCTGTTATTGAAAAAATTACTTCGCAACACCTCGCATGCAAATATAAAAAGGTATATGTTACCTGGTCCAAAGAGAAGAAGAGCACCACCCTCCTTCCCACAGATGCGTGCACTAATTCCACTGTATGCACCACCACCACTACACTCAAACCAGGTAACATATACCACCAACGAAAACGCGACACGTGTTTCGCCTCAAAACAAGGCATTGTCAAGCGAGTAGACTCTACGATGAGCGACCGCAGAGTCTTCCTCCGTTTTCTAGAAGTTTCGGTGATAGTCAAAATTATCACTTAATGTGAAATTGCTCAGCAAATGGGTTGATAAAAATCGCGTTTTCGTTATGTTGAAAATTGTAAATTATGATTTGAATAAGGAACCTTTTTTAAAAGACTAGTCATTTTATAAGAAACAGGGACGACAGCTGTGTGGTTGAGTGTTTGGAATTCGAGTGACGAGACCTGAGTTCAATCAGGTGGTAGGCACGTTCCAGTGGGTTTCTTCAAAACTTATGTATGCCTTGTATCGTTGTCGTGGAAATAAAGACGGCGACAAGCTTTCCACCTGTCACACTGTCCCAAGCAATGTATTGGGAAAAGCGTAGATGATTTTTTATCATATGGTGGACATGCTCATGTGGTACATGTGTAAAGTGGGGTGGGGTGGGGTTGGTCGTGTGGTACTCACACGTGCACGGTGGTGTTGCTGGGCACCTGCTGCGCTAGCGTGGCTTCCAGGTAGAGGGCGCTGTGCGGGCCGACGCCCACCACGCCGCCGCTCTGCATCACGCTTAAGGACAGCCTGGAACAAACATAAAATTATAATAGTGAGCAATTTTTAGTGGACATTACCATCCCACATGACGAGAACCTCGTGAAAGCCGAAACAGAGAAGACGAAATATCTGAACCTTGCTCAGGGGTGGTGTGCCTATGGAAATTTTCTCTATAGTCGTTTCTGCGAATGGGTTAATCCCAGTCAGGTTCTCTGAACATCAGAGGCGAATGGGACTCCGTGACAGAAGTCGGTGCTCCTCGATACGGCCCGCATAGTCCGCCGGTTTCTCTCCCTGTCGCCCTAACCCTCGGTCGCCTGGTCTTCCCCATCGAAAGCTATAGTCTGGTTGCCTTTTTTTATATTTATTTGCTACATTTATGTATATATTTTTTGATATTTTAATTATTTTATTGTATTTTATGTATTTTTAGTTTTATAATTATATGAACCCAACCAGACGAGACCATATAACAAATACATATATCCATAATAATAATGTATATCTTCACGCCATTCCCAATACAGGAGTAGTCAGAGGTCTGGACAGTTAAATCTTTCAACCCACTTTCCACCGAAGATATTTATGGGATAACGTGACATGTGGTGAGCCCGTCGCCGTCTTCATGTACGATATAAATCGTACATAAGTTTTAGAAAAAAACCCATTGGTATGAGCCTGCCACTTGGGGTTCAAACTCGGGTCTCGGCTATTGTGACTTCATGAAATAAATAAAATACCATATACTATAATAGCCAATTTGAATGTTTAAATCTATGCAATTCGTTATGCCGTCATGACTTGCGTAGGAGAGTTAGTAACTACCAAGCTTTGAGGCTTCCTTAACTTTGAAATTTGATTGAAGAAAGCTAAGGAATCCCATTAGGCGCAGCACTTGAGTCCTGGATGTTCATATCAATATTTTATCTATGAAGGTATTTCTGTCTTATCACCATCCAGCAAGTGACCAAGGTACATATATTATGAAACAAAAAATATTTTAAAAATTAATTTTACCATCATTGACAACATTGAATGAACTTAGTCTAGTCTTTGGTACCTCTTATCAAAGATTACCATAATATCTTTTCAGTCTTACTTTATACCCAGATGCTATTACTAATTTTGAGACAACCACAGTTAAAGAAGTTAATGGATGTCTTTTATGTAACAAGAAATATTCTTTGAATACAATTGTAAATGCACGATAAATCAAAGTCTTTAAGTAAATCAAAGTCCTTAAGTAAAAATGGGTTTTTAAAAACTTATATACAAATTATATTGTTGGCTTTGACATAAAGACGGAGCTCACCACCTGTCACGTCCCAAAAATATCTTTGGTGGAAGGTGGGTCAAAGGGACATAATTGTCTAGGCTAGACCTCTGTCTACCCCTGTATTGGCATTTGCATGAATACAATTGGAAAGATGTGAGTTAATGAATACTTGTTGTATATCGAGAAGTATTACATCTTTACAAATATATATTCTTTTTTCCATCAGTGGTGAAACTGCTTCAATTACATACAATATAAGGACATTATTATAAACAGTTTATATTAATTCTTTTCTACATATTTCACAATGAGAATTTATATAAAAATTTTGGTATGTCATCATAGTGGCCTGTAGAAGTCCAATGCAGGACAAAGACCCTCCCATTTAGGAGGGTTTGCCATAATTACTGCTCACACTAGAAAACGTGCACTATAGAGAATGATGTCCATTATCAGACTGCTGAATTTTAGTGTAGCATTTTTCGAGATGGTTATTCCGCTATCTATCAGTGTCTTCTGGCTTCTTATCATTTTTTGGCTTCCATGGCTTCCCTCAGTCGCCTCTTGTGATTTCAACGTACGTACGAAAGTAGGTAGAATATTGTTACGCCGTAAGCACGCCAAGCTATATATTTACAGCAGGTTATATACTTACTAGGTAATCATATATTTATAGTATGACCAAAAAAATAAAGACTTACGCGTCGGTATGCTCGTGATGCGGCTGGTGGTAGTCGGTGTAGGGCGGAGGCGCGCGGACCTCGCCCTCCGCGCAGCGCGGCACCAATATCGGTGGGAGGGCTACAAAAACAAATATAAATAATAAAAAATTAAGTCCCAAAAGCCTTTCGTAGTAGGTTTGCTTTGTTACTTTGCCATTGAATGATTGTGGGTACAAATTACACTAAAAGATCCTAAAACTTAGTTTGATTTAGATCAATGGCTTCGTCACCTGTAACGTTATTCCAAAAATAAGCTTGAAAGGACTAAATTGTCTAGGCTTCTGTCTATATAAGAGAATAACATGTAAATTTATTCTTACCAGGCGAATCAATTTTATTGTAGTGGTAAGGGTTGATGCAGACCTCGTCTTTCTTCAACTGGTATGCATAAGCGCAATGATCCACAGGTTTTAATTCATGTTGACTCTGTAACAAATTAATGTATTTTTAAAGTGGGAAAACACCACACCTCATGGGGACACAGATGGGGGCAGATGATCTTGGACTTGCACCCACTAAGACTTCAAGGCATTCTATCTTCACCTTATATCAACTGGTAACCCTGCAAAAGCTTATGCACTTATCTATAATTCTAAATGCCTTTTATCCCTTAAGTTTCCTCCTCGGAAAAAGGATGCTTAAAACCACTTCTGACTTGATACAATAGCAAAAAATGCATAGCATACACTAGACCAAAGACATCTGAAAAGCAGAGTATTTAAACAAGTACCAGCCCATACAACTCCCTTGAATTGTCGACAAACATATCTCTCAGAATAAATAAGAAAGGAATGAATATGAATCAGCTACTGTGGAAGCTTTTTTGGAATAGTCAATGTTTATAGTGGAGTTAATCAATATGAACCTCTACCAGTTAACTGTATTAATTAATTATACTTATTAAGTATAATGTGTAGTAATGAGACTAAAGGAAGTTAATACTGATAACAGAAAAAACATCAAATATTGTATCACTCATTTAAGTTGAATATTCACAGATTAACTAGACAAATGAACTTGAAGGCATGAATTGATTAGGAAAAATTAAACTGTTTAATCTCTAGGTCAACCCACCTGACCATTAAAATTCAAACCATTGAAAGTCTATTATAGTCCTAAAATTAACAAACCAGAATAATTGTTATACTCAGTTTTTTTTTAGAATAGAATATTTATTAGTGAAATGTAGGTAACTGTTTCTACAATGATGTTATGTATGTTATAAATATAAATATAAACCGCCTTTTCTGCACTATCTCGGGTCAGGAACCTTTCTTGTTATTGATTCCATAACACAATTTCTTTTGGGATCCTGTTGCTATTTATGTATTTACTTAGTACAATATATACTCACTTGTAGCTGTGGCCAACGCCACAGCCTGCAGTAAATGACATGTGGCAATCCCTTTCTATACTGTCCGTTGACTATGTTATCGTTTGGTTTTACTCTGTAACAAGAATTAAAGTTACTTCTTTTTGAATAAAAATAAATAAATGTCTTTATATCCACATAATTTTTTTTATTAGAAAAAAGTATCCACAATAAATATGTATCATATTAACAATAATTATCCTTGCTGTGTGGTTACAGCATAAGATTGTACCATCCCCTTTCTTTCGGTGGGTGACAAAGGAAAAAGGTTTGAAATTACAATTGGCTACCAATAAATAAAGAAATAAATATCTTCACGCAATTCCCAATACAGGGGTAGACAGAGGTCTAGTCTAGACAATTAAGTCCCTTCAACCCACCTTCCACCCAAGATATTTTCGAGACAATGTGACAGGTTGAGAGCCTGTCGCCATTTTTATGTCCAAGCCAACGATATAATTCATACGTAAGTTTTAAAAAAAACCATTGGTTCTCGTCTCTTGTGACTTATACCAACAGATGGAGAATAATCATTTAGACAAATATTAGACCAAAATTCATTGAGCAGACTGGCGAAAGGCAACAGCATACAATGTGAGAGTTGTTTATCACCAACCAGCTTGCTAAGCATGGCAATTTAGGCAAACCCTCCTTCAATGTGGGAGAGGCCTATGTTTTGCAGTGGACTTTTAGAGACCGATATGGTGAAATATTTATTTATACATATAAATAGAGGAAGATCAATAATTAGAGGACAAATATATTGTGTTATTTTTGTTAGTGCTCTCATATTAGGGTCACATGCGAATTTTGTTGCATTTACACATGTCTAAATACTATTATAAGAAACCAGTACACCCCTATGTAAAGCCTATTTTATAGAAAAGGATGAATAAATATATACACACAATATTACCTTGTTTAATGACAAGATAGCAAACAAAAAATCGCCAAATAACTGAAACTTTTTATTTTATTTGATTTTTGACGACAAATAACAGAATGTCAAAAAATTTTACAAGAAAAAAATTTCGAAATTAAGTAAAAGTAATCGTTGTCGTAATGAAACTCTCAAACGTAAAACGTGAATAGACTAACCAATAGCAAGGTAAACGTACTAATTATTCTAACACAATAATCAAACAAGAAACTAATAAGAAATAAATTACATATTTACCAATTTCCGTGTCTCGTTAGAATAAATTAATTTTAAATAGATTCAAGTTCAAGTTTTATAAACTGCTTAGACGGAAAAATTGATCGTCATAATAATTACAGGTAACAAGGGTCACACGAACACAAATTATCAAAAAATAAACTAATAACACTAATCTTACATAACTTTACAAATATATGATAACAAACCGAGGCCCGAAATTTCGCCGCCATATTGACAAAAAGCTTTGATTGTTTTGACGGCGATTTGACCTTCCTTTTTGGATTTTGCGTCCTGTCTGTGGTTATGTAACCAAAATACGATGGTCTTTACAAGTAACGGGGTCAATGAGCCTTCTTTACCTTTAAAATTTGGTAAGGTTATTTCACAAGTCATCAACAAGCTATACTGCTCATACATGACAAGAAAAACCGAATGATAAACACAACACAGTATATATAGCAAATATAACAAAGAACGTGAGAAACTTTAACATCACAACATTGTGGATGAACATTGAAAAACAAATTATTGAAAAAGAAAAATCCTTTGAAAGAACAGAATCATGATTGTTACCAATACAAATAAAACAGTACAGAAAGAGAAAATTAACCTTGGAATTGTGACACATTTAGTGTGACTACTCTGGCTAGATATGGCCCTTTCTAATTCTTCTAGAGCTCCACTTTTCTTTAACTTCTTAACTAGGCTTTTCACAGCTTTTTCGGACCATTTATCCTCTGCCGCAGATGATCCTTCAGGACCTTTTTTCCACTCTAAAAGTCGTTTCACTACTGGCGGTGTTAGCGGAAACATTCCGCAATATTTCTTCACTCTTTAGAACATTTAAACACACAAATTATCATCTTACTAAAACATTATGTTCACTCTAAATCTACGATTCTCATCTAAATTTATATCACGGCCATTGCAATTATTTGCAAATGAAAAGAGAAAGAGAAAGAAAATCTTTCAATGACAGTGACACTTAAAAACTAGATCTTGTTGTTATACAGACAGATGCAGACAAAAATTTGTACAGATTAAACACTGAACCAACAAAGGGAATTCGACATTTCGTATTTGACACTGAATCATAATATATCACCTGGCGGCAGAGAGGCAGATCGCATCGTGATCGGCAATTTGTGTTTACTTAAACTAATTGAAGATGAATTTAACTCAAGGATTCTGATTTTTTATTTATCTTCAAGCAAATTCCCACTGCTGTGGTAAGCAGGGGTTAAAAACCTTCACGCCATTCCCAATATAGAAGTAGACACAGGTCCAGACAATAAAGTCGTTTCGACCCACTTTCCACCGAAGATATTTTTGGAGCAGAGGTCTAAATAATTAATTCTCTTCGTAGCACCTCTTACCGAAGTTTATTTTAGACAACTTGCTAGGTGAGGTAATTGCCGTTTTAGTGACCAAGGCAAGGTACAATATAAAGGTTGAAAATCAAGTTTTCCTTCACCACTGAACGCGTGGTAAATAACTTTTCGATACCGCCCGTATTTTCCACCATTTTTCGACACATTAACGTTGGTATATTTTTTATAATTACCCAGTAATTCACTATTGGACTTTAGTTCTTTGGATATATATTTCTATTTTCCAATTTGTCAGAAATAAAATAATACGTACTCCGCGCGATCCCTTTTTTGAGTATTAATACCATTTATTTATTTATTTATATATTCTTTATTATACACCACAATTTAAGAAAAAGAACACAAAGACAAGGAACAACAAAATGGTATAAAAGGCGGTCTTATTACTAAAAAGCAATTTCTTCGAAACAACCTTGCTATACTAAGGCAGATACAGAAGTAATAAAGAAAAGAAAAGAGGGTGGTGTACCGTTATTATTAAAAAGAATTGACAAGATGATAGTAGCCGTAATGAATAGATAGTCAGGAATAAAGAAAGAAAGAGATTGGTAGAAGGCAAGAGGATAAAGCTGAGGAAATAGAGATAAAAAAATAAATAATATGGGAAATTGAGTCAGATATCAAGGTAATAAGATTTCAAGTGTTTTTTGAATGAGGGAAGGGATGGAGAACGACGAAATTGTAGAGGCAAAGCATTCCACAAGCGGACAGCGGTAACAGTGAAAGACTTATTATAAAAGGAAGAAGAGTGTAGAGGTGTTCGGAGGGAAAGGTTGATAGTGGAACGAAGAAATCGATCATGAGAAAGAGATAAAAACTCAAATCATTCTTTTAAATATTGCGGAGTGTATGGGTTGAACAGCACGGAGTACAGAGCAGAAAGAATATGCGTATTTCTGCGAAGGCGGATTGGCAGCCACTTGAGCTGCTTGCAAAATTCGGAGATATGATCATATTTGCGAAGCCCAAATATGAACTGTATACTGAGGTTTTGAATTCGCTCAAGTTTGTTAAGCTGCTCTTCAGTTATGTCGAGATAGCAAATATCAGCATAGTCAAGGATGGGCAAAAGTAAAGATTGAGCAAGCACAACTTTAGTAGAAAATAGCAAAATGTTACGTAGTTTGCGTAAAGAACTATAAAATTAGTAACTTAGCTATTTTATTACCTTATTATTTATATTACCATCTTCCACTATTGAACATGTCTCTCCCCCAAAGATTGCTACAAAACACGGTCCTAAGCCTTTGCCTCTATCAACAATGTTACTATGGGGTACAGAAGTATCTTCACACGCCTTTAATGTTGCAGGTCGTCATTTTATTTTGCTTGTAGAGGCCACTCGGAAACTATTTTTAATATTTTTGCCACACATCTGGCCAGTTATACGTTTAATTTTTGAATTTAGGCCTTGAAAGTGATACGGAAATGTCAATTTGTCCCAAAATAACCTGTGCATAGAAAGCTTTAAGACAAAAATAGGATTTAGTCTGTAAATAAATTAAATATAATGTGTCTCAGTGTAGTTTTCTAAACTTAACTTATACAATATGTAATGAACTACTCACGTTTTTGTTTTTTTTTTTTTTTTTTATGTTAGTAAAACATAATAAAATAGGCGTTGTGAAATATCTGTCATAAAGGATTTCTTTAGAAAAAAATGAGCATGACTTTAAGCCATAGTTGAGAAATATCCATAGAATAGAATGATTGCATTAAAATAACTCTCAATTGCTCACCACTAGATTCAATGACACTGACAGTAACAGAAATTTATGGAAATGATTTCATTCTGACTGATTATGAATGTTTTTTGAAATTTTTCATGTTCATGTGCCAGTTGCATAAAAACGTATTATTGTTCCAAGATAAATATTTGGTTAGTCCGTAAATTTTGTTTATCGTAGTTAAAGTTTTTAAAGCTAATCTTTTAAAAAGGTACTCGATCTATAATGTCACTGGCCATTATATTAATGGTCTGTCACAATGATTTGTATTTTAGCTTCCCGCTATGACTTTAAATTGTAGCTTGGCTGGAAAGTATATTGTCTCGATAGATTTTAAAATTATGATGAATAAATATAGTTATAACTTAATAACATGTAGTCTTTATGTACCCTTTCTAACATACAATTACACATTTTTATATTGATCTTTCGGTTGTGCCAAATTACATCTCTTTTCGAATAAATGTAAAAAAACTTCTTCTTGCTTTTCTCAACCAATGTTTTGCTTAGTCATTAAAATAGATCACTAGAATGTCGAATGTCATTATTGAAGGACAAGTTTATAGGTTTACGTATTTATTTTATGTAACCTTTAAATGTTGTATCACGCAGTAATAATAGACCAGCGCCTACAATTGTTAGCCATAATAATTATGCCTGTCTTGGATTCAAATAAAATCTGTCTAATTAATTGTTTACACATTAATTGTAATAAAGTTGAAATCAAATTCCATTGATAGCCATTGTCATTTTCAAGGCTTTTGCCTTAGACTCCTCTTACATTATAACATTAGGAAGTTAAAAGGTATATGATAAACTGTTTTGTCATTTCTGCACATCACTAATGGTCAAACATTTTAGCTCTTTTCAAATTAATATTTGTGCTGTTAGACATGAAGTAGACTCAAAATGAACAAAAGATTTTAAATTTATGTTTAAATTTAAAATCTTTTGAATTCTTAGTGAATTAAGTTACTCTGACTGATAGATAAATAGTTATTACTTGACCAAACATATGAGCTATTAATAATTAATAGAGAAAAAGTGTTTGTATTTTCAACAAACACGGGCGGGATTCAAACCCATAACCTAACCGTGGCAACACTATTACCTCTGCACCACCTTGTTTTACATGCATCAATTGGAGTTTTAAATCTATTTATGCCTGTTATGGCATTGGCGTCATCTACTGTCATTTTTGTAAATCACATCTTTAATATTCATGACTTCAGCCACAGAATATAAATAAGATTACATCAACTAATTTCTAACGCTATAATACCAATATATCAGTTATTGCTAATAGTTATAAATATAATAATTATTGTTTAAATATGTGTTTTGTAGAGTGATATATTGACATTTAATATAATCAATTCACGAATTTATTGAAAATTGTTTTTCTTATAATATTCTATGTATTATTGTTAGTATTAAGAAAAGAATCAGCAGTCTATCTATATGTTAGTTATTAGAATGTGAAACTACTGCTGATGTAACAGTTTGATATGTGGCTATGATCTCTTTCAACTACTAAACTACCACATCTACTTGTGCATTAATTTTCAAATACAAAAATAGGTTCTACTGCAGTATTGTACTCTTCTGGCATAACATGGACTTTATGGCAGGTGGCTCTTTGTCAATGTAAAGTTAAGTAGCTCCCTGTAAGTTAGAACTGCTGGGAAAAGTTGTTAAAGCATTAGAGAAGGGGAACATATGCTCCAGTGTATTTTGGTTAACTACACACATAATCTTTTTTTATTATTTTCCGTATATTTGCTTATGATCCAACAGTTAAGATAGCCGAATGGTTGGGTCAAGGCTCATACTTAAGGTTTTTTTTTTTTTCAAAAAATTATGTACAATTTATATAGTTGGCTTTGACATAAAGTCGGCGACGGGCTCACCACCACATACACACTGAATGGTTACGTTCTCGAACCACTGATCATGCGGGGATATCTGTTTTTGACTTTGCCTTAGCATATGATCTGACACAACTGGTTACTTTGTCAACACGGATTCCGGATGTCGAAGATCTTACACCTTTCTTGCTGGATCTTCTGCTGACCTCTCATCCGGGCGGCTATGTGGTCTCCGTTGATGCCCCTTGGGTTCATCGGACCACTGCCTGATTCGGAGTAAAGTGCCTATCATGTGCCCATTGCGGTCGCGATATGCAGGCCACCGCCGTGTGTGGCACTACAGGTCGGCAGATTGGGGAGGGATCCGATCTTTCTTTGCATCCTACCCATGGGGGCAGGTTTGCTTCTCGCTGGATAGTCCCGACGCCGTTGCAGATTCCGTCGCCGATGTGGTGCTTCAAGGAATGGAACTTTTCGTTCCTTCCTCTGTGGTGCCCATCGGTGGTAGATACAAGCCTTGGTTTGGTAGCGCATGCAGAATGGAATCTCGTCAAAAGCAGCATTGCTACCGGGCCTGGGTTATGCATTGGCGTCCCGGGATTCAAATACTAGCGTTTTTAAGAAGAAGTATAACTCTGCCGCCAGGTGCTTCAAAAGAGTAGTTGCTGCGGCAAAGTCGGAGCACATGTGCAGAATTGGCGAGAAATTGGTTCGTCTTACTTCGGGAACTCGTGCGTTCTGGTCCCTCGCCAAGGCTGTCCAAGGGAATTTCAATCAGCCATCATTACCATCTCTGCACAGGGAGGACAACTCGCTGGCCCATGACGCAAAAGAGAAAGCCGATCTTCTAGGTTCTCTGTTTGCGTCCAACTCGACTCTCGATGACAGGGGGAACTCACCGCCGACCATCCCGTGCAGTGAGTGCTCTTTGCCGGACATCCAGTTCTTTCAGAGCTCAGTGCGAAAAGCACTCCTCTCCTTGGACATCCAGAAGTCGAGTGAGCCCGATGGTGTCCCCCCTATTGTGCTGAGGATGTGTGCTCCAGAGTTGGAACCGGTTCTAACGCGTCTTTTTCGTTACTCCTACTCTGAAGGCGTCGTCCCGATGACATGGAAGACAGCTTTGGTGCACCCGATCCCTAAGAAAGGCGACCGCACAGATCCGGGCAACTACAGACCGATCGCTATCACCTCCTTGTTCTCCAAAATAATGGAGTCCATAATAAACTGCCAGCTCTTGAGGTACTTGGAGGAGCACCAGTGGATTAGTGACCGTCAGTACGGCTTCCGTCGGGGTCGCTCAGCTGGTGATCTTCTTGTGTACCTCACTCATCGATGGGCGGAGGCAGTAGAGAGCAAGGGGGAGGCTCTGGTAGTTAGCTTGGAGATAGCAAAAGCCTTTGAGCGGGTGTGGCACAAAGCGCTTCTCTCGAAGCTTCCATCGTATGGGCTTCCCGAGAAATTTTGCAATTGGGTCACTAGTTTTCTCACATACCGGAGCATCAAGGTCGTAGTTGACGGTGCATGCTCGGACTCCAAGTCTGTGAACGCTGATGTCCCACAAGGCTGTGTACTACCGCCAACCCTGTTTCTTCTGCACATCAATGATTTGTTACAAATTAGTAATATTCATTGCAATGCTGACGACAGTACTGGTGATGCCCTATACACCGACCGTGCCAATATTTCTCGACACGTCGACGAGTACCGGAACAAACTTGTGTTTGAAGTCGAGATTTTGTTAGACAAAGTTTCAGATTGGGGCCGTCTAAATTTAGTCTAGTTCAACCCTAAAAAGACACAAGTTTGCGCTTTTACCGCTAAAAAGAAACCGTTCGTCGTGTCACCTCATTTTGAGAGCACTCCCCTAGTTGCCTCAGCCTGTATCGGAATCCTTGGCGTCGACATATCGAGCGACGTTCAGTTTCGCGGTCACTTGGAAGGGAAGGCCAAATTGGCCTCTAAGAAGCTTGGCGTGGTCAGTAGAGCACGACAGTACTTCGGGCCGGCCCACCGCCTGTAACTTTATAAGGCGCAGGTTCGGTCGCACATGGAGTACTGTTCGCATCTCTGGGCGGGGGTACCCCAGTGTCAGCTTCTTCCATTTGACCGTATCAAACGAAGAGCGGCTCGAATCGTCGACTACCATGTTCTATCTGATAGGCTAGATCCCCTGGCATTGCGAAGAGATGTTGCATCTCTTTGCATTTTTTACAAGATTTACTACGGGGAGTGCTCTGAGGAATTGTTCGGATTAATCCCAGCCGCTGAATTTCACCATCGAACCTTGCGGCATAGTCAAAAGTTCCATCAAGACCATCTTGATGCTTGGCATTCCACCACAGTGCGTTTTTCGCGGAATTTTCTGCCACGCACTTGCACTTTATGGAATGTGCTGCCGTCAGCGGTTTTTCCGGACCGATACGACTTAGGGACCTTCAAGAAAAGAGCCTATACCTTTCTCAAAGGCCGGTAACGCATCTGCTATGCCTCTGGAATTGCGGATGTTCATGGGCGGCAGTAATCACTTACCAGCACGTGAGCCACCTGCTCGTTTGCCTCCCTTTCCTATAAAAAAAAGACAGCGACAGACTCATTACATATATCGTTGTTCCAAAATAAGCTTTTACTATTAAAATTGTCTAGATCTCTGATTACCCTACATTGGGAAATGCGTAAAGACAATACAATCCAATTCGTATTAGAAGATTAGTCTTCATAAGCAAATGCTTGTAAATAATATCTGCTTTACGCAAATTGCCGACACTGGTGTTGACAGAGGTACAGTCCGTCCACCCGAGCCACCTTTTTCCGAAGACTATTTTGGACTACGTGACTGGTGAGCTTATGGCCGTCATAGTGTCAACTTCTTGTCCAACCCAACGTCGACCCCGATGGGTTGGACACTAAGGCTGCCTTATATTATATATTGTATAATATACTTTCATAGGTATTTATTACATTATATACAAATAAACATCCATGATCCATGATCCACTTGATACACAACTAGACTGCAAACATTCATATTCGTCACATAAATTTTTACAATTATAGCGGTTAACTGTATCTTCAATTTTTTTACCTATAACCAGTGTCTGGAATTTGGGTCCCAAAACACCAATCATAATAATTAGAAGTTTGCGAAGGAAACTACCATCCTATAAATCTTGATGGCGATAAATTTACTACAAAATTTTATCATCATTGAAAGACTTTAGAAATAACTTCTAATATAAGCTCTAGAAGGTGTACCTGCTGCTGACTGCTGTTAATGCCAAATATTAGCTTACATGCAAACCTTAATTGTACCTAGTTATTTGTTTTTCAGTTTTTATTATGGATCCACAACTTCCACCTTTATTACTTTCCATGGAAAATATGGATGGAGAAGAAGTAAAGTTGAGCATAGAATCTAATGATGATTTCCAAACTTTCCTGGATAAAGCCAAGTATCCGTGATCCTTTTCCTTTATTCCCATTACTCTTTATTTCAGTGATTGATTAACTTTATAGCTGTTTGCTTGAAATTAAATTTTATGCGTTGTATTAAGTTCATGTAGTCAAAGCGGATGTGCTGGTGCTTCCTTACGATTTTTGACATCGTAAGCGAAATTTGGGCTGTGAAATAAAGAGTATTCATTTGGTAGTCGGACAGTAATGCTTATGCTAGGAAAAAGCTGTATTCTAATTAGAAAAATCTTCCTTAGAACACTGGAGTTCCAATCGCTGGTAAAATTTGCCATCCGTCAGTAGTAACTATTCGTAATATAGATATATTTGAGATGTTAGAGCAAACAGCTATAGTTTAATTCGGCTCATTAGAAATTTCATTAAATACGTAAAGAATTAAAACCATTGATTGTATTACCTACGTATTTAAAAAAAAACATAATTCGAGGATAATCATGGTAACAACTTCCTCTTCATTTCAGATCTTTGCTTGGTTTCGACTTAGATGTTAACTCCATTACAGGCGACCATCCTGTTTCATTGAATGAAAATGTTTATCATTATCTCTTAAATTCAGACTATAATTTTCGGAATGATCCAGGATTAGCTGCACATAATTATGACCAAACAATAGAGAAGGACGCTCATGGCAGTGATGGTTTTATGTACGTACTTGACGACGGAACACAAATACGAGCATCTCAGATACATTTCGATAACGAAGATCCTCCTGTGGACTTGACAGCAGAACAAATACCATTTGTCAAATATATAAATGATAGTGCAGATGAAAACGAAGGCGAAGATGTAAATGTAGAAGATACAAAGAAGATTAATATCGTAGAAAGTCCTGTTACTCGTTGGTCTAGTAGAAACTCGAGCCCAAAATGCAGTTTCGTCAACAGTTTACCTTTTAAACTGATCTGTTCGAATACATCTAATTTCGATGCCCAGTTTACTAAATATTTAGAATCGAGTACTCCCAAAACGTACGCTACTTTGAATCCAGTTGTTAATAGAAATAAGTCCCCTAGAAGTCTAATTAAAGATAATTTCAAAAATTATGATGATAACTTTAATAGTCAACGTAGTAAAGATGATTTTACGAGCTTCACACGCGAAGAAATTCTTAACATGTTTAAGGACTCGCCTGTTACATCTTTACCCTACGAAGAAAATCAAAATTATAACGAGAAAAGAAGGCATGTACGCAAAACTGATCCATCAAGATTACATAAAAATTGGAACAATAGGCCCCAAATAGCTGAAAAGTCCGAGGACAAATATGGACAAAATTGCTTTATTTGCGGAAAAGTTGATAACAACGTAGAAAAGTTTTATTTGTTTGATAATGAAGATCAAAAATTACATAGATGTTTATCGCCGAAAAATTATCCAACTCAACTAAAAATTATATGTGGCGATTGTTTAGGCAAAAATTTTACACCCTCTCGAATGAAAAGTCCTACACAGTCTCTTAGTCCCAATGAGTGCCTTGTCATTAAAAACAATCAACAGTTCATCTTTCAAAAAGTTACTGACTTCCAAGTGGCTCAAAGTTTAGAAATAGATAAAATGGATTCCCATATCCTCAAAAATTCTCAAGATAGTGAAAATCTGGAATTCGTAAAGGTTGAAATAGGTTCTGATGGGGAAATAGTAACGAAATGCATTGACAATGATACGAGATCATCTGATGATGTTGTCATAATAAAAGACGAGAAAAAGGAAAATTCTAGTGACGTAGAAATCATTGAACATGATCCAGACCTTGATGATAATATTATAGATAATTTGGAAGAAGCCGATGAAGATGTTAAAGAATTTTTAGGAATATATCAAGGCAACGAACAAAATGAACTAAAACAATTAAAATGCAGGTGTGTAATCCTTAAGTATGAAATTATTCATTGAATACCCAAAATCCTAGGAAGCTAGAACAAAGTCTTTTAAATGTTTTTTACTTTGTTAGCGCTTGTAGAGCTCTGGATAGGTACTTTTTAGAAATCACCGATTATTTCCTTTTACGTGGGTAGTGGGTTGGGGTACCGAATCCAATTATGTCGCCGCTGTTATGGTTTATTTCCGTATGGTATCGGTGTAAGAATATACTTACCCTTTTTTCCCGTGGGTGTCGAAATTGGCTACCGACAGATTACGATCACGTAATTTCACACCAAACGTAGCAGAATGGTGACGGGCTCTAGTGTCTAAGGTCCATCATCAGTCTGCGACTGCACGGCGAGGGGACTGGTACTGCGATTGCCAATCCGAATGCAAATCGTGGTGATTATGCCGTATTTTCCCTTACCTCCTCCATAAGTCTTGCGTTGTCGTTACAGACCGGTTTTTATGTATGTATTATAGTATTTGTTTCAAGAGAAATCGACGTAACACATTCAAAAAGTAAGAAAATGCTAAAGCTATTAAATAATATAGTCGTGAGAACAAATTATAGTATTTCAAATACATAATTATCATCTGGTTGAGTCTAATGTCTTGCAGACACGTCATACAACACAACACTTCAACGCTTTAAATATAAGTATATTGGACTATTTTAAAACGTTTACGAGTATTTTGAGGGATAAAATAAGTGGTAATAAGTCACGATAGCCGAGTGGTTGGGTGGTCGGAATTTCGAGTCAATAGACCCGAGTTCGATCCCCAGTTGGTAAGCTCGTACCAATGGGTTTTTCAAAAACTTATGTACGAATATCGTTGGCTTGGACATAAAGGCGGCGACGGGCTCACCACCTGTCACGTTGTTCCGAAAATATCTTCGGTGAAAGGTGGGTCGAAGGGACTTAATTGTCTAGACTCGGCTTCTGTCTACCCCTGTATTGGGAATTGCGTGAAGATATTTTTTTATTTATAAAATAAGTGGTAAATAGTATGGGCTAGCCGAAATCTGTGCGTATGGCCTACTTGTTCAGTTTTTAGATATGAATGACGTTTGCAGGTTCTGTGATCGTATCTTTGAAGATATTCCCGAAGTAATAGAACACGGTGAAGACCACAAACATAAATTAGATGATGGTGAATTGTTTCCATGTCCACTCTGCGACTACGGTAAATTAATTGATCCCTTTATGCTGTAACTTATTTCCTACTATATCAAAGATAATATTAACATACTACATGTGGATCATGATACTTTCTTCGATATAAGTTAACCACCAGCAATCGTAAATGGTAATAAGGCATTAAATTATTGAGAGATTTAATAAATCAATCGGACGGGATGTGAACCCGTGCTCTCCGTCGTACCGTTGCGACGCAATTATCACCTGAGGCATCAGGTCCCACCATTATTACAGTCCATGTAAAAAATAACCTTTGGCTACCCAAATATGTAGTTCTTTGCTTATAGTATTCCAGTTATAAAAAGAAAAGGAAGTAAACAATTTGGTGACAGTGTATTCAATATTGGCAAGGTCACAGCTGTAGATAGACAGTTAGTCATTTCGACCCACATTTTATCGAAGCTGTGCTCTGACGATGTGACAGATGTGAGCCTTTCTGCGTCTCGGTGTCAAAGCCAACGATTGACGTTTAAAGTTTGAGCTTTATAACTTATATTTATTTAATAGAAAGATGGCTTACCTGTTTAAACTTTGACAACTATACATAAAATAACAATGTACAATGTTAGCTCGTACCAATGGGTGAAAATAATGTGCGATTTATATCGTTGGCTTGTCCCTAAAGACAGCGACTGTTGACGCTCTTATGTGAAAACTGGGTCGAAAAGACTTAATTGTGCGATATGGGAAATTTCGTGAAGATCAAATCAGAAATAAACTGATTATTAAGTGTATACCGCCTTTTTAGGTTACTCTAATTTTAATTGGTTGAAAGGACACATTAAAGTGGCCCACAAAGGAACGAAAGAGTCCGAAGCTGATAAAGATGAAATTAAAGAAGAAGACTTGAAAGGTGAGCTGATCACTTATACCCCAAATCAACTTAATAACGTAGCACTTTATTTCGATTGAACAACATTATAAATAAAATTAAAGTGTCTGCTTGTAATTTCAAATGAAGAGTTTTTTACCTAATGCATATGAACGTGTATACGGTATTTACATAAAAAGACAATTTTAAAAAATTTCCTGTGGTAGATAGCTGATGTTAAAAGGAGTAATTTAGGCTATTTTTACAGTAGAAAAATTATTAGGTTTTGCGTTAAGTGTTAAAACACAATCAAGGCGGCGGGGGGCAGCTATTAACCAATATTTCAGCTGATAGACTTGATTTTTTAACTGAAATGGCGTCAACCGAAACCGAACTTTTGGACAGTCACTATTATTAGGAACCACCTCGCTGTGCCAGTTCGGGTTGCCGGACTCCACCTCTCCTCGAAAGAAGATACTTTTTTTTTTTAATTATTATTACGCAGACATGCATGGTTCCTCGCATTTTTTTATCGCCAAATTCGTGGCCAATTCAGCACTGTATTAGTGGTTCCGTACCAGTGATCGAAACTGGACCACTTGCGGTCTAAAGCGAACGCCTTGATCCCCTTGAGTCTACTGGGTTACCCAGCGGAGAATACCTCTAGGCATTAGGAACACCCATTGTTACCTTATAGAGTAAGATGTTAATAAAGAACAATTCATCATCGGCCTGTAAAGTCCACTGCACGACATGAGCCTCTCCCGTACGGAAGGGTTTGACATAATCGGAGCGCTTGGCTAGCGGATTGGCGATCGTAGTAGGCACCTTGCGGTACAGTATGAACTTTTGCTGTCCGTATAGGAATATTTATTACCCTCTTTTATACCGTGGCTGCCTTAAAAAGCGCTTGACTGAAAAGTTTTGAAAATGCAGCAACCGACAGATGGCGGGATATCCATCTCATAAATTACCAGACCAAAAGAATTATTAAGAAAGATATTTTCAATTATATTTTAATGCAAATGAAAACACTCGATCCAAATTCGACGGAATTGGAAAACCAAATACGCTGTTTTTTATTCAATGAAACTTTAGATAGAGCTGCGTCCTCTCCGGCCCTGTCTCCGGTTGCGAAGAGGACCAGAAGTTCTTTTAGGAAGGGCGATGTCGAAGGCGAAAGAGGTCTTGTCAATTGTTATTTTTCTTTAAACTTTGACAACTATACATAAAATAACAATGTACAATGTTAGCTCGTACCAATGGGTGAAAATAATGTGCGATTTATATCGTTGGCTTGTCCCTAAAGACAGCGACTGTTGACGCTCTTATGTGAAAACTGGGTCGAAAAGACTTAATTGTCTCGATATGGGAAATTTCGTGAAGATCAAATCAGAAATAAACTGATTATTAAGTGTATACCGCCTTTTTAGGTTACTCTAATTTTAATTGGTTGAAAGGACACATTAAAGTGGCCCACAAAGGAACGAAAGTGTCCGAAGCTGATAAAGATGAAATTAAAGAAGAAGACTTGAAAGGTGAGCTGATCACTTATACCCCAAATCAACTTAATAACGTAGCACTTTATTTCGATTGAACAACATTATAAATAAAATTAAAGTGTCTGCTTGTAATTTCAAATAAAGAGTTTTTACCTAATGAATATGAACGTGTATACGGTATTTACATAAAAGACAATTTTAAAAATTTCTGTGGTAGATAGCTGATGTTAAAAGGAGTAATTTAGGCTATTTTACAGTAGAAAATTATTATGGTTTTGCGTTAAGTGTTAAAACACAATCAAGGCGGCGGGGGGCAGCTATTAACCAATATTTCAGCTGATAGACTTGATTTTTTAACTGAAATGGCGTCAACCGAAACCGAACTTTTGGACAGTCACTATTATTAGGAACCACCTCGCTGTGCCAGTTCGGGTTGCCGGACTCCACCTCTCCTCGAAAGAAGATACTTTTTTTTAAAATTATTATTACGCAGACATGCATGGTTCCTCGCATTTGTTTATCGCCAAATTCGTGGCCAATTCAGCACTGTATTAGTGGTTCCATACCAGTGATCGAAACTGGACCACTTGCGGTCTAAAGCGAACGCCTTGATCCCTTTGAGTCTACTGGGTTACCCAGCGGAGAATGCCTCTAGGCATTAGGAACACCCATTGTTACCTTATAGAGTAAGATGTTAATAAAGAACAATTCATCATCGGCCTGTAAAGTCCACTGCACGACATGAGCCTCTCCCGTACGGAAGGGTTTGACATAATCGGAGCGCTTGGCTTGCGGATTGGCGATCGTAGTAGGCACCTTGCGGTACAGTATGAACTTTTGCTGTCCGTATAGGAATATTTATTACCCTCTTTTATACCGTGGCTGCCTTAAAAAGCGCTTGACTGAAAAGTTGAAAATGCAGCTACCGACAGATGGCGGGATATCCATCTCATAAATTACCAGACCAAAAGAATTATTAAGAAAGATATTTTCAATTATATTTTAATGCAAATGAAAACACTCGATCCAAATTCGACGGAATTGGAAAACCAAATACGCTGTTTTTTATCCAATGAAACTTTAGATAGAGCTGCGTCCTCTCCGGCCCTGTCTCCGGTTGCGAAGAGGACCAGAAGTTCTTTTAGGAAGGGCGATGTCGAAGGCGAAAGAGGTCTTGTCAATTGTTATTTTTCTTTACATTTTGACGCATTCCCGATACAAACACACCACCCCATGACCATGAGTTACTTACTAAAGATGGGGAGATAAGCATATCGAAAACCCAACATAAACTTCAGTAGATGTATTTGATTTCCGAGCGTGGCCATTATGGCAAATCTTCCCTTACTGGAAAAGCCAAATTATGTGTGTATTTATGTATGTAAGGGTGTAAATTGCGAAGCGTCTGATACTGTGATTATCTATAAGCTTGCTAGATATTACCATCATGGCAAATTTAATATTAGCCTGTCTTTAACTCTGTATAAATTTTATATTTTGAGACACAACGTTTCCATTATATAATGGAGCCTGGAGATGATACGCAGATGTGTGTAAAATATAGTACGAGATTAGAGGGTCTACTTTTCTCAAGCTTTGCAAAAGCTTGCTCAAGCAAACAAATTTGACGTTGGTGCTTAAGTACTAATTTATTGTTTAACTTTCTTAACATATAGAAACACCGGAAACGACATCGGAGGGCACGAATAACTTCACCACTAAACTTGAATCCGTAAGTATTACATACTATTTAAGTATATATTTTTTATCTATATCTACTTGGGTAATTATTATAAACCTGAAGAGTTATTTAGACGAACTCAGGAACTATCAAAATAACTTATATCCTATTATAATTATTAGGATCGTTCAATTTATTATAAACCTTAGTTCACTAGGTTTGTTTTCCTACTAGTTGAGTTAGGGACTCACTCACTTCTGAAACTTTTTGCCTATTTATATAATAAAGAAATGAAAGTAGCAGGATCATTGATCACTGTTGGGCAAAGGGAACGTTGAAAGCCTTTCACTTTCAACGAAACATAATAAAATTGTATCTCGATGAAATCTTAGTGTTTTTAACTTCTTGGTAACATGACAAAAGTTCACTATTGGTTAGTCCTCACGACTCTAAACCTACGGTGTCCCACCATGTCGGTAGGGCTTGAGGAATACTTTCGGATATTTATAGGAACCCTTCCCGCGCTGGTCCTCCTAGGTACTCCTCGGGAGAGAACTCATCCTCCCAGTCCCACCTTGCCCGAACACGGATGCATTTGCCTCCGTTTCTACTTGGGTAAAATAGACGTCAAGGGATCAAGTATATTGATGCTTAAATGAGCACCTTCCCACTTGAAACCCTGCGGTGGATCTGGAATTTTGTGTCGCCGCCATCCTTATTTCGGCCGTGTAGGTCTCAGAGAAGGGCCTTGCTTAACGTGACACTCCTCTCCCGAAATACCACGTCAACCGCATCATCGTCCGGCCCTCGCTGCAGCCGCGAAGGATAGGGAGAATGGCAAACCGAAACTACTCTTTCGATGCGATTCCACGTCGACTATGTAGGATAAAGAGAGCTGTGATAAGGAAAAGATGCGAAATATCCCTGTATAGTAAAAGTTTTCCGTGTGGTAAAGGCGTTAGAATATTGCCACTTCCTTTCTACCCGTTGATGTGGTAAGAGGCAATTAAGGGAAACAGCCTTGAATATCGTTATGGCAACCGATAGATGGCGGGATAACCATCTCTAAAAATATCAGACCAAAATTATCAGACCGAAGATGGGCAGCAGCGTCAATCCGCTTGCCAAGCATGGCGATTATGGCATATACTCCCTATGGGAGAGGCCTATGTCCTGCAGTGGATTTTAACAGGCCGATATGTACCATGTGTTTTGATCAAGCTTAAAGTGACTACGATAAGCCGGCCATCCATCCGTACAATATCCCAGCCATGTTTCTTTAAGTTACCGTGGATGTCAGCGTCACAGTTACAAATAAAAAATTAAGCAAAACATTGTGGAGAGGAAAGCTAGGTAGCTAAACCTAACCGAAAATTAAAAAACAATATTTCGAAATTCTTTCAAAGAATATCTGAGGAAAAGACCTTGTCCACCTGCTAGCAATTGCAAATTTAATTTACTTTAGTTACTATCTTATCATGTAGGACGAGTCAACACTGACCGTGAAAACTGAAGTGAAACAGGAGTGTCTAGACAGCAGTGATGACGAGGCGATATGGATCGTGCAGACCCTTGATCATGAGACTACGGAGCCATTGGAGAATTTGCTGAAGGTCGCCACGGTGGAAGTTTGATGACATATTTATACATTCGTTTAACACTCGCGTACACACACACGCGCATATGCACCCACAGACACACACACATTTTAGTCAAAGGACCATTTTCTGCTTAACGATAGACATTGATTACATTATTAAAGGGAATTGCACAAAAAGGGCGATACATATAGACCTACGCAGTTTCATTCGCCTGTTTCTTTTCCGTTAGAGGAATTTTTTTTATTACATTACGATTTTATTTAGGCCATGGCGGTATCGGCTTAAGAATATGCCACCTCTTTTCTCGTGCGTGTCGTGAGAGGCGACTAAGAGAAAAGAAATATATTTACGCCATTCCCAATACAGTTATAGACAAGTCTCGATAATTAAGTCCTTTCAACCCACTTTCCACCGAAGTCATTTTTTGGGACAACGTGACAGGTGGTGAGAGTTTTATTTGCAAGTCTCTGAGAACTATTTTATTTAATAAGTACGAAGGCTTATGACTATTTATGAAAGGAAAGACAATACTAATCTGTTACTGCATGATTGGTTGTACTTATTGTTTGTACCAGTATACAAAAAGTATATAATAGTTATTTATTGATTTTAGTGTAAAGATGAAAATCAAGAAGAGAATACCCCGAGGAAAAAACATAAGTGCAATAATTGCAGGTAATTGTACGAAAGTCGGAAGTCCTTTATCTAAAGTCTAATACAAATAATTGTGTCTAACAGCTCCGACAAAGGACTGGAGTTTACGAACGATTATATAAATATCTTCACGCTATTCCCAACACAGGGGTAGACAAAGGCCTAGGCAATTAAGTACTTTCAACCCACCTTCTACCGAAGACATTTTTCGGGACAACGTGACAGGTGGTGAGAGTTTTATTTGCAAGTCTCTGAGAAGTATTTTATTTAATAAGTACGAAGGTTTATGACTATTTATGAAAGGAAAGACAATACTAATCTGTTACTGCATGATTGGTTGTACTTATTGTTAAGTACAACCAGTATACAAAAGTATGTAATAGTTATTTATTGATTTTAGTGTAAAGATGAAAATCAAGAAGAGAATACCCCGAGGAAAAACATAAGTGCAATAATTGCAGGTAATTGTATGAAAGTCGGAAGTCCTTTATCTAAAGTCTAATACAAATAATTGTGTCTAACAGCTCCGACAAAGGACTGGAGTTTACGAACGATTATATAAATATCTTCACGCCATTCCCAATACAGTTATAGACAAGTCTCGATAATTAAGTCCCTTTAACCCACCTTCCACCGAAGATATTTTCGGGACAACGTGACAGGTGGTGAGAGTTTTATTTGCAAGTCTCTGAGAAGTATTTTATTTAATAAGTACGAAGGCTTATGACTATTTATGAAAGGAAAGACAATACTAATCTGTTACTGCATGATTGGTTGTACTTATTGTTAAGTACAACCAGTATACAAAAAGTATGTAATAGTTATTTATTGATTTTAGTGTAAAGATGAAAATCAAGAAGAGAATACCCCGAGGAAAAAACATAAGTGCAATAATTGCAGGTAATTGTATGAAAGTCGGAAGTCCTTTATCTAAAGTCTAATACAAATAATTGTGTCTAACAGCTCCGACAAAGGACTGGAGTTTACGAACGATTATATAAATATCTTCACGCCATTCCCAATACAGGGGTAGACAAAGGCCTAGGCAATTAAGTACTTTCAACCCACCTTCTACCGAAGACATTTTTCGGGACAACATGACAGGTGGTGAGCCCGTTGCCGTCTTTACGTCCAAGCCAACGATATAAATCATTTTTAAAATATGTAAGATACGTAACACCTGCGTGTAAATTGTAGCCTATATACCTATTTTCACGGTTCCGCCAACTCTGATCTGCCAGGTTTGTTTCCCGGACGGATCACATAACAAAACCATTTATCGATTTTAGAGGAAACATACATATTATAAAATTTTATCAAAACATAGATAAAATTTAACGTAATATGCTATTGAAGTTTCTACAACAGTACAGTATTCGAATCTAGAATGCCTGCAGTTGGCACTTACCACTAGGTCGATGGACTCAGTGGACGTCTGTCGTTCTTATCGGTTTCGTGGTTTCATTTACATAATACAGTCCCTTAAGCTACTTGGGGATCAGAGAGCAATGTATGTCATGTTGTTCCTATGTACGTATGTACCTATGTCAAACTAAACTACCTTAAACTGTCAGTTCGTTTTGTTTTACCTTAATCCTATAAGCCAAAGTCACGATAGCCGAGTGGTTGGGTGGTCGGAATTTCGAGTCAAGAGACCCGAGTTCGATCTCCAGATGGCAAGCTCGTACCAGCGGGTTTTTCAAAAACTTATGTACGAATTACATCGTTGGCTTGGACATAAAGACGGCAACAAGCTCACCGCCTGTCACCTGTCACTCTGTCTATCCCTGTATTGGGAATTGCGTGAAGATATTTATATTTATTTTTATTTATTTATTTTATTAATCCTATAAAAATCCATTTCAGTCAAATATTCCCCACCGTCGCGTCCCTGAACGCGCACAAATGTCGACGTCGTGGAAGGAAGCGGAAGGTGCAAAGCAATGAGGAGTCCCTCTTGTGCGTTCCATCTCAAGAGGATTTCTTTAAGGTGTTGTTTGTGATTCAGTATTATTTAATACTGATCTATCTTCAAATATAAGTGACGGTAGCCCTGTGGTTAGGGTGGTCGGAATTTCGAGTCGAGAGACCCGAGATCGTTCCCCAGTTGGCAGGCTCGTACCAAAGGGTTTTTCAAAAACTTATGTACGAATTATATCGTTGCCTTGGAGGTAAAGACGGCGATGGGCTTACCACCTATCACGTTGTCCTGAAAATATTTTTGACCTTAGGTGGAAGGTGGGTCGAAGGGTCTTATTATCTAGACCTGACCCGTATTGGGAATTGCGTGAAGATATTTATTTATTTATTTATTTTATCTTCAAATAGGTGAATGAGGTCCAGATCCAGACAATTATGTCTATTCAACTCTCCTTTCGCCGAAGACACCGAAGAAAAAACTCATTGGTGCGAGCCTGCCAACTGGATCGAACTCGGGTCTCCTTACACTGCCATCGTGACTAAATGATTAATTTTCACGCAATTCCCAATACAGGGGTAGACAGAGGTCAAGTCTAGACAATTAAGTCCCTTTAACCCACCTTCCAACGAAGATATTTTCGGGACAACGTGACAGGTGGTGAGCCCGTCGCCGCCTTTATGTCCAAGCCAACGATGAAATTCGTACATAAGTTTTTGAAAAACTCATTGGTACTGCCACCTGGGGATCGAACTCGGGTCTCTCGACTCGAAATACCGACCACCCAACAACTCGGCTATCGTGACTTTATTTATTTAATGATTAATTTTTATGATTAATTTTCGAAACTATTAATACATTTTTTACAGTGGTAGAGTCACGCATCAGCTTTTGATGTTGCATGAATGGCTCGGCTCGACCGGGAAGTACCACGACCTCACAGAATACCGGCGTAAAGTAGAAGTCTAACAAACTTCTGCGTTTCGTCTGGTGAGTGCAGGTAACCGGTGGCCCACACACCTCCCTCCCTCAATTCTGGGGGAGGGGGGCACTCTAAGGGAGGCAACGCATCTGCTAAGCCTCTGTTATTGCGGGTGTTCATGGGCGGCGGTAATCACTTACCATCTCGTGAGCTACCTGCTCGTTTGCCTCCCTTTTCTAAAAAAAAAAAAAAAATATTTCTACATAAAATCTCAATTTTGCATTGCAGAGAGCTCAAGGGCGACCTAGACAGAAGCCGCCGGCCGTAGATAATGATTTGCTGGTAGTGGTAAGTATAACATTTGACATTAAATATATTTATTGATCATCCCACCATCGATGATGTCAAGCAAGGATACGTTTACTTGGTATTTATCTGTAGTATGGCTATCTAAAGCTTCCAGCATTGGCCACTATATATCGACTGTGGTTCTGGCACCGCCGTCTTGAAGCGCCTGCCCTAAATCTAGTAAACGCTAAATGGTGATCCATTCCCTGGTGAGAACTCCTGAAAACCCGGGTGTCCATCACCTGTTTTCACTGTCGGTTTACCAGAAATGAATTGATCGTGCTTCTGTGTCTTACTTTCATGAGTATACATTATTACAGTCGTAAAAAAATTCAGTTTCTTCCACTATATGAGAGAAGACGAATGTAGATTTAACAGTTCTTTCTCGCGTAATGCACGGTTCTGTTGGTAGTTATTAACTCTTTAGGAAGGTTGGACTGTGTACGCCATCAACGTTTTTTAGAAAACCTAGTCGTACCATTTACTAGGTAATGTACTCGTACCGTCAAAACTCCTACGTCATTCGGGCGTGTAATACTTTTAATGCTGCGGTCCAACATGTATACATTGACTTATTAACATTCAGTACAGCAATACTAAGTTTTATGTGTTTTATTTTTCACGTAATTCTCTGTGTGTGTTAATTTTGTGCCTACGTTCTATTTAATATTATTCAAGTTTTTTATTCGTACTCACACAGTATGAGTACAAAGGCTAATTCATATTTACTATTAACTTGACTTGTGTAAAAATTTGTAATTGGCCTTCTTTGTCTATTCTACTATATTTTTTACTATAGTTTGTAATACTGTATCTACCATATTCTACTATAAACAGTCAGGTCATAAGTATTGTCACACAGTAAAAACTTTTCTTTTAGAATGCTGGCCACAAAAAAGTTTATTGAATTCGAATTTCGAATTGTTCATGAAAATAAAACTACATACTTTTTAGAGTTTTACTCATTTTTAAATATGGAGTGGACGCTTAAAGAAGACCGTGTTGCAGTTATTGCGTTGCATCGTTGCGGCTACGCGCCAATTCAAGTTTTTGACATACTGAAAAATTTGAATATAACCAAAAGATTCGTTTATCGTACCATCAAACGATACAATGAAGACTCTAGTGTAGATGACAGGTCAAGATGTGGTCGCCCTCGGTCTGTTAGGAAAATGATATACGCACACAGAAGATGATAAAGCACAATGGTGTACGCACACAGTAGTGAAGAAGCGAGCAACCGTATTCCGCGTGTCCAACGAGGTCATTTTCCATCCTCGCTCATGGTATGGTTGGGAGTTTCTTATTGGGGCTTAACAAAGGTACATTTTTGCGAGAAGTCAAAACGAATGCAGTTGTGTATCAAAATACAGTCCTGACGAACCTTGTGGGACCTGTTTCTCATACCATGTTCAATAACAGGCACTGGGTATTCCAACAAGATTCGGCGCCAGCTCATAGAGCGAAGAGCACAAAAGACTGGCTGGCAGCGCGTGAAATCGACTTCATCGGGCACGAAGACTGGCCCTCCTCCAGTCCCGTGAATCCGTTAGTTCACAAGATATGGCAACACTTGGAGGAAAAGGCGTGCTCAAAGCCTCATCCCAATTTGGAGTCACTCAAGACATCCTTGATTAAGGCGGCCGCCGATATTGACATGGACCTCGTTCATCCTGCGATAGACGACTGGCCGCGCAGATTGAAGGCCTGTACTCATAATCACGGAGGTCATTTCTTTCAACTTTAGTGTCATAAGAATCTATGTTTTGTTAAGTTCATTTTGGTATATAAATAGTTATATAATGAATAAATTTGTTTTAATTATTTTAGGTTAAACATGTGACAGAATTTATGACCTGACTAGGTATTTTGAAAGCTGTAAGCTTTTTTCGAAAATTTAAATAAATAAAAATTAATACATGTGGTTTTTCTTGCTGTTAACCTCCTGAATATTTTAACAATAAAACTTATGTCACCATATAAGTGGTTTTCTCACAGAGGCCTCGCAAGAGGAGGAATCGCGAGCCGACCTCCGACCCCCAGATCGTCACCTGTCACAATTGCAACGAGTCGTTTACGTCCAAAGTTCGACTCAAATTTCATATGTGAGTTTTACATATAATATACAAACTAGCTTGTACAAAATCCGTTAATCAGTTCAAACTAAAAATTTAATCAAAGTAATATGAGATAAATAATAAATAAATACATACATAGATTAGGACAACATTAGATCCCAACGTAAGTAAAAGATAAAGTAAGTTATGGAATCAGAAACAACGATGGCACGAAAAACACCGAGTCCCGAGGAAATGTAGACAATAATCAGGAGTAGATGCTGCTGCTGATCATCGGTCTGCTGAAATTTTTATTTTTTGAATTATCTCGCCATTCGTCTGTTACTTTTATGGTATTGTACTGTTTCTTTTTAACACTCTTGTTAAGAACAAGGAGGACTAGTGACGAGAGGCATACACTGCTTTTTATGGTGTTGCCCCGGGTCCTATTTGTCCGGAAATAGGAAATAGGATAAATGTAGAAACCTACTTTTTCTATATTGTCTCGAGTCTAGGTATTTGTGATACCTTCGTTGTTTCTGATTCCATACAACGAGTTCTTTAGCTCCTTACTCTGAGAAGAATGTATGTAACGTTGCCCCTATCAATATATGTATCTATGTTTGTATTTACGTAAACTTTTGGCTATCTTAATAGACTAAGATAAATTTTTGTTAATTCCTAAGTGTTACTTAGTTTTAGATAGTTAATTGACTCAGGCGTTACTTTGCGGAAATTCATTGTAAAGTTGTTATTGAAAAAGTTACTTCGCAACATTCCGTACGCAAATATAAAGAGAAGAAGAGGAGAACCACCCTCTCTCCCACGAGGAGGAGGTGGGAGGGAGGGTGGTGCTCTTCTTCTCTTCGGACCAGGTAACATATACCTTTTTATATTTGCATGCGGAATGTTGCGAAGTAACTTTTTCAATAACAACATTACTTAGTTTTCATAAATCTTAATGTTGTTTCATCTTAAATCGCGGGACACAACCT
The DNA here is from genome assembly GCA_029286605.1 of Sericinus montela. Lineage (NCBI taxonomy): Eukaryota > Metazoa > Arthropoda > Insecta > Lepidoptera > Papilionidae > Sericinus > Sericinus montela. The sequence goes on along the minus strand of JAGSMR010000034.1, from coordinate 3,585,428 downwards.
TGTCTTATTGTATTTTGTACAGGCAATTCCACGACACCACAAACCTGCTGACTGCCGACGGCCAGTACGCCTGCCCCGAGTGCGAGGGTGCGCACTTCCCAACGGAGAGCGAGCTCTTCGACCACGTCCACTTCCAGCACCATAAGCAGAAACGCTGGCAGTGTCCCGTTGAAGATTGCGGGAAGACCTTCTTTTTGAGGTAGTATTTTTTATGTTGTTATATTTACACACACACACACACACACACACACACACACACATTTCTTTTTACATAAGCAAAGAGGAGAAATCCGGAGTAACATGAATTTACATCATTTATAAATATGTTAAATAATAATGGCCCTAAAAGGGATCCTTGGGGTACCCTTGAAGTTATGTATATCTTTGAGATAGTATCCAAAAACAGCCTGGAATCTGTTCTCAAAGTAAACTATACTAAACCGTACCTCACCACCTACAGAGATATAGAAAAGTTTTTGAAGAAGTAGGGTCATAGATCAATGTTATTAAATGCATATTTTGGTATCTTCTTGTTAAATTAAAACTTTTTTATAATTCTTAATTTGGTGTCTACTTGTTAAATTAAATATTATTATGTAAACATTTTAATAACTTTGTTCCGTTTGAACGTTTATTATATTTTAACTTGGCAAGCGAATTGGCGAGCGCAATGTCAGACATCTTGCACCATAGACGCTGCTATTCGTCACCGTTGCTCAAATTTTATCTGGTATTTTCATGGCTATCTCCCCATTTATCTATAGTCATTACTAGGCTTTTCCCTAAAATAAAATCTCTATAGAATCCCTAAAGAAATTAATGAACACGGGCTTATCGTACTAAGCTTTTTTTCCTCGCAGGGCAACACTTACAAAGCACAGCCGCACACACACAGACACGCGGCGCTACGTGTGCGTGACGTGCGGAAAGCGGTTCCTCGACAAGCAGACCCTGGACGAGCACGGCGTCACGCATCTGCAGGTACGATGAACATGAGCGTGTCTTTTAATTTTTTCATTGTTTTCAGGTGTACATTTTCAGATTAAACAATTAAAATGTAATTATTACGACTGGACTCGATTATTGGTTTTATGATAATATTTTGTTGATTTTAGCAGTATATTGGTAGTTTGTATATTGCTTAGCTGTGGCCAAGTTTTCGAAGCCCCAATCTGAATCCGAGACTTCGCAAAGCAAATTTCCGGATGTATTTAACTGAAGGGCAATTGTATCGAGGTCGTGGCGTTTCAGATCAAGCCGTTCCAGTGTCACATCTGCCTGAAGCAGCTGACGCGACGGTCCCGGCTGCGCATGCACCTGCGCGCGCACGAGGAGGAGCTGGCGCCGCGCCTCGTGCGCGTGTGCGGCGTGTGTGCGCGCGCCTTCCGCGACGCGCACGACGCACAGGTGAGTGGCGCCTCGTGCGCGTGTGCGGCGTGTGTGCGCGCGCCTTCCGCGACGCGCACGACGCACAGGTGAGTGGCGCCTCATGCGCGTGTGCGGCGTGTGCGCGCGTTTTCCGCGACGCGCGACGCACAGGTGATGGCGCCTCGTGCGCGTGCAGTGCGCACTCCTTCCGCGACGTGCACGACGCACAGGTGGTGGCGCCTCGTGCGCGTGTGCGGCGTGTGCGCGCGTTTTCCGCGACGCGCACGACGCACAGGTGGTGGCGCCTCGTGCGCGTGCAGTGCGCACTCCTTCCGCGACGCACGACGCACAGGTGAGTGGCGCCTCGTGCGCGTGCGGCGTGTGTGCGCGCGTTTTCCGCGACGCGCACGACGCACAGGTGAGGTGACGCCACGTGCGCGTGCAGTGCGCACTCCTTCCGCGACGCACGACGCACAGGTGATGGCGCCTCGTGCGCGTGTGTGGCGTGTGTGCGCGCGTTTTCCGCGACGCGCACGACGCACAGGTGAGGTGACGCCACGTGCGCGTGCAGTGCGCACTCCTTCCGCGACGTGCACGACGCACAGGTGAGTGGCGCCTCATGCGCGTGTGCGGCGTGTGTGTGCGCGCGTTTTCCGCGACGCGCACGACGCACAGGTGAGTGGCGCCTCGTGCGCGTGTGTGGCGTGTGTGCGCGCGTTTTCCGCGACGCGCGACGCACAGGTGAGGTGACGCCACGTGCGCGTGCAGTGCGCACTCCTTCCGCGACGTGCACGACGCACAGGTGAGTGGCGCTCGTGCGCGTGTGCGGCGTGTGTGCGCGCGTTTTCCGCGACGCGCACGACGCACAGGTGAGTGGCGCCTCGTGCGCGTGCAGTGCGCACCTTCCGCGACGCACGACGCACAGGTGGTGGCGCCTCGTGCGCGTGCGGCGTGTGCGCGCGTTTTCCGCGACGCGCACGACGCACAGGTGGTGGCGCCTCGTGCGCGTGTGCGGCGTGTGTGCGCGCGTTTTCCGCGACGCGCGCACGACGCACAGGTGAGTGGCGCCTCGTGCGCGTGTGCGGCGTGTGCGCGCGCCTTCCGCGACGCGCGACGCACGACGCACAGGTGAGTGGCGCCTCGTGCGCGTGTGTGCGGCGTGTGTGCGCGCGTTTTCCGCGACGCGCACGACGCGCACGACGCACAGGTGAGTGGCGCCTCGTGCGCGTGTGTGCGGCGTGTGTGCGCGCGTTTTCCGCGACGCGCACGACGCGCACGACGCACAGGTGAGTGGCGCCTCGTGCGCGTGCGGCGTGTGTGCGCGCGTTTTCCGCGACGCGCGCACGACGCACAGGTGAGTGGCGCCTCGTGCGCGTGTGCGGCGTGTGTGCGCGCGCATTCCGCGACGCGCGCACGACGCACAGGTGAGTGGCGCCTCGTGCGCGTGTGTGCGGCGTGTGTGCGCGCCTTCCGCGACGCGCACGACGCACAGGTGAGGTGACGCCACGTGCGCGTGCGGCGTGTGTGCGCGCCTTCCGCGACGCACGACGCACAGGTGGTGGCGCCTCGTGCGCGTGTGCGGCGTGTGTGCGCGCGCATTCCGCGACGCGCGCACGACGCACAGGTGAGTGGCGCTCGTGCGCGTGCGGCGTGTGTGCGCGCGTTTTCCGCGACGCGCGCACGACGCACAGGTGAGTGGCGCCTCGTGCGCGTGTGCGGCGTGTGTGCGCGCGCCTTCCGCGACGCGCACGACGCACAGGTGAGTGGCGCCTCGTGCGCGTGTGCGGCGTGTGTGCGCGCGCCTTCCGCGACGCGCACGACGCACAGGTGAGTGGCGCCTCGTGCGCGTGTGCGGCGTGTGTGCGCGCCTTCCGCGACGCGCACGACGCACAGGTGGTGGCGCCTCATGCGCGTGTGCGGCGTGTGTGCGCGCGTTTTCCGCGACGCGCGCGCGACGCACAGGTGAGTGGCGCCTCGTGCGCGTGTGCGGCGTGTGCGCGCGCATTCCGCGACGCGCACGACGCACAGGTGAGTGGCGCCTCGTGCGCGTGTGCGGCGTGTGCGCGCGCATTCCGCGACGCGCACGACGCACAGGTGAGGTGACGCCACGTGCGCGTGCAGTGCGCACCTTCCGCGACGTGCACGACGCACAGGTGAGTGGCGCTCGTGCGCGTGCGGCGTGTGTGCGCGCGCCTTCCGCGACGCGCACGACGCACAGGTGAGTGGCGCCTCGTGCGCGTGCAGTGCGCACTCCTTCCGCGACGCGCACGACGCGCACGACGCACAGGTGAGTGGCGCCTCGTGCGCGTGTGCGGCGTGTGTGCGCGCGCCTTCCGCGACGCGCACGACGCACAGGTGAGTGGCGCCTCGTGCGCGTGCAGTGCGCACTCCTTCCGCGACGCGCACGACGCACAGGTGAGTGGCGCCTCATGCGCGTGTGCGGCGTGTGTGCGCGCGCCTTCCGCGACGCGCACGACGCACAGGTGAGTGGCGCTCATGCGCGTGTGCGGCGTGTGTGCGCGCGCCTTCCGCGACGCGCGCACGACGCACAGGTGAGTGGCGCTCATGCGCGTGTGCGGCGTGTGTGCGCGCGCCTTTCGCGACGCGCACGACGCACAGGTGAGGTGACGCCACGTGCGCGTGCAGTGCGCACCTTCCGCGACGCGCACGACGCACAGGTGAGTGGCGCCTCATGCGCGTGTGCGGCGTGTGTGCGCGCGCCTTCCGCGACGCGCGACGCGCACGACGCACAGGTGAGTGGCGCTCATGCGCGTGTGCGGCGTGTGCGCGCGCCTTCCGCGACGCGCACGACGCACAGGTGAGTGGCGCCTCGTGCGCGTGCAGTGCGCACTCCTTCCGCGACGCACGACGCACAGGTGAGGTGACGCCACGTGCGCGTGCAGTGCGCACCTTCCGCGACGCACGACGCACAGGTGGTGGCGCCTCGTGCGCGTGCGGCGTGTGTGCGCGCGTTTTCCGCGACGCGCGCACGACGCACAGGTGAGTGGCGCCTCATGCGCGTGTGCGGCGTGTGCGCGCGTTTTCCGCGACGCGCGCACGACGCACAGGTGAGTGGCGCTCGTGCGCGTGTGCGGCGTGTGTGCGCGCGCGCCTTCCGCGACGCGCGCACGACGCACAGGTGAGTGGCGCTCGTGCGCGTGTGTGCGGCGTGTGTGCGCGCGCCTTTCGCGACGCGCACGACGCGCACGACGCACAGGTGAGTGGCGCCTCGTGCGCGTGCAGTGCGCACCTTCCGCGACGCGCACGACGCACAGGTGAGGTGACGCCACGCGCGTGCAGTGCGCACTCCTTCCGCGACGCGCACGACGCGCACGACGCACAGGTGAGTGGCGCTCGTGCGCGTGCGGCGTGTGTGCGCGCGCCTTCCGCGACGCGCGCACGACGCACAGGTGAGGTGACGCCACGTGCGCGTGCAGTGCGCACTCCTTCCGCGACGTGCACGACGCACAGGTGAGTGGCGCCTCGTGCGCGTGCAGTGCGCACCTTCCGCGACGCGCACGACGCACAGGTGAGTGGCGCTCGTGCGCGTGCAGTGCGCACCTTCCGCGACGCGCGCACGACGCACAGGTGAGGTGACGCCACGTGCGCGTGCAGTGCGCACCTTCCGCGACGCACGACGCACAGGTGAGTGGCGCTCGTGCGCGTGCGGCGTGTGTGCGCGCGCCTTCCGCGACGCGCACGACGCACAGGTGAGGTGACGCCACGCGCGTGCAGTGCGCACCTTCCGCGACGCGCGCACGACGCACAGGTGAGTGGCGCTCGTGCGCGTGCGGCGTGTGTGCGCGCGCACGAGGAGGACTTTCCACACACTTGGCAACACTTATCCTCTTGCAGAGGACAAATGTCCACCCTGTGTGTGTTTGTTCTTCAGTGTTATTTACGTACCGGCGACAGAGGTCGAGTCTGGACAATTAAATCCCTTCGACCCACCTTCCACCGAAGATATTTTCGGGACAACGTGACAGGTGGTGAGCCCGTCGCCGTCTTTATGTCTAAGCCAACGATATTCGTACATAAGTTTTTGAAAAACCCATTGGTACTAGCCTACCAACTGGGGATCGAACTCGGGTCTATTGACTCGAAATTCCGACCACACAACCACTCGGTTATCGTGATTTTTTTTTACACGATTATTCTAATACGTATCTCGATATACAAATACGGTCCGCAGGAGCACGCCAGAAAATCAAAGGAATGCATGGAGGAGATATGTCCAACTGTCAAGGAGGAGAACGAAGTCACCGTTCAGCTCTCACCGACCAGTGGTCTGGTGACGCACACTCGTGCGGTCGTTGGTATGTACCAATATTTATTTTAATTTTTAATAGTAAAGGATAACCGTGGCTACATTTGCTTATTTAGCTGCTTTTGGGCGACCTCCATGAACGAGTCTTTTACACACTGGTTATTATGGTGTCTTATTATGGTCTCTTAGGTCAGGTGTTCGATTCCCGGTCAGGTCAATGTAGAAAACAGTTTTTCTATATTGTCTCGGGTCTGAGTGTTTATGGTACCTTCGTTGAATAGTGAGCAAGAAACATCAAAGTGCTTAAGCTACTAACTTTGGGATCAGAACAATGTATGTGATGTTGTCCCTATCTATGTATATCTATGTATGTACTCGTATGTATTGAGATTAATTTTATATATTTTAATTTCCTAATAGACTTTTCTAATAGAAGTTTGTTTGAGGCAACGTTACAGGATGGGAGCCTATTGCCAATTATAATTTTAAAAATAAGTCCCTTTGACCCACCTTCCACCGAAGATATTTTCGGGACAAAGTGACAGGTTCTGAGCCCGTCGCCGTCTTCATATCCAAGCCAACGATTTAATTCGTACATAAGTTTTTGAAAAACCTATTGGTACGAGCATGCCTCTTGGGTATCGAACTCGGGTCTCTCGACTCGAAATTCCGACCACCCAACCACTCAGCTATCGTGACTACAGTTTCAATTATAATTTTACATCAAAATTTTATATTTTTCCTTCTCATAATTTCTTCATCAGCGCATTCACCGCAAACGGAGTGCGGGCCAGAGGGCGAAGCCCTACTGTCTTCGTTGGATGACTCGGCGAGGCTGATTATCAGAGTTGTAGAAATCGAGAAAGCCTTTCGATGCGAGTACTGCGAAGAGTGAGTACTTCCTCATTTGTTACTTGAAATTGAGCCAAATTGTATTAATCCATTCCTGTATTATAAACATAATAAAAATCACTATACTAGGGTAGACAAAAATCTAGACAGCTAAGTCCTTTCGACCCACCTTCCACCGAAGACGTTTTTTGGGACAACGTGACAGGTGGTGAGCCTGTCGCCGTCTTTATGTCCAAGTCAACGATATAAATCGTACATAAGTTTTTGAAACAACGCATTGGTTTTAGCCTACCGTCTGTATATCGAATTCGAGTCTCTTGACTGGAATTCCGATCACCCAACCACATGGCTATCGTGTTCTATTCACGTCGTTTTCACATTAAGAACACAATATATAAATATATACAAACTGCATGTCATATTTCCCAGTGTTTTCTACTTGGAAGACGCGCTGAACAGCCACCGCGTGATCCACAAAGGCGTGAAGAATCCATTCACTTGTCATATCTGCAAAGTCAGCTTTGCTACGTACTCCAGGTAACTCTATGGTTGCTTTGAAGTCGCCAGAATAGTCTAGCATTATGGAATCTTTTATGTTATATATAAAATAAAATGAAAAATATCTTCACGCAATTCCCAATACAGGGGTAGACAGAGGTCTAGTGTAGACAATTAAGTCCCCTTGACCCACCTTCCACCGAAGATATCTTCGGGACAACGTGACAGGTGGTGACATGATTATATATAATTATGTCACCACGGTGTGGATGTCACAAATTGAAATACCAACCGTATCTATTTCTAATCTATATAACACCAAAAACTACGGCTCACATGCTTAAATAATCAAAAATATAGAGTATTATTAGTATAGTGTCAATTAGACTATAGCTATAAGTTAAGTGAGGTCTATAACACTCTAGGAAGGGTCAGGTGTTTCAGAATATAAATAATTACGATGAGTTCTTCGTAATTATTTATATTCATTGTTTGTTTTTAAACTTATTGTTTGTTTAATGAAATTCATGTTGTCTGCGACGTGCTTTTATGTAATGTTTGTATATGTTGCGTATTTGTGCAACAAATGTTCCATTCTTTCTTTTAAAGTAATTTCTGTAGAAAGTAAGAGTATATTAAGTTATAATTAATTGAATCATGTACGAAGACACAATTGTCCTGTTCATCCTTTTATTACGTAACAGTTTCTGGTGTGCGGTGCCATTGTCACCATAAATTTTCAGATGCACCACCCACAAGACCACTCATGGCTTCTACAAGCGTTCGCTGGCTGACTGCAAGAAGCAGACTACAAAGTTGCCGGGCAGACCGGAGGCAGGACCGTCAGCTACTGGCATCCTCGGATACGGAGGGTTTCCGGTGGTCAAGCACTTCTTATGCGAGGTTGGTTCCAACAGTATAAAAAAAAATTAAAAATAAATTTTAATTAAGAATAGTGTTAAAAATTTCAATAAATATAAATTAATAATGGTGTCACTAAAAGAAAATTATTTTATTTAAAATAAAACGATTTTCGGATTTTATAGCGCTTTTTAATTAGTTTTTACAAATTATTTTTATTTCCCGACGTTTCGGATGCTTTACAGCAACCGTGGTCACGAATCCGTAAATCGTTTTATTTTAAATGTGTAGTTTTCGCGTAAATACAAGAAATCATTAAATTATTTCATTTTAAAAATAGCGTATCTCAGAAATTTGGGATATTTATGTATTTTTTTATTTATTTTATTGCATTATATATGCATGTAGTCATTGCATATAGTCTTTTGATGAAAAATTATATTTTAATTATGCATTTCATATAATAATCTGCTAGACATTTTTTGGAATAGTATCGCTAAGTGGTAACAATTTTATTAATTTGTTACGTTCAAAAAAGGCAAGTCGGAAGGTCCTTTGTTGGAAGGCAAATTGAAAGGACTTAATTGTCTTGACCTCTGTCTACCCCTATATTGGGAACGGTGTGAAGAAATTTTGTTTTGAAAAATAATCTTGTAAAATTTCATAATTTTGCATTTATTGTTGTCACACAAAATCTATTTGAATAGTATGGCAACAATTAGATAATTGTACACAGATATGTAATAAGCATCATAATTTGAAACATAGTCTATAATTTATTTATTAAATATTAGTTTATCTTGCAATTTTATTGATTTTTAAAGCATATTTATGCTGAACTTTTATGTTATTAAATTAAAGAGAAAAATTTTAAAATTTCAACTTACACGGGCGGGATTCAAACCCGCGTCCTTCGCCGATCCGTGGCGACGCTCTTAACTCCGAACCACCGTGTCTTACACGCATCAGTTTTTTTCTCTTTAATAACATAAAAGTTCAGCATAAATATGCTTTAAAATTCAATAAAATTGCATAATAAAAGTTAAAGTTGGCGTTATCGTATTAATAATTCCTAATTGAAAAGTCAGGATTATCAAATTGTCACTTGCAAAAGGGATAATAGATGGCGCCTATTCCAATAAACGAGGCATAAATAATATAAAGAGAATACAGATTTAATATTTCAACTGATGCCTGTAAGACACGGTGGCTCGGAGTTAAGAGCGTCGCCACGGATCGGCGAAGGTCGCGGGTTCGAATCCCGCCCGTGTCAGTTGAAATTTTAACTTTTTTCTGTTTAATTTAATAACATATTAGTTTATCTGTTAACGAACAACTTGTCGCTTGGCAGGACTGCGGACGGTCGTACCTGCACTGGACCTACCTGCAGGTGCACCGCCGCATGAAGCACGCCAACGAGAACTTCCTCTACAAGTGCAACCACTGCCACCTCACCTTTCCCAACAGGTCAAGTTCCCTTTCTATTCTATTCTATTCTATTCTAAAGCACATGACATCTCTCTCTCTCTCTCCATACATTGCATGGCCCACTAAACGAAGTTCAATGACCGGAATGAAATTAAGTTCAAATAACAGACTATATATCCCTTTTGTAGTAAACAAATTGAAATTTATATTGTTCATGGGGATACAGAGATATTTAAAAAATAAGATGAGATTTTTAGGTTATATCATATGATTTTTCTGTGAATACACTGACTCTTTAACATCATTGTCAGCTTAAATATTTTTTGTATTCCTCCTTAGTCCTCCATTAGCCCTTCCATTATACACAACGAAATATAATAAGCAGGTATATCGCAACGAAACACATAATAATTATATATTTTTTTAAGTTTTAGTATTTATAACTACTACCAGCTCAAGATGGACGGATATACCTGAAACGTATCCTGAGCGTTTGTAACCTTCTTGTTGTTTTTATTTAATTTTGAAATATCTTGTATTTATATTTTATTTATTGGTATGGTGCAACAAATAAAATTTTCTTCTTTCTTCTAATAATATCCACAAAATACACGAGTGCAAAACGCGCGATCAAATTTAAAAGGTGAATAAACATTAAACAAGCGTATTTTTTTTGCTTAACATCTATAATTATTCATTCATGTAATGATTTTTGCTACAGATTTAAAAGTATAAAAATTGATTTTTGTTCAGATATAACATTTTATATTTATTTAAAAATCCATTAATTAAACATGTTAATATATTTTACTCAATAATTGTTTGAAATATAAATATATTTTATCTATGGCAACTGCTTCAATATTATCAATGTAGCGTAGTCATGCAGATTTTTTTTATTTATGATTTTAATTATCCCACCATTAAAATACCTTTAAATTTTATAATTTTATGTAGATATTTCATTAATGTCCTTGAGAGAACGAGTACTTGGGTCGAAAATGGCCCATGTCTTTTATACTTGTTTCTCTTTATGATGTTTTATGATATTAGTAAGGATAGTGATCAATAGATACATAGATTGGGACATCACATACATTACTCTGATCTCAAAGTAAGCAGCTTTAGCACTTGTGTTATAGAATCGATTGTGTTATCGGAAACGACGGAGGTACCATAAACACCCAGACCCGTGACTGGGTTTTGAACCCATAGACCTAGCGACGATGAAAACCGGTGTGTACGCCACTCGTCAAATCAAATCATTTATTCAGCGACATAAGAACATACATTCGTTTATCGATCGTCATTTTTAATCTACCACCGTTTCGTAATGAGGTTCCTCTAACGGAGAAGAAACAGGCGAAAGAAACTCCGTAGTTATCCTCTTTTTTGGTCAATTTTTTTAACAATATAATGCATTATACAAATATAATGTGATGTTTTCTAGAAATAGCTTGTGAGAGATCACCTCATTCCCAGGGGTTACTGTCATTAATATATTCATTTATATTATAATAACCCTTCCTATAAAGCTTTTCTTTAATAAATTTCTTAAACCTGTTAATAGACAGGCACTGCACAATTACCGGGACTTTTTTGTAGAAGCATATACACCGCCCTATGAACGAGTTACTCACTCTATGGAGTCCACGTCCACGGAGGACCTCAAATATTAACTCCTATTATAATAATCTTACAATGCACAGTTGGAGCGTGGCGTATCACAGAAAGAAGATCCATGGCAAGAGTGGACCAGAAGATGGCAGCGGCACCACAAAGATCGCTAAAACCGATTACAGGTGCGTTTTTATATATATATATATATATATATATATATATATATATATATATATATATATATATATATATATATATATATATATATATATATATATATATATATATATATATATATATATATATATATATATATATATATATATATATATATATATATATATATATATATATATATATATATATATATATTAACAGTTCCTTTGTACTCATACAGTTTATATTTTAATTTTTAAATATTTTTATTAAAATTAAGATTTGACCTTCATTATCTTCAACTAACCATCGTTTGTATTAGATTTATCTTCTGGGTAAATAAATAGTAAGAAAAAGATTAACCGATAAATTACTCGATCGCACTTACTAACCGCTGAATCAAATCAAATTAACATCAACATCAACAAATGCAACTGTGTCGCAGTTCGAATGTTGCGATGTCGAATTTGCGGTACAAAATATTACGTTGGGGAAATAGTCTTTTCGCATTATAGTATGTATGAACTTGTAATAAAATCTCTGTGGCTATTCTATTTGTATCATTAAAAGTTTATTTTTAAAGAAGATAATTCCAAATTCAAATTACGATTTTTTTTTAATTTTTCGTACTGTCAAGATGAGTGAATCTAATGAAGAAGTTCGAGAAAATGCAACACAAGCCGTGATATTTTTTTCGATATTTATGGACCTAGTGCAGTGTCTGCGAGAGTAGCACAAATTTGGTTTAAGCGTTTTCAATCCGGAAATTGATTCAATAGATTTCAAAGATGCACGTCGCTCTGGTCGCCCTGTTACGGATAAAATGGATGCCATTTTTGAAAAAGTGGAGCAATATCGGCATATCAGTAGTTACGACGTAGCTGAAGAACTGGGAATTGACCACAAAACAGTTTTGGCGCACTTGAAAAATCTGGGTACGCAAAAAATTTCAATATTTGAGTACCTCACGAGCTCATTGAAAGAAACCTAATAAACCGTGTACTCATATGTGATTCTTTATTACGATGTAATGAAACCGAACCATTTTTGAAGAAGCAAGTTAACTCGCAACAAGGTGATGTATGAGTGTGTGTGGTGGGATTGGAAGGGCATTATTCATTATGAGCTGTTACCATCAGGCAGGACCATCGATTCTGAACTCTACTGCGAACAACTGATGAGCTTAAAGAAGTTGAGAGAAAACGGCCGGAATTAATCAACAAAAGGGGTGTAGTTTTTCACACATCTTTAGCCTCTCAGCAAAAATTAAGAGAGCTTGGCTGGGAGGTGTTAATGCATCCGCCGTATAGTCCTGACCTTGCACCTTCAGATTTCCACCTGTTTCGGTCTATTCACAATTCTTTAGGCAATGTCAGGTTAACATCACGAGAGGACTGCCAAAACCAATTGTCGCGGTATTTTGATCAGAAGCCCCAAAATTTCTATAGCAATGGGATCGTGTCCCTACCTATGAGGTGGCAAAAAGTTATCGAACAAAATGGTACCTACATACTTTAGTTAAACTTAAATAAACTGCATTAAAAAAATGTTGTGAATTTCTTTAAAAAATGCGAAGAAACTTTTCCCCAACCTATTATAAATCATAGTTGCATCTATGTATCGCATATAAATCATTCGCAATGTGGCAGGTTTAAAAGACGATCATATATCTCTAAAATGGATAAGGGCGTGCTTCGACGGTTTGGGCACGTTGTGAATGATCAAGTAAATGAGTGAAGACCGAATGGAGAAGAAAATATATAGCGTGAAAGTTAGCATTAAAAGGTATCTAGGTAGATCGAGACTAACTTTCTAAGACCTTGTGAGCAAATTGCTCGAAGGTCAGGAATACACGGATACTTCGTACGTGTATGAAGGAAATGTTGAATTTAAAAGAAGCGAAAGAGTTATATAAGGATCGTGGCACTTGGCGATCTGTTCCCACTGGCTACCCCGTGAGGGATTGTGCGTGAAGATAAATAATAGTCGATTCGATCGACTTTGTCGTGTACAGGATACCGTGCCGGGACTGTAGCGAGGTATTGCCGAACAAAACTGCACTTTACGCTCATAGACAGAAGGAGCATAGTGATATCACACCGACCATGAGTGATGACCAAGGTCAGTATCCGGTTTCATTAGTAATTTGTAACCCTAACTAACATTTGCCGTAAAATTTAAATGTAAAAATTCTTCATTACTGTCATTATAATCTCTCCTAAGTAAATAACCACTTCGTTCTATAATTTCATGTTTTATGAATGTCAAAACAACATCAGTAAGTTACGATAGCCGAGTGGTTGGGTGGTCGGAATTTCGAGTCAAGAGACCCGAGTTCGATCCTCAAGTGGCCGTACCAATGGGTTTTCCTAAAAACCTATGTACAAATTATATCGTTGGCGTGGACATACAGACGGCGACGGGCTCACCACTTGTCACGTTGTCCCGAAAATATCTTCGGTGGAAGGTGGGTCGAAGTGACTTAAATGTCTAGTAGACCTCTGTCTACTAGACATTTAATTTCCCTGTATTGGGAATTGCGTGAAGATATTTTATAATTTTTTTTAAACAATATCAAAATTTCCATATACGCGCATTTATTTATATATAATTTGTCTTGTATAAAACAGAGTCGAGTCTCACGGGCGCACAAGTACGTACTCATGCGACGCGCGCAACTTCATGCAGCAAATGTGGACACACCTTCACGGAACCGTATGAACTACAGAGACATCTCAAGTAATTTAACTATGAATAATTTTAAAAATTATGTGTATTTATATATTTATATATTTTTAATACATTTAGAGAGTTTAGTAATCGTGGCTTGAACACCTACGGTGAACCTGACTTGTCGATTTTTAACTTAACTTTATGCGGATTTAACTTTGTGCGGAATCGCTGATAGGAGGTGGCCGCTGCAAGTGGGCTTGGTCACCCCACTTCGGATACTGCTCAGCCCACTTCAGACACTTAATCTGAAGCCAATGCTTCAAATTAGCATTGGTGGCCTATAAATGGAGCGTTACCATTTGTTTCAAAAGGTTACCACACTCAGCTGAGTCATGATATTAAGACACCACATGAATTGTACTGTGTATTACATATGTATATATGAAAATGTACACCACCAAGTACTATTGCAGGGAAGTGCACGGGCACGAGAGCTCGGTGCGCGCGGGCCGCGTGCACACGTGCGCTGTGTGCGGGCGCGGGTTCCGCTCCGCCTCGGTGCGCAACGAGCACCTGCGTGTGCACACCGGCGAGCGGCCCTACCCCTGCGACGTGTGCGGCGTGGCGTTCCGGCGGTGAGTGGTGTGCGCAGCGGCGAGCGGCGAGCGGCCCTACCCCTGCGACGTGTGCGGCGTGGCGTTCCGGCGGTGAGTGGTGTGCGCAGCGGCGAGCGGCGAGCGGCCCTACCCCTGCGACGTGTGCGGCGTGGCGTTCCGGCGGTGAGTGGTGCGCAGCGGCGAGCGGCGAGCGGCCCTACCCCTGCGACGTGTGCGGCGTGGCGTTCCGGCGGTGAGTGGTGCGCAGCGGCGAGCGGCGAGCGGCCCTACCCCTGCGACGTGCGGCGTGGCGTTCCGGCGGTGAGTGGTGCGCAGCGGCGAGCGGCGAGCGGCGAGCGGCCCTACCCCGCGACGTGTGCGGCGTGGCGTTCCGGCGGTGAGTGGTGTGCGCAGCGGCGAGCGGCCCTACCCCTGCGACGTGTGCGGCGTGGCGTTCCGACGGTGAGTGGTGTGCGCAGCGGCGAGCGGCGAGCGGCCCTACCCCTGCGACGTGTGCGGCGTGGCGTTCCGGCGGTGAGTGGTGTGCGCAGCGGCGAGCGGCGAGCGGCCCTACCCCTGCGACGTGTGCGGCGTGGCGTTCCGGCGGTGAGTGGTGTGCGCAGCGGCGAGCGGCCCTACCCCTGCGACGTGTGCGGCGTGGCGTTCCGGCGGTGAGTGGTGTGCGCAGCGGCGAGCGGCGAGCGGCCCTACCCCTGCGACGTGTGCGGCGTGGCGTTCCGGCGGTGAGTGGTGTGCGCAGCGGCGATTTGTTCGATTTATAGTAAAAGAGAATCTGGGAAAACAAATCTAATTTAATGATGCGTCTTTTCATTTGCGTGCGTTGCTCTTGTCTATAAATGTGTGTCCCATTGAGATATTTGCTAATAAAATATTGTATATTATTTTGAAACAGGTCGACAGCGATGCGGAACCATCGTCTCATCCACTCGGGGGTCCGGGCCTGGCCGTGCCCGCGCTGCCCGAAGCGCTTCCGCATCCGCTCGGATCTCCGCACTCACTTGCGTCTCAAGCATCCTATGCAACTGATCGTTCTAGAGGTACGTTGCACGTTTATTTACTTCAAGCTTGATCACCTAGCTTTGTAGTTAGCGGACAGTACTAGTGGTCCCGGGTTCGATTCAAGCCGATATAATTTTTTCTCAAACTTTATTTAGCGTCATGTATATTCTTAATACTTAAGTAGACAGAGGAAAAATTAATCCCACTTTACACCGAAGCTAATTTGGCCGTGACGGCTGAATGTAAGCAGTATTTGGACAGTTTTTGCCGCAGGAAAATATCGAAATGTTGTCGACGTGTAGTATCAGAGAAGAATTTTCCACCCTTTTTCTCCCCTTTTTTGTCGTGAGAAGCGACTTAGTTCTGTGATGGCTGTGGCAACCGACAGCTGGTGGGATTGCTGTCTTAAAAATACCAGATTACGGTTAAGCTGATAGGCAGCAGCGTTTGTGGTGCGAAACCTGGTACGACAATTGACGACCAATCAAGCGTGACTTCTTATGGGAATGGTTAATATTCTATTAGACTTCATCGATCTTCAAAGAAGTTTAAGGCTAATGTAGGAAACTTCTCGCAAACACCTTGAAGTGGCAGCCAAACATAACATATATCTAACAGTAATGATTTCTTGTATTTACGCGAATACTACACATTTTAAATAAAACGATTTTCGGATTTTATCGCGTTTTGTAATTAGTTTTTACAAACTATTTTTATTTCCCGACGTTTCGGATTCTTTACAGCATCCGTAGTCACGGAGACCCGGTACTACGTATGCTGTAAATGTCGGGAAATGCTAACTAATTAAAAAACGCGATAAAATCTGAAAATCGTTTTATTTAAAATATATCTAAGAGTTCTTAATCTTTTATTCTATTAGTTTCGTTTTTTTTTTAATAAATGTGTATTTTATCAAAATAAGGTTGTATATGTCAAGTATTGTGATAATTAAAAAAAAAACGTGTGGTGGCGTGTAGGACACCGAATAAGAACGAAGTTCCTTTCTTATACAAATATTATATTTTAAGTTCTATTCGAGGTGTACAGAAAATATTTTTCAGGGTATACATTTTTATTATGATTTGTTATTGATAAAAATAAAAAAAAACTATAGTGATATCAACTTTATTTCATTTGCAATGATTTATAAAAAAATATATAATATTAATAATCGTTATCACGCAGGCTATACATTACACACTGTATAGCCATTGTGCAAAGACTATACATAAATAATAAAAGTCTTACGTTACGGACGTTTTTTTCCCGTTTATTAAAACATTAGATGGAAGGATTGAATCCCACACAAGAAGAGATAATGCGTCAACTTCGTGAGAACAACATAAGTCACGACCGAATCATCGAGATCACTAAGATGTCTTTTGAGAAGGTATAACGATTTTATTATTACTATTTGTTAATAAGTACCTACATACATACACAGACAGGGCTAACAACAAACAACATACGCTGCTCTGATTCCGAAGCAAGATAAAGCACTACAAAAGTGCATTGTCTTGCTTTTTTAAATCAAAAATAATGGAAGTGCTACAAACACTCTCCTCAGATAGACACCATAAAAACCGATGTCTTGTCCACGCAGGTGGTCAAAACAATGATTGTCTTCTTTTTCTTCTTCTTCTTCTTTACAGCCTATAAATAGTAAATTGCTGAACAAAGGCCTACTCTAATATTTTCCACAGTGAACATCCATCGACTTCCCGCAACATTTCGCAAGTCGCCACTTCATCTCGTGGGTCAATAACGATTGTTACAATAATAGCAATCATTATGGTTCCATGGACCAACTGGTAACATATTGTTACTCGCCTGAAGATACCGTAAGTCGAAAGCGGTTGGTCTAAAGATATGTATATTTAATACAGTATCAAATGTTAATGTGTAAATAAAGTATGTGTAAAATATAAGTTACGATAGCCTCGTGTTTGGGTGATCGGAATTGGAGTCCGGATTTCGAACCCCAGATGGTAGGCTCGCACAAATGAGGTTTTTCAAAGCTTATGTACGATTAATATCGTCCGTCGTCACGTTGTCCCAAAAAATGTCTTCGATGAGAGTTGGGGTAGATAGGACTTAATTTGTCTAGACCTCTGTCTACCCCTGTATTGAGAATGGCGTGGAGATATTATTATTAAAAAAAGAAAAACTATCGAACAGTTGCCTTCCAATGTAGGGTAGCAGCAGCATAGTACCGACGAGCTCGCGAGCCCTGTCGCTGCTGGGTTCGATACCGCGTACCAAAATCACTTGCGAGTCGCCCCAACTCCTCGGCACTGGTGAGTAACTTGAGTTTCCGAGTGCCTGACCTTGAAGAATTGGAAGGGACTGAAGATACATACATACATACATATATGGGGAAAACATCACATATACAGTTAATCTTATTTTTTTAAGGAAAGGCCGTAACAATAAATAATCATCTGTAACATTTAATAAATTCATACATGAAAAGGGACATCATCACATAAATTCATCCTCATCCATCCCAAATTAAGCAGCTAAAGCATTTGTGCTATGGAATCGGAAACAACGGAGGCACCAAAAACACCCAGACCGAAGAAAATGTAGACAAAGGGTTTTTCTACATTGACCCGTCCGGGAATCGAATCCGGGGCCTCAGAAATGGCGACACCTTGAAAACCGGTGTGTACTCGTCCACAGAGGTCACCGAGGGATGTACGGCGGGAGGAATTTAATGATAAAATAAAAATATTGTGTCCATACACGCTTGTGTAGAAATATAGGGTTTAATTATAAAATACACGACCAAGTTAAAAAGTCCGGGGACGGGCAGCAGCGTCTAAGGTGTAAGGTATCAGGTATGAATGAATGAATGAATTGGCGGCCTTATCGCTGCATAGCGCTCTCTTCCAGTCGATCAAGTGTTAAGAAACTTCGTTACATCAGGCACATCTCCAATCCGCTTTGCCAAGCTTTGCCAAGACTATGGGTCATTCGTGCCCGAGAGGCTTATGTCCCACAGTGGCCTTTAACAGTCCGTTGTATATATGTATGTATGGGCACTATAATATGTCTTCCTGGCTGCCAGTGGGTTCATTTCAAAATAGTTATCGCGCTATTAATCGATAGACAATTTTATATTAATAGTTTCACTTGTCCAGATTAGAACAGAATAAATAATGAAATTTGTCGAATTCATATCATATTTTCGAATTAAACTGTCTTTATCCCGCAACTTTTACATGAACTAAAACAGCAGCGGATTTTTATAAAAATAAAATAAAATAAATTTATAGCTCGCCTATCTTCGCCCTCACACTCTCTCTTTCACTCTCACACAATGTACAGACGGGGACTACTGCATAGAGGCTGAGATGCACGAATTAAGTAATCCCATTTATAATAATTACATGTTTAATCTGCCAAACTGAGCTGGATTAGACTGACTATAATCTATACATCTATACATATAAATAAAATTGGAGTGTCTAAGTGTAAATTGGAGTATATAAGGTACATACACCAATATATGCTACTTTTACTATATGTTACTTTTAGAAACATAATTAGTGTTCCGCGTTAATTATTAAACTGCGGGTAGACGCGGGAGGCAGCTAGTTATATAAAATACAATCTCCTCCAATTTTATTTGTATGTATAGATAGGAAAATAACCGTTCCTTTGAATCCAAGATACCTACGTATTCTTATAGATGTCTTCCAACCAGCCCGTCGTGGTAGAGGGATCGCCAAGAGTCTGAGGCAACCTAAGATACTGCAGGGTCCTCACGATTCCAACAACACGGACCCGAATCCGTTTCCCGCAGCCATCGACGTCACTGGAACGGTCAGTTGAGTTACCGCGCTCATTTCACTCTCAAGAGGGTGTTCAGTTATTATATTGGGAGCTGAGCGTTTGAGTTGAGTGTTTGGGTGATCGGAATTTTAGTCAAGAAACTCGCGTTCTATCTCAAGGAAGTGGGATTATATAAATGAGTTTTTTCAAAATTTATATACGATTTATGCAGTTGACTTAGACATAAAGATGGCAACAGGCTCATCACCTGTCACGTTGTCTCAAAATAAACTTTGCTGAAAGGTTGGTTTAAAGGCCTTTATAGTCTGGATCTCTGTTTACCCCAGGATTGGGAATAGCGTGAAGACATTTTTAAGAATTAAAATTCTCTTTTCCGAGTGTCGTAAGAGGCTACTAAGAGATATGAGATGGCGTGATAACCGTCTAGAAAAATATCTATAGATGGCTGTCAACAGCGTCTAAGTTACGCTTAGGAAGCGTCTGGTACTGCTATCGCTAATCGCCAAGCGTATCGCTAAGCGATTACGGTAACCCAAGAGGGGTTACCGTATAGGTATAGGTAGTATAGGTTAAGTCTATTATTAATTTATATAATATTTACACTTTTTCTTGTAAACCCAAAATTATAAATACATTTTATATTAGAATAATATAAAATGTAACAACAGATTTTACATATCAATAGATTAGAATGTACATACAATTATGTATGGCTAATCTCCCTCCGTGGACCTTTTACGGGGCATCATGTATGAAATAAACCACTGTATTGGGAATAAGATCGCCAACAACTAGCCTTGGCGATTGTTTATATGATATATAAGTATACTAGTGGGCTCGGCAAACGCAGTTCTGACTGGAAATTAATAAAAAATACCTGTAAAAATTATCCCATCATAGGCACGCCAGCAAAACACATATTTGAAAAAAAAAAGCACGTAAAAACGGGTAAATAGTTTGTAGTTCATCATGAGCTATAACGCGATACGAGAATTATATAAATGATGGATATATCGCAATTCACGCAGTTTCCCATACTGCGGTAGACAGAGGTCTAGACAGGGAATTCCTTCGATCTTCCTTTCACCGAAGCATATTTGTAACCACGTGACAGATGGTTTATCGCCGTTTGGCGATTGAGACTTTACTAAAAACGTCCTACGGTTTCCAGGATTTATCAGAGATCAATGTTCAAATGCTGCTAAATGACGGGGATCTGGTGAACGGTAACCAGATGGTGCAATTGCAGCTTGATGAAAATTTGCTAATGGAATAGTTGATACATACATGGATAGTAAAAATTTTTATGAATTCATTAGTTACGAATTTCATCCTGAATATACATTTTCATGTATGTTTTAAATTACGCAGCTGTCGAAACTTGTAGAATTAAGAGATGTTACCTAAACACGATGAGATTCGTAAATAATTTCAAGTTTAGTAGCGCCATCTATAAAATAATTATTGGTTTTTCATCGAAATTAGCAAAAGTAAAGTTTTTTTTTATTTTAGTTGTATTTAAACAATGAAGTTAATGATTTACGTGAATTTTTATCAACTGGTTTGTTTATAATATATAATGATGTAGATGTGATTACAATATATAGTCAATTGTAACTTTGTATAGATTTTGCAGTTCATGATAACGTGTCCTGCTAACTTTTCTACATTTTCCCGGGTTTGAGTTTTCGCGGTACCTTACCTTACTTTCGGATCAGAGTAATCTGTCACCATGTCCCTATCTATGTATGTATAATCTATAATCTATAAATCTATATATGTATTTATTTATTGGGCAATAACTGTTTTCTTCGCAAGCGTACATGCGAAAAAGTTCGGTAAACCTTTGTTCAGAGTGGCCTTGACTCATTGGCCGTACTATACGAAATCACACTACAAAAGAGTATTGGCATGTCTGCACATCTATACCACTCGAGGACACTTCTTTGCCGTGTGGTATCGGCGTAAGAATAATACGACCCTTCCTGTGGGTGTTGTAAGAGGCATCAAAGGGCCTCGGAAATACACTTAGGTACCGTCTGACGGCGGAATGACCATCTCGATAAATACCATCAAAGTTCAGAACAGCAGAACGGTGACGAGCAACAGCGTCTAAGATACAAGGTACCTGGCGCAAGGATCGCCAATCAGCTTGCCAAGCATGGCGATTGTGGCAAACTCTACCATACGGGAGAGGCATATGTCCTGTAGTGCCTTTATAACCCGGGGGAAACTGAAGCGGGCTACCGGTATATATGAAGTTTAAAATAATTAAACTCGTGTAAATTATTACGATTTTCAAATTTACTATTGTATTGGGACGTTCAATCATGAACTGTAAAACCTACACAGGTGATTAAGTTAAGTGAAAATACTATTTCTTTATTAGAAACTAATACTTAGTTTTTTTGTTTGTTAATAATCTCAATAAAATGTGGTTTGATTATCGGATTATGTTCTTTTATTAATATAGAATAGATAAACCTTATTGTCCATGAACAAACACCGTCTGCCTAAAAAAAAACAAAATTTATGAAATTGTCACGATAGCCGAGTTCCGATTCGGAATTCGTGTCAATAGGAACTAGTTCGATTCCAATGCTCGTACCAATGGGCGCTTTTAGCCAGGATGTAATTTAGATGTGGACAGGCGCGTTGCTGCCGAAAGTCATCGGTGGTGTGACTGCGTTAGTCAAAAGGCAAGGCGTAGTGAACAATGCATGCCTTGCGGTACATGATTCAGTGCTGGTACCGAATTAATTATATGGCTGCAAATCCTGTATGCCAGATGAAGCATAAAAGCAAGTTTAATGCAGAGGAGATGCGATCTCTTCGTATATGTGTGCGGCGTTAACTTGGCCGACCGAAGGCGAAACGAAGAGATTTGAAATTAAGCAGGTTTCAAAGATGATCGTATCACAAAAATTCCTCCAAATCACTTCGATGGTTTGGGCGAACGAGTGAAGTAAAAATAGTGGAAAAGTATATATCACGAAAATTTACATTAAAAGGGGTCGAGGTAGGTTGAGAGTAACTTTCGAAGACTATGTAAGTTGCTCAATGAGTACTTAGAAGTGTATAAATAAATTATGAACAAGCAAAAGAGATAGGTAGTCAAGTAAATCGATAGTTTATCGATAGAATAGAAAAGATTCCTCTAACGGAGAAGGAACAGGCGAAAGAAACTCCGCAGGTATCCTCTTTTTTTATACAAAAATATGATATAATTTTTTTTAGAAACAGCTTGGGCGCGATAACCTCATTACCAGTGGTAACTGTCATTATTATACAGTAACGCAGTATTATACAGTAATGCGCTTAATAGTAAGTTAGGTTAGTTAAGTAATGCGCGTAAAATTTCCAGCGGACACCTGTACGTAAAATTCATGGACATTTGATTTGGTTACAACCATCAAACCTGTTACCTCATAACTCCGTGGTGGCTTCATGCCATCCATGCGTGATGGCACGTGCTACGTAGATGTAGCAGAGATTGTGCATTACGGTGACAGACAGAGTCATGAACTTATTTTTAATTTTGCCTACTTAGTAATGACTGGTTTCGAAGCTGTGAGGTGCAGGTTCGAAATCTGCTAGGGGCCAAGCGATTGTAAAACTGATTAAGTTTTTGTAACATAACAAGTTTGATGGTCATCTATAATGCGCACGGCCAGGGAGTGAATTACTCTTCCGGCGTCTGTATTTCCGAAAGCATACAACTTTATCCTCTTGAAAGGTTGTACCTATAGACGATGTATGATTTAGATGAGTAATCTCGCTCCGTCATAGACCTCATCTATGCCTTCAAGCTACTGTATCTAGGCAAAGTTTACCCATTTTTCAAACAAGAAGATCAACAACCACTAATTAGTCTAAGAGGAACAGGATTAGGAATCAAATTGTGGGCAAGAGATGGAGACACCCAGATTTTTAAAACATTCATGCGTAAATTCTATCGTAGTATTGGGATCTAATCCAAGATGCATGACTCAGTGCATCAGTTCAAGGTGCATGACTCTAGTCTAGTCTAGCATTCATAAACAGAACATCAAGGTTTTTTTTAAAGATAATTGTATATATTTTAGTATAATTGGTACTCGAGTAGCGCTAGCTTCCATGACGGGTGAATAAGCAGAGGCATTCCTATGCATCTGCGTTTTATTCGATAAGAGGTAACCTCCTACCTCCTTTCATCTACCAGATTCCTTTCAATGCAGC
The DNA here is from genome assembly GCA_029286605.1 of Sericinus montela. Classification (NCBI taxonomy): domain Eukaryota; kingdom Metazoa; phylum Arthropoda; class Insecta; order Lepidoptera; family Papilionidae; genus Sericinus; species Sericinus montela. Next base: position 3,562,073 of record JAGSMR010000034.1, on the reverse strand, counting down.
CGTCAAGGCACCTGAATCGTTTATAATGTAACTGATGTGCATGGATGGCCCTTGAAGATAGATAAAATTACATTGCCAAACATGCAATGTTGCAGGATCTGCACGCGATTTGGCTATGGTAGTGAAGTACTTCAGACACACGCATTGAAGTTTAGTTTGTGTGGTTAATGTTATGCGATCACGGCACGTAAGTAGTGAAAAGAAGTAAGAAAACATTGTCATGATGGTTTCCCCTCTAAATAAAATAAGACTTGATAGACAATCGGTGTGGAGGAATCTTGTAATAATGTGGAGGAATCTTTGAACGCATGAAACATCATCGAACAAAGAAAGGAACATTTTTTTTCTTTACGCATTTCTCAATTCGATCCAATCTTTCAAGGAATAACACATTTGTTTGGACAACGAGGCAGGTGGTGAGCCTATCGCCGTCTTGATGTCCAAGCCAACGATATAAATCATACATAAGTTTTGGAATAAGGAGCTTATTTCCTGAGGATCGAAATCGGGTCTCTTGGCTCGCATTCCGACCAACCAATCACTCGGCTATTGCGACTTCTAAAGATACATTTATTACCTAAATACACTACATATAGATCTAACAATGGGGTATCACTATTTATTTATTTTTTCAAACAAGAATAGGTCCCATCGGGGAATGTCCCATTCGATTATAAATTTATACATTTTATAGATATGATTCGTAGTAATTATCTTTAATCGAAGTGTAGATAAGGCTATCTGTTTTATGATAAGACGTAAAACATCGCCGGTCAACCGTCACTCAACCGAGATTTGATTGTCACATTAAAAATATTTGTGAATCTTGTTTTGGCGTGGACTCATCACCAGGTAATGTTTACATTTTTTTTAATAATTTATTTATTGTATCACATTGTTCGGGCTATACTTAAAAGGAATATTTTAACACGTTTTAAATAAATTATAAGTAGTATTGAAGTGGATTGATAATCGCAATGATTTAAACATATTAAAGGTTTGTTAAACGACTACATAGAAGATAGAATAGATTACAAACTGGAAAAAACCAACAAACAATTGTTTAATGTACTTTCACATATTTCAATATGTATCAAAACTGATAAACAATATAGAATTTAACATTGATGGGATACTAAAACGAAGTATTAAGTTAACTATAATATTTGATTGTATTCTTGTTATTTTGTTATATCATTTTAATACTTACTTTAACCCCTTACGGGAAAAAAAGGTGTCATAAGTTTAAGGGGTGTCTCAGTATTTGTGTAAATTTGTTTGTCTGTGGCATTGTAGCTGTCGAAGGAATATACCAATTTTATGCCGCTTTTTCTGTTTGATATGTATTCGAGATGGTTCTTAGCTATAATTTATGACGATCTATTCAGACATTTGGAGATCATTGCGGGTTTTGAAATATTAATTTAAATTTTCTTATGTCTGACTAGAAACCTCAGATAATTAATTTATAATATAGTGTCGACTCTATCCACGTAGCAGAGTTGTGAGGCCTTTAAAAAACAAAAAATATCATAAATTTAAAAAGAAAAGAAAAACATTTATATTCGTACAATATAAATGTGACCGAGCGAACTTCACACCACCTCAGAATCCAAAAAAAGTTTTATGTTGTTGTTTTCCTTTTAAATTTTCTTTTAAATATCCTCGTGTGGTGGGGCAGTGCTATTTATTATAACAAATTGAAATATTTTTTCTTAGTTTTTCCTATTTTAATATTGATACTGCTATTACGTATTATTTATACAAATCTAATATAAAATTGGTTTCGACTCTGACTGACTGAGTTTTTTAGTTTGACTTCCGAAATTGGTAACTTATCAGAGTTTTTTTGATATGTATAGATGTAATGTTAAATAGGCAATTCCCAATACAGGGGTAGACAGAGGTCTATTTTAGACCATTAAGTCCCTTCGCCCACCTTCCACTGAAGATATTTTCGGGACAACGTGATAGGTGATGAGGCCGTCGCTGTATGAATCGTATACAAGGTTTTGGAAACCCATTAGTATGAGCCTGAAACCTGGGGATCTAACTCGGGTCTCTTAACTCAAAATTCCGACCACCCAACCACTCCGTTGTTGTGACTATTTAATATTTTTAAATACACGACCGTGCCCGTGTCGTCCACGGAGGTCGAGTATTTAACATTGTGTACACACCGGTTTTCATGATGTCGGCAGCTTTGAGACCCTGGGTTGGATTCACGGTCGGGTTAATGTAGAATACACTTTTTCTTCATTTTCTTGGGTCTGTGTGTTTGTAGTACTTTCGTTGTACTGCTTTAATCGCCCTATAATCTTTTTGAAAAAATTACTTCGCACCATTCCGCATGCAAATATAAAAAAGTAATTGTTGCCTGGTCCCAAGAGAAGAAGAGTACCACCTTCAGTCCCACAGATGGTTTTCAATAACAACTTTACAATGTCAACTTTACAGTGTCTTTACAAGTCCCGATAGCCGAGTGGTTGGGTGGTCGGAATTTCGAGTCAAGAGACCCGAGTTCGATCCCCAAGTGGCAGGCTCGTACCAATGGGTTTTTCAAAAACTTATATACGAATATCGTTGGCTTGGACATAAAGGCGGCGACGGGCTCACCACCTGTCACGTTATCCCAAAAATATCTTCGGTGGAAGGTGGGTCGAAGGGACATAATTGTCTAAACTAGACCTCTGTCTACCCCTGTATTGGGAATTGCGTCAAGATATTTATATTTATTTTTTATTATAACTTTACAATGAATTTCCGCAAAGTAACACCAGAGTCAATTAACTAATCGCCATATAATCGTCATGCTGAGCAAGTAGAATGTCTATCGCAATACGTCTGGTACCTAGCACCTTGGACACTGCTACCCTCAAAGGTTATTTTTTAAAATCTGTTATTTAGTGTTCGTTTCAATCCTTCTAATTATTTAAAAGTTTATGAATGTATACAAAATTTATTAAAAATAACCCAATTACTATTATACTAGGTTTTTTTTTAAATCAGGTCTAAAATATCATATATACATAATATACAGTCACGATAGCCGAGTGGTTGGGTGGTCGGAATTTCGAGTCGAGAGACCCGAGTTCTATCCCCAAGTGGCAGGCTCATACCAATGGGTTTTTTTCAAAACCTATGTACGATTCATATCGTTGGGTTGGACATAAAGACGGCGGCGACATAAAGATTGCGTGAAGATATTTATATTTATTTTATTTAAAATATCAAAGATTAGGCAACTTTCTTTTTCAGAGTCGTAGCTCCCCATCAACTTCGCTATAATCGTTGCAACATGCGTTTTATTCCTTGTGTAAAATCCTACGACGAAGGGGTGGACCACTCAAAACAGATAGATCGCGAAATCAAGGAATGGATCAAAACTTATAACGAGGTAAATTTGTAAGCTTTTTAGACCGCGTGCGTCTCCCGCACAATTTTGTAATTACTTTCCTTTGTTTTATTATGTACTTTCTTGTTTACTTATTTTTCATTTATTTTTGGAACGAAGTTCCTTATGGAACGATGCAAAAGTATAGTCTACGTGATGACGGTTATTATTATCAACAAAAAGTCATAAAAAATTAAAAAAATGTATTAATATCTTTATACCTCGAATACTAATATACTTAAAATTAATAATTTTGTAATAAGGAGCTTCGTTTCTATCCGGTGTCTCTTGAAAACGATGCTTTTATCACATTTGGAAATGTGGATCGATAAGCGAATTAAACGAATGTCTGAAGATACAGTTTTACAATCTGTGTGTATATAATATGCTGTGTATATGGAGTTTTTTTTTCATTTATTTCATCCTGCCTCGATCAAAGTAATGAACTGAAAGAAAATCCATAAGTTCTATATACTTACCCGTAACTTAACCGTAAGTTTCTATAACTTCACGCATACTTCCATTACTAGCGTGAACTGAAATCTAGACCATGAAGTTCTTTCAAACCACTTTTCACATATGTCCAATACATTAGTGTTTGGAGTGTTTGAAATTTAAATCTAACTTATCTTAAAATATTTAAAAACTGGAATAAAATCAGAAACTGCAATTTTTCGCACTTGAGTACTTTTAAAATAGTTCGTATGAGTCACCGGCGTTAGTTGAATACTGGCAACAACATAAGCTGAGGTTGATTCAATGGACAAAAGCCGTAATTTATTATTATGTATCTTCACGCCATTACGCCAATACTGCTGTAGATAGATGTGCTTAGCACGTCGTTGTCTTTATGCCAATGATATAAATCGCACATAAGTTTTTGAAAAAACTAATTGGTACGAACCTACCTGGGGATTGAACTCGGGTCTCTGGGCTATTGTTACAATTTATGTAGATTATATGGTGGTGAAGATATGGAAGTTCTCTTAAGTTTCTTTGGGGTAAACATGAATAAAACTAACTTAGAAGAGATAAAATCGAACTAAAATAAAATACAAAAAAATATCTACTAGTAGAGGACTAGAATAGTAATTACTTCCATAGGCCAGTAAAAGTCTACAACAGGATATAGGTACATCCCGTAAGGATCCTCCTTAAAAAGCTAAAGATTACGGTGATTTACAAACTTAGTACCGGATACCTCAGGCTTGCGTAACTTTGGTCTAGATTATTCCAGACGGTATAATGTTAGTACCTATCGGTTCCTATTCAAGGTCTGTCTTAGTCGACATAGCTCATGGTCCCTCTATTAGTCATGAGTTTCTTATAACATCGCAACCAATATTGTTAAAAACGACTAGTAATCAAATACTTAGAACTATCTGTAAACCATTTTATCACAGTTATCTATCCGCGGCTTTGATGAATCTCAAACGCAAATTTGGCGATAAATTTAATGTGCAGATTAAGAGATAATCAAATGAATCTGATAACAAAACTATTGTTCCTAAAAGATAACGTAGGATGCAATTTGGTGTTTGTTACTTATGGATTACTTTTACGAAAATGAAATTTAGATACTAGTGAAATGTATGCTATATCTATGACATCATTTGATTTGATTTGATGAGCTCCGTGGACTTGTGGCGTACACACCGTTTTTATGGCGTCGACAGCTCTGAGGTCTCGGGTTCGATTCCCAGTCGATTATATGTTGAGATCACTTGAATTAAATATGAATTAAATATCTTCATACAATTCCCAAAACAGGGGTAGACAGAGGTCTAGTCTAGACAATTAAGCCCCTACGACCCACCTTCCACCAAAAGTATTCTCGGGGCAACGTGACAAGTGATGAGCCCGTCGCCGTCTTTATGTCCAAGCCAACAATATAATTCGTACACAAGTTCTTAAAACCCATTGGTACGAGCCTGCCACCTGGGGATCGAACTCGGGTCTCTGGGCTATTGTTACAATTTATGTAGATTATATGGTGGTGAAGATATGGAAGTTCTCTTAAGTTTCTTTGGGGTAAACATGAATAAAACTAACTTAGAAGAGATAAAATCGAACTAAAATAAAATACAAAAAAATATCTACTAGTAGAGGACTAGAATAGTAATTACTTCCATAGGCCAGTAAAAGTCTACAACAGGATATAGGTACATCCCGTAAGGATCCTCCTTAAAAAGCTAAAGATTACGGTGATTTACAAACTTAGTATCGGTTCCTATTCAAGGTCTGTCTTAGTCGACATAGCTCATGGTCCCTCTATTAGTCATGAGTTTCTTATAACATCGCAACCAATATTGTTAAAAACGACTAGTAATCAAATACTTAGAACTATCTGTAAACCATTTTATCACAGTTATCTATCCGCGGCTTTGATGAATCTCAAACGCAAATTTGGCGATAAATTTAATGTGCAGATTAAGAGATAATCAAATGAATCTGATAACAAAACTATTGTTCCTAAAAGATAACGTAGGATGCAATTTGGTGTTTGTTACTTATGGATTACTTTTACGAAAATGAAATTTAGATACTAGTGAACTGTATGCTATATCTATGACATCATTTGATTTGATTTGATGAGCTCCGTGGACTTGTGGCGTACACACCGTTTTTATGGCGTCGACAGCTCTGAGGTCTCGGGTTCGATTCCCAGTCGATTATATGTTGAGATCACTTGAATTAAATATGAATTAAATATCTTCATACAATTCCCAAAACAGGGGTAGACAGAGGTCTAGTCTAGACAATTAAGCCCCTACGACCCACCTTCCACCAAAAGTATTCTCGGGGCAACGTGACAAGTGATGAGCCCGTCGCCGTCTTTATGTCCAAGCCAACAATATAATTCGTACACAAGTTCTTAAAAACCCATTGGTACGAGCCTGCCACCTGGGGATCGAATTCGGGTTTCTTGACTAGAAAATCCGACCATCCAACCACTCGGCTATCGTGACTTTGAGAATACTTTTTCTACGTTTTCTCAGGTCTGGACGTATGGGGTACCTTCGTTGTTTCTGATTCCATAGCTGCTTACTTTAGGATCAGAGCAGTGTATGTGATGTTGTCCCTGTCTATGTATGTATTTTTTTATTATTATTAGTACTTGATTGGCCATAAAAGAGCCAATCAATCAAATAATAAAATTTGTCAGTTAGGTGAAATTTAGAGAAGGTGGGGTTCTCCCACAACGCTGAATTCCTTGTTAGTTTCATAATATTTCGTTTTCTATTGCAGGCAATTAAACTTCTTCTTCTGGGCACCGGGGAAAGCGGGAAGACGACCTTAATAAAACAAATGAAAATCTTACATGTAAAAGGATTTTCACATAGGTAACTTATATTTTATATACTGCACTTTCTTTTTTACATAAAAAAAATTAAACTTACGAAAGTCACCAAAAAGATCTAAAGTGGGACCAATTGTAAACCAATGGGAAATGGTCACTGTAATCACATTCATCTTCAGGAAGTACATCCTGCCGAGGTTAGAGAGCTTTCAGCACATATTTAGGCTTAACTTCTTGCTTAAGGGCCTTTAAGACCTGCAAACTCTAATATCACATAGCAAAGGAACTCGCGCTATTTCTAATAAAAAATTATATGTGCCAGTGTATAATAAGAACAACTATGGAAAACGCACACTCGAATTTATGATTCCAAAATTAATAAACGAATTACCACCCGCATTACGTTACGAAATAAACCCATACAACATCAAATCGAAATTAACTAACTACTACTTAGCTTTGCTACATGATAATTATATGAAATAATTGATAATAATGTTGACACACCCTTAGGACACTCGAACGCATTTGTTTCTTTTTCTTTTTTTATGTGCTCGTCATTGTTATAACGACAAAAACATTCGCACCTAATCTACCCTCACTAAAAATTCCTATATCATGTTCGTAATTATTAATGTAAACTATCTGATTTATAATAAGTAAACTGCTAAATACTGTTATCTGTATGGACGAACTCCATTGTACAAAAAAACCCTTGGTTTTATAGTACAGTGTATTGTTATTTTCACTTGTAATTTGTTTTTTTTTTCTGAATATAAATAAAATAAAAAAAAAAGACAATTTGAAGACACATATTTGCCACGCTTGTCCAAAAAACGTTTGCGCCTTAGACGCTGCTTCCTATTAAAATGCGAGTACCATTATCATGTTACTTAGCCACCTCCTAAGACACCGACCGGAAGAAAAGGTTGGAAAATACTACGGTGACTAATGCAAGATAAGTGACAAAACACCTGCAAAGTACTTCAAACTTTAGGAAATTATAGGTGTAATGCTATCCTGTTGAGGAATATTTAGTCCACAGAATGGAATTTCTTATACAAGCCAAAATATTCAAGAAACTGAACTCCATTCCGTCTTCTGCCTTCCCTGTTGAGAAACACTCTGCCGCTGCCACTGCCTCTGAGCAGCCTAATAATTACGTGGGATATTTTGTTCATCACGCCAAATAAGTTGTTTGGTGACAGGAAATGACACTGAAAGATAATGCCAGATTTTTTAGCTTGGGCAAACTTAAATAGTAGTCGATGTATTGCAATGCATTTACAACTACTTTAGAAACTTTTCTAAAGTTAGTAGTAGTGTTTTGCATACTTTATTTGTATCTCGAAGTTTCAACAGAACTAGGAATTCCAAGCAGGGTAGTTCCCTTCGAACTATTAAATTGAACGAGGTGTTTCCTCGGTGAATCTATGTTCACATGGAAACCACCACCAGGACCACCTTGCGAGGCGTGCAGGCGCCCTCAATGTCCGTAGAACCTTGGCTAAATTCATTACTGCGCTTTCGCTTTCCTTTGACGAAAGTAAAGCGATCGCTCGTGGATTTGTCGCGCTCTAGCTCAGTATTGGCGTCTATCCATATTAGTGAGGTCAGTCTCGGAAGCGGGGATAGAAGGCGGGAAGATGCGTGGGATGAGGCGAGCAAATAGTCACTGCAGACGCAGGTTGCTTCGCTTGGCAACTGGTGACTACCAGAGGAGGCACGTTGGCTAAAGGGCCCGCTATGCTTTTGGATCGAAGTTTCCTTCTCCAGTTGAAATCACGTGGTCTACGGCGGATGACGAAAGCAAAAACAAGTGTTTTTGCTTGCAATCCTACGTACACATATATTTATTTTAATTCAGTGAAACCATAGCACAATGTAAATCTGTGGAACGTCATTTATTGATAACATTCAAAGTCCAAAATACCCAGCAGCATACCTAATCTTGGACAGTCGTGTTAAATTGCGCGTTCTATACGTTTCTAAGATGCGTAACAATTTGGTTGTTTCAGTGAACGAACGGCAATGATACCGCATATACGCTTCAACACTCACGAATCCATCTACGAAATTATCCACAACATGCCAGTACTCAGCATCGCACTTCACAACCCAAAGAACGTTCGAGCGCAGCAGTATCTGTTGAAAGTGGGTCCGGAAGGCCCACAGGAGTATACAGAGGTACGTAGTAAACTTTATCGATTGTTATATTTATATACATACATACATAACGCCCTATTAAAGTCTACTGCAGGCAATAGGCCTCTGCCATAAGGAGGATTTGCCATAATCGCCACGCTTGGCATGCGGATTGGCGATCGCAGTATCAAATACCTCGCACCTTAGACGCTGCTGCTCATCTTAGGTCTGATTATTATGGTCCAAAAATATTGGAGATGGTAATCCTGCTATATATCGGTTACCATAATGATGTTCAAGGTTGTTTCCTTTAGTAGCCTCTTACTATTGCCACTCCCTTTCTTCCCGTGGGTGTCCCACGGGAAGAAAGCGAGTGGCAATATTCTTACACCGTTACCACACTTTTGACGACACCTACGGAAAGAAAGGGGTAAAAAGTGCCGATAAAGGGCCCATAATTGATGATAAAGGGCACATAAAAAGTGTGTAATCTTAAAATAACATTGTAAATCACATAATAAGTTTTTTCACTTGTATTTTTATTAAGCACGATTGCCGAGTGGTTCGGTGACCGGAATTCGAGTCAAGATACACGGGTTCGATCCCCAAGGTTCGTACCAATGGGATTTATCAAAAAATTTATTGTACGGTTCATATCGTTGCCTTGGAAATAAAGACAGCGACGGGCTCACCGCCTATCTTGGACACCTGTATTAGAAATGGCGTGAAGATTTTTTTATTAGTAGCTAGTAATAGTAGTATTGGCCACACCGACGATTTAGCCCGTCGCCGTCTTAATGTCGACCCAACGATATAATTCGTACAAAAAAATCCATTGGACGAGCCTGCTCGGCTCGAACCTGGGGCTCGAAGTCGGACTCGAAATTGCTACACCCCTACCACTCGGCATTCGTGACTCTATAGAAACACAAATGTAATTCAAAATGTAAAAACATTTAAATCGCAGGAATATTTCGACAACGTGCGGGACTTGTGGCAAGATCCCGGAGTCAGGGAGTGCTTCAAACGCTCCAACGAATATCAATTAATAGACAGTGCTGAATAGTAAGTATGTTTCCACAACCAGTGCGCACAAATTAGATTAATTGAATTAGTCAGCGGCTAGCCCCTACATCATGTAACTTAGTTTATTATAGTGAGTGACATGACGCCCAGAAAGTCCATCGCAGGACATACACTTTTCCCCATAAGCTGTAAAGAATTGCAGTAATCGTCAAGTTTTGTGTGCGGATTAGCGATCACAGCACTGGAGATCCTCTTACTTTAGTACTGACACCAGCCCGATTAATTCCGATTAATCTGTCGGTGGCCGTTTCCATTTTGTAGACTCTCTTAAGTCGCTACGGGAAGAATGTTATAAATCACTGAAGAATATTATAAAGGTTGTCGGAATTTCGAGTCAAGAGACCCTAGGTCGAACCCTTGGTGGCAGGCTCGTACTAAGGCGTTTTTCAAAAAACTTATGTACGAATTATATCGTTAGCTTGAACATGGTGGTCTCGTGCCTCAAATTCCGATCACCCAACCTCTAGGCTATCATGACTAAATTAAGAGAATGATTATTATTCAGTTATATTGATAAAATGTGTGTTTATTTTTCTATAATCAATTCCATCCAATGTTGTCCTACATTTTGTCGTTGCCATATGGCATCAGCGTAGAACTCACCACTATTTTATTCATGTCGTGACATGACATAGACCAAACCTTATATGACAAAATGACACGAGCATCAATAAATAGGTATTAAACATATCGGTGACAGGCCTTCCCCTATCTTCAATCCGCGGCCGAAGAGTGGCGGTTGTGGCAACTCACAGGAGAGGTCTAACTCCCACAATCGACTATTACATAACTGTTTAGTTAGTTTAGTTTAGAGGAATTTGCTCGCATGGTCTTTTTAAGTTAGTCTCAGTTCCTCTGCCCCTAGTATTGCTTAACTTTCGCGCTCTTTATGATTTTATACCCTATTATTCGTATTCATATATAGTTCGGAAATTTTCTTTTATTTTATTTATTTTCAGTTTCTTAGACAGGATAGATCTGATTGGGAAAGAGGATTACGTACCTTCGGACGCGGACATTTTGAGGTGTCGACGGAAAACCACTGGAATACAGAAGATCGAGTTCAGAGTGAAGGTAATTGTTTTATTTTAACCAAGCGACATATATTTTTAATTGTATGTATATTATTTAAGTAACATTTTTCAAAGTGCGAAGCCTATCTATTAACAGGTTTAAGAAATTTATTAAAGAAAAACTTTATAAGAGGGGTTATTATAATATAAATGAATGTATTAATGACAGTAACCCCTGGGAATGAGGTGATCGCTCCCAAGCTATTTCTATAAAATAACATATCACACTGTATGATACATTATATTGTAAGAAAAATATATTGACCAAAAAAAAGGATACCAACAGAGTTTCTTTCGCCTGTTTCTTCTCCGTTAGAGGAACCACATTACGAAACGGTGGTAGATTAAAAATGACTATCGATAAACTACATTTTACGTCGATAAATAATAGATTTGATTTGATTTGATTCATTTGAAAATTATATACGTGTTATGTATTGTGTTTGTGATGCAATAATTAATACGGACTACAATCTTCTAAACTGCAATTAATTACTTTGTAAAGTGGCGCTTTATAATGTTTGCGGCTACAAAAATACAATAATACTTATAGTAATATTTTTCCCTTGCTTATTATGAAGATCTTACGTGCAATCATATATAAGAGCTTATATTAAAACTTATAACTTTTAGTTTATTTATAAATTTTCAACTTTCGGATGTTTGTATTGGCAACACTCGTTGCCTTTTTTCCTACGTTTTAAGTTACAAAAGAGTCGGAGAAGAAACAATCACGAGACCTAAACTCGATCCCCAGGAGGTAGGCTCGCACGAATAACTTTTTTTTTACTAACCAAATAAGCTCTGATGAAATGTGAGTCGAAAGGACTAAATTGTCTAGACCTCTAACCCGCTTTTTGGCAAAAGCGTGAAGTTAAAAAAGATTTTTCTCGAAATTCAGAACAGAGTTGGGCAATTTATGTTATATATATAGTATTCAATAATTGATGTCTAACGTATTGAATGATAAGTTTTCTTGTTCTAAAATAATTTCATTTTAGAACAAGAAAAGCTTTCTTTACTTAGAACTTCAAAGGCCTTCTCTCTGTCAAGTATTCTAAAAAGTTATTATAGCCGTCTACAATCGTTCGCATTGTTTACTTACTTTCCTTTACTTAAATTAAGGAGCAATTTCAAAATCAACTAACACGGGTGGGAGTTTATTTATTAAATTTCTTTAATTTAATAATAAAAAGTCAAGTTGATTTGCATAATTTTAAAACACAATTAAAGTTGTAACGTTTAATTAAATAAAATTTTAATGTACACCAAACATAAAATTTAGATAAAAGAACAAAAAATAAGACAACAATACTATGGGTGGCCTTATAACTAAGAGAGACTCTTTCATGAATTTTTTCTTAAACGTGAATGTATTAGAGCGTTTCAAATCGGGAAAACTACAGGGTTGCCAGCATCAAAGATCGAACTCCCTGACTATGATCACCACAGATCCATATGTACATAAAAATCTAAACCTAGGCTGTAAAAATATAGAAATGATGTCATACTTAACATTTGGAATAGGTTTTATTAATTAATCTTATCACTGCTAACCGGCAATCATCAAAGAAATAAATATACAACAAATTAATGGCTGTTAACCGATAACGTCTCTTTATTCTTGCTAATTTTATGAAAAGTGGTGTAAAAATCAAAGTGGCCCGATAACCATCTCGAAAAATACCAGACCAAAATAAATTATTTATTAAAAATATCATATCATATACAAGTCACGATAGCCGAGTGGTTGGGTGGTCGGAATTTCGAATCGAGAGACCCGAGTTCGATCCCCAGGTGCCACGCTCGTACCAATGGGTTTTTCAAAAACTTATGTACGAATTATATCGTTGGCTTGGACATAAAGGCGGCGACGGGCTCACCACCTGTCACGTTGTCCTGAAAATATCTTCGGTGGAAGGTGGGTCGAAGAGACTTAATTGTCTAGTCTAGACCTTTGTCTACCCTTGTATTGGGAATTACGTGAAGATATTTATTTATTATTTTATATTATACACAAAATAAATCGACAAAATCTGTTGCGTGGCGTACACATCGATTTACATAGTGACGACAGCTTTGGCGTCTAGATTCGGTTTCGGGTGTAGCCAAAATAGAAAAAAATAGAAAACCACTTTACCTGCATTATCTCTGATCTGGGTGTTTGTAGTATCTAAGTTGTTTCCCATTCTAACACAAGTTCTTTAGCTACGTACTTTAGGATCAGAATAATATACGTGTTGTTGTCCCTGTCTATTTACGTTATTTATTATAAAACTAAAAAAAAAAGTAACGGTAAGATAATGTTTATTTTACATCTTCTGTTTACGTTTTAATAGAAAGAATTTTTCTAGTTAGGATCGCTTACTTGAAGGATAAATTTAGAACATATTTTGTGCTCTGTAAGTTCTTTGGTATTTTATAGACCAGAATATAGGTGAAGATTACATGAAACAAATGTTTGAATCGTTTCAGGTTCCTAAATCAATGCATGGTGGTACTCAAGACTTTTGGATGTTTGATGTTGGGGGGCAGAGGGGCGAGAGGAAGAAGTGGATACAGGTCAGAGACAAATTACAAGTACAGTAGTTGACGACACGATAGCCGAGTTGGTAGTGACCCTGCCTTCGAAGTTAAAAGTTTCAGGTTCGAGACTCGCTAGGAGCAAATATTCGTGTTATGAATATGAGTATTTGTACCCGAGTCGTGGATGTTTATATTTATGTATATGGATTTTTATCTATTTAATTTAAGAAGTCACGATAGCCGAGCGGTGGGGTGGTCGGAATTTCGAGTCAAGAGACCCGAGTACGATCCCCAGGTGTCAGGCTCGTACAATATCTCGAATTATATCGTTGGTTTGGACATTAATCGGCGACGGGCTCACCACCTATCACGTTGCCCCGAAAATATCTTCGGTGGAAGGTGGGTCTAAGGAACTTAATTGTCTAGACTACACCTCTGTCTACCCCTGTATTGGGAAATGCGTGAACATATTTATTTATTTATTTAAGAAAGTTTAAATAATAAAAGTGTCTTCTTTCCCAATACTGGGGTAGACAGAGATCTAGACAACTAAGTCTTTTCGACCCATTTTTCTTCACGGAAGTCTCTTTTTGGGGCAACGTGATAGGTCATGACCCTGTCACCGTCTTCACTTCCAAGTCAATGATACAAATCGTACATATGCTTTGAAAGTCCGTGCCTACCACTTGGGTATAGAACTAGGGCCTCTTGACTAGAATTCCGGTTACTCAACCACTCGGCTATCGTGACTTACGTAAACTATAATTGCAGGTATTCGAAGGGATCCACGCTATTTGGTTTGTGGTGGCGTGCAGCGATTTCGACCAGACCCTAAGGGAAGACAACTCACAGAATCGACTTAAAGAAGCACTTATCCTTTTCGAGGATGTTTGGCATAGCAGGTATTTCACAATGACATATTGTTTGTTGTAAAAAAAATATTCTATATTCCATAAAAGTATTCCATAATTTATACATACGCACATATCGGCCTGTTAAAGTCACGCAGGACTTAGGCCTCTCCCATAGGGAGGATTTGCCATAGTTGCCACTCTTGGTAAGCGGATTGGCGATCGCCATTATACCGGCTAAAAATTATTTCTTCTTCTGTTTCGGTGACAAATGAAGAGTGCGTAAGCATTTTCCTCCAAGGTTAAAAAAAGGAGGAACAAAACTCAGCTATTTGGCTATACTCTGCTATTTGGCGATAGGAATAGGGTCTAGTACTTATCGTCACGACTACTGGGTAGAGAAGGAATCTATGTCTTTGTACAGAGGAACTTATCCTCCCCAATGTTCTGAGAACACATAAGGGGGACACATTTTCAGGATTGCTTAGTAGATAAAGAGTTCTACAATAATTGTTTCAGGTTTCTTCTCGAGGCAGGTCTCATAGTGTTCCTCAACAAACAGGACCTGCTTGAGACCAAGATCAAGCAAGGCCGAAGCATAGCCCCGTACTTCCCCAAGTACAACCGCTTCGAGGCCCCCGGTGACGAGTACACCAAGACAAAGCTGTTCATCAGGAGTCTTTTTGTTGTAAGTATTATTATCGTCAACTAAATTTTCTAATATAAAATCGATATTGAATCGCATAAAATAAATTTAAACTATACAGTAGAATGAAATAAATCTCCTCGCCATTACCAATACAAGGGTAGACAAAGGTCTAGACTAAAGGGCTCGACCGGGGAAGTACCACGACCTCACAGAATACCGGCGTGAAGTAGAAGTTTAACAAACGGCCCACCGCTTGTAACTTTATAAGGCGCAAGTTCGGCCGCACATGACGTACTGTTCGCATCTCTGGGCGGGGGCACCCTAGTGTCAGCTCTTTCCATTTGACCGTATCCAACAAAGAGCGGCTCAAAACGTCGACGACCATGTTCTATCTGATAGACTTGATCCCCTGGCATTGCGAAGAGATGTTGCATCTCTTTGCATTTTTTACAAGATTTACTACGGGGAGTGCTCCGAGGAGTTGTTCGGATTAATCCCAGCCGCTGAATTTCACCATAGAACCTTACGGCATAGTCAAAAATTCCTTGATGCTTGGCATTCCACCACAGTGCCTTTTTCGCGGAATTTTCTGCCACGCACTTGCACTTTATGAAATGTGCTGCCGTCAGCGGTTTTTCCGGACCGATACGACTTAGGGACCTTCAAGAAAAGAGCCTTTACCTTTCTCAAAGGCTGGCAACGCATCTGCTGTGCCTCTGGAATTGGGGATGTTCATGGGCGGCGGTAATCAGTTACCATCACGTGAGCCACCTGCCCGTTTGCCTCCCTTCCCAATAAAAAAAAATACTATTATGTCCTTTCGACCCACCTTCCATCGAAGACATTTTTTGGAACAACGTGAGAGGTGGTTAGCTCGTCGCCATATTTTTGTCCAAGCCTACGATGTATATCGTACACACGTTTTGATCACCCAACAACTCGGCAATCGTGTATACAAAGTAAATTTGTTATAGTCACGATAGCCAAGTGATTGGATGATCGGAGTTCGAGTTAAAGAGACCCAAGTTTGATCCCCGGATACTCGTACTCGTAGGATTTTTTTAAACATACAAAATTTATTACATTTTCACAAAAAAAAGCCGGCAGAAGGTGGTTCGAAAAGACTTAATTGTATACACCTCTGTCCACACTCGATTGTGAACGGCATGAAGACATTTGGCTATTATTTTTAAACAAATAAAAACTGACAATCGTGGTGATTGTGCGCGACCAGAACCTGACGACGAAGAAGCGCGAGCGCCGTGACGTCATCGCGTCCGCCGAGCGGTTCGTCGTGCTGGAGGCGAGCCGCTCGCGCGAGTGCTACTTCCACTTCACCACCGCCACGGACACGGACAACGTGCGGATCGTGTTCCGCGACGTGCACCAGATGATACTCACGCACATACTCAGCAACATAGGCGTCTACTGACACCGTTCAGGCACCATCACATCAATAAAATATATAAATACATACATAGATAGTCACGATAGCCGAGTGGTTGGGTGGTCGGAATTTTGAGTCAAGAGACCAGAGTTCGATCCCCAGGTGACAGTACCAATGAGTTTTTCAAAAACTTATGTACGAATTACATCGTTGGTTTGGACATAAAGACAGCAACGGGCTCACTACCTGTCACGTTGTCCCAAAAATATCCTCGGTGGAAGGTGGGTCAAAGGGACTTAATTGTCTAGACTAGACCTCTTTCTACCCCTGTATTGGGAATTGCGTGAAGATATTTTTTTTATAATTAGGGACAACATCACATACATTGCTCTGATCCCAAGTAACCACTTAAGCACGTAACATGGAATCGGAAACAACGAAGTTACCACAAACACCCCGACCCGAGAAAAATGTAGAAAAATTGTTTTCTATATTAACCCGACCGGGAATCGAACCCGGGACCACGGAGCTGCCGACACCTTCAAAACCGGTGTGCGCCACTCGTCCACGGAGGTCGTCAAATATATTGCTTCACGCTATTCTCAATCATAGACGTCTACTGACACATATGATACACTGCTTAATAAATAAATATTTCACGCTAATTCCAATACTGCGGTAGACAGAGGTCTAGACAATTAAGTCAGCAACAAAGGCGCCTACTGACACCACTCAAGCACTACCAAATAAATAAAACAAATATCTTTTACGCCAATCTCAATAATGCAGTAGACAGAGGCCTCCACAATTTAGTCAGCAACATAGGCGCCATCTGACACCACTCAAACACCAGAGAAGAAACGCTTTAGAAAGAAAGAAAGAACGTCATTCATTCATGGACCAAATACCGCAGGACACTGATATTTGCACTCAGTAACTATATAAAATATAGTTACTGAGTGTACTAAAATATACTATACCAAATACAAACTAAAACAGTATTATGATATACTTGTGTAAACAATTAACTAAATTCGACACAATTTGCATTAATCATAGAATAAGTAAGTAATAGTTAAGTTACAATGACAGTGTACTACAAAGAAATTTTGATAGCAAAATAATAGCACAATTTTGAATAGTTATTGGAATAAGTAATAATTTACAATAGGTTAGTATTAAGTTTAAGATTTTAAAATCAACTAAAAATACTACAAAATAAGTTCCTGATAATTTTTATTTATAATTAATTCTGTTTTGTAATTAATTCTGTTTTTCAATCATTATCCGGTCAATAATATTAAAGCACGATACAATATCAATTATGTTAATAAAAAGGCTAAATTACATTTATTTATATTTATTTAATAATCCAATTATATTATGATTATTATATGATGTAATATTTATTGAATTTTAAAGCATGTAAGTCCTACTTGACCTTTTTGTTATTAAATTAATGATACATAAAAAAAAATCCGCACGTGTTAGTTTATTTTTTTTCTCGTTAAGTTAATACATACATAATATTGAGATGAATAATATTTCGAATCCAAATAATTTTTATCTGTTTTATATGTTTTATGAGACGTAGGTCGAATAGGTTATTTTAATAAAATTACCCATTATTATAATCTGTTTAATTGTTATGTAAGTAACCCACTCCCTTTATCCTTCTACTCCTCTTCATTCTGCTCCGTAATTTATCCGCAAATAAGCCGACAATGCACCTAAAACATCTAAATGGTATATCAAGGCGATCCGAGAGGAGATTTTCCTCCAAACCAACTGGGGCCCTCGGATCGCATGGCCCTTCCCCCATGTCGGAAGTCTTCTCTTTCGTTCTAGGGGACACAGCGCTTCGCAGCAGCAGCCATTATTGTCTTCAAACTTCTAACTTGCGAGCCTCTCCTCGCAAGTCTCTTTAGATGAAGCTGTAAAGGCCTCCGAGTCAAATGCATCCCGTGGATGGTTTTAGTCGGTATGCTTCTCCTTCTGAGATTCGCGCCCGACACTGTTCATTTCGGTGGCCTCCCGGCCAAGGAACGTTCGTGCATAAAACATTTTCTCCACGGTTATAAAAAAAACCTAAAACATGAAGATGTAGGGAAGAAAGAAAAACTATTTTCATTACCAAAACTAATTTATTTATTTATTTAAAGACTTTATTGTTTCACCTTAAAAATAAGGTAGCAAATGCGGATTTAATGCCTATTGGCATTCTCTGCCAGTCAACCCGTAATTTAATGGGTGGCCAAAGGACAAGACGATTTACTGCGCACGAGTACAACGTGGCAGGCGGTGAGACTGCCGCCGTTCATAAGAAGATCTGGTTCTACGAGTACTAGTTTAAAACTGTACGAACGACAAATACTCGTACCTACTTGCTACGATTCCGACATACTTTTCGCGCTCTTTGTCTACTTTCATAGTCTTTTGATACATATTTGGGTGCGGACCTTAATGCAGGATGTATGTACTCACTTTGTTCGAGGAACGTTCGTTGAACTTTCTTATACTAAAATAGGCTATTTATATTCATCGCATATTTCCGCAGTTACATACCTAAAACCAATAACTTCTGGAAACTCATTAAAATACAATACTATACAGAATATCAGATGCTCACTACAGTAATTCTAAAATTAATTAAAATAACATTAGATTTCATCAATATATTATACCTAACAATTCACTTCTAAGAAAGTATAAAAAAAAATCTGGTTCTCAAAAGAACCTTTGTTATATTAATTAAATTAAATTAAATTAAATCACTTATCAACATTTATATTAAATATTTCATCATTAAATACATATTTTTTTTTAATTTATCTAAAATTCGAGGGTAGTCGACGAATAAGCGCTAAGTCGATGATTGCTGTGTTCTATTATTCATGTACATGGTGACGGCTTTCAAGCCTTCTATGTTAGCGTGTTTTGCCAGCTCTCCGGGGATTAGTAATTTTACAGCCGCCTGTATTTCACTACTACTAAGCGTGGTCTTCTTCGAGTGGGACACCAGTCTCGCCGCTTCTTCGGCTATCTTCTCCAACATATCATTCACGAAATTGTTCATAATCAGCATAGACTTCCTGGAAATGGCCAAATTATCTTTCGTCACCGTTTTCAGTATCTTGTAGATGTATATGGAGAAACTTTGATAGTTCTTTTTCTTCGTCTTCTTGCTTTTTGAAATAGGTTTCTCCAGAGGTTTTTCCATTGTTTTTAAAGCTTTTTTCGGATTCTTTACTGGTGCCATTTTTTTATCACGATGGATTCGATCTTTTGTATTTTATTTATATAGTTTTTGTCGAAATAACGTTGTTCGTAGCATGTTATTTACATTTGATGTGATAATTACGCAATTAGTGGGTAACGGATAAAGGTTATATTGTAACAGGTTTCGAATTGGAAAAGGTTAGTGAAGTAAAATCGAGAAAAAACAACAGACGATTTTCCAATTTGACCCAAATTAAACTATTTTTTTATTTTTTTTTAAACTGCACTGATTTTGACGAACCTTCCCTATTCAAAGTCGAAGAGAACGTAAGCCAATTAAAATAATGAAGTCTGTGTTTTTGTTCCTTTTTTTTAAGTCATTATCCTCAGACTTCCAACAAGAGCTAAGAAATAACCTGAGGAATAACAGTAATATTTTTCTTTATTTTGTAATAAATTTGAATGTAAATATTTATCTATGTAAACAATATATATGTACGTAAAATATATATTGTACCGTTGGCTAAGGACGTTGTAACGGCGGTAGGCTCACCACCTGTCACATTGTCTCAAGTGAGAAATAATTAAAAAAATTATAATTACCTATAATGATATATGTATCGGCACTCTTTGCAATAATATCCACCTACAAAGCATCCAATGCACATATCATACGCGCAACACGACGTGTTTATAGTTACATATATACTTAAAATTATCTATATCTTCACGCCATTCCCAATACAGGGGTAGACAGCGGTCTTGTCTAGATAATTAATTCCCTACATCCCACCTTTCACCGAAGACATTTTTGGGACAAAGTGGCAGGTGGCGAGCCCGTCGCGGTTTTTATGTCGGTGCGAGTTGGTCACCTGGGAATCGAACTTAGGTCTCCTGACTCGAAAATTCGATCTGCCAACCACTCGGCTATCGTGACTTATATATATTTTTATAATCATCTAAACTTGATATTTTGCCGAGTTGGACGGAGTTGTTTGAGAATAAATCATAAGTAATAATAAACAAATAAGTACATACATAGATAGGAACTACATCACATACATTGCTCTGATCTGCAATGTAAGTAAGTAGGTACTTGTGTTATAGCATCAGAAACAACGAAGGTACCACAAAATCCCAAATCCGACAAAATGTAAAATAGTGTTTTCTACATTGAATTCCGAGCATCCAATTACTCGGCTATCGTGATAATATATTGCAACATTGTGTATA
Source organism: Sericinus montela (assembly GCA_029286605.1). NCBI lineage: Eukaryota > Metazoa > Arthropoda > Insecta > Lepidoptera > Papilionidae > Sericinus > Sericinus montela. The sequence continues at coordinate 3,541,209 of JAGSMR010000034.1, read as the reverse complement.
CCAATCGTGACTCACGTGAGTCACGATAGTCGAGTAGTTGGGTGGTCGGAATTTCGAGTCAAGAGACCCAAGTTCGATCCCCAGGTGGTGGTCTCGTACTAATGGGTTTTTCAAAAAGTTATGTACAAATATTATCGTTGGCTTGGACATAAAGACGGCGACGGGCTCACCACCTGTCACCTTGTTACGAATATATCTTCGGTGGAAGGTAGGTCAAAGGGACCTAATTGTATAGACAAGACCTTTGTCTACCCCTGTATTGGGAATTGCTTGAAGGTATTTATTTATTTATGAATACCAATCAAGAAACCCGATTTGAGTCCAAGTAGGAAGGCTGATATCCAATGAGTTCTTTTCGAAATTTGTTTGGGACTTTTATTGTCAGCTTAGACATTTAGAGTGCTATAGGCTCCCAAAATTAACTACGTTGAAATGTGACTGTTACTACTCCTGTATTGGGGATTTACGCTTCACATAACTTCCACTAGTTATCTGAATCGAAAACAAAATATGAACAAACAACAGTAGAAGTTATCGATTCGTAACAAAATTAATCCATACAGTTTCGCGACCTAATAATCATAACGAATTAACATAAAGCCTATATAGAAATGTCATCTAAAGCGAGAAATAAGAAGTCGCGTTCATCCCGCGCAGGCCTCACATTTCCAGTTGGAAGGATACACAAGATCCTGAGGAAGGGCAACTACGCACAGCGCATTGGCGGCGGCGCTCCTGTCTTCCTGGCGGCTGCCTTGGAATATCTTTCCGCTGAGATACTGGAATTGGCAGCGGAAGCAGCGCAGCAAAACAAGAAGAGTACAGTGACTCCACGTCACATCCTCTTTGCAATACGCAACGACGACGAATTAAACAAGATGCTGTCCGGTGTGACGATCTCACAAGCCGGTGTGCTCCCGTCTATCCAGCCCCAACTACTGCCAAAGAAAACCTCGAAGAACGCGTCACAATAGTATCCATTATATTTCTATATAGAGATATTTACAATATTTATATTGCATATATATGTATCGTATTTAATAATAAATTTGCGTTGAAGGTCGAATAAATTGCCTGAATGACAAAGCCCTTATAAGGGCTGCATAAAAATTGTATCTAAAGGATCGTCTGACTTGGCCTCAGTAATTTAGAGTACTTTTCTTTGTATATTGCTGTCATTAAAGTATTTTTTATTATTAACTCGCATTTTTTCCACAGACGATAGTGTTTCATTACGCCATAGATAAACTAAGGTCTATTCAGAGCTAAACGCAGAAGAACAAAGAGCAGTAGAAGCATCAAATACGTACATAATTAAATGTTAGATTTATAGGTAGGTACGTAGGTAGATAGGGACAACATTACATACTTTGAACCCAAAGTTAGTAGCTAAAGCACTTGCGTTATGGAGTCAGAAAAAATAAGTTACCACAAACCCCAGACATAAAGACGACGACGAGCTCACGTTGTTCCAAAAATCATCGGTGGAAGATGGGTCAAAGGGACCTAATTGTATAGACCTCTGTCTACTCCCGTGTTGGGAATGACGTGAAGATATTTATTACACTTTTCGCCAAAACTTATTTGAGATGGGACACCATCTTAAATAAGTTTTTGCGTTGCAATATACTTACATACATATGTATTTACATAGATAAATATTCAAATATACATATAAACATCCATGACTCCAATAAAAGCATTTATATTCATCACACAAAGTTTTGCCTCGAGCGTGATATGAACCTGCAACCCTGACTTTCCAAGGCAGATTACATTTTACACCTTCTATGACAAAATAGTTAAAGAATTCTCTGATTTAATTTATGTATGCAATTCTTTTATTGATTTTAAAGGCCTTGAGTTTTTGTTATTGAAATTTATGTTATTAAATTAAAGAGGATTTTTTTTTAAATTTCAACCGATACATGGCAGCTGTGCCACGGTACGGCAAAGGTATTATGCAGTGTAAGTTGTACGCGGATTCAATTCCCGTTGTCTGGTTTTAAACATTTTTGTACGTTGTACATGGTATTTCTTTGCAAAAGACATCAACGCTGTCGGTAAAGGCACAATATTAATTTTCGAAGGTCGTGTGACCAATTTTTTCGGAGAAGACTAGGTTAAGACAGTCGGGATACTTAGATGTAAGTGTATAAAAACTATGATGAGTTTGTTTGAAGCGAAAAAGTTATGTAAGGATAGTGACACTTGGCGATCCTCCACCACTGTCCTCTCTGGCTACCCCGTCATGGATGACGGAATATTAATTTTAATCATTTTAGTTCCGTTTTTTTTGTTTGAAAGGAATTTAATGTTGTTTGACGCTAAAAAAAACCTTACAAAGTTTCTTATCAAATCAAATCAAATAATTTATTCACCGACATAAGAATGTATATTCGTATATTCTGTAGTCATTTTTAATCTACCACCGTTTCGTAGCTATCGTCTTTTTCTAGTTAATCTTTTTTTTTAATATTATATAAAATGTCATGTGATATTTAGAAATAGCTTGGCAGCGATCACTGCATTCCCAGGGGTTACTTATAAATAAATAAAAAAAAAACATATATAGATGGGGACAACATCACAAACATTGCTCCGATCCCGGTATCCCGGTATGGGAATCAGAAATAACGAAGGCACCACTATCATCTAGACCCGAGAAAATGTAGTAAGAGTGGTTTTTCTACATTAACCCGACCGGGTTAATGATGAATCTGAATGAAGCGAAAGAGGTATATAAGGATCGTGACACTTGGCGATCTGTTCTCTTTGGCTACCCGGTCAGGGATTGTGCGTGTAGATAAATAAATATAAACCCGACCGGGAGTCGAACCCGGGACCTCGAAATGGCGACACCTTGAAAACCGGTGTTTACGCCACTCGTCCACGGAGGTCGTTACTGTCATTACTATATTAATTTATATTGTAATAACCTTTCTCATAATGTTTTTCTTTAATAAATTTCTTAAACCTGTTAATAATCTTATGCTAACATTTATTTTATCTAAATCTTCGGAGTGGTTTTAATTTAAATAATATCACATTACTACTAGCTGTTCTATCCGCCTCTGTCTAAATGATAAGAAAATCGCACAGTAGAGATTAGGTTCACAAACGGAATAGATAATGGTACTTTACATTTGGCTTTGCGTCATCATATAATAGCAGCAGAATACCACTCCTCATGACTTTTAGTTTAACATAATTATTCATTTCGCGATAAAGACACTCACTAAGAATGGATTCTATGCGCATACGAAGTTTTTACGTTTATTATATGACCATCATAAAAAGTAATTGAAACACTAATACAATTTTTACAAATTGCTTTGGCATTTTACAGCAGTCAACTTCTTATATTCCTTTAGGTTATATTAACGGCTTAATTTATTTTATTTAAACCATGTGTGTGAAAAATAATTGCGCATTTACGTCAGTTAATTGTAATAATTTATATAATTTATAAAACTTTTTCAACCCTAGTAGTAAAATATGCAAAATACAAAACAATTATAGCAAAGACACATATTAGATAATGTACTACGTATGGAGGGTAGACAAATATTTAAAAAAACCGCAATTAATAACATAATAACTTAATACCCGCAATTAATCAGCTAATAAGTAAACATAGCGTTCCATCGGCTGTATAAAAGCCCGTACAAACATTCTTGCATCATTCCATTCGCGAGTGCTAAAATGACAGGACGAGGTAAAGGCGGCAAAGGTCTCGGAAAAGGTGGCGCGAAACGCCACAGAAAAGTTCTACGAGACAATATCCAAGGAATAACAAAGCCCGCGATAAGAAGATTGGCGAGACGAGGTGGAGTGAAAAGAATTTCGGGGCTTATTTACGAAGAAACTAGAGGAGTTTTGAAAGTTTTCCTCGAAAACGTCATACGAGACGCCGTGACATACACAGAGCACGCGAAAAGGAAGACTGTGACCGCTATGGACGTGGTCTACGCTCTAAAACGTCAAGGGAGAACGCTGTACGGTTTTGGTGGTTAATTTAATTCGTAAATAAAATAATGCGTATATATGTAGTCTAATTTATTTATTCCCAACATTGACAAGGTCCTTTTGAGGACCGCAAAGGTATCGTTTTGTTTCTTTTTGAGCGTCAGTTAAGGTCAGGACTCGTGTTTTGCCTGTGTTCGTTTCATATCGGTGCAGTACCCATATGGTATTAAAAAATAGTTTTTGGACAGAAAAATGTTGTATTTTTTTATTAAAAATAGAACATGTTTATAAAATATAAATGAAAACAAATTGAACATTTCAAATGTAATTTAAATTTAAATTATTATTTAAATTCTAATTCATATAAAAAAGTTATAAAAATTACAATTTAAATAGTATATCTAATTAATTCGTGTTAGAAAATATTGTGCTTGCTTTTAGTGTGTCGAAAAACCAGAGTGCAGTTACTGACTTGACTTGATTTATAGTATAATTTATAAAAATGTTAGTTTGTCGACAGCCAATAAAATAAAAAATATCTTCACGCAATTCCCAATACAGGGGTAGACAGAGGTCAAGTCTAGACAATTAAGTCCCTTTGACCCACCTTCCACCGAAGATATTTTCGGGACAACGTGACAGATGGTGAGCCCGTCGCCGCCTTTATGTCCAAGCCACTCGATGCACCTTTACGTGACCACAATGTTAGATGATAATTATAGTGCAATATTCAAAACAAAGGACGAGTTTCTTTTGTTTCATTTACTTTGTTTGAATACAAACAATAGCGACCTTTTGTGCTTTCCATCAACGATATGTACTGGAGTAGTCAGAGGTCTAGACAATGTAGCCATCGTACCAGGTGGTGAGCCGTCTTAATGGCAAAGCTAACTGTACAATATAATTACGTATATGTATATTTACATTGATCATCATCGCAGCAGCCCCTTCAGCCGTCCTGAACCCACGGCACTCAAGGTATTCCTCCTTTCCCGAGACCTCCTTTTACGAGACCAAAGGCCTCGAAGAAGACCCCGATCGATTCGGTTTACATTGATTAATATTCATATTTACAAATAAACATCCATGACACGAGTAAAGAGTAAAGCATTCATATTCACCAAAAAAAAATGTTTGCCGTAAGCGGAACTCGAACCAGAAACCCGTAGCTTCTAATACAGGGTCACTACCAACTCAGGCATCAGGTCGTAAACTAAAAAAAATATCTTCACGTATTATATTCCTCATACTGAGGTATACGGAGATCCGGATAACGAAGTCTTTTTAAGCCACCTTTCACCGAAGATATTTTTTGGGACAACATGACAGGTGGTGAGCCTATCATTGTCCTTAGAGCCAAGGCAACGACAACACTTTTACATAAATTTTGAAAAAACTCATTGTTACCACTTGGGGATCGAACTCTGGTCCCTCAATTCGAATTATAATCAACTAACCACGGGTTAGTAACGTCACGGGTCGTCAACTATTTTTTTTATTAAATTATTTACTTTAGTAAGAATGACCGAATGATGATATGAATTCAAATCGAAAGTCCCGAGTTCGAGCGCCAGACAAAGCGTGTGAGAGACTACGTTTTTTTACGACTACACGAATTTTTGGTTAGCTTGGACACAAAGAAATAAAAGAAGGAACGTCAAAGACGACGACAAGCTCGGCACCGGGCACTTTCTGAATGACCATAGGTATATCACCGGGTAGAAAAAACTTCAAATAACAATAAATAAAAGAAACAGTTAATTTGATAGGTTTCTTTTTGAAAAACCTATGTACGATTTATATCGTCGGCTTGGTCATAAAGACGGCGACGGGCTCGCCACCTGTCAGGTAGTTCCAAAAAATTTCTTCAATAGAAGGTAGGTTGAAAGGAGTTATATGTCTAGTCCCCTGTCTACCCCTGTATTAGGAATGCATTGGTTATTTTTTATGATGATGAGAAAATATGTAATGACAATGTTAAGTAATCATGGAAAAATTAAGTTTCACAAAAGAGCTTAAAAATGAAACGATTTATCTGTTTTCTGTGTTTTTTTTTATAATTTTGTGTATCTGGTTAGATAGTTATTCTTACTTAATCAAATAATATGGACCGTTGTTAACTTATTTTAAAACCTACCCTCCAAATAATCTTGTAGTAGACTATATTATAACCGGATAAAATAAAGATGGTGGGGAGAGTCAAATGATATAAATAGTGGTGTAATAATTCAGAAGCTATG